>OY829527.1:6753814-7953814 GCA_963691665.1 Clepsis dumicolana | reverse complement strand
CACATCATTAAAATCGTCCATAATTTCGTGCGAAAATTTTAAAAGTTTCCAATCAAACCGCATCTCGAATGCCCCGCAGCCGAATCTAATAGAACGCTGCAATAGCACATTCGACTCATTAGGGAACTACAAAGAATGGCCCGAAGCTCGTATTTAAATGAGGGAGCAACCGCATTGTTATTAATTTAGTGTTGCTGTCTAATTGTTGGCAAAGGCGTGGTGGCATTGTGTTTTTAGTGATGGGTAAGAATTGGTTTCAACTGTGGTAATGAGGTATAGGGATACTAAGAGCCCCTGTGGACAACAGATTTAGTGTTGCTGTCTAATAATTGGCAAAGGCGTGGTGGCATCGTGTTTTAATGATGGGTAAGAATTGTTTTGAACTGTGGTAATGAGGTACTAAATGGGATACTAAAAGACCCTGTGGAAAGCAGAGTTAGTGTTGCTGTCTAATTGTTGGTAAAGACGTAGTGGCATTATGTTTTTAGTGATGAGTAAGAATTGGTTGAACTGTGGTAATGAGGTATAGGTATACTAAGAGCCCCTGTGGACAACAGAGTTAGTGTTGAATTGATTCAGGCGTAACTACACTACTACTAGTATACTGCACTACTTCGCGGAGGATCAAACTAATTTAATCCATTACTTGTAGAGTTAGTGTTGCTCTGTAATTGTTGGTAAAGGCGTGGTAGCATCGTGTTTTTAGTGATGGGTAAGAATTGGTTGAAATGTGGTAATAAGGTTTAGGGATACTAAGTGCATGGACAGCAGAGTTAGTGTCGCTGTCTAATTCTTATTAAAGGCTTGGTGGCATTGTGTTTTGGTGATGGGTAAGAATTGGTTTGAACTGCAGTAATGAGGTATAGGGATATTAAGAACCCAGCAAGAGAGGACAGCAGTCGAAACGTTTGTTGCGACGTGAATTTATGATGAACGGCCCAAAAATGATGTATGAAGTTGTCCGCTAGTCAAGTGCACACGTAATAATGTTTCGACTCGATAGAAAAGAGAAATAAGTAGGCACAGTATTTATGACAAAGCAATCTTCAATGAAATATTATAATTTAATGAAGGCATGAGATAACAACAATCCCATAATGTATTGCTTAAAACCACGGTGTGGATATTTTGTTAATGTATAAATTAAGGTCTGGGCGTTATAACAGTAAGCGTTAGGGTAGCGGAGCATCGTCGAGATTCGGATCTCACTAAGTAAGTATTATAAGCTAAATTAATAATGCAAAGAAACAGTACCACAGTAACGATTTACCACAGCCAATAAAAAACAACAATGTGATCACTGCTAAGCGAATTTATTTAGATAATGTGAAAGAACAGCGTCTAGTATAATCAACGACCGAAAAAACGTCTCGATCGCGTTCGGCGATTCAGATGTAAACGCAAAGGCGATCGAGACTTTTTTTTCTTCGTTTTTGGCACACATCTCACTACATTGGATCGATTTTTGAATGTCATACCCGTCTACCAACATTCAGCTAATTTGCGTTTCTGTCGTAGACAAGCGAGTCAACATAGTGAATTGAGGTTAGCTGTCACTGCCAGTGGTCAAGAAGTCATTCAGTGATCTCGTTTACGAGTGGGTGAGGGCATTCGTATTTGATATTATTATCATGGGCATGAGAATTTTAGTCACCGGATGTGATTCAAAAATCGATCCCCTGGTCCAAAGCCGATCATAACCGTGTAAGAATCAATATGTTGAAAGACAGGGTCATTGTTGTAACAATGTTAACAAAGGATAAGCCTCAGGGTGAAGGGTTAGGGCCCTAATGACACGCTGAGAGGGAGGATCGGATGGTGAGAAAATGGTCACACTGCAAGGTGAATACACATTTGACTATTGTGTATCCTATAGTACCTATAGTGCCCCGCCGCTATGAAGTTAAGTTAATCTTGACACAGCACAGCTATGAAGTTTCTGATTATTGACAATGTTAACCAATTTGATCCCAGCACCTTTTCGGCCTAATTCATATGTATGTGTATGCAAAATTACAGCGTTCTAGTACCGATAGTCTCTGAGCTATGCCGCGGACAGACAGACAAACACACAGACAAACGGACATGACGAAACTATAAGGGTTCCTTTTTGCCATTTTGGCCACGGAACCCTAAAAAGGAGTGCACCTACTTTTGTTTTGATAGCCGCTCAATTTGATCAAACTGATTGATATTCTTTTTGATCAGGCGTTAATAAGATAGGTTCATTGCTAATCTGCGAGCACATAATCGTAAAAGACAGGTACCTACGTCGGTGCGACACTTGCATGTTTTTTTGCAGAACCCACCCACCTTCCGCTTCCGCATAAAACAATAATCATCACCACACTAAATCATTTATGCGTGAAATCTGATTGAAGTGCGAAATTTACAAAAAAAAAACAATTGACATTGTCCATGACAGACAGTAATTTAAATATTATCTTCCAATAAAATAATCTGAAGATCGGTGCTCACGCCACGACAGAAAGGGGTTAGGAAATAAAAAAAAAGGTGCCACGCGTCGGCACGTGTCTCAAACCGCTTCGTATACAAATTATGGCTTATGGAGCCCTAAAAATGTTTTTTTTTTAAATATTCAATTTGTCCAAGTTAAGTCGTGCATACGTTTGTTAGTTTAGTGTTAGTGTATGCGTGGACGAGTATGGTGTAAGAATTTAAATGATGCTTTTTGCGTTTGATGGTTTGGGTTTAATCCATCTGGGTCGTGTTTTATAAAGCTACAAGTTGTAATTTACAAGCGGAAGTCTCTTTCTAACAAAGGTGATAGAATGAGTCTTCCGCTTGTAAATTGTAACTTGTAGCTTTACAAAACACGGTCCTGGTGTTCAGTTCTCAGACCTTTGAGATTTATTGATTAAAATTTGAAGGTTGAATTCACGGTTTATTAGGAAAGTTATGAAAGTCAGGGGAACTGCTAGTTTTTTTTTCAAATTAAAAATTCAAAATTGAGTCTACCAGTGAATTCGGAAAAACCAAGCATGTCGTATGTCAAGATCTAGAGGATTAAGGCTCTATTTAGAAAATTCTCATACATAAATTATCGTAAAACACATTAATTCTTTATTGAACACGATATAACTAACACAACAGAAAAAAGATATACCTACCTACAGAAAATTTCATGGCAGTAATAGGTCGTCTTATCGCTACAGAGTGATCATTCAGGCAATCACAATGATAATTTATGCCACTTCGTTCTTTATCTTTGATTTAAAGTTGTTATTTACTTATCTTTGGACGTTCAAAACGGCTATACGTACACGGTGGTTAGACTTATTTAAATACGTCAAAATTTTACTGAAGCAAATGTATTTAATAAATAATAAATAATAATAAATATCATAAGACAATTTGACACCAATTGACCTAGCCCCAAACTAGGCAAAGCCTGTACTATGGGTACCAGACAACGGATAAACATACTTATATAGATAAATACATACTTATATACATATTAAACACCCAAGACCCGAGAACAAACATTCATATTCATCATACAAACATTTTTGTGCAATATCTACATAATTTCATTTCTCAACCTTTGTCTTTCTTCAAAACCACGCCAAGAACAGACAAGCTTAGATAATAGATTAAAGCGATCGCTGTTAGTGCTAGAACTTAATAAAATAAACTAAAAAAAACCATAACATAGGGGCTTGTCAGCAATAATCACTTTCACCTAATTGACTTCCTACAACCAACTTATACTTACACTCATCACACACCCCATATTAATAAATACTATGGGATTGCTACTTTCCCCAACTGCGTGATTAAGTTGGTGGTACTGTGTGTGACGGGGCAAGTATTCTGCAGATTTGTTCTTTGTCGATTTTGTTGTGTTTTGATATGTTTATACAAGTTGTTGAGGTATAATGTTTATTTAGCGTGAGAATGTTAGGGTACGTGGGTATAACGAAACATATTAGAGTCTCTGGCTATCGAAAGTTGACGCTAGTAGATATTTAGATGGCAACATTACGTCAAATGTCATAATTGAGAAATGCTGTCGTGATCCGGCGTGACATCTGGTTACCTGATTTCTGGTTCTTACCGAACCAGTAGTCTACGCTTTTGTCCTTATATCTTCACTTATCATCAGGTGAGATAGGGATAAATCGCTGGTTAGTTTTTAATAATAAAAATATGGTTTTATTATTAATCAGTTTAATTTATATCTGCGGCAGGGTGGCTCTGTTACTATTAAAGTTTGCTTTAGTTTTGGAAGAGGTTCTTGCAAGTTGACTGTATTAAAAATGAAACTACTAGGTAACTTAAGTGGAAGTGGGAATGTAAAGGTATCAAAATTATAAAACCTATACAGAGTGTTGCCAACATGCCAACTCAAGATTTTTCAAGTCAACTTTTAGTATTAGCCAGACTCGAAAAAGAAATGGAAAATGTAAATAAACCTTCAAACCGGTGCCCTTCGTGTCACATTTTCTTTGTCCTAAGGTAATGTTCGGTCGTATAATCGCTTGTCCTAATTATTCTCCAACTGAAAATATTTCGGGAAATCTTTTGCATGGACCTTGCAGAATAGGTTAGGTTAGGTTTATTTTAATGATCGCGAGATCGCGATGGATGCGGAGAGCACAATACCGGTCTGAGTGGAGAGCGTTGGGGGAAGCCTATGTCTAGCAGTGGACGTCACTCGGCTGACATGATGAGGTTTATTTTATGAAACCTTTGCTTGAAAAGCGAGTATTTTCAGTGTAATTTTAATTAGGACAAACTATAATTCGACCAACATTACATTAGGACAATCGATATGTAAGCGAGTCAGTATAGACCCGTTTCAAACTTACCATCCTTGTTCATTCCCATGGTGAGGCACTTCTTGAGGCGACAGGCTTGGCACTGGTTGCGGTGAGCCTTGTCCACCACACAGCGTCCAGTACCGGCTTGGCACCTAAAAAAGATTTCTATTAGTCATGTTGTGAATAGGAATGCAAACGACCTAACAGGGGGAGGGAGGGGGGCGTGAAGTGACAACATTAAACATACCCAACGGCACTTATCATTATTTTCTCGTCATGTCAAATGCAAAACACTCGGACAAAACTAAACACAAAAAGAATTACAATTCACGTCGTCCCCCTATAATGAAATCAAGCAATCAAATCCCACTAATCCCTACCGAAAACTGGCAACACCAGAGCCAAAGAGGTCGCATCTGTAGCTAGTCTATGGCAAAAATTACAATAGGAGGGCTTGCAACACTTGAGTCCACTTAATCCGAACTGGTAAGCATATTTCTATTCTTGTTGCATCTGTGCCCATCTATGAGAGAGAGGTTATGGTGGCGGGAAAAGGCGGGAAATTGTTTTTTTTTTTAATAGGAAGGTCAGCATCTTAAATTATATCGATCCGGACAAGCTGCTGGTATACTGCCGCGCTAAATAATAGTGGTATTTAAAAAGGTAATATTTAATATTTATATATTTTATGTAAGCGTTTTGACCGCATGCAGCCTGGACTTCAAAAACATCTCGGCGCACACTATTTTAATTAGGTACCCCCTCGGTTCGCCCATGGCAATGTACATGCAACATGCATCATAATTATATTTTTTAATAATTCTAAATCCGCTCCCGCTCCTCCAGTGTTACCCTGTCGCGGCGGCAACCTCCCCGTTTTTGGGGTATTTAAATGCGATGCGAATTTAATTTTCGTTTTTTTACGGCAAGTGCATTCTGCTGCTTGTTGTTCACTGTTTACTGTTCTGATGAATGACTGTGTTTTATTTATTATTGTGCTAGCATAAATTGATACCTAATTTATTTTGTGTTAAAAATTCTTAGAACAAGGCTTGAAACGTTTTGAAATGATGGAAAATATTTGTGGTTCGTTTTGAATCTTCCACCAAGGTTCACAAAATTCATTTGTCTTCTACTACCTATATGTTCTTATGGCTTTAAGGGCCTTCTATACCAGTATCAAATTCATTAAATCAGGGTGCACATCAATAGAAAATAGATGCGACAGATAATATTAAAAACAGTTTAACATTTGGCGCCCCATTCGATTAATTCGACCGCCTAATGCTATTGTGATCGCGCCCTTATAATGGTCAAGTGTGACATGTGTACCGGCTTTATGGCAGAACGAGCCCAGCCTTAGTCCCGTTACCTCAGATTAATTAAAAAATTAGAAAATGAAAATTTAATATTTTAGTAATAATTTTATTTGTATGACATTTTTTTTTAAAGCCTGACTCGTTCTGTTTTATTCATTAATTTAAATACTTACTCAAGTGACTCAACTCGGTCCCGTATTATTTTTATTACGTGGACATTCCTTTCTTATGTTGCTGGCCAAATGTAAAAATAAACGCTAGCTTTTGAATCAGCCCTCGTTAAGTTTTTTTACATTATGACGACCGGATGGCCTAGTGATTAGCGTCCCTGACTACGAAGCTTGAGGTCCCGGGTTCGAATCCCAGTCGGGGCAGATGTTTGTATGATGAATACAAATGTTTGTTCTCGGGTCTTGGATGTTTAATATGTATGTAAGTATGTATTTATCTATATAAGTATGTTTATCCGTTGTCTAGTACCCATAGTACAGGCTTTGCCTAGTTTAGGACTAGGTCAATTGGTGTCAATTTGTCCCATGATATTTATTTATTTATTATTTATTTATTTACGTAGGTAAGAAAACTCAGCCTGTTTAATCACTTTTTCTACTCCTGTACTTTTATCTGTCTTTTAAATGGTCACGAACACTATTATAAGAAGGTAAATAACACCACTTCAGAAAAGTCTATACTCTATTCTCCATAAAAGCACTTGTGTTATTATGTCGCCAAAACGATACGCCTAGCTCCCACAGATGACTAATAATTGTAGGTTACAATTAGGTTAAGGTTTTACTTGATCATCACTAACTTTGCAAAAAAAAGCACAACTACCAACTTAACAACCACTGAATTCATACGGTTTTTATTAAAAATAAAACTTTCCGTGATAAATTATTTACTGCCAACATAAGAAAAACGTATTTTTAATATCGTCACTGGGAAGTAAACGTCAATTAAAAACAAAGGTTACCACAGACACATATCTGTCAAAGTTATGTCAAAAAATTTCATATTTCCCGCTCGATTACTTTTGCCATGCCATAGTTTCTATTAAAGTTAATTGAAGAAAACATGAGTGAAAGAGGAAAACATTGTTTCTACACCCAGAAGAAATATACACAACGGCCAAAGCAGTGACTGTAATTTTGTTGCCTACTAAATATCTGCATCGTGGACATTGGAACACCAGACTTCGTCTTTTTCGGAGGATGTGCTATTAGCGTATTTCCAAAACTTTATTGAAAACTTTAAGCCGTCATCACTGTGGGTGGAATATTCCCAATTAAAGTCGACGCTTAGCATATACCACCAGACCTATATCTCAAAATAAGCTAAGTTATTAGCTTTATTGAAACGAAAGTTTCCAAGGTTTTAAGGCAAAAAAAAAAGCTAAAACTTTTTCTCCCGATGACTTAAAAAAAGTCGTTAATGAAGCTCCATATCATGACTAGGTATATCTTTTTAACAAGGTAAGTAAATTGTTTGAAAAAAAATTACTTGTAAAAGTTGTTCCGTAAAAGTTAGATTTTTCTGTGTATGCAAGATTTGTATTTAATTTGATTATAACAACAATTTCCTATGTTTTCGTTACAGGTTGCCATAATATTTGGTATTATGGGCGCTTGCCGCAGACCGGAGCTACATAATTTAAAGATGACAAACATAATTGATGCTCATAATACACTGGTGGTTCAAGTCATGAATACCAAAAACAGAAGTGCGTCCATCTGCATTTTCATAAATATTTTTTTCGGTTTAATTTTGTGTTTTATTTAATACCTACCTAGTCGTGGAAAAAGTATTGTATGCAACGGTGTATAATTTGGTCTAAAAACGCTCGTGGCGTCTTCCATTGCGATACTACCTTCGTTTCGTATTCTCACGCCACTCGCCTTTTAATACCTCAGTTATACAACTGTTGCATAAACTACTATTCCTATCACGTCTACATAGTTATATTATTAATTTACTAATACTTTGATAGTAATTTACTACAAGAACAAAAGACGTTCTTTCATTAGTAAAAAACCAACCAAAATCATAAAATACCTACACAAAATACAAGTACCATGAAACCACACCAACTTATTGCCGCCAACCGGTCAAAACCGATCCTCACAATCTTCATACCAAATTCTATAAACACAAAGACACCAGCGCCACAATCGAAAGCAAAAACAAGTTGGCACAACTGCGGTCCCTTTTGCAACAAATGTCAACTTGGCCGTAAGCCTATTACTACGGATTATGGGTAATGAAAATATGTTTAATCTGTATTAGTCGTCTGTGTTGGCAGAACTGCTTTCATTCGGCGGCTAGCTTTGATTGGGATTTTCCTGAGTGATGTGATTGCTTTCTTACGATCCTATTTTTTTTGTACCACGTCGGTGGCAAATAAACGTGTGGATCGCCTGATGTTAAGCGATCACCGCCGCCTAGAAACGCTTGCAACACCACAAGTATCACGCGCGGCTACTTATTTCCGCACAAATATTTTTTTACCAATATGCGTTATTCAATTAGGAATTTACTCAAATAAAGTTTGTTAACCCTTTAATTCCACACTATTTTTACATCGTTTTCCCCGTGACAATTGAATTGACAAATAAACAAAATACCTACCTATTATTAATCACGCTATTGTCTATAAGTACTTATATAAATGACTGGGTAACACCATTACAAGAAATGATACGAAATTTCGCCCGACACTACAATTTTGGTTGTTGACTCAGGTGTACGATTGGACATAGCAGAGTTTTGAAGCTACGCCGCACCTGTGGCCTGGTTTGATGTTTTATTTCTTTAATGACTTTCTATTCTTAAATCTGTTGCAATTTCACTTGCTTTTAACGGCCCGATGTTGGCTGGGCTTGGGTTGGCTGCTTGGTCTTTGGGGATGGCGCTCCGCTCCGTGAGTTCAACAACTCAGAGGAAAATACGTCTCCGAAAACATACCTAACCTATCTATTTTTTCGAAAATCTATTTAAGCATACAGGGTGCGTTTTAATGAACCGTGAAGAATTCAGCCAGAGTTTAAGTTAGTATTCTTTGGCCAGAGGTTGATTAAGACTAAGTGAGCACCCCTGGTAAAGTTTTTTTTTATTACATAGGTACGTATTTTTTCAAATAAAAGCTTTATTACAGGGGTTTTCACTTGACTCAACCCCTGGCTGAATTCTTAACGGTTCATTCTGTATATTCTGTATATTTATAAATTGTTATTTTTGTATAATCAGGCGTTATTCTTGCAAACATATAATACCCTGAAGCTTTAAGAGCATTCCACATTCTATTTATTTAATAAATTGTTTACTTACGTGTTATTTAGTAAAGAAAATAGCACGTCATTTGGATATAGGTAAACATAGAGTTCATCTTACTATTTTTAGAAATCGAATCATGAGTCGTTTGAACGTAGGTAAGTACACACAGATATGTGAGGGATTTAAAATAATCAACAAGTACCTAAAATCAATGAATCACCTATGCGTGACAAAATAGGTACTAGGAAAGCATCGTTGAGCAATCGTTAGGAAAAACACCATCGACATAATTATTTAAAACAAAACTAACCCACCGACTTAAAACAATCAAGTGGACAAAATCAGAACTACCGTTAAAACCATTGAATTTACACTAGTGTTTTGCGATGACAGCGCCACTCTCATCTACACAGGTAATATTGTGGAACACGAAATGCAATCGCTTTGGCCAATATTTTTACCATTTGAACAAACAAGCAATATTTGGCTGATCTAATTTCCGGCAAAGATACATCTGCGGCTGGTGAAACGAATTTACTTAGATAAAGTGGTTGTTCAGGCGCAAATTTAGCTGCATAAGGTTTGTCAGTTTTTGGGTTGATGGCATGAATGGTTACGCCAATTTTCAATAGTCAATGTTGATACAATATGCTGAATACTGACAACTGGTTCGGGTCGGAAAACTTCGTCATGTTTCGTAGGTCTTTGTGATTCGTTAAATGCAGATTTTTATGAACTAAAAACAATTACTTTGCTCACCCGCGACCACACGTTTACCACAAAACAGACCAGATTTTTGCGACTTATCAGTAGGTACAATACTTGAGGATTTCTTTTTTCAGACTTGATTTTCAAAAATAATACAAAAATTGTAGGTGTAAATCTCGATTCGAAATAGGAGTTAAACTAACCATTGAAAACAATTCAATTTTCAGACGTAATTACCTATATTTAAAAAAATCGATAATTTTATTCAGCAAATAGGCAGTTGAATGCTCTTTTACACGTAATTTTTGAGGCTACCAGCGCTTTAGGAAAGACCATGATTGCCAAGAAGAATACGCCGCAAGAAACTTGGCACAAATATTTTTTTCTAAATTAGCACTTATAAATTATATGAATGACTGTGAAGACTTGTGAAACACTAAAATCCATACAAGTAGCCTTTTGTAGTTCTATAGCAGCGGGAGGGTGGAAAAGCGTTCCGCTGCTGTCGACTAACTCGAAAGCTCTCCTCCAAGATCTGACTCTGAGATGTCCAGGACATAATAGGTAACTGACCTGTAGATGAGCTTCCTTCTAACAGATCGCTTGAAGAACCCACTGCAGCCATTGCAGGCCAGGATTCCGTAGTGCTTGCCCGAACTCGTGTCTCCGCAGACCACACACACCAGACCTGAGAAGACGATAAGAACCACTTTGCCAATGATACCATTGCCTTGCCAACACCATGGACTTCGGGTTAGCGCTTGAAAACGTCCGAACCAAAAGACCACTAATCGAGCGTCAGTCAGCATTAGTTTGGTCGAACGACAGCGCTGTGACGTATGGCTGTCATTGAAAAACGTGTCGTACTGGGACACATTTTTCGTGAATTTTGTATTAGACCCAAAGCACAGTATATATATAAGCTAAAGCAGTACAGAAACTAGGCCTTTTTGTTGAGATGATGACGTAAGCGCCAATTGAGCGTTAGGGTTGTCCTCTTATTTTTTGTAAAATTGAAAAAGTTTTTGTGTAGTTAGCTCTATATCTCAGGTATTTAAGCTTTTTTTGAGATAACTAGCTAGTTTTCATTAGATCATTAGGGTTGTCACTCTTAATTATTATAAAATTAATGGGTTTTTATTTATTATTTACTAAAACGTTTATTGACTAGTTTACAAACAAAATTGTGTAATTAAATAATCATCAACATTTTAAGAAAACGTTGTTTTCGTTAGTTATGAAAAATGCCAAACTGTTATCCGCCATCTTGGATACAAAAAATAATGTCAAATTCGAGCTCACCGCTGCCAAATTACACGAAATCGCCACCCTTGTGATCATTTTATTAACAAAAATTACAAACCTAATCCCAATCCGCAATCTTAGATTGTTTTTTTTTATTCCACTGACTACAATTCGAATTAAATTAATAAAAAGTAAATAAGTTATGTCACCGTGTTATGTGAGAAGCCGTGATAGCCTAGTGGTTTGACCTAGGGTATCTCAAGCAGAGTGTCGTGGGTTCAAATCCCGGCTCGCACCTCTGAGTTTTTCAGTGAAGGAAAACATCGTGAGGAAACCTGCACACACCTGCGAAGCAATTCAATGATGTGTGTGAAGTTCCCAATCCGCACTGGGCCTGCGTGGGAACTATAGCCCAAGCCCTCTTATTCTGAGAGGAGGCCTGTGCCCAGCGTGGGACGTAAAAAAGGCTGGTGATGTGAAGTTATGTCACTATGCTATTACCATTATTCATCATTAAATTATACCACCTATCTAATAACTATTAGGTTTTAAACACAAAGAGTCGCCACTCGTCTCGACGCGGCACCCGCGACTGACAGCACCGCTATTCCCCCTTATTAGCCTTGTAAAGACTCTGTCTGTGTGCGTGTGTCATTTTGAACGTTTGTACGTAGTTTCTGTACTGCTTTAGCTTATATATATACTGTGCCCAAAGTTCATGGTGTTAGTAAGTTAATGGATATTACTTATAAACAGGAAATAGATTCTGTAAACTTCATCCCAACGTTTTACTCCAGCTCCAGTTTATAGCATCGGTTCTTGGGTTAAAGCTCTTGGGAAACATCCGGAGTGCCGACCTGTCTTACCCAGGTGGTTGGTCTTCTTGGATGGCGGGTCGGGCAGCCAGGGCCGCAGTGCTGGCGGCGCCAGCGCGGCCGCCACCAGCGCCGCGGACGTCGGCGGCGACCAGCGGAGCGGAGAGCGGTTCTCATCTCCTGCAAGGAAAGTATAGAACTGAGAGGAAAGATTTTAACCTATCCAAAATTTCATTATTAAAACAAGCTCTTGCCGACTTGTCAAATCTCACAAAAAAACATAAATTTCATGGGACAATTGACATCAACTGACCTAGTACCAAACAAGGCAAAGCCTGTACTATGGTTACTAGATAACGGATAAACATACATAAGTACATACTTAAATACATATTAAACTTCCAAGACCCGAACACATTCGTATTCATCATACAAACATCTGCCCCAACCGGGAATCGAACCCGGGACCTCAAGCTTCATAGTCAGGGTCTCTAACCACTACACTATCCAGTTGTCATTTAAATAAATACGTATTAACAGTTAAGCTGAATGGTACTGTAGAAATAGACTGCATAGGATTCAAAATAATCCGGCAGGCTAGACTGATCTCAAGTAATGGATTAAATTAGTTTGCTCCTCCGCGAAGTAGTGCAGTATAGTCATGCAAAATAGCCTCGTCTCTGCGCTGAGTATTGCTTTCATGACTATACTGCACTACTTCGCGGAGGAGCAAACTAATTTAATCCATTACTTGTAACATGGACCTCTGCAAAGTTACGCCTGAATCAATTCAATATTTTAGACTGATCTATCTCGTTTTGAATTCAGAATAGTTTCAGAATAAAGCAACAGTCTTTGCTATCTCGATTTAAGCCCCTGTCTTTGAGAAATAATTATAGCCCAGTCTCGATATAAGTGTTTATCCATTCATTTCAGTACAGTTTAATAAGTTATAGTCAGGGCATTGCAGTAGATCTTAATCTAGGCCGCGAACCCGTTCGTCGCCAGTGCCCACCTCCTGGGCTACTCCCCAGCAGTACATACCAGGTTTAAAGCAAATAAATCATTATGTTTTATTGTAATTGTGTAAACGCGACGGTGAATACCAGTCAAAGTTGACAATGTAACAGACAGACAAAACAATGCACCCCACTGCGTCATAATTGGTGAGCAGTGCAGCATTGTGTGTGTGCACCTTTATTGGAGATCCCTTATTGCATGCCAACTGCAGTAACGCGTGATGGGCTGAGAGTGGCAAGTGGGATAATATAATTAGTAGACAACGGTTTGTTGATTTCACTATGTTAGTGTCTAGTTTGTGATATGGGGAGTTGAGTGGCTTTTTGAAGAAGAAACACAAATCACACCATTCAAGAGTCGAGAAAAACTATAATTAAATAAATAGGGATCACTCACGTATATAAGTCGAGTTTAGCCAGACATGTTTCGGACTAATTCGTAGTCCTTCCTCTGGGACCGCACGAACCAGCGGCGCGCAGTGTGCGTCTCGCTGCCGCTGGGTCGTGCGCTCTCAGCTATACTCGACTGACATACGTGAGTGATCCGTTTATTTCAATATGATTGAATCCGACGGTAGTTTCATGTTTAATTAAATTTATTTTCACAGGTGTGATGATTTGTAGAATTGGAGCTCGGGATTTCCTTTTATACCTGAGTACTTACTCAGGTCGTTTCGTGTTGTTTTTTTAATGGCATTGATTTGGAGTACATGCACTGAATACATTTTATGTTGAAGGTGTAAATTAATATTGTACTGGAATTGGTGTGTTGAAAAAAGATGATCGGAACGAATCAAAACTCTTTGCAACAATATTCCGAGAATTTGCTATCCAGCTTGATACCCAAAAAAATATCCTCTAAGGAGTTCCGAAAACTTAACTTTTTAATCATCGCAACCACAAACGCGCCGCATTCTGCCACTGGCACATGCCAATAATATACAAATCTTCATATTCTGTCATAGGGTCCGCGTAAAATATTTTGATCGAATCGTGATTTCTCCAAAACCATATCAAATTAAACGTACCCCTACATTTGATGTACCCCCAATCAGTAAATTGATTTGGCACATTAATACCACCCTTGTATTACCATACATTTGCCGCTTACACCACACTTAACCTTCTAGAATGAAGGTTCAAAATTGTTTGGTTAAGGGTGGCGGTACTTGGTTAAGTTCTGTACCAAGGGTCCGTTTATCGTATAGAGTAGCAATGCTATTAGATGAAGGGGTATGCGATTGTTATTTTATTACCCATATCAAGATTAAATGTTTATTTTATTAGGATTTTGTTTAGGTTAAAATTAGAGATTTTGGACGGGGATAGAGATGTTGCAATTGGTTAAATAGGTTTCGTATCGCAGCACGTCCAGTGTGTACTCCCAAAAATACATACATGCATACATACAGTCACGCTTGTTTCCCGGGGGGGTAGGCAGAGACTCCCAAAAATGTTTTTTTTTTACGGACGAAAAACAAAAAGAGTTTATAGTATAGATTTGCGGGTGGTTAGGACCTTGTGCGAGGTCCGTCCGGATCGCTACCACCATATTACTTGCTAATCCTGCCGCTAAGCACTTGCACTGTTGTGTTCCGGTGTGGAGAGTAAGACAGCCGGTGTAATTACGGGCACAAGAGGCATTTCATCTTAGCTCTCTAGGTTGACAACGCACCTGTAAACCTTCCGGGGTTGCGGGTATCTATGGGCAGTGGCGATCACTTACCATCAGGTGACCCACTTGCTCGTTTGCCTTCCTCGTCGCAAAAAAAGACGTAAGTTTTTCATTGTGACCTCTTAAAATCGTTTTAAGCAGATGATTTTATGACGATCTCAATAAAAAATCTTATACATATTTTGACATTGTATTTATATAATGTAATTTTAATGTTGAGTAAATAAATATAAATTTAATCTAAATCTGTGAATTATTTGCAGACAAAGCCCCGGGAAAAAGCTAACAAAATCATAAACTAAAAAAAAAAACATACAGTGGAACGTAGAACCTCCTCCTTTTTTGAAGTCGGTTAAAAAGCACAAATCATACCTGTATCCCGGGATTCCCAGGACCAGTGTTCACATCGGGCGCGGGCGCAGATCGATACGGGATAGTCCCCTGGGACCAGCGGGTATCACGGCTTAATTGTTTTATTTTGGGTACGTTACACGAGGCTATTTAACCCCCGACAAAAAAGAGGGGTGTTATAAGTTTGACCTGTGTATCTGTGTGTCTGTCTGTGGCATCATAGCTCCCAAACGGTTCTACCAATTTCGATGCGATTTTTTTTTTATCGAAAGCTAGTTTAATCGAGATGGTTCTGAGCTAAGTTTCATTAAAATCGGTTTATCCGTTTTTGCAAAATTGAACCTTGAAATGACAGTGACAGTTTTTTAGCTTTTCTAAGTTTTAACTCTTACCTGATGGGTGGAAATCTACGTTTAGGTTAAATTTGTACTTGAGCAGTTTTATTGTATTGTATGTTTTGTATAATTTGTATCACCATTAAAATTTCATCCGGTATTACTGTTATTTATGTTTCTTTTTTAAATAAAATTACGTATTAAAAATTAGCTTAAATGCCCCGCGGGGCATTTAAGCTAATTTTAATAAAGCCTCGGCTTTGCCCCCGTGAAATATATCAAAATGGGCTGGTTCCCTATCCCGTGGGAAATTCGAAAAATCCCTTCTTAGTGCACCACTAGGATACTCAAGACTCAAGGTATATGTTGCTAAATTTTAAGTCTCTAGGTCCAGTGGTTTAGGCGGTGCGTTATCTGTCTGTCTGTCAGTCAGTCAGTCACGGTACTGTTTTATACGTATATATTACACAATAGTAGTTTATGCAACAGTTACAAATGATGAGTGTTTCAAGGCCTAATTATGTAGAGTTGCACACATTACTATAACTACACACATATATATAAATACTCTAAAATGGGTTCAGAAGCCGAATAGTCTCAGAATTTGACTGTTTTTTTAATCATAGACAAACATACCGAGCTGCCCCTAAACTACGAAATTCGATAATCGAAGTTCGTATCGTATCCTCCCGCTTACTCTCGTCTTAAATAATATTAGCTTGAGAGGGACGGCACGATACGAAGTTCGAATTTTGCACTTCATAGTCGGGGGGCTGACGTTTCATATGACTATTTTTACCTTTTGTAATTTGTGTTAGGTAATTTTTAGAAAAGCTGTGATAGCCTAGTGGTTTGACCTATGGCCTCTCAAGCAGTGTCGTGGGTTCAAATCCCGGCTCGCACCTCTGTGTTTTTCGGAATTTATGTGCGGAATTACGTTTGTAATTTATCATGAGCTTTTCGGTGAAGGAAAACATCGTGAGGAAACCTGCACACATCTGCGAAGCAATTCAATGATGTGTGTGAAGTTCCCAATCCGCACTGGGCCCGCGTGGGCACTTATAGCCCAAGCCCTCTCATTCTGAGAGGAGGCCTGTGCCCAGCAGTGGGACGTAAAAAAGGCTGGTGATGATGTGATGATGAATTTTTGAAGATGTTCCCAGTTTGAAACAGACATTACGTTACTGCTGTCGTATAATGCTGGTCATTGCCTACGGTTTCCGAACGCATTATATAGCGTGTGACATCCATACGATCATATGTTTTAAGGGCTGAAAGTATCAGCCCTAATGACCGTAAATAATTAGTATATTAAATTAAAAAAATACTGAACTTTTTTTTCATACAAATTTATTTTATTTTATTTTAATTTCACACGTTGTCATATAAATGTTTGAATTACATTGCTGCTCGAGAAATAAAAAAAAACTCTCCATTATCAAAGGTACTATAATTGTTAAATTTCTTTATAAAACAGTTCACAGCACTTAAAGCTATCATTAGTTAAAACTTATGTTCATATGAAAGTCACACACTGTAGAAGATTATACTTATATGTAGATACTTATGTATGTATAAATGACTTAACGATGGAGTCGCAAAGAGTTTTAAATTTTTTTGATAACGATATTAAAGTTCAAAGAGCAGAACAAAAATGGACACAATTCGCATTACCTTCTCAAAAACAGCATCTTTGCTTGTTCATAAACTTTCTTTCCTTCACAAAACTGGCTAAGTATATATATATATTTAGTGTATACAATACAATCACGGAAATGGGGAAAAAAGAAAATCCTAAGACATAAAATGGAGAAGAAAATTGGAAGTCAGAGGCGGTATCAAAATAAATCAATGTTACTGTAGCACGGCACTTAGAACTGGAGTGGGGTGGAGTAGCCTTTGAAATGTTGTACTTAATTAATAAAAATAAAAAAGTAGGTAGAGGTAGTAAATAGATAAGATGGAGATAATAATTATAGAAGACAGGCTGTCACCCGCGACTTCGTCCGCGTAGATTTCGGTTATCGCTATCCCGCGGGAACTATACAATTTTCCCGAATAAAAAGTAGCCTATGTTATTCCCCTATTCAAACTAACTTCTTAGATTGGTGTAGCGGTTTTTCCGCGAAGAGGTAACTGACAGACAGAGAGACAGTTACTTTCGCATTTATAATATTAGTTAGGAAGTCAGGATGAGTAACGAAAGCAATATAATAAGTGATAGGTATTTAATATATGTCCCAAGAACTTCCCAAGAACTGTGCGTCTGTGTATTCCCTGAACATTATAATCTGGTCGTTTTTAAGTCTAGGCTAGCGTGCTCCATCGTAGACCACATCTTCGCTTACCATCCCGTATAAAAAAATCATCTTAGTCGAATTATATCTGATAAAAAATTATTAAGTAGAAACAAAGATAAGCAGGTACCTCAGTTACACTAGTTAATAAAAGAAATGCGAAATTGAGTTTACTCGATTCATAAAGCTACAATGCCTACCTACCTACTCCTGCCTACTTTAGTACCTACCAATTTTTTACGATACGGTACATCAAAACAGGTAAATACTCTCACAACTTCTCCATTACCCACACACCTCGTATTTACCAACTCAACTTTATAATACACTCAAAACCAAAATGTTACCACCTACAAGCCAGCTCCACCCCACCCCTATTCCGTCGCCTACAAACTTTGTCGCTTGCCGTTTTATTCGTCTTTCTTTTGACGCGGCAAGCCCTTGAGCCTCTCTGATTAATTTCCTCCCCCTTTGCCCTCTAAAGCCGGGTTTAAACGCCTTCGACTTACGGCTGTTTGGAATTGTCTGTGCCTGAGACTTAGTGAAGAAAAATGTCGGGTGTTTTATAGTGCGGACTAGGGAGTCAGGTTGTATTGATTTTAATTTGATCTTAAAAATTGGTTAGTTATTTTTTTTTGTTTGGTAATGGTACGTTATGTTTGATTTATTATAACTACGAATAGTCTTTCAATCAGGCTTGTGTTTAATCAGATGATATTAAGCTTCAAAAAGAAATAGAACAAATGAACGGTACCTAAATTTATAAATGAAAAACATTTTAAAAGCTTTATTAGTCTTTGAAATTGCGTGAAGGCGCCTTCGTATCGTAACCGCCCGTCCCGTGTTTTACTTACGAGTATAGTTCAAATAAACCTGTACTAAAATTTTTAGTTCCAGTTTTTTCTTTTTTTTACTTTACAGTTGTTGCTTACATCAAATTATTCATATCATGGCAACTTGAAAATCTTGAAAAAAATAAGTTGCGAAAATTCGTTAAAATACATCTAGTAAACCTAGATAAGATTGGGTGTTAACCTGCAGCTTACTTCTATTTAATTTGTCAAACAACTAGGTACTTACACCAAAATGGCCGTCACAGACTAGCTAGCAGAATAAAAGTTCAATATTCGGAATACGAACGCATCATTCTGGAACGAAAATGAAATTTCAAATCCCCATCTCCGCTCCTATTGGCTGTTTTGTATTCAGAACACACACTGACCGGGTAAAGTGGCAAATCATGGAGCGGGCTGAAAATCAGTCAAATAGACCCCGAGTTACTGGCAGGCGAGAGCTGAATACTAATGCCCTTTGCCTGCATTAAAAAATATAGAGTGTGGCGAGCGTGAAAAATTGGAATATGATTTGGGTGTTTCGCTGTGTCGATTGTTTTTGACGGATTTTATTTGATTGAAGTGAAAGCTAGTACATTTGTGCTTATTAAGAGCGGGTAAGTGTCAAACGAGCGTAGCTAATTCTCAGTATCGAGGGGATGAATTTGAGTTCGAACACATTATAATTATAATGGCCGTCAAAATGTATAACTTGACTATCGTACGTTGGTCTAAACTTGATTTTCAGTGGCGTAGGTTCCTATGTTATTAAGTAGGGTACGTCTGTTTTTTTTCTAACAGTATAATTATTGTTAGGTACGTCGTAAGATTAAGCAAGTAAGATTAAGATTTAGCAATGTAGTTAAAATTATAACCTGCATAAGCCCCACTGCTAGGCACAGGCGTCCTCCCGTCGATTGATAACTCAAACATTATCAGTTGTCTTCGCAGACGTGCACTGGCTTCCTCGCCATGTTTTTCTTTCACAAAAAAATATTCGAAATAAATTGATATGAAGCAAATTACAAAATAATTGTAATGCACAGCAATGGTACGTTTTATTTGCCCTAGTAAAAAAATCACGTAAATAAATAAATAAAATAAATACCTGTCATGGGACAATTGACACCAATTGATCTAGTCCCAAATTAGGCAAAGCCTGTACTATGGGTACTGGACAACGGATAAACATATTTATACACATTAAACATCCAAGATCCGAGAACAAACATTCGTATTCAACATAAACATCTGCCCCGACCGGGGATCGAACCCAGGCCCTCAAGCTTCATGTCAGGTCAGGGTCTTTAACTTTAAGTTGTCATTTTAATTATCGCAATATACATATAAGGTTTTTGATGTTTTCTTTTTGAGCATCCCATGAACAGTTTTCTTTTGATCGTTCTAATAGGTATAGCTTGACAAAACCTCCTTGAAAACTTTTATAAATAAAAATCAAGGGCGAACGATGACAGGACCACAGACTCATTTTTTTTTTGTCATGCTGCAAACCATTTAAATTGATTTGTGGCCAGCTATACTAACACTATAAACCTACGTGAATACGTCGCCTAGAAAAGACCCACCATTAGAAAAACTAAGACATGAGTGGAGGGAAATACAGCCACGAAATGCCTCCTCAGTTATCCAGGTTATTCTAAAATATTGTAAGTAATTGAAAGGTTGGTATCTAACTATGTTTTTGTCTAATATGTTACATTTGCGGGACGGAAAATTTACAAACTATAAACTCATTATTAGATTCTCGTTTCTAATCCCTTATGGAACATGGAACATATTTTTATAGACAACGTACTAAAAAGTCCCTCAACTCATAAACGGTTGAATCAATTTTGCTGAAATTTCAAGTATGTTCAAAGTTAACCATCTCGATTGCACTGGCTTCGGTACCTAAATCGGTTCATTCGTTTAGGAGGTACGGTGCTATACAGATAGACACGACTCTCTTTTTGAGTCAGGGATTAAAAAATAATGTTTTATTACCTGTCATCCTGTTATCTTGATGCTCTTGGGTGAGTGGCAGCGGATTCTGGGCGACTTCCATTTTTAAAGTCTTTTATGAGGAACACTCGATTCACCGTTGCACTATTATTTTAATGTTCTTCCATTATGAATTGTTTTAGAAATACTAAAGGAATTAAGTTTTTAGCTAAACTTTCTGGCAAAGCTGCTGATGAAATTATGCTACAAAATAATTATCAACATCTAATATGAATCATTACATAAACGGATCACTCACGCATGTCAGTCGAGTATAGCCTGACATGTACCGGACTAATATTCTGTAGTCCTTCCTATGGGAGCACACGCTTCGGCAGTAACGAAATGATGTCGGACTATAAGTAAGTAGGTACTCGGCTGACAATACATGAGTAATCAGCTTATTTCGCTAATGTTTAATCGCACTATAGTTTCATGTTATAGTGGTTTATTAATGTCCTAAATGAAACTCACTTTGACTTTTAAAATCGCGCTTCCAATAAGTGCCTTATTGAATTTTTGACTCAATGTATAACGTACTTTTCACTATGAATCTGATTGACTTCTTTAAACAATGGGACACTGGCTGGCCCTTGATTGACTTTAAAATTACTTGAGCCTAAATAATTTTTTGCAATGGTAATGACATGCAGCCCTTTCATTCTGAGAGGAGGACTGTGCCCAGTAATGGGATATAAAAAGGCTGGTGTATATTATATAATATTTACTTGAGAGTGGAAAAAAACCATTTCACATAGCTAGTAGGTAAACAATTAATATTCGATGAAATTCGAAGTAGGTACCTAACTACATAAACATACCTATTTATTTTCTATTTTTTTTATTTTTTATTTAGCTATTCTGTGAATTTGGATGTAAGTATTTAAAATTTATTGACAAAGAAAACTGTAAGTATTAAAACTCAAAAAACATTACGAACTTACAATACCTTTTATTTGACCAACTGCAACTACTTTAGCGCCAACTGAATTAAAATTTTAACAAGTCAGTAGTTTTACAATTAAAATGAATCATTTAACGGATGCGATTCTTTTTTTAATACATTTAGCATGCAGACACAAAAATACGAGACTGCATTATACCTCAAACTTCTCAAAATGTTTGTTTACCTATTTGATATTAAAACTAGCGAGACTTCCCGAAGCGATCTTCACGACTCTATCTAAGCGTGTACTTTAAACAACCCAAAAGTTCCCTCCCAAAATTTGACAGTCCACTTTTGACGTTTAAATTTTTTTTCGGCGTTGGCACGAGCCGCGCGCGTTATGCCACGGCCGGGGCACTTTTGACTCGTCGCCGGTTGCCTTCCGAAGGCGTGGCGGCCCCGCCCCGTTGCTTTTCGCTGTATCCCCCAGACAGGGGGGTTCGGTTTTGGGTCAGCTGTTAAGCGCCCGTTTTAAGCTTTAATTTGTGGCATTACGCCGTCGGCCATTTAAAATAATGACCGTGTACGAAATTGGATCGGATCTTCGGTTGGTTTTGTGAAGTAGACAGGTAGGTAATGATAATAAAAGCAAATGTACGTCGAATGACAATAAATATTTTTATTTTCTTTAGTAAGTAGTTACTTCCCTAATGTTCAGCTCAATGAGATAAATCAGAGTATTAGTATTGTGTATTTTTCCTGATATTTAGGTCATGACTCATATTATTATGGGTATATCTTGCTGAGGTCAAAATAAAATAATTTTATTCTCCGTAATTGAGCTTTCTAAAATACTCGTAAAATTGGATGCCTCATTAAGTAAATTTATTATTACAAAAACAAAAAAGGAGGCTGCTGGATCACTTGAAATTATGACGTCATACATAATTAATTCAAACTTCATAATAGCGATCTTTTCGACATTTCAATAATAAATCCTGGTGTGACTAAGGAATTTAAAAACTTGCCCACCTATCGGCAACCACCACAATACCTACTATAGACAAAGCTCACGCAATATTCACGCGACATTTGATTCGTTGCCCAATAAGATTCGCGAGGGCGTGGTTCCCGCGAAAAGTCCTGTCAGAGAGGAAAAGTCATCGTTTCCCGCGCGCCGGCCGGCCAATCACAGCCCAGCGAAATGACATCTGACGTTTAGGTATTTTATGATGCCGCCTTTGTTTGTTACATACTGGTACATACCTAAAATATAAAATGGACTAGTATGTCTCATGAGATCTGAAGTATTTTGTACAACAGGAGCGAAGTGTACTTCAATTATTTAAAAGTAATTTTAAAGGGTGGGATATCGTGTTGAAAAAATCTGCAAACCTCGGTTACAGCCCGTGAGCGTTTAGAATAGGATTCTGGTTCGAATGAGTTAGTTTTGCAATCACTTTATTTGATGAGTACAAGAAGCGCCAATTGACAGCCGAGGTATTTCTAAAACCTGAATGATATTTTAAATGCTCACGAACTGCACTTACTTCATCGATTTAAAATAACCCTACAGCGAAATTAGAAAATTTCTAAACTGAAAAAATATATTGAAGCTGTACCTACTAAGCGAAGGCCGAATTTAATGTCTACAAATTCCGACAGTACAGTCTAACAGAACCCCCTTTTCCGAAGTCAGTTAATCAGTGCCCTAAGCACGACTTGGCGAATCCTGCGTCACGTAAAATCGAATAGTAAACTATAACGAGTTTGTATGACGTTTGGAACAGCGCCCGCCCGTGAGCGTATTTGGAACTAAAATTTAGTATGAGATTTCTCGATCTCGATACGATAACCGTAACGTAACGCAGGATTCGACAAGTCGTGCTTAGGGCACAGTTTCATTCCAATGTATCGAGAAGACAAAAGAAAAGCGTGCTACGAAACCTCTACGAGTTGGGTTTAAAGCTACGCGGCTACGTCGTAGCACCAACACTGTGCTCTAAACATCCAATCCTGCGTTACGTTACGGTTATCGTATCGAGATCGAGAAATCTCATACTAAATTTTAGTTCCAAATACGCTCATGGGCGGGCGCTGTTCCAAACGTCATACAAACTCGTTATAGTTTACTATTCGATTTTACGTGACGCAGGATTCGACAAGTCGTGCTTAGGGCACTGAAATAAAACGCGTAGCACTTGTCTTATGAGTAACGGTTTATACCTTTTCCGATAGGTTTCGTTTTAGTTTCGTTTTATCGATTACATTCGGGTTGGGCTTAGTGTTGCCAGTTGAAGAATTTTTATTAGTAGAAAAGGTTCCGCTTGGGGAAAGGTTTTGTTGATTTGAAAATTTCACTGTTAATTTTGAAACTTACTCGTAGGTCATGTAAAAGTTTGTAGGATCTATCGTTCATTTGTAGTTACTTACATGACCGGATTTGGATGCAGTGAAGATTTTTAGGGCTTTAATGATAATCTGAAAGTACATTAAAATACTTAAGTGTCATGATAACGTTGCGTTGCTTAGAGTAGATTTTAGTAAACTAAAAGACATTCACTAATAACTTCAACGTACATACACACTAAATAATGAACTGTGTAGTAGTCGCGCGAGCAGAAGATTAGAGCCGCGGCGCGCAGTGTGCGTCTCGCCGCCGCTGGGTCGTGCGCTCCCAGAGGAAGGACTACGAATTAGTTCGAAACATGTCGGGCTAAACTCGACTTATGTATGTGAGTGATCCGTTTTTATTTAATTATGATTGAGTCTCACGGTAGTTTCATGTTAAAAGATAATTTC
Organism: Clepsis dumicolana; assembly: GCA_963691665.1. Classification (NCBI taxonomy): domain Eukaryota; kingdom Metazoa; phylum Arthropoda; class Insecta; order Lepidoptera; family Tortricidae; genus Clepsis; species Clepsis dumicolana. The sequence continues at coordinate 7,929,474 of OY829527.1, read as the reverse complement.
ATGTTAAAACATACACTGTTGGGACCAGTTGCCATTTTGAGTGGAAGTTGATACAAATTACTTGGATTATTTTACCTTTTCCAAGATACCGTACCAAAGAGTTCTAGGTTCAGATTATTTGACTAAATATGAAATCCTGTACTAAATTACTAATATAGGTACCTAGTCGTCAAGCCAATCTCGAAGAAAACCACGAAAACTTAAAAAAGCCACTCCAAACTTCGCGGGACCCCTAAAAACTACCCACAAGTCAATCGCCAAACTCCATTCTGTGAAACGGCTTTCCACCCCCCACCCTCCACCCTTTAGGGGGGGCATTTGCCCCCGAATTACCGGTCCCCCCTTAACTCAGTGACAGTTCAATAAACCACGACGACCAATCGTGGCAAACGTCGCCCGGTATAAGCCAATAGGATTAACGCTATAGCTATCCCGGTCTAACTGGCCAAAGATCACGTATGGATATCTCGCTCTTACGCACGGCCGACGGATTCTTGATTCAATCGTGTTCGATTTCTTTATTTGAAATTTCTCTTGTTTTTTTAAGGTTTAGTTATTGGTTACGGTGATTCGTTTTTAAGCTGGCTGAAGAAATGAAAGTCACTCGTAAGTATTTTTAAACAACGGTGTTACTTTAATGATACCTAGTTTTAAAATAATTTTACTGACAAAAATTTACATTAACTTAACAACCGAATAGCCAATAATTTTGTTTAGAAATCCGCGAACATTTCATTGCTTATCGAGACAACAATGTACAAAGAAGAACAAAAATCAAGTCGTCAAAATTGATAGATTCCGAACAAGGTGTTTTAAGAGATAATCTGTAGAAAAGTAATTTAAATGGTTAACTAGATAGGTACTTAAATTTATGGACTTACAAGGAAGGAAAAGCTATCATTGTCAAAGCATACGTAAAATACGTACATATGTATGACTATGACATAGTGTTCGAGTTTTACAATACAATAAACTACCTGAATAAATATTTTTTTTTTTTTTACCGATCGAGCTGGACGCGTCTCCGTTTTAGCTTGGGCAAAAATGCTATCGTACGTTCGGCTGTAATGTTCTCTACGGGTCGCATTTCTCAACCGATTCTCCTATAACGTAAAATTTATTATATCAGTGTCACGTCCCCTCCCCTTAATCTTGGCCCCGCGAGAAAACTGTCGTTAGGTACGCATCGTAGTGATAGTTATGCAAAAAATCCCATCGCTCGCTGTTTCCGCTTTCTCATTTAAAATATTAGTAGAGATTTCGATCACTCCACTAGTATAGTAAGTAAGTAGAGATTTCGAGGTAGGCACGAAATCATCGGTTCTTAAGTTAGTTTCGCACTTGACCAATTAGTTAGGTAAGTATTAATCTTGAGCCAATTTGAAATCTCCAGCGGCATGTATTTCAACTTCAAGCAATCAGCAGGTAATTCACTAACAAGACGTCAACGGCATTGCTTATTTAAAACGAACGCACCCGTTCCAAATAGAATGAATTGACAATGAACGCGGCGGGGTGCCGTCGGCTACAGCGGTTGGCGGGAAAAAATGTCTGTTTTGGCGGGAGTCGTGTCTATGGTTTGGTTATTTGCTTTTTTTATTTGCTAAAATAATTATAATGCCAGTTTTTAGGGTCTTGGACCTTGGGGTTTTTTTTCTTCACTTATTTTCTAACGATACAGTGAGTTTTCTTTGTATAATTCATCTGTGGTTATACTGTATTGCAAGATCTATGTAGGTAACTTGTTTCTAGGAAAAAATACTTCGTGCAAAGTTTCTTGCGGCGTATTCTTCCTGGCAATCATGGTCTTTCCGAAAGCGACAATCAATTCTACAAGTACTTTCAGACACATTTCACTTAGCGAAATCTCATATTATAATTACAATAGTTGCACACCTACAGAGAATAAACCCATGTCATGCAGACCGCATTAATGCACGCTTGCATAGCATTAAACCAGACTCGCGGCATAACTACCCACTACCCGACAATTAAGGGAGTTACACTGGCCACACCGCGTCACTCGCCGACACAAAGGGATTTGACACTCCGCTGCGCGCTGTAATTATTGTGGGTGCACTCGTGTGTGCGCAACGAGAGTGCAGCCGATAAACCGATTAGGCAAAGAGTGAATCTGCACTGATTATTGTAATGAAGATGATTTTTAAAGTTCCGTACCTAAAGGGTACCAACGGCATCGTATTACCTGCTTTACAATACAATACAATACAAGAATTCTTTATTGAACACCACGTAATAAACAAAACAGAATTACCCTCCTTTGCGTTTCGCAGTCGGGTAAAAGGGTTAGGTTAGGGTTATTTCTTTTCTTAATTTTATTACCAAGTCTCCGCAGTCTGTCTGTCTATGTATGTGTATGTATTTACTACAACCTCTATCTACAGCTAAGAACTAGCTGTATATTAAAAAAAATCCGTATACAGATAGATCTATCCGTTTAGGAGCTACGATGCCACAGACAGATCACACACACATCAAACTTATATAGATAAATATAGGTATAGCACTTCTTTTTGTGTAGCACAATGTGGGTAGAAATTTACTGCAAATAATTAATTAGGTAAGTACGTACTCCCTTATGAGAAACAAATGAGAAAACAATGATGGTGATGATGATGATGAAAGACCCACTGTGCTCAGATTATTATTTTTAGGGTTCCGTACCTCAAAAGGAAATAAGGAACCCTTATAGGATCACTTTGTTGTCTGTCTGTCTGTCAAGACCCTTTTTCTCTGGAACGCGTGGAGGTAGTATGCTGAAATTAATATCAAATACTCAAGCTTGCGGTCCCTTGAAAATGTGAAAAAATCAACCTTCTAAGTCAACGCAATCAAAAGATACAGTCATTAAAAAATCTATTTCCATACAAATAGCCGATTTCCAAAAACCTAAAGGGTACTACCAGATGTCCTAGAAACTTGAAATTTGGTATGAAGGTAGCTCTTATAGCACAACCATCCCGAAAAGTCTCAAAATCTTAAATTTTTATGTCTGTCTGTAGATTTCGCTGTCCAATATAAGTTGACCCCACACTGCGTACATTTTGCTTAAGAGCAGGGTTATGCTAACACTGGACTTCTTAAAACACTGAGGAAAACCGTTAAAATCTTTCTACGGAACCCTCGTGAGCGAGTCCGACTCGCACTTGGCCGGTTTTTTATTGAAAGAAGGAGAAAAATGAGAAAGCAGTGCCCTAAGCACGACTTGTCGAATCCTGCGTTACGTTACGGTTATCGTATTATAGGAGTTAGTTCCAGAAAGTGAAACGGCACGAGTATTATTGTGACTTTTATTATTTAAGCACTTATGATGTACAGTTGTAGCAATTAAACACACTTAGAAACATCTACTAGCGTTACACCTTATCTTACGTCCGCGCTGCTCAGCTGCCAGTTAGATAATGATCTACACTCCGATTCTCCCTCCCGACCATCCCTCGGTAGTCACACTAATGACGCTCTATGGTTTTAGTCAAACAACTGCTGTACTCATGACTTCCGAGAGGTAGTAGGGTGGTGTACATTATTAATTGACGTAATATTATATGTAACTTGTTTAACAATATTTATCAGTAATTTCTAATGAGATAATATCCTTTAATTTAATAATTAACGATCTAACATTCATTAATCATATACAAACGATTACAGATGGCGCTCTGCGCCTACGACAGAGACAACTACTGTATGGTTACTTGCACTTGCATTATACATTATTATATTATTGTATTATAAATACCTACATTATATATTCATGCCCTAATTAATGATATTTTATGATAAATAAATAATAAGCTTACAGCTCGGCCATCCTGTTTTAGCGAGTCCCATCGCTACAAAAAGGAGAGCTTATATAATTCCTACAAATGCTTAATTATAGAGCCCCATTAATTAAAGTTGAGGGCGATTAACCGATATTATGCCTAAGTATACATGTAACACTAAACAGAATTTAACAATAGTTGTAGGGACAGAGACCAATAAATGATTAATATGAATTTTATGGTGTCATGATGTCACCACCATCCGTTTCTATAATATTGATAAAAATTTGCTATTATACATAAAAAAAACATCTAATCCTGTAATCGTCCTGAGTTTGACCCATTGATTAATTAATTAAACAGAAAATTACTCTTCATGGTCAGTACCAGTACTAGAGCTTTCGTTATCAATGTCACTATCGAGATCTCTATCGAAGTTAAGCCATGGTTGAATCTTATCCAGAGCTACCACGTTTTCGTAGCGACGACCCTGTTTTCTAGTTAAGGGAGTGTCCTCTATGAGATACCGGTCGTTAGGGAGTACTTTTTTTATGCGATAAGGACCTTGGTATTTGTTTACTAATTTTTGTGACTTACCGTCGTGTGCAACTTGTCTCTCTACGCGTACCAAGTCGCCGTCTTTATAAGCTTTACCTGGTTTGCGACCTTTGTTAAATCTTAATGTATCTTTCTCTTGTTGCTTGTCTATCTTTTGCTTTGCCTGCTCCCTAGCGTGATTTAACTCATCCGAACCTACGACATTCAAGGTATCCCTTATGACAGAATTTAGTATACCTTGCGAGTTGCTTATGATATTAAATCCAAACAAAAGTTCGGATGGAGTCTTTTGAGTAGTTTTATGAGTTGTTGTGTTGAGACCTACCTGAATTTCTGCAACATACTCATCCCAGTTCCTCTCATCATCCCCGTGAGAGGAAGTAGATAAAGCGTTGAGGATTGTCTTATTAAATCTCTCCACCTGGCCATTCGCGCGTGGTGTTGCAACTGCATTTTCGATGTGCTTAATGCCAAATGAAGAAACAAATTCCTTGAATGTCTTACTCGTGAAGCTAGTTCCCTTGTCTGTGATTAGACGGGAGGGAACCCCAAAATAGCTAATATGCTCCTTAACGACTCTAACAGAGGTTGCTGATTTCGTATTTTTGACGGGGGTTATATTTGCATACTTCGTGAAGCCATCTATTATTACTAATAAATAGCAGTTGCCCTTTTTGCTTTTTACGAACGGGCCCAAATGGTCTGCGTGGATGGTGTGGAAGAGGACACTAACCTTTTCTATGGGGTGAAGTTCGCCTTCACGTCGGCCGCCAGGAGTTTTGTGGTGTGCACACTCCAGACAGGATGTAACATATTTTTTTACGAAACGTCGCATTTTGGCGAACCAATAATGTTTCTGTATTCGCTGAAGCGTCTTGTCAAATCCGTAATGACCAACATCATCGTGGTTTTTCTGTAGTATTTGCCAGCGAACGCTTTTCGGTACCAACCACTTCAGTTCGTTGTTAACAACGCGGTAGACCCTTCCGTTTTTAAGCTTGTAATTTTTAACGACATCCAAAACTTGTTCAGAGTTAGGGTCGCTGAGAACTTCTTTTATTGCTTTAATTTCCGCATCCGCACTTTGGACGGTAGTGATCCAGTCTTGATCAATCTCCTCGGTCGTGAGTACATCGAGAACGTGACTTTCTGATATACTTTCGTCAACAGGGTTGCGGCTCAGAGCGTCCGCATGTAGCATGCGTATACCAGGTCGATATTCGATGGTGCAGTCATATTCTTGTATTTGTACCCACCATCGAGCGACTCTTGGTATAACGTCGCGTTTGGTCAGAGTATATCTGAGGGCATTACAGTCTGTAAAGATTTTAAATGATATCCCAACTAGGTATACTCGGAAACGATTCAGAGATGCAACAACTGCAAGAGTCTCCTGCTCGTAGGAATGGAGTTTGCGCTCCTCGGGAGTAGTCTTACGACTAAAATAGGAAACAGGCTGGAAAACCCCATCTGAGTTAGATTGCAGGAGTATCCCCGCAACGCCGTCTTTGCTTGCATCTGTGTGCAGTTGGGTGTCCGACTTTGGGTCATATAGCGCTAAGAGTGGTCTCTGGGTCAATAGACGTTTGATGTTATCAAAGGCGTTCTGTTGAGCCTCTCCCCATGACCATTTGGAATCTTTTCGCAACAGGTCTGTCAGTGGGGACGTTATAAGGGCGTAGCCCTTAATGAATCGCCGAAAAAAGCCTGACAGTCCGAGGAACTGTCTAACTTCGTGCTGATTGCTCGGGGTACGGAATTTTGAAACCGCGTCAGTTTTCCTAGATCCAGGACGGATTCCACTAGCGCTAACCTCAAAACCAAGAAACTCAACTTGATTTTGGAAGAAGTTGCATTTACTTAACTTTAGTGTGACGCCTCCTTCCTTGAGTAAAAGCAAAACATCTTGTAGCCTTTGTAATCCCTCAGTGACGTCCTTCGCCGGAATCAAAATATCGTCCATATAGACAATAGCGTACTTTATTTTAGCTTCAGACAAAATCTTGTTGATCGTCCTTTGAAACACTGATGGTGCATTCACCAATCCGAACGGCATCCTGTTATATTCGTATTGTCCGTCAGGGGTTACAAAAGCTGTCTTATGTCGCGATTCTTCCGCAATAGGAATCTGGTAGTATCCGGAAGCCAAATCTAAGGATGTAAATAAGGTATTCCCGGCGAGTTGGTCCAATTGATCCTCGACTCTAGGAAGGGGGTAATGATCCTTTTTTGTCTTACGATTTAATGCCCTGTAGTCAACGCATAAGCGTTTTTCGCCGGTTTTTTTTTGAACTAATACAATAGGGCTCGCGTATGGCGAGGAAGATTCCCTGACAATCCCATTATCGAGCATTTCTTGGACCATGCCTCTTACCAACATTCTTTCAGCGTACGACATGCGATAGGGACGGTAGACCACAGGTTGAGAGTCTTCGAGTTCGATAACCATTTCAGTTATCTTCGTAAAGCCGAGATCATCGAGGCCCTTTGAAAAACAATCGCTATACTCCGACAAAAGTTTCTGAAGTTTTAAACGCTCTTCATCGCTCAGGCTTTCTCCGCAGTTTACCGTTTCGTCAGCTTCATTTTGCTTGAACATGACACTACAGCAGTCATATGTAATATTGCTACCTTGTTTTAAAACGGCACGCGTCAGCAAGAACCCCTTTTCTAGGTTGATTACCTCGGGTGATGTATTCAAAACCAGAACAGTACTCACACCGTGGATTACGTCGTACTGCCCAGGGAGCAAAAAGTATTCTTTACCTTCTGGGCCCCGAAACGATCCGTTAACGAGGATAGTGCCAGTGTCAGGAGACGCAGACTCAACTGGGACTGGTGTCAGCGCTCTACATGGCAAAGTGACCTCTTTACGTACCTTCAGATGTACCTTTTCGTTGGTAGTTCTTTGAAAGATAAGTTCTTTCGGAGTCTTTGTTATCACAATGTCTGGCTTTTCTGTAAAGGAGTGACCTAGTAACACTGGTTGACTAATCACAAAGTCTTCAACTACGTACAAACTTATTAACTCCTTGATACCCTGAACCTCAACGTTAGTTGATATAAAACCTATAGGTGTCACTAGGTTTCCCCCTATGCCTCTAAGCACTGGCAAGTCTACAGACTTTTCAACATTGATATTCAGTCGTTGTGCCGTACTTATTTTTATAAGTGAGCACTGACTGCCGAGATCGATATGACACTTGACAGTTAAGTCATTGACCTTGATATCCATTATATACTTATTGTTTAAGTCATTCATGTGCAGCTCGGCTACTTGTTTTTCTATCCTTTCTTTACCCTTCCCTTCGTCCTTTGCCTGAGGTTTGTTCGACCTCTTGAAACAGTGATCTGCTAAATGGCCCATTTTCTCACAATGAGTACATTTTACAGCAGGCTTTTCACATTTTGAGCTACGATGTCCGACTTCGTTACAATTATAACATTTGATACTAGCATTTGTATTTTCCCTTAATGTGCTGGAACGCGTGGAATTTTGCCTACGGTCATTATAACGAGGTCTACGAGATGGGTCTTGATGATCGCGATCCCTACTTTGCCCTACCCTTACAGTTTTAAAATACTGTAGGACCTGTTCGGGTTCAGAGAATTGGGCCGCTTGAGCACCTACTCTTACCGCACGATCATCTACACCACCAAGGATGCAATCGACTGCCTGTCTACCGTATAAATTGCACCTATTTAATAAGTTAATCTTGGCATAATAGTATTGCTCAAGCGAGTCACCGTATTTAACTCTCTTAGATAGCATTTCTGTAAGAAGCTCGCAATAGTCCTCGCGACAGGGAAACGATTCGATTAATTTCTTCTTCCATTCTGTCCATGTTAATAATACACTTTGTAGACCTTGATACCAGGTCTTAGCAACGCCTGTAAGTTTGGGAAGAGCATAATGAATCGTTTCTCTATCGTCCCACTGATATATGGTGGCGCATTCTTCTACTTTTGTAAGCCAAGTCAATACAGTCTGTTCTTTGGTCATAGGGTCAAACTCGGGAATAACATTAGTATTGAAGGTGAGTTTCGGTTTATCAGCCTTCTTAAACTGTTTCAGGATGTCAAGGAACTTATCTAAAATTGCCGATTCACGTTCTCTGCTACCTGAATTAGATAGCCTCGAACGTTTACTATTGCTATGATAACGCTCACCAGAGTCTTCGGAAGAACTGTATCGTCGCCTGCGGCCGTTGTCCTGACGCTGTCGGGATCGCGAGTGTCTCCTTGAGCTGCTCTCTTCGTCCCACTGAGGACTAACTTCGCCTTGCCTCCACTCCCTACCGGCGACCTTTGGGCTGTCATGGCCGGCATATTCAAAATCACGACCCTGTGACCTGGGTATTTCTGGGTAGATATGGTATGAACCCCGGCCCTGTGACCTGGGCGCTTCTGGGTTACTAACTTCAGAACCCTGGCCCTGTGACCTGGGCGCTCCTGGGTTATTACCTACAGAACCCTGGCCCTGTGACCTGGGCGCTCCTGGGTTATTACCTTCAGAACCCTGGCCCTGTGACCTGGGCGCTCCTGGGTGACTACCTTCAAAATCCTGGCCCTGTGACCTGGGCGCTCCTGGGTCGTCCGTTTCCATATCTGAAACTTCGAATGGTCAAGCTTAGTGTCTGAATTTAGATTTACATATTCGACTCTACATATCATCGACTCTACATATCATCGACTCTACATATCGTCGACTCTACATATCGTCGACTCTACATATCGTCGACTCTACATGTCGACTCTACATATCGACTCTACATGTCGACTCTACATGTCGACTCTACATGTCGACTCTACATGTCGACTCTACATGTCGACTCTACATGTCGACTCTACATGTCGACTCTACATGTCGACTCTACATGTCGACTCTACATGTCGACTCTACATGTCAACTCTACATGTCGACCCTACACGTCGACTCTAGATATCGAGAGCAGATTTCATGGTGGCAATATTATAGTTACGCGGTTTAAGCATAATAATTATAACACATAAATACGCTATTATTATCTATTAGATCTAACATTTCCAATACCCATTAGATCAAAGGAGCTTACACTAATTAGTTTTGAAGCAATAACTTAATTAAACACATGCATTGAAAGTGATTAGCCGTATAAATCCTCCGAAACGATTCCGTATCGGTACTCGTAGATACAGTTTAATGTTCTAACTTTAACGGACGAAAGTGTCACATCTGTTCATCTCCAGGGAGTACCCGTGGCAAGATAACATACGTGATTAACCGTATAAACCTCCGGACTGCCTCCGTAACGGTAGATACAGTTTAACGTTCTAACTTTAACAGACGAAAGTGTCACATATGTTCATCTCCAGGGAGTGCCCGTGGCAAGATAAACATACGTGATTAACCGTATAAACCTCCGGAATGTCTCCGTAACGGAAAATACAGTTTTAACATTCCTAACTAACAGACCAAAAGGCCACATATGTCCATCTCCAGGGAGTACCCGTGGCAAGATGAACACACGTGGTTAACCATATAAACCTCCGGAATGTCTCCGTAACGGTAGATACAGTTGAACGGCCATACCAACTACTTGAATTCACGAATCATTTAGTCTACTATCTCCTCAATATTACAAACGGAAGAGAGAGAAAAGGAAAAAAAAAAGTGAAAAGAATAAAAAAAAAACGTACTTACGTTTTGTGTGGCGTGGCAAGAATCCTATCGATTCCCGTCTATCCCACTTCTGAAACTATAGGAGTTAGTTCCAGAAAGTGAAACGGCACGAGTATTATTGTGACTTTTATTATTTAAGCACTTATGATGTACAGTTGTAGCAATTAAACACACTTAGAAACATCTACTAGCGTTACACCTTATCTTACGTCCGCGCTGCTCAGCTGCCAGTTAGATAATGATCTACACTCCGATTCTCCCTCCCGACCATCCCTCGGTAGTCACACTAATGACGCTCTATGGTTTTAGTCAAACAACTGCTGTACTCATGACTTCCGAGAGGTAGTAGGGTGGTGTACATTATTAATTGACGTAATATTATATGTAACTTGTTTAACAATATTTATCAGTAATTTCTAATGAGATAATATCCTTTAATTTAATAATTAACGATCTAACATTCATTAATCATATAAAAACGATTACAGATGGCGCTCTGCGCCTACGACAGAGACAACTACTGTATGGTTACTTGCACTTGCATTATACATTATTATATTATTGTATTATAAATACCTACATTATATATTCATGCCCTAATTAATGATATTTTATGATAAATAAATAATAAGCTTACAGTATCGAGATCGAGAAATCTCATACTAAATTTTAGTTCCAAATACGCTCACGGGCAGCGCTGTTCCAAACGTCATAATCATAACATACTTACCTATAAATTTTCTCAATAACGATTACGATTACCTATCGATTACGTTGCGTAGCATTCGAATATTCGTGCTTGGGCCTCAGCATTGCGGACTCATGACTTAAAACCGATGCCAATGCCAATATCATTTCATTTCACATCGCGCGTTCGTGTTTTTTTAACCCCCGACACAAAAAGAGGGATGTTATTTATAAATTTGACCGCTATGAGTGCTGTGTGTCTGTCTGTGGCACCGTAGTAGCTCTTAAACGCTTGAAGCGATTTGAAAGCAGGTTTTCTAGCGACTGTTCTTAGACTTGTTTCATCAAAATCGGTTCAGCCGTTTTTGAGATAAGTATGACATTTTTAAATGAAAATGTCGAGGGGATTTTGTCAAGTCCAAATAAATAAAAAACAGAAACGTGAGACCCCGTTGATGTTTCAGTATGGCTAAGTTCAGAAATCAGAATCCGGGAGCTCGTTGGTATCGTGTAAAGTGAAAGTGACAAAAAATAAATAAAAACCCCGACATTAAAAACCAACAAAAAGTAAAAAAAGAATGAATTTCCGGGCAGTCCTTTAATTAGGAACTATGTTAACTTTTACCACTTTTACGCAGTCGGGTGCCGTCTTTGTATTTGTAGGCCCTCCTTAGGTACGGCACCCGACTGCGCAAAAGTTAACTAGTTCCTAATTAGAGGACCAGGCACAGAAATTTTATTTTTTTATTTACTTTTTTATTCATTCTCTAGGTAAACATGTCGAACTGTGGACTGGTTAACAGCGTCATCTATTGGCTAGTTTCCTTATCAACACTCCTTGTTGTAGCATCTTTCGGTGTCTCCACTCGATACAGAGGTGTTTTCTTTAAAGCAATCATAGATGACGCTGTAATCAAATATTGAGGCGTTTTCTACCTTTAAGTAACTTTAACCTGTGTCCGTGTCAGTACTGTCATTAGGACGGATACGATATTATTATGAGAATATATTCACAGTAATTTCAAACGGATTTTAATTATGTATAAAATCATGAATAAACTATGTTTTCTAATATTGCAAGGATTAGGAGAACATAAATATTCGACGTAAATATTTTCAGAATAAAAAAACTCCTTTGCGTAAAGGGTTGCCATAACAGACGTAAAGATTACCGAGTTAAGAAAATAAATATAGTTTGATTGTGTTGTGTATTTGAATTACTGGCCTTTCAGTGTTAGGGATATTAACTTTAAATAGAGTAAAATAAAATTATACACAAAATACTGCAGGAATTCCCTAGCAAGTCCCAAAATATTTTATTGGAATAAAGTAATGGCCATTGGTAAACTTTCGACATAAATAAAAAAAACAACAAGGAAAGTATAAACATTGAAAGCGCGGGAATTTTGCTGAGTCCATGAAATTCTAAGAAATTGTTAAACCTTAGTAAATTACTACCATTATAGGTTTTACCTGCGCGAAAGCAATAAATCCCTTTTTACCTACATAACACTAACCAAAACAAGTCCCCGCACGAAGTTGGCCGTGTGACAGCAACACTATTCAGTGAGCAATACGTACGTATTTATACACATGTAGGTCAATGAAAAAAATGGCTTAGCAGCTCGTATGTGCCGTGGCAAGAAATATTTTTTAATTTAAATGGCCTTCAGTGATTTATGTCACATAAGTAATGCGTATAAAGCCGTCGAAAATGAAACGGATCAGGTAAGTGGTGATGTGTTTGATAAAGTGACCATTTCGTGGGTGCTTAGCATATCCAAATTGAGCTGTCAATCTGACCCACAATCCGGGAAAAATACTACTTTTTGTTGTAAAAATACATTATGTTTTGATTAAATAAGTTGATAAATACAAGTGTTTAATGGTATATACGCCCTGGCCTGGCTGTAGTGATTGTTGTCCCGTAACACGTCGCAATATTTCTTCTAGGTGAAAGATGACAAGTAAAGAATGCACACAATATTTTTAGAATTATGTAGTTTGTACGTTAGAGGACAAAATAACAGGGCAATGCCAATAATCCAACACATAACAGAATAGTGGGCATTACTCTCGTATTACTCAACACCATGCAATCATGCAAATACAATTATTTGTATGAGAATTGTACCAAATTCGAGTGCTTAAATTTCATAATACCTCTCAGCTCAGGTTGTACTTTCTTTTAGAACATTTTACCTTGATTTAAGGTATTCGAGGTACAGATGTTAAAGATATACTTCATATGATAATGTGTGCTAAAAATGTCACTTGTTTGAAATAATACTAACCATATTCCTGTTAGTTAAAGTGAGTTAGAATCTTCTTTAAATATACAGTTAGAACTTAGAACATTAATACTTGTAACACAAGTGTATTATTATAGATACACAATACAGACACTGTGTTTTTAAAAAATATGTAAGTACTTACCTACTTAAGTATTATGAACAAGTGAACTAACTGTACATTGAAAAAACATTTTTGTTACACTAATGAAATGCTAAATAGGTTTTAAATGTGTGCTATAAAGGCATAATTTACTGTGAAATAGCGTTCATTCATTTCCCTTGTGCATTATTATCAAACTAATTCCACACATTTTGTTTGATAATATTGTTATCTACATACAGTCATTATTCTGTAGCATATTTACTCATGATCATGACAATAAGCCTCTAGACTTATCATATAGAAAAGTAAATTCAGATTCATATGTATGTGCCCTGGAGATACTTACACATTTTTTTTCCTATATTTTTTTGAGGCTTTGGCACACCTAGTGTAACTTTGTCAGCCTCGTGAGAAGACTCCATGCATAACAATTAACAAAGCACTGCCTCCAGTGCTAGATTCCCTAGCAATGAAGGAGCGCTCTGCAAATTTGTAAATTTGGACAACATCTCCAAAGGGGTGGCTAACACAGCATTAACCCCTCCCCACTACTCTGGTCTAGGTGCCTCAAAATATCAGTCTGTGATGCTTAGGTATATTCTTGTCACAATCCATAAAAAAAAAAACTAACAAAGCCTCTGCCACACCACAAGTTATGACAATATCTTTGTAGATACCCTTTGAGCCTGAGCAATATTAATAACTACCTTTGTTTACTAAGTATAGCTTGCATAATTTTCATATTATGTTAACTGTAGAGGCCAGATTCGGGTGTCCTTTTATTTAATTATCAAGAACAATTTCACAAAATTACAGAAAAACCTCTCTACATCATACATCATCTCTGTATATCACACAGTTAAAAATACAAATACACATGTTGAGGGTGTCCAAGGGCGGCAGCGATTGCTTTTTATCAGGTGACCCTGCCTGCTCATTTGACCTCTCTTATATAAAGAAGAGGGTGTAGTTTAAGAATAAGAACTAGTGATCCCAACTAGTGATTCGACTGATGAAAAAAAAAATCTTTTAGCCCTTTACCTTATACATTTGACTATTATGCCAAGTTTCACACTACTCCATTCGCACAGTATACTTAAAATGGGATCCAAAGTTTTCGTTTAGTTAGCATATTCATTTAATATGTATTATGTAGATTGTTTATTGTTGCTTAATCTTTCCTGGGCCAGCCGTTTTTCGGAATATTTTTTTAAAATTACGTATTTTATTCTGTGTTATATGTATATATTTTTTGAGAACGGAATAAAATAGAAATCCACACATAGCTCAAAGTAATTTCTGGATTAATTTTTTTTATTTATGAAAAAAATTACAAAAAATAAACACAAAAATGCCTTGACCCGTATTGGGTCAATGGGAGACAAAGGAAGGATAATCCAGCACTGGTGGGCGTGTCATTTTTTGTAATAATTTGTGTTTTTTATTTATTTAAATGGGTTAAATCAATAATTATTGATTGAAGCTTATGATAGTCAGTCTCCTAGATAGAGAAATAACTCACACCACTAAAGAAACTATTTATGAATAGAATCCATTCTCACTCATTGCACATTCATTTCATACACCAACTAGGTAGGTATACAGATATGCAAAAAAACAGAGCTGTTATCATTCATTGTCATTTTTGCTGTTTCCCTGTTTTATACATCTTTATTTAAGTAGTAGGTAGTTATGAGTTTATAGCGCCAGACAGACAGGCAGACGCGGCGAGGGGAGGGGGGGGGGTTGTTTTATAATAATGAAGTGAAATGCATTTTTAACCCCAACGAAAAAGAGGGGTGTAGCTCCCAAACGGATGAACAGATTTCGATGTGGTTTTTTTAATCGAAAGCTAGTTTAACCAAGATGGTTCTTAGCTAAGTTTCATTAAAATCGGTTCCCCCATTTAACTTTGAAATTAAGTACAATGTCGAGGGTTTTTCAACTTTTCTAAGTTTGTTACTAACCAAAGAACGACGAGCTTCATAAACGTGACATCGATCAAGCATAAATCGATTTTTAATCATTTAAAATTGATAATTAATTGGATCAGTTTACACTTGGACCCGAGATAAAATCACGTTTATTTTGCTACCAGTCACCACAGATATGACGCTCTAATACATAGGTACATACCTAATAAATATGATCAGGTCGCCTAGTAGTAGTAGTGGTAGTAGTGGTAGTGTGAGTGGCTGTTACTCGCTTTGTGACCCAATGCCTCCCTATCTTTCAGTCCCAGTAGGATAGATAAAGATATACAGAGAGCCATGCCATCGCAATATTTAGTAAAATTTAAGGCGCTACCTGGGGGAGGGGGTGACTAGTACGAAATTAGAAATTTGAAGTTCGTTTCATACCGTTCCGCTTACTCTCGTATTAAATAATATTAGCGTCAGCGGGACGGCATAATACTAAGTTCGAATTGGCTATTCATGCTCGTTTTAGATTCTAAATAGGTACAGTCGAGTTCTCCAATATCTATACAGTCAACAGTTCAAAAATATCTATACACAGACCTTATTGCCAGTTACGTAAGGCCTGTGCTTAGATATTTATGAACCGTTGGCTGTACAGATATTGGAGAACTCGACTGTACCTATCTCGTTCAATATTTGAAATAAAGGTTTAATATTTAAGAGAGAGAGAGAGATAGTGTGTGTGTGTGTGTGTGAGAGAGATTTATTCACACAAATTCGTAATTAAGGACTACTTGTATATCTTAAACCAAAGAGGACAATATGATTGTAAACAAAACTCTGTATATTTAAAGTTAGCCCTTTCCTGGCCTTATACTACGAAGTAGAATTTTATCACATAATAATAATAATAATAATAATAATAAATCATTTATTGCGAACACATGTCCATAGATGGTTAGTAATTTTACCTTATATAACTATGTTAGTAAATTTAAATAATTCCATAACATTAAACATACAATAACACCAATCTAATTAAAATGTCTATTATGATTATGTCACGATTACTTACATAATATATTGTACCTACAATTTTTAATATAAAACCACCGTGAGATTCTATCATATTGGAACTATCCATTATTAAATAACACAGGTCTCGAACCTTTATGTACAGTGTTCCAAGGCCGTACAATAGGGCGGTCCACTCGGTCTAGAATGGTCCTGAGGAGGCTGTTCGGGCTGCCCCGCACACGCTGCATGAGGGACCTACGTACCTACCTAGGGGAATACCTACGTAATTTTTTTTTGTGTTACAGTCGGAACGCATTATGGAAGAAAACTCAATGGTCCGCGATCTCATCACAAAGATTCTTGATGAGACCGGACCCTCAGAAGGGAGCAGGTACGTGTACTCTAAAAATTTTTTAATTTTTTTTCATGATAATCGTAAAGAAGTCTCTGTGAACTTAGTCAATGTCCGTAGCGGAAGACGCATTGACTGACGAGAAGGTGGAAGCGAGACGGCATATAAACCTAAATCTCTGAGTATCACTCGCCTATACTTTTATAAACTAATATTTTTTTGTTATTATTTTATATATAGGTACTTACTTATAGTGAAATAAACTGAATGTCAGTCGACATGTTTCGGACTAATTCGTAGTCCTTCCTCTGGGAGCACACGCTACGCCGGTGGCGAAACGTAAAGCTCTTCTGTGAAAGTACAGAGGAGAGGAAGGACTACGGATTAGTCAGAAACATGTCGGGCCATACTCGACTGACACTCACGGTAGTTTCATGGTAAAAGTATACTTACTTATGTTTCTCTACAGCTCTATACAACCACCGGAAAAAACACTAAACACACCAACAAACACGCAATATCCCAAAAACGATCCAGGGACCTCATTCATACCACCTACGTACAACTTCCAAGACCCATACAACTACAGCCAGAACACCCAGAACACAGACCAGAATGGCTTCAACTTCAATGGACCGACTCAAAATGGCTTTGGGAACGGCTTCATCAACTACCCCGAAGACCATTTAGTCATGGAGCCCGTGGGTGACTCAGAAGTGACCCAAGAACAACTCAACTTGCTAAGACTAGCTGCTCAAGAGATTGGAGGTGCTCAGTTCGCAAGTCCAAACAAATATGACTACAATTTCTTCGAGCCAAACCAGAGAAATTCTCTACCAGAAACCAACATGTTTAACAGTAATTTCAACAGACCGAACAGCTTAAATCTAGACGGTAATTTTAACAACTTTGATTATCCTCAAAGATACCCGAACAAATTCGACAATTTCTCCAAAGAACAGAATCAGGACCCAACGGATCTGTTAGCGTACCTAAACCAGTTAAACATTTCTCTGGAACGCTCCCAAGACATGCCGATGGATTTCAAAGTGCCCATGGACAACCATTACCAGAACGAAGACTTCAAAATGCAGGACGAGAGAAACAAAATGCATTTCAATAGAAACTTCCAACAGCCACCGAAGTTTAACGGTGACAACAACTTCTATTTAAACGAGATGATGAAACACATGGAACGGCCACCGCCTAACTTTGATTTCCAGAATGCACCTCCCAATTTTAAGCCGAACGGGTTCCATCAGAACGATTTTATGCAGAGGCAGAATCAGATGATGCCTCTGGAGAATTTTCAGGGTAATATGGAGCAGCGGGGTAATTTTGAAGGTCAGAACGGGCAGCAGGCAATGATGAGGCAGCAAGAACTGGCCCGACAGATGAGTCTGCTTATGAGGAACCGGCCGCCTCCTAACCAGTTGAATGTTGATGTGTCTTTCCTGCATGAGAACACGCCTTTTAATCTTGGTATGTAATATTCTACTTAACATATTTTTTTTGAGTTCCGTATCTCATGAATCATGCATGATCATAAGAAAAAAACGTAACCCTAATAGAATCACTTCGTTCTCCGTCTGTCTGTCTGTCATACACAATAATGTATAAGTAAGTGGAGCGAATCGGTGAATCCTAAGTTCACTACTTCTATTATAGTGAAATAAAACGGATCGTATGTAAGTCGAGTTTAGACTGACATGTTTCGGACTCATTCGTAGTCCTTCCTCTGGGAGCGCATGATCCAGCAGCAGCGAGACTCACACTTTGCGCTGCGGCTCTGCTCGCGCGACTAGTGAGTGATCCGTTTTATTTCACTATGATTGAGTCTCACATTAGTTTCATACGGAGTCTATTATTCTTAGAATGGTTACCTATGACGATGTTGAGACGCCTTTACATTTATATATTTTTTGGACGACCGGATGGCCTAGTGGTTAGCGACCCTGACTATGAAGCTTGAGGTCCCGGGTTCGAATCCCGGTCGGGGCAAATGTTTGTATGATGAATATGAATGTTTGTTCTCGGGTCTTGGATGTTTAATATGTATAAGTTTTAATATGTTAAGTATGTATTTATCTATATAAGTATGTTTATCCGTTGTCTAGTACCCATAGTACAGGCTTTGCCTAGTTTGGGACTAGGTCAATTGGTGTCAATTTGTTCCAAGATATTTATTATTATTATTATTTATATGCCATACATCTTGAGTTAATTGACAGAGATTAGTGAATTCGATTCCTGGTTACTTAACCAGGAATCGAATTCACATAATACTTACTTAAGTATATTTTAATTTAAAAATCGACGCCATGTTTCGTAAGAACAGAATTCCCTATAGCATATAGTTTAAGTATTTCCCATACTGATCCATTTGGATTGCTAACTTGATACTACACTAACACACTAGTATGTATAGAGAAGTCTGCATAATTTGACCTTGATATTGTTCCACAAGTCTCACCGTTTTCAATTTACAATTCAAACGTGTTGGTAGTTTATGAAACTGTTGCATAATGAGGAGTATTAATACATGAGTGTGTGTTTAAAATCCGAGCCGTGGGCTAGATTTTTACCCGACTACGAAGGAGGGTTATATTTTGCGAGCATATGTCATCATGTCAGCCGAAAGACGTCCACTGCTGGACATAGGCCTCCCCCAAGGCTCTCCACTCTGCCCGGTCTTGAGCTTTCCGCATCCACCGCGGTCCCGCGATCTTTACTAGGTCGTCGCTCCATCTTTTTGGAGGCCTACCGACAGCTGCGTATGTATATATGTGTAATTCTTTAGCACGCTCTGAGGGTTAGATTTTTAAATTTCAAACTGTAACGTAGAAATACAGAAAGACCAGAAAAATTAAGACTCGAACTGGGGTTCGAACCCAGGACCTCCACCATACCGTGGTGTGGAGTGTGGAGGTCCTGGGTTGGAAAAAATTAAAAAAAATACAAAAAGTTGACTTAGATTTTTTTTTACTTAAACTATTCGGACGGATTTCAACATAATGAGGTGTCTTTAGATTTGTCTCAGTTGTGGGAATGACATAGGGTACATTGTTTCCCGGAATAGTAGTCGGGTTTTCGTTTTTAATTTTATATTGGTTATTAATAGATCACACAAGTGTTTTAAAGCCTAGTTATGTACACTACTTGCAGTTTCATACACTACTTTATCTACTCTCATACATTTTTCCTACGAAATTCTTTACCGGATAGCCTAGTGGTTAGAGACCCTGACTAATGAAGCTTAAGGTCCCGGGTTCGATCCTCAGTCGGGGCAGATGTTTGTATGGTACATTTGTATTCAAATGTTTTTTCTGGGGTCTTGGATGTTTAATATGTATTTAAGTATGTATTTATCTATAAAAGTATGTTTATTATGGGCCCTGCAGAAAAACAGCGTTGCGGCTTGCCGCAACATTATGCTGAGTGGGGCCCATTTCACATCGTTCGGTGCAAACATATTGTATTGTTAAATAATATAGCTATATGTTCCATTGTATTCTATTCTTTTAAATGTACTGTTTCATCTTTCTGTATGTGTCGAATGTATGTGAATAAATGTTTCTCTCTCTCTCTCTCTCTCTATTTGTTGTCTAATACCCATAGCACAGGCTTTGCCTAGTTTGGGACTAGATCAATTGGTGCCATTGTATATCATTTTTATTTTATTTCAAAGTTAAATATTTCGAAAACGGGTGCACTGATTTTAATGAAACTCAGCTAAGAACCATCTCGATTAAACTAGCTTTCGATTAAAAAGAACCGCATCTAAATCGGTTCATCCGTTTGGGAGCTATGATGCCACACAGATACACAGAACACCCCTTTTTTTCGTCGGGGTTTAAAAACGTAATCTCCTTGCTGATTTAATTGTTTTTGAATGTATTGCAGGTCTGGGAGCGTTGCTGGGCCCAAGTCCGCCCGTCCCCCCGCCGGTGTTGCCATCCCCCGTGATGGACATGCCACTTCTAGCGCCGTTCTACGCTATGAGAAACATCAGGTTAGTCGTTTGCTCATATTAAAATTTCGTATAAAAAAAATAGAGCAGATAATTTAACTCGTGTGGTAACGGCCATCGTTTCCCGTGGGAGGACCTTGTGCGAGGTCCGTCCGGATCGCTACCACCGTCTTACTCGGTAATCCTGCTAAGTAGCAGTGCTTGCACTGTTGTCTTCCCGTGTGGAGAGTAAGACAGCCGGTGTAATTACGGGCACAAGAGGCATTTCATCTTAGCTCTCTAGGTTGGCAACGCATCTGCAAACCTCTGGGGTTGCGGGTGTATATGGGCAGGGCAGTGGTGATCACTTACCATCAGGTGACCCACTTGCTCGTGTGCCTTCCTTGTCGTATTAAAAAAAATCGCATTACACGTTCGTTTATTTTAGCACTAAAAAGAAAGTAACAATCTTGATATGAGTATTTTTATTTAAAAACGCTTTTTATAAATAAGTAGCAGCAAGTAACAATATGACAATGAGATTTAATTATTTTTGTTGTTATGGTTTTATACGTAACGGTTACTTATTTTTTTAAACGTTTTTTTAATAAAGATTACCTTCTTTTTAATGCTAAAATTAACGAAGTGTAGAGTTTTGTTTCGCTAATCGCTGTTAAATAGTAAGGGATGGATACTTACAACAAAGTTTAACGTTTTTCTTTCCTTTTGAAAAAAAAAATCCAGGGGTGCGGCGACATCGTCTGGCATACTCCACGCCCGTCTTGACGCCTGCTACGAGCAGTGGCGACAACTCGAGCGGGAGCGGAAGCGGACGGAGGCGCGGTTGGCGCTGGCGTACCCTGGGAGGGCGGTGTCTTCGTCTAACAGCATCCCGGTGCCGCGTTTGCCTCCCTGCCCCACTAGGGTGGACAGACTGACAGTGGATATGCTTCGGGAGCATACTAAGGTAAGCACTACTAGTTCAACATCAACTTTTAGGGTTCCGTACCTCAAAAGGAAAAAACGGAACCCTTATAGCAGTGTTTTTTCAAACTTTTTTGTGCCGCGGCCCTTTAATGACCATCGAAATTGCTTCGCGACCCCCCCGTTTGTGCAATTAACCTTAGAACCCAACTATCACTTAAGAATTCATAATTATTTAGAACGCACCCTTCTATCATTTAATCAATCTTGCGTTTTGAAACGCAACCTAAGTATATTTTATCAGAAGGTAGTTACTGTTTTCGCGACCTGTTTATTCTTATGGACCTACCCCTTTTTTAAATATTGAAAGGAAATACGTTTTGCTGTTTTTATATTAACATGTCCTTGAAAAAATCTTTAAATCCATATAGTCACGAGCACGAGACTTTCGAAGTTGACCCTCGCGACCCCCCTGTATAAGTGCCGCGACCCCCGAGGGGGTCGCGGCCCACACTTTAAAAAACACTGCCTTATGGGATCACTTTTTTGTCCGTCTGTCTGTCTGTCAAGACCCTTTTTCTCTGGAACGCGTGGAGGCAGCATGCTGAAATTAATACCGAATACTCAAGCCTGCGGTCCCTTGAAGCTGTGAAAAAATCAAACGTCTAAGTCAACGCAATCAAAAGATGCAGTCATTAAAAATGCTAATTCCATACAAATTCCCGAAATCCAAAAACCTAAAGGGTACTTCCAGTTGTCCTAGAAACTTGAAATTTGATATGAAGGTAACTCTTATAGCACAACCATTCAGAAAAGTCTCAAAATCTTAAATTTTTTTGTCTATCTGTAGATTTCGCAGACCAATATAAGTTGACCCCACACTGCGTATATTTGGTTTAGGAGCAGAGCTCTGCTAACACTGTACTTAAAACACTGTAAAATCTTTCTACGTAACCCTCGGACTCGCGACTTGCACTTGGCCGGTTTTCTCGCTCGCTCGGCTCGGTGTCATACAAAATTAATGGTACAGAGACCTTTATAGTGAAACTAGCTACAGCAGCCTCATTATTTTACAGGAACGCGACATTGTATAGCCATTGGCAGTCCTCTTGGTTTTATAGTCCTTAATCCTCACGTCACCTCTACCACAGTCTATACAGTCGTCCGACGAAGGCCTCTAGGCAGGTCAATCGTGCGGGGCGGGCAGGGCGAGCCCCCTTGCATACGCCGCCACTGTCCGATTAGTTAGGAACTTTCGCCCTCCTTGGTGCTTTGGCCATGCGGTTGCGGTGTCGGCATTTACGCAAACATCAAAGGCGTCGGGCCACTGGTAGGTATAAGCTCTTTACACTGTGCCTCTACCACGCCGTTCGTTGCAGGTCCTAACGCTGATGGGTAAGATGGAGACCTTGCGGGCTAGCGTGTGCGTGGCGCAGAACAAGAAGCCCAACAAGGAGGACCCCAAGATAACGGTGCTGAGGCGGGGGCAGGACAGCCTGCCCGCCGCCCCCGAGCCCGCCGCCTGGAGGGAGGACCTCAGGAACCTGTCCGAGATGTGAGCCGCTTTACACGCCCGTCTACAACCGACATTTATTACATACACTTCCGCACCTCGAGAGGTAAAGCGGAACACTTTATAGGATCACTTTCACTTTGTTGTCCGTTTGTCTGTCTGTCAAGACCTTTTTTTTTCTGGAACGCGTGAAGGTAGCATGCTGAAATTAATATTAAATGAAATCTGAAAACTGAAATCAAGCTTTTAGAAAAATCAAACTTCTAAGTCACCGCAATCAAAAGATACCGTCATTAAAAAGGTTGTTTCCATACAAATTGGCGTGCTGTGAAAACCTAAAGGGTTCCAGTTGTTATTGAAACTTGAAATTTGTTATTTGGCACAAAGTCTCGTGAGGAGTGCGTCCCCAGTGCCTAATAAATATGGCATTGTGTAGTCTAGTGAGGATTGTCTAATAATTATTATGACTTATTGCTTCGAGTGCATTTAGCATTCTGTAAAAATAACTATGGAAAAACTTCATAATTGTAAACAATACCGCTAGTAAGGGAATAATACGAAAGGGTAGGAAATATATGTAATGCTAATTGAAGTTGTGCATATGGTGATATGGTAAATAATAAGGTCGGATAAAAAAGCTATTCGGAATTTTTTCTACAAGTAAAAAATATATCAGTTAATAATAAGAGCGGATAAAATGGCGATTTGGAATTTTTTCTACAAGTAAAAATTTATGTCGGTAAATATTACGATCAGATAAGAATTCGGAACGGAATTTTTTCTACAAGAAAAAATGTATCAGGAAATGCGTCTAACAAATCGTTATAGAGGACTTAAAATAAATAAATAATGAAATAAAATAAAATCACTTTATTTCAGACCAAATTCGATCCATAATTTTGTTAGTTACAATAATAATGCTTATACCTAATGCTATGATATGTATACCTATGACATGTGTGTATATAAGACACTCACTGCAGGCGCAGCGCCCTAACTATTTCCAAAGTAGTTGTTACTGTCGCAGCGCGCCGCACAGCGAGGTGGAGAGCGCGATGCTGGCGTGGCGCAGCGCCGTGGCCGCCGTGCAGGCCGCGCGCCGCCGCGAGCTCGCCCAGCCGCGCTACGGCCGCGCTGACCGTGAGTATTGTTGCCAGAGCCCGGGACCGCTAGGCCAGGGATGGCGAACTAAGGGCACGCGTACCCGAGGTCAATGTGTACAGTCCGTAGCAGTAGTTGCTATGATCTAAGCACGGCTCTATTGATATAGACAAGAGCTTGTGCAGATCATTGCGAGCGCTTCGGTTGCTTGGCAACTATTGCTGCTGACTGTACCTGCTAAACTGCTGCCAAAAAACCCTGTGTTGAAAATGAAATTGTTAGCAAAAATAGGTACAGTCGAGGAAGTTCATTCCTGACCCACCCCATAGAACATTTTCATAGTAAACGTCATAACGATTTTCCTTGTCAAGCTATGCGATATCACTAAGACGTTTACTGTGAAAAGGTTCCATGGTGGATCAGGAATGAATTTCTTCGACTGTACTTATTTACTTATCCCTCAGTTATGATTCATGGATGGCAGGTTATAAGTAGTTAAATTGCTATGACGACAAGTTAAAAATAAGCAATTTAAATATACATATATTGTACGACTTTTACACTGTAGAAACCTGCATTTTGGACTTTTGTTTAGCTGAGCCGGCGTCTTGTGTTGCAGCGATCCTGCAGCTGGCGTCGGCGGTGAAGCAGCTGTGCCTGTGCGCGCGCCGCGCCCGCTGCGCCATGTGGTGCGACCTCACGCTCACCGTGGCGCTCGCGCCCGCCGCCGCCCCCACGGTAACGGTTGGCGCTGGCGGCCGAATTGTCCCACCGGACGGACGCCATTAAAACTAGTGGCTCTGAGCTGTATAATAATAATAATTTTTACCTCTTAGGAGAGAAATAAGTATGTAAAAAGAATAATAATAATAATAATGTTTTATTGACAATATAGAACAAAATCAAATTGAAGTCCCTGACTTCTGAGCTAGGTTGAAACGTGTGTTACAGAAGTCAAGTGTCCACTCCCAACAATGCGATACATTTTGCCTTATATACTAGACTAGCAGCCCGTCCCGGCTTCGCACGGAGTAGACAATTATAAAATGAAAAAAGTTGTTGTAGTGACATAACTACAATAGTTGGACATATGCTACCGCGGAGTTTTTTGTAGACATTATGATGTTCTTCAATATTGTTGTACATTATTTTGTTCTATCGCTAATAGTTTCGGCAGCGCATTCCACGAAAGACATTTTAAGACTCATTTTTCTACACCTTCGGGTACATTGTTCAAATTTTACCAGGGATCCCTAATTTTTTTCAAAATGAAATGTAGCCTATTCATTACAAACATACAAAAATAGGTACAAATCTTTCCTCTTTATAATATTAGTGTAGATGTGTGTGTGGTTCAGTGTTTGTGTGTGTGTATGTGTGTGAGTGTGTGTGTGTATGTTACAACAACTAATCTTAAGGTAACCGCCTCAGATTCTACATAACTCAGTGTCAGTAACCATGCTTTTAGTTTATGTTTACATTCATAGGTAGATAGAGAATACATATTTATGGTTTTATTAATTTTATTATATAAATAGATGGCCATGAACTTTTGCAGTCTTTTTGTAGTTGACCGTCTGCATTTAAAATATAAGCAAAAAGCAAACGTTGTTCAGTACACATTTAGAGGCACATTTTTCCTTATCGTAGGGGGTAATCTTGTGCTGCCTAATTATGTATGTAGACAAGGCCAAACAATAACGCCATCTGCATTCTTTTTTCTTTGAGTTCATAGATGGCGCTGTTGTGTTAAGCGGAGGTACGTAATGAATGGTAAATAAATAAATGACAATGCAGGGTAACACGCTCGCTTAACGGAACCTCAAATTTTATAATGGTACAGTGAGTTTTGTTTGTGTAATTCATCTGTGGGCATGTATTGTAAGAGCGATTGTAACTTGCTTCTAGAAAAAAATGCTTTGTGCCAAGTTTCTTGCGGCGCATTCTTTTTGGCAATCATGGTCTTTCTGATAGCGCTGGTAGACTCAAGAAAAATTACGCGTAAAAGAGCATTCAATTGCCTGTTTTTGAATCTTTTTATGACAGTCTGGAAGTAATTAACCAATTTTTTTTTCAGAACGAGAAACAGCCACAGACGCAGCCGCCATCGCCAAAGTCCCCTCCCGAGGCCGACAAAGCCCCCCCGCAGGCCTCCAAACCCGCCCCCACAGACGCTAAAGAGGTAATCCTTTTTAATAGCTTTTATTTGACTTTGTGGGCTGACGTTGGTGCCGTGGGACAGGGGGCCGTGCTTGGTGTGGGCGCTACGTGCGTCAGCACCTTCGCCGCACCCGTGTCGGTCGCACTGCGCGCGCCGGGAGCCGCGGCCGAGGCTCGGGCTGCGGTGAAGCGGGAGAAGTATGCTCCTCTGGGGTCGGGCTATATTTTGGTCCCCTTGGCGGTGGAGACGGCGGGTTGCTGGGGGGCGGACGCAAAGCGATTTGTACGCGAGGTGGGCCCTCGGCTCGGACAAAAGGGGGAGGACGCTGGTGCAGAGACTGTCCATGGCTATCCAACGCGAAAATGCCGCGAGCGTCATGGGCACATTTGCACCTGGTGTGGCAAGGGGCGGGTTATTTGACTATATTGTTTTTTTTTAACTTTGCTAACATCCTTAAAGACCTCAATTAAAAAAAGCCGCGTCAAAATCCGTCCATCCGTTTAGGAGCTACGATGCCACAGGCAGATACACCAAATAACCGAATACTCCCGTAAAAAGGTCAAACTTATAACACTCCTCTTTGCATTCGGGGTTAATAAAACAATTGTAATCTACAGGAAAAACCCAACGAGCCATCAACAGCGAAAGCCGACGCCAAGGCCGAAGCTAACAAGCCAACCGCTAAGTCAGCAGACAACAACAACAAAGACAAGGCGCGCAGAACCCAAAACTACAGGCACAAAGTGAACCAAAACCGGGACTTCTACCAGAAAAATCAAAGGTACGACACCAGATTTATGCAGAACCGACACCCGTACTATTTGGCTACGGGACCTATAAATTAAAATTTAAGAAAGTACAATCACTCTGATAAGTTCGATATAAATGGGTCTAATTCTTGGGTAATTATGAAATTCCTGATGATATATCACGACTTTGGCTGCGTTTGTTGATTTTTTTTAAGATGGATAATGGGATGCAATTTTTATAATTTCTTTTAAGGTGGATAATGGGATGCAATTTATAGAGATTTCAAAAAGGTCGTCTACGTAAATTGCATATTTTACTTCTAGACAAAACAGCAAGCTGTTGCAAAGTTTCATGTGTGTTAGATTTATTTATTATTTATATTATACGAACGCCCTCAAATTTTGTTGTTTATTGGGGCTGTGTTCACGTATTATAGAGCATAAGAGCACATATCAGAGCAAGTATCTGAGTAAAGAAAATAATATATTGCTGTTTTTTTTCTTTGTATAACTTCTCACGCATTTATTTGTAGCGGCTTGCTCGTTTCCGGCATCCATCTCTTTCAAATTGAACTGTTTGGAACGGGACAAAGTGACAAAGGACACTACGACTTGTGTATTTAAAAAGACTTGTGTTAGACCCATGTGTATTGGAATGGTTGTCACAGAGCATTGAATTAATTGATAGTAAAATTTATTAGCGAATGGAATTTGTGATTTTAGATCAATTTGCCAATTTCTTATGCTGATTAGGTTTATCAAGTCACTATGACAACGCCTTCCTAAATGATCTGTGTTTTAAAAGTATTACCTACGCATTTGACGACGGAGGTTTATATTAAATTGACGCTCTAGAGTTTGATTGTAATGTTTGAAATGAAATTTTAGTGGACAATGTTAACATTTACGATTGAAACATTACTGGTGAAATATCAGTAAACGTTTAGATCAATATTTAAGCTTCTGAAAATAGTTTGCTTAAATTCGGTTAAAATTAGCTCGAAAAATATCATCGGATGAGTTTCTCTTCATTGAAATAATTTATCCTATTTCTGAAATACGTTTTCTTCCTAAGACGACGGACTTGTCCGAAATTATCATTGCATGTAATTGCGTCCTTATCTTACCTACTCCTTAGTATAAATGTATATTTCTGACCTGTTTTTATACGTACAAAGTAATTTAATGCCACTTACATCAGTATGCTTACGACGACGTTAAAATCAACGGTCGCGTCGTGAAGCCAAACCATTTTTTTGCATTTTTGTAATATTTTTAACGCATAATAACGATTTTGCTTAAGCTTGTCCAATTTAAACGCTATATCTAAGAATGCCAAATATTTTTACACACGCCTTTTGTTGTTTGGCTTCAGAAAATAGGTACAGTAAGTGAGTAAAAGATTTTATAAAGCATTTTTACAGACTGTATGCCAAAAAGTACATCTCGGGAAAGGTCGGTTGCCACTACCGTAAGCATATCCGAAAATTGTGGAACAAGTATTGGAATGATCTAAAAATTAAAGTACTAGGGATCGTGGCAATCATCATATCAACAAGAAATTATAAATTTAGATATGGGCGAATAGCACGTTTTAATATGAATGCATTTAAGAGAAAAGTGCATTCGAGACTAACACAGGTATAACAGAGACCAGATTTAATTGTTATGAAGTATAATGTTATAAATAGACGTGTGTAGGTTAGTGTTTTATGCCAGTAACCTACCTTGCATATTTTTGTAATTAACTCTGTTCACTTTTATTAAGAATACTTATTAATAAATTTATAAAATTTCTTAACTATGAAATTGTTTGCATTTTTATAAAACGCAGCTAATCGCTTACTGACAACAAATATTTATCTAGTTGTATCTGGCTATTCGATATTAAGCTACATATAATTTACTTCAATAGCCTATAAAAAAGATACGTGACCAAATTCGTAATTTAAATTGTTAAAAATATTTGTTAGTAAGTATTCTTAATAATCAATGAACCCAATAATAATCGTGCTTGGCTGGGTTTTAAGTATTGTATCTCTATGTCTATTGTAACATAGACGATGATTGGCTAATCTAAATACTTGCCAAACGATTTTGGTGTGAGCGAAACTTAGGCGGGTTTTAAATCCTTGATATGCAAAACTAGACTATTTAATACAATCCAATAGAAAAATCGAAATGTTTGTACAAAAGGTTCCAAAAACAAAATGATATGACTTATGGTTTAAAATAAACATGGTAGCTTTATCGTTGTTCCCATTCAAACATTATAGAGCACAAAACTCTAGTCAAAAACGGAGGATAGAAAAAAAAATCCATAGACGCTAATCTATGACCTTCTCCACTAATAGACTGATATACCATTAAAAAAGAGGAGTTTACGAATTATTTTCGCTCACACCGACAAGAAGAGCCCTTAATACAAATGTGATGTTTCTAACTTTAATAACTAGTTGTCACTATTTTAATATATCACGTTTCGTGCAAAACATATATGAAGTTATAAACTATTAGGGTGTAAGTGTACCACTTTATATTTATTTAATATGATTTGTATGGTGTGTAGTTTTAGGCTTGGTATACGGATATACCTTAGATTGAATAGTGGATCGCTTCTATAGGTAGGTCGGTATATTTTTGTCAATTCTTAATTTTAACTTGTGTTGCAGCCAAGTGAAAAGTGTCACGGCTCGCTGCAATTTCGGATTGTGTTCTTAGTAAATTTCTACGGCCAAATGTAGTAAGATGGTTTTAGAGAGTTCCTCACAGTTAGATTAGCTAAATTTTCGTAGTCAATTCGCTATCCGTTACGCCGGACTTGTATCCGCGTACATACTGAATCATATAACGCTTTAATTTTGTTTTTAATACCAACAGGAGTTCTATTCCTTCTTACGGTGCACAAAAGTTTTCTATACTGCCATACTGTGGTGGATTGAAACTAAAACGTTTGTAGTTTTATATAATACTTCCAACTTTTTGTTCGTGTTAGTTTTTAAGTTCAAAAATACGTACGGTTGACAGGACTGACCGATTTAAAAAATATATATATTTGGTCTTGTCAAGCCGGATGCTTAACGTGTTTTCAGTTACAGTTAAATCCTATATTTAAATCGCTTTAATTAAGGTCTAAAAATGACTAACGCTCATAAAATGAATTGATGGAATGGCTACACGTTAGTTTAGTTTTTGTTGGAGGTAGTGCCTTTTCTGATATAATATGCATGCAATATAATAAGCCTCGACGAGTATGTAACGTACAAAATAAGACATTGAATTTTCTTATAGTTTATAGTTTGCTTTTATTGAGTTTTTTTAAATGTTGCATTTCGTTTGGACGCTTCGGGAAGGAGATTCGAAATTCTAGGCGGTATAAGGTTAGTTAAAAGTGTTAGAGTTTTCAGAGTATTGGAGATATTTAAAAAGCGGACTGCCTGAGCTTTAATGAAATAACAATAGCTTTCAATTTTAAAGCGCTTTATCAACAATTTTGTGTCACTGAATGAATTGAAAAACACAGAATCGTGTATCTCGTGTTTATTTTAATTATCCGTTTATGCAACCTTTTGTGTGGTTATTAAAAATACACATTGAACCAAAAGTTATCGCTCACCAAGCGTCTCAGAAACGTTTGTTAAAAAATTATATGATATATTAATTATATGCTGAGCGGCGCGATTAATTTCCCACCCATTTTTACAATCCTACATTAGTACAGTAAAAGAGTTACCTAACAGATTTCACAATTTTAACGTGAAACTACATTGAGACTCAATCATAGTGAAATGCACTGATCACTCACGTATATAAGTCGAGTTTAGCCCGACATGTTTCGGTCCAATTCGTCCTTCCTCCGGGAGCGTACGACTCATTAAACTCGACTTATGTCGCTTTATTATGATCCGCTTTTTTCACTAACATTTCACAATAATCAGGTGAAATTGGGAGGGCTATTAGTCTTTAACGTCGGTGAGTGTTCATACGCTGTTTGAAATGGGTTAAATGTTTTTCGCCTTCGCGGTTCGAATAGTGTTTATTTTATAAGGTAAGGTACTTGTTTTTGGCAGTCCGTTCCAGTCAAACCCCATACGTAACTTCCATTTTATTCATATATGAAAAATAATTAGTACAATAAATTCGCACCTAGGCTTAGTAATAGACTTGTTTAAACGTTAGCACAATGAATTTATTTAGCTAAATGTTATATGTTATATACTTATGCCCTTATTCATAAACGTCACTCAAGCCTCTATTAGCTAAAATAGGTTTTGTCTTCTTCTTACTAGCGAAAATGTCAATGTGACAAAAAGGGACAAACGAACTTTAACGGCATTTTAGTTAATATAGGTTTATGAATAACAGGGTTAGCTGTTAAGGTCAAGTATAGTGTGGAAGGGGTAGTTTATCTTAGCCCGATTAAAAAAAAGTCGCATATATAATGTATGCAGTTGACTATTGTGACAAATATGACAAAATGGGCCAATTGAAGACGGTCCTTATCCAACATTTCCTACTATTACTCCTATGGCGACTGAATAGGAGGTCCCGGGTTCGCACCCCGGGCGGGGCAGGTTTTTATGATGAATACGAATATTCGCTCTCAAGTTTTAGATGTATTCTATGTATTTAAATTTTATTATTATTATTCATCTGGGACTAAATACATCAACATACAATGACAATGCAAAGAAAAATTCGTTAAGCAGCTGGACTTGAACCAGCAACCTCGGTAATCCGTACCAACCACCAATTAAGCTATACTTAACGTTAAACGTGGTACGGATTACCGAGGTTGCTGGTTCAAGTCCAGCTGCTTAACGAATTTTTCTTTGCATTGTCATTGTATGTTGAATTTCATTCTATGAATGTTTCATAAAAATAAAAACAAAAATAATCAATAAATCGATTATTTTCACTAAATACATCAATTGGCGTCAATCATCTCACGATATATATTTTTGGTTGGGTAATTCCCCCTTTTCACACTATAACTTGGCCGGCAGTTAAGCGTAGTATTAAATACCTTCATAAAACTCGGTGTCTATTTCCAATGTTGCCATATAAGTAACTATTTACCTCACTCCTATCGGTTTTATAATATTAATATTAATATAATAATAATGACAGTATTCTCGTCGACTCTGCAAAAATTACATGCCTGTGTTATCTATCATCCCTTTTTAAAAAGTGATGCCAGTAGCGACACGAAACACATTATTTGTTTGCTTTATTTCGATTCATTCGGCGAAATGTTAAACTTTGCATTTATTTTGCTAATAATAATGATTCATCAATTTATCCTATGGGGTGCAAAATTTCTTTCGCACCGTTGCGTTGGCAATAGTTTAAGTAGACGCCAGGAATTCTAGATACTCATATCATCCTCATTACTTCCTTAATAACTTCCATTAATTGATTCATGCTCTTCCGTTTATTTTAGTTTGCCGAAAAAAAAATGCATCATTTTATATTAGGTACTTTTCACGGCTTTTATTTCCTTCAACCTGAGTATGAAATCTTGCAAGTTTAATTTGAACCACTTCCAGTGACTTTGAGCTTCGACGACAATACAATAATCGAGTACGGTCTTCAAAAAAATACTTGTATTTAACTGTTAAAAAAAAGAAGAAAATACTGTCATATTTTTGAAAGAAAATACTGTCATTATTACAGTAACCGTCGTCTCTTAGACGCTTAGCCCGACTCTGACCAAAATTGTTTAAAAATATATAGCATATTTATTTTTTAAATCAATTCTAGATAGCTAATTAGCGGAATAGATATATTTTCTGTTGAATTTTGCATGTTAGGTCTTGCCTGTGCTAGAGCGATGTGGTTTACACACAACATTAATGTTTTAAATAAAAAAAATACTTGTGCAATAACACTTTGGAATATGGGTCCATTTCTGTCAGTAAAATTTGTAACAAAAATACTCTTTTTTTTAACTAGTGTTCTTTTTTTTGCAAAATGAGTTGAAACACTTAAACTAACTATAGAAGTCCCTTTTGCTGCCTATTTAAATATAGAGCAAGAAATAAATTTCACGCTTACTTTAAATTACAACAGCTGTTTTGGTTTTGTTACAATTTGCTATTAAATTTGTTAAGTTTCCTAAATAATCGCTTAGGCCGTAAATACTTTCATAGCATCACAAGGCAGTTTCAGTCTCCGTTGCACGCATTGGATATTTTTGTTACACAGTGGAAATACCTACTTAGTGATTTGAATTATTATCATATCACATCGCTCTAGGCACGTTGTTAAATCTACCTTGTTGTTTATTTACTCCATATTTATTTACTATTGGTTTGACTCAGATGAATTTATTTACTTAAATATTGTTACAATAAATTATATTATTGAATATAGCACGAACTACGGCGGCTATGAATTGCTTGTAGTTGAATATAAGGGTATATCGTCCGTATTTTCAGCTTATTTCCTAGACTTTGATCTGACTATCTGTGTTAAGGTTGACAGGAATATAATTAAAAAAAAAATCTGCTGCATTGTTTTAACGGACGATGCAATTCCAAAGGCACTAAGTCCCAATACGATGCGTTTAAAAAGCAACTGAAAAGTAGTTTTAATAAGGTCCACTTTGTGACGGTTTGAAAATGACACAGCTAGTTTCATTTAAAGTAGATCGCTTTGATTGGGGCGTTGCAATGTAGACGTGACGTAAAAAAATATGGTTTGTAGGTAGTACGAGAAATATTAGATGACCCTAACAGATCTACAACTGCTTGAGTATGAAACGAGCAGAATAGTGCACCGTCCCGGTCAAACACTAAGCAAATGAGCGAGACGGCACTATCTCGCCTACTATCTAGGCAGTTGTAATCGGCAGGTCGGATTGGATCGGAATTAGACCAATTAAAAGTAGAAAATTAAGGTTTATTTCGGATGAATAGTAAATTTTAGAGCAACTTAATCTTATCCCAAGATTTGTTTCATTAATTAAGCGGCTCGTATTTAAAAAAAGACGTAAATAATAGCGTATTTGAGTGTGACTTGTTATCTCTTCAGAGTAATTAAATTATTGTATGGTGGTGGTATGACACTACTTGACCACCCTTAATGTAGTTTTGGAGGGAAAAGAGGGGGGAGGGGGTCTGTGTTGTGTACGCCTTACGACTGAAAAGATGATGGTGGCGTTTTATAATGACCTGGCTCCTATTTAATAATATAATCATCATCACCAGCCTTTCTTAAGTCCCACTGCTGGGAACAGGCCTCCTCTCATAATGACAACTGTCACGGCCGGATAGTAAAATAAGGCCGGATAGACCGGATACCGGATAGTTACCGGATATCCGTTTCATCTCTAATAACTTGTTTACGCTAGTATTTGCGTTACGTTTCTTACCAAACGGGCCTACAACCGATATGCGGCAGTATATCAGCTTTAAAGTGTTATGGCTGTGAGCAGGAGTAGTGTTAGGCAACGCCCCGATCCCCAAAATAGGCCCCGGAGCCGGAATTTGTGTTTAGCTCAAATAATCGTTCCTTCCGTCCATACATATTGAATTTTCACATAGAACTTAAGCTTATCCTGAAGTTTTACCGTTTAACTGTTTCTCCTCCAGCTTTCTTTACCTCTTCCCATTAATATAAAAACCGCTATTAAATATTAATAAAATACTTATCATAAAAAAAAATATGATTTCAGAAATTTCTATTGACCAACGCTTAAAACAGCATATCTTTGTAAGAATATTGTGTGATATAACCTAATTGTAATTATAAATAAATATTGTCCTTTTAGTCCTATAATGTAATGGAGATAATTCTAAAATACCAAAACTATGCTGTACTTAAATGAGAAGCTTGCGGCTGGATGTGTTAGGTGAAGTTTCTGTTAAGGTGTAGGTTACACGGTCCTTCCGGTATGTATTGACTGGTGTCTTAGATTATAAATTGTGAGCCAGTTTCAAATGTATCCATTTGTAACAGCATGATAGTCCAGTTGTGTACCATGCTTTGACGTTTAATTTTGACGCCACTTTATAACGGTATAGTGTTAGGTACCGATATTTAGACGGCGGTTTCTTTGTAACGCCCTTATACCGGTATAATGCAATATTCCTATGTGTAACTTAAAACCGGTATTGAGTTAGTTGTTATCGTTATGTACCAGACCCGTTCATAATGTGCTACGTATTTGCAATATATGAAAGGATTGTAATCAATTTTGTTTGGCGGAAATTGCAAATGCTTAGCACAACTTTGTTTATTTTTCGGGGCGATAATAAAGTGTGTCACGGCATCTAATTTGTTAAGTATTTACGCACTTTTTTAACAAAAAGGCAACGTTTTCTATGACTTTAACAAGCATGGTACTAAGGTCATAATTCATGATATAACCTAAGAACGCTAGAGACAACTTAGATAAATGCATGGGTGATTTCATAGCGGTTGTTGGTTATTTTAATTATTTATTAGTCAGTTTAAGAGAGTTTTTTTGTTTGTACCGCTAGACAGTGAATTTATACTGCTTAATTTAAATCGTTGGGTCTTGAACGGCATGACGGAACGCATAGCATGACAAAATAATACAGTCTTCTACAGATTTCTGAATTTTTATTGGACGACAGACTTGCAATTCATAAAATGACAAATAAACGTAAAAAAAAAAATGCCAGTCTGTCACACAATAGCTGTGCTGTGTGTTTAATTGTGTGCTAAAATATACCCGGGACATACTTACGTAAACAGTATCCTCTGACAACGTTTCACTAAATCCTGAATGTACAAAATATTATGACGCTAACGCTAGGGTTCCGCTAGTTTTTTGTTAGGCTAGAATAATAGAAAGAGTAACGGTTAACGTTTTTAAAGCTTCGCGGTCCGGGTGTGAGGGTTTTTGCTGACCTTGAATAATAAATATCGTTGAATTACGCTATATCACTGTCTGATAAAAGATGTTAAACTATATGTTACACGAATCGATCTCAAAACTCCGCTTCAAAATGATTTCTTATGTCATTTTTGTTCAACGCATCTAGAAATGAATGGCGATGATCGTTTATTTTAGCATTGAAAAGAAGGAAACAATCTTGACGTCTTTTTATTGAAAAACGCCTTTTAAAATAAGTAACAGCAAATAACGAATAAATAACAATGATATTTAATTATTTATATTGTTATGGTTTTATACGTAACGGTTACTTATTTTTAATAAGCGTTTTTCAATAAAGAGACATGTCAATTGTATCCTTCTTTTTGATGCTAAAATAAATGAAAAATAAGTAGTTTTAGAAACTTTTTTGTAATGTCGTGTTCGTAAACGAACGCCTAGGTTTTTGTTGAATTACTCAACTAACTGCCTCCTTTAATTAAATTGAAAAGCGTCTAAATTGCAGTAATTTTTACTCTTTCTTTTTCGTGAATTATTCCCATCTTTTAATAGTTATTCTGCTATTAGGAGCGGAGACGCATCCAATGAATCAAAGATCATAAAATGTGTAACTAACACGACTTTGATTTGTATAAGAAGTTGAGGATAACGTGTATGAAAAGGTCAGCAAAACCCCAAGCAATCCTCTCAGCATTAAAATATCCTCGTAATACTGTGCTTGACTCGAGCGGAGAATGTGAATGTGGATCAATATTAGAGCTTTATCGAATTTGATAATAATCTATGGATGAATATTTATAATAAAGTCGGTAGAACGCACTCACTGTTTAGAACCTGCGACGTGTAACGTTCATTTTAAACAATTTTAAAAAGATGCTAGTGGTTTAGCCTGTTAGTTTAGATGGACGGTACTAAAGCTTATAGTACTAGTACTGTAGCGGTTTTTATGCCCTGGGCCTTTAGAACGAGTTGGTAATAGCATAGTTGTTGGCGTCAGTTCTTGCAAAATAGTTTAAGATTGTCGTGGCTAAGCGTTGTTGCACGTAGACAGCAAAGAACGGTCGTAAAGTTTCTATAATGATTGGTTTTGTGTGACTGGTGTGACACTGTTACACTGTGGAAACCAAAATTAATTTGAATTATTGTTAGATTAGATTAGATTATTTATTTATTCCAAAATAAAATTACACAATGTTAAGTCAAAAAAATATTTATAAACTAAATGTCAAAAGAGGTCAAAATAGAAATAAGAAATATTAATACGGTTAAGTTAGTTCTCCACTAGGGATCGACAAAATTACAAAAATGAATCAATATTATATAACATGGCATAATTAGAAATTCTTAAAACAATTAACCCCCAACTGCACATTTTGATCCCAACTTTTTAAAACAATCTAAAACGACATTTAAAAATCTGTAAAGTTATACTTACCTAGTTTATATTTAGCTACCTATTTTGTGATTCATGTTACTTATTAACATTGATTCGTTTTTCAAGTTTTTTTTTTTGGAGATGCATTAAAAGCGGTGAAAAATAAATAAATGAGTGCGCTAGATTCGGTTCCGTTTTTACTGTCCACTGCGCAACGCGTTTGGCCCCGACCAACTGTTCGAATCGTTCTTATGAACCAAATATGCGCATCGTGCACAAAATACTCTATTCTAATTAAAAATTTAATCACTGTTTTTGATACTAAGAATGTAGGGAATCGGGATGTTTCATATTAGTTGCAAACGTTAGTGTTTATAGCGGAATGGGTGTGGACAATAATACGAGTGGTCTGGTATCTCGTAAAATTTTGACACAAGATAAACCAGTTTTATAACGTCACAAGTTAGAGAAACAACTTAGAAGCTCGACTTATATTTGCAAAGTTTACTTGAAGAGTGGATTGGAGTATTTTGATGTCAAAATTAAGTAGAGGTGCATAGGGCCATCAGATTTAATGCGACTCCTAGTTTAAGTTGCTTCAAAAGTTTCGCGAGGCACGTTTTTTCTATTGGGTATTTAGTGGATTTGATATATTTTGAGCCATTGTTTAAGCGAATAGTGTACTAATATTTTTGCTACTCGACAGTGTCGCGCGCAGTGAGTTCTGTCCAATTTTTAAGGAACGGCATCATGGATTTTTATACGTGAGGACCAAAATCTGGTTTTTGTATT
Source organism: Clepsis dumicolana (assembly GCA_963691665.1). NCBI lineage: Eukaryota > Metazoa > Arthropoda > Insecta > Lepidoptera > Tortricidae > Clepsis > Clepsis dumicolana. Next base: position 7,891,667 of record OY829527.1, on the reverse strand, counting down.
TAATTGTGAGTGAAAAAGGGTAATACAGGATTTATTTTGCCAGTTCCTCTTAACATGTAAGTGAGAATTTCTAAAATATTTTTATAGGTGTAAGTGTTGGTGAGTTAATTTTTACACAGTACTGGTTAAGTACAGATTGCGACCGAGAGAGCCCATTTTGTTTCCCATCTCTTTCCGAGCCGTTAGCGCGATACTAGTGCCTGTCTCTTTCACTCTGTCTTTTCACAGTCTAAGAGCGACAGAGACGGATGCTTGTATCCCTGCGATGCCTCAGTAGTACGTAATCATTAGTTTTAATTGTGGTGCTAACTACAGTCGTCGACACCGTTCTTACTTTTATGTTTTATCTCTTTTTAAGTTGAAAATGATATTGTGACAGTGTTGAAATGTTCGTTATGGCAGTTATGATCTTGCGAGGGGATAAAGGGAGATTTACTTTAAATAAAATATTGTTTTATTAATTAGTGTTCATACTCAAATTTACTGTAACGTAAACACGTATACGTGTATACGTTAGATGTCACTGGTGATTTTGACGTCTGTTATTTTTTAAGGTGACAGCGTTGCATTCACGACTGTTTCAGCTCCGAAGTGTCAAATGTTCGATACTATATGACAGCTAATTAATTATGTACTTACAGAATAAAACCCCAGGTCTATGTTTTGACCAAAATTATTTTTATGACATCGTTTTTTTTTAGTGCATTTTGACAGTTTATGTTAGTATTATTGGTATATTGAATGATATTAATTTGACTTGAGGAGACTGTCACAATTCACTATTTAATCTACAATTAAATTATCTCTGCACATCCTTTCACTACGTAGATCAATGTAAAATCTCCCTTAGTTGTAAAAGTAAATCAGCCAATCAGAAAAAGTTGGCGATTATAACGCCATCTACAGTCAGTTTTGTGCAATGATTCCTTTCGATACCTGTTTTACCATCGCCATTGAAATGCATCATATTATTATTGACAATGAATGATCACTGATCAGGTATGATGAAACAGGTTGGTCGATATTTAGTGATATTGATTATAATTCTGTGAATTGTTAACTATAAAAAATGTTGTTGACATATTGTAAATTTAATTTTGTTACTTGGCTTGGGACTTGTTGGCCAGGTTTAAACGAACAGATTTTTTTGTATAAATTGTTATCATGATTTCATTATAAGTTGGAATGATTCCGTTGACCATTTCATTGCCCTCGACGACTATATCACAGTATAACACCAGTGAGCCATCTGCAAACGTGTTTGCACTCGATAAAGGGCCATAGAAATGTATGGCATAATTAGTTTGTTGATTGCTTACTGGTAACTTGTTATTGTTTGTTTCATCGCATTTTTCGTACACTGCCACTGTTCGATGCCCAATTATTCTTAACCGCGACAGCGTACATACTAATGTTTTTATCACTGTTTCTTGTTATTATTTTATTGTTGTTTTTAGCAAGGCTTGTAGGCAAACAGTGTTTGTAAAAGTTTAAACATAGAGTGGTATATTAAATTTATGAATCGCTAGTCCTATCTCATGTAACTTTGGATCTGTCCGGTAGTTGAATAGATGTTTTTAAGATACTTAAAGAATAATACAAAATATACTGTCTGTGGTGGATATCGAATTTCATGAGCTTATTAAATCTTAATTCCGTATTGGTATCGCGAGCGTTTCGGGTGTGCTGTGTGAATTTGATGGCGCACATCTAATATGTAAAATATTTAAGAAATACACTTCACGATTCTTCTAAATTAGAACCCATGCCAGACGAAGACGATTCTTAAATCGGGAATTATTTTTTTAATACCTTTTAATGGGTAGCAGCAATAGTTGAGATTACAATACGGTAGTTGCCTAGTTGGTCAAATGGGCAATTAAAAAAAACTAAATATCAAAACGGTCGCTAGGTGATAATGACGTCACGTCCGCAGTGGGTCCGCGTGGGGAACTATAGCTCAAGCGATCTCATGAGATTGGGCTTGTGCCCAGCAGCGTGTCGTCAAAAAAAAGCCTGGTGACGATGGCGTCATAATTATCAGTGGTCAAACTGCCCCCTTTAGTTTTTGTTATAAATTAAAAATCATCCAAATTTAATCTTAGTTTTTGAACAAGTATTTTCGAAGTCTTTTGAATTAGATAGTGTAAAATGATTTTATCTACACACATATCATAAGTCCTCTATAATGCGTAGAAAATGACCAGCATTGCAGTACATCGTCGCCTCTGCCCGCCCTGCAGGTCCAGCGGTAAAGTAATTCTTCTTAATAATTGGCGAATTCGATTTTTCGAATTTGACAACCAACGTAATTTACAATCATAGTGAAACAAAACGGATCACTCACGTATATAAGTCGAGTTCAGTCCGACATGTGTAATTAATAATGTGATATACAAATTTTTTTTTACAAAAAAAAACAGTTTACGAAACGTCAGCTCGGTATGTTTGTCTATGGTTTAAAATAAATAATCAAATTCGTGACAGGTATGGGTATAATATATGCCTTCGACTTCTGAACCCATCTTAGAGTACTTATAATATGTGTGTAGATAAAGTAATGTATGCAACTCCACATAATTAGGCCTTAAAACACTCATTATGTAGCAGTTGCATAAACTACTATTATTTTATCATCAGGCAACTACCGTGTTGGTCCGGCTCGTTAATACGTCGATGTATTTAATATGCACACACCGATGACTTAATTTTGCTATATGACACCCAATACAGTCAAATACGTATACAATTGTATTCAGCTATATCGCTTGGCATGGGTGGAGGCCGTGCTTGACATAATATGTCAAGCTTAGAATTAAAGTGACTCAATTCTTAATATGACATATTGCAAAATTGAATTTAAAATCTAAACCTATAAAGTTCATTTAAAATTTATTATGTATTTAGAATTGAGTCACTTTAATTCTAAGCGTGCGATATGGTTAGTAGTTTAAGCAGCTGCTGTATCCCTTTTCACACACAGCGATAACTATACGCCTAACAGGAACGGCGATCTATCTACTGCCAGCTGCCCTAGCATGGCCGATTTTATACACGACATAAAGCGTTCGTCACTTTTTAACAAATATGCAATTACGTCGTCGTAAAACGTTAGTATGCTAAGGTGTCTGATGACTATTGTTAAACCATATATCAGACAAGAGAACCGTGAAGTCCATGTCATATCCAACCCAACGAAGTAACCTGCTCTGCTAAGTTCAATATTTTGTATTTTTATAATAGCTACACCACACTGGGTTTTAATTAGTTCACCACATAGCTTGTACGTTGAATTAGTAGAGTAACGTAGACGTGCGCTATCGAAAGGGTAAAAAGTGTTTTCAAACTAAAAATATGTTAACGAAGCTAAAATAGTATTTCATAAGATGCCAACTTAGCTGTCGCATTGGACCAAGGGATATTGTAATTTAAGTGTAGCTCACTTCACTACGCTCTGACAGTACATAGCATTTTACATAGGATGGTTAAAGGTTAAATTATTTTGACAAATCTCCTGTCTCTACGTGTTAGATCCATGTATACAAGTATATTTGTGATTAATGTTTAGATTACGCGGTTTGGCGGACTCAGACTGATTATGAGCAGTGTCGGTATTGGAAAGGACAGTGACTGCTTCGCAGTATTATAAAGGGGGTGGTTGTGTACGAGGTTTATATAAAAAAATAAATTAGTTTTACACCTCGTCGAATGTAGCCATTCTGATGTGGCGGTATTGAAAACCCCATATGCACCCCAATTCGGTGGCATGTGGGAAGCAACAATTAAATGTGTTAAATTAGGACTTATTTTGTGATTGTCTAAAATTTAAGTTAATATAGTGAAGAACGCAGACTTTATTTATTTCTCGGTGCCATCTTCCATGATAATTCATGACACAATATGTGCAATTTATTTTTTATTAAATTATTTGTAATGATTGACCGAGTACACACCGCCCCGCGACGTTGTAGCGAATACAATATCCATTTAGGCGTATCGATGTTGAAGTATAGTTCACAAGTTTATAAAGATAGTTCTACTACGCCAATTGTCTTGTTCAAATGTTGTGAAACTATAAGTGTTAAATGTTGTCCTTCTTTGAACCGATTAGGGTATATCGTTTGTCTGACTATTCAGTAGTTCATGCTAGATGCAGACTTTTTTTCTTACTAATATTTTGTTACTGTTTTGGCACTGTATTAATTACCTTCTGACAAAAAATATATAATGAATAAAATGTTTTGTGAAGTTTTATTTTTCTTCCCATACATTTCCAGAGTGAAAAATGTTTGATCTCCGTTTAATGGTAAAGGATTGAATATCAACCTCTTTTCTTGTAGGAATACAGATCCTTAAAATACAAAATCAATGAAAACATGACATTTAACATAATAATTTAATTTAATAACATCTACTTACACTATTTACATTCACAGAACATTATTTGTCCCAACTCAGGGGTAATTCGCAGTTCCCTAGCTTTCCTTTAGGTATATCAACCGGCGGTAGAGTTCCTGTGACTATGCCCGTGGCTACGGTAACGTTGTTCTCTCTGATGGTGAAAGGCTGACCTTGAGTCATCACCATGTTTTCTAATAAAGTCAGGATGACTTCGCCATGGTCACCGGGCATGAGCATATGCTGTGATGGTTCTGGAAAAAGTAGTTTTTTGTGAGAAAAGTCGGGGAAATTATTTGTGAGAGCGAAATAGATGCACTATTGTTAGAGATGAACGAATAGAACGAATAGAACGCGGCGGCAGCGAGACGCACACTGCTCGCCAAGACTGCTGGTTCGTTTGAACGAACCTTTACAGAGTGACGTCATCAGTGTAGTGTGCTACCCTACATTTGTCAATAATAAAAATGATGAATACTAGGGTAGTTGCGGGCCGCCGTCAGCTGCGCCTGGTAGGTAGTTGAGCGAGCAGAGCCTTGGCTCGCAGTGTACGTCTCGCTGCCGCTGAGTTGTGCGCTCCCAGTAGAAGGACCACGTATTAGTCCGAAACATGTACAGTCTGTTTAAAAAAACTTCACAGGGGTGCTTTTTAGACTTACTGAACCCCTGGCTGAAGTCTTGACTGTTAATTAAAACGAACCCTGTATAAGTGAGTGATCCGTTTATTTCACTATGGGCTATAAAACACCACAACGCACCTAAGTCAATTCTGCAAGCAATGTTCCACGTGCCACTGAACATCTGCTGTGTGTACTTAGAAAACACGGGCTTCTTACGCCCGCCCTCGCTTCGCGTCAAGAAATAAATCTTCGCCCAGAAATGGTTGCTAAGCTTCATGCTTTTCGCTTCGCAAAGTAGCATGCCCGTCTCAACTGATCTCATTTTGATGCTGCGAAGCAATACGCCTACGTTGTCACCTGCCATGCCCTGAAAATAATAGTTAATGTTAATGTGACGACCGAATAGCCTTGAGGTCCCGGGTTCGATCCCCAGTCGGGGCAGATGTTTGTATGATGAATACGAATGTTTGATCTTGGGTCTTGGATGTATAATTTAGTACCCATAGTACAGGCTTTGCCTAGTTTGTGACTAGGTCAATTGGTGTCAATTGTCCCCATACTTTTTGTTGTTTATACTTGTATTGTCTTCCAACATACATATCCATAAAAAATTAAAGCCAATCCGACCACTGGAACGGGTCAAAAACTTGCAAAATTTGACCCAAACACAACTAAACAAATAGCTTGTAAAAATAAGCAATTCAAGATACTTACCTCACTGACACTCTTCTTAAATATCTGTATAAGAGATATTGTGGTCTGTATATTATGTCCAAAGCCCAACAAGTCTGCATCAGCATTCTTCTTCATAATTCCCCTTTTTATGGTGCCAACGACCACGGTGCCTCTGCCGGGAACCGTAAACGCATTGTCTATGGGTAGAAGGAAGGGCGATTGTAGGTCCCTTTCTATCTTTGGTATGTATTTGTCCATTGTATCCAGAAGGTTTCGTATCGATGGTGCCCCTGGTGTTAAAAATTAGGTTTAAGTTTCTTTAAAGCATTTGTCTCTCAGGGGAAAGTGATCAACTGATCATAGACCACGGATTTTTATCGCAATGACGTCAGGTTAGGGTAGTTAATGAGTAAATGGAACGGTGTTAATTAATACGAAAAACTAACGGGTTATTAACCGAATAAATTTAAATAACTAGGCATTCACTACAAAAAATATCTAGTAAATTGACTGATATTATCTTTCGGCAAACCATACATTTGTACATCAAACTGGCTTTGGTTTTTACGGCTGCTCACTTTTTGGTCGTCGAAAGCCAGTTTGACGTACAAAATGTAAAAGATAATGTTGATAAATTAACTAGGTGATTTTTGACGTGAATGCCTAGTTATTTAAATTCCTATCCATGTTGGAGCTTACTGCTTAGCAGTGTTGTTACACTAAGCTTTGTTGCTTAGCAGCAGGATTACCTAGAAAATTATAGTAACAACTGAGACAGATTCAGCTTATAGCCTTACTACCCAATAAGTAATTCATCATACTTCAGTTATCATTATTCACAACTTCATTCATTATAATTAAATAATAATATTACAGTAGCAAAATTATTGCCCAAGACAGAATCAGGATGGTGGATACATCATAAAGGCGTTGACTGACCATACTCTGATTCGTCTCCGTTGAGTGCCTTGAGTGCGGACCCGCAGATCACTGGCACAGTATCGCCGTCATATCCGAAATGACCAAGTATTTCTCTCATTTCTATCTCAACTAGCTCCAGTACCTGTAATATACAAGAATCAACTTTGTTGTTATCATGTAATGGCTTCACTCAATCAAATTTATTGGAGTCCTTCATAATACTGCATTATCATTATTTTTTTTAATAAAATATGGCATTTGCTGCTTATTTTACTTCAAGCTCAAGGTTTGAAAAATTGCAAAATACATGCAAAACAATAATTAGGCCTAATTAGGGCAATAATTAGGGCAAACAAATAGGTTCTGTTTATGTACTTGGTCTGCATAGAATCATTATCCTGTCGGAACTGCAATTTTTTCCAGGATAAATTAAAAAGTGTTATTCTGATGCTGGAACTTCACTTGGCCATATTTGCCAATTTTTTCCATTCCGTCTCTGTCCTTCTAGTGAAAATAAAAAGAGATGCAACACAAATATTTGTCAAACATGGTCAACATGGGCAAGTGAAGTGTTGACATGAGGTACAAGCTACTACCAAGGTAGTATGAAATTTCATTGAAATCCGTTCAGTAGTTTTGGCATGAAAGAACAGAGATCCATCCACACAAACTTTCACTTTTATAATACCTATACTAGTAGGCAGAATGGTAGAATTTGTAAATATGTTGGTGGTAGGTAAAGATACTTGCAACGGACCTATTACCTGTAAAATGAGTTATTTAATATATAAATAATCAAACATCTTTTACCTCATTATCAACCAAATCAGCCTTATTAATATACACCAGCACATGTTTAATCCCGACTTGCTTTGCTAGTAAAAGATGTTCCCTTGTCTGCGGCATTGGTCCATCATTGGCTGCTACCACCACAATCGCTGCATCCATCTGAGAAGCTCCAGATATCATATTACGTATGTAGTCAGCATGGCCGGGACAGTCTGTGTGAGCATAATGACGGAGCTTTGTGTTGTAGCCGACGTGTGCTGCGTTTATTGTTATACCTGATTGAAGATTTAAAATTATAACACAATGTAATTGATTTTGTTTCGAAACTGTGTACATATACTGTCAAAATGTAAGTGCTTGCACCTCCGAGTTAAATAGGCGGGTGATAATGATGAAGAAGACAATCGCAAGTAGAAAACTAAGTATAGCATCATGAAAAATAACGCGTAAACGCACCTCTAGCCTTTTCCTCGGGCGCTCTGTCGATTTCGTCGTATGAAACAAACTGGGCTAAACCATCATTAGCAAGCACTTTAGTAATAGCTGCTGTGAGTGTCGTTTTCCCGTGATCTACGTGACCAATAGTCCCGACATTACAGTGCTTTTTCTCTTCTAATTTTGTAGCAACTTTTGATGAAAAACTACAAGAATTATAGCTGTTAAAAACACTTATGTATAACCTCTTACGTGGCAGAATGTTTTGGTTAAAATATTTCGGGGATATTCGACAGTAAATAGAGCGTATTATGAAACTTCCACTCATTTTGGAAGCTTTTTGGGTTTACATAAATAATTGTTTATTGTATAAATTAGATCAACTTTGAGGTTATGATGGAAACATTGGAAACAGACAGAGTGTCAAATAAAACGTCAATAAGACCGACATCAAAATAGCTTCGTTTTTTTTTTTTTTTTTTATTCATCCCATAAGGGATAGGCAAAGGAACTGAGTCCATACAGCCACGTCTGATGTGTTTTGTAAATTTCTGTATATTAAAGTCCTGTCATCGTCTGAGTTGTGTCAGTCTGTCCTAGTCACGTCCTGTCAACTGCTCATGCCTTCCGTAAAGCGATAGTGTACTTTACGACGAGCTACGGCGAGCAGCAGCCGGCGGATATTTGGGGGTCACAAATAGAGGGAATACGCGTTTTCACTTGAATTCTTCATTTGTTGGGCACTTTCACGTCAAGTTGTTGTATAATACACTATCTTTATTATCCACCAAACAACATTAAGCACAGAAACTAAAATTCAATTAACGACACGATCCACTCTCATCGGTTTCCCGCCAAATTCCCAAAATAGCTTCGTTTTTTATTTTTATTTTTTTTAATTTAATTCATCCCATAAGGGATAGGCAAAGGAACTGAGTCCATACAGCCACGTCTGATGTGTTTTGTAAATTTCTGTATATTAAAGTCCTGTCGTCGTCAGAGTTGTGTCAGTCTGTCCTAGTCACGTCCTGTCAACTGCTCATGCCTTCCGTAAAGCGATAGTGTACTTTACGGCGAGCTACGGCGAGCAGCAGCCGGTGGATATTTGGGGGTCACAAACAGAGGGAATACGCGTTTTCACTTGAATTCTTCATTTGTTGGGCACTTTCACGTCAATTTGTTGTATAATACACTATCTTTATTATCCACCAAACAACATTAAGCACAGAAACTAAAATTCAATTAACAACACGATCCCACAGACCTAATAGCAAGTGGACCGGTGATACCTACAGAATTAGCGTGCATACCTACTAAAATTTGGCACGTAACATGGCTGCTTTTCATAGGGTTGGGACTGTTAAACGTATGCAGATATCGATATCGATAAAATCTACGCTATAGTAGTTTATGCAACTGTTACATTACGAGTGTTTTAAGGCCTAATTATCTAGAGTAGCATACATTACTTTTATCTACACACATATTATAAGTACTCTAAGACACGTTCAGAAGCAGAAGGCATTATCATATCCATACCTGTCACGAATTTGACTGTTGTTTTTATCATAGATAAGTAAACATACCGAGCTGACGTTTCGTATCGACTGTTTTTTTATTGTAAATTATGTTGGTTTTTGCAGATATTTCACATTTTCTACGGTTTTTAAACGCATTATAGAGGAGTTATGACATGTGTGTATATGGGTTTGCAGATGCGTTGCCAACCTAGAGAGCTAAGATGGAATTCCTCTTGTGCCCGTAATTACACCGGCTGTCTTACTCTCCACACCGGGATACAACAGTGCAAGCACTGCTACTTAGCGGCAGGATTAGCGAGTAAGATGGTGGTAGTGATCGGGACGGACCTCGCACAAGGTCCTACTAACCACAAAAATGAAAATAAAAAACATTTGCCTTAGGCATCTCCAAAGTTTTTATTCATTTCTGATAGTTTCTGAAAGATACTTTGTCACAACACTCACAACTTCTTTTTCTGTGATAGCGAAACCTCAAATCTATAATCATTTTGATTACAGACATTACCTTATCCTCACACTTGATGTACAAGGCAACACAGGTGACAGGCACGAGTAGACTGAAAAAGAAGAATATTAAGTATCTATAAGTTTATCTCTAGCCTGCTCAAGGGACATTTTTTCCAAATCTCAAATCTGGTTCAGCCTGTGCGTTGTGTGTCAGTCAGTAAGTCACGGTTTTATTTTATATGTTTAGATCTAATAATTACCTGAATTGCTCCGTCACGTCATCAATCTCGTCACATTAAGAGTTCTGTTGAAGCATGACATGTCGAAGTGCATCGAGCAGACAAACCATGTCTTATGTCATGGGTTTATATTTTCAATTCCAATCCTTTTATTTTTGGCAGTTTCATTCACAGGAAATCTGACGAAAAAAAAAATTCAAACGTTTAGAATTTCATCGATACCTATGTCGATACTTAGCACCGCATAAGCTAATATGCCAAAATCAAGCAAATTATTTCTGTTGAAATAAACAAAATCATTGGAAAATAAAACAAATCTTACTTAAACAGACGTTCGTACTCATTTTATAAGATCATTATGTTACGATACATGCCAAAATACAATAAAACATTCGAATTATTCAAGGTAACTGGTTACTAACCTTTGAAGGGTCAATTCAGGTTGATTAATGTTTTTTTTAATACTACACTGTCTGACGCGGCACTAGGGCATGATTAGGACAATCAAAGACAGAGCCCTGCACACCATGATAACTCGTTTCTTAGAGTAATCCTCACAAAAACAGCAAATATATTCGGAGCCGGCTACCGTTTGACAGCACATCTACCACGAAACTTGGCACGGAACATGGTGGCACCTGCCACGCTGTCGTAAACTCGTGACGTCACTTAGAGAGTGCTGCCAAATTTAGTAACCAACAAATACTGTTTGTCTCTCCTATTCTTATGCAGCTGTCAGTAAGTTAAAAAGAGATAAAATGCCGTTTGACATGTATGTGTCGATATGGCAGATATTTGTATAAGTCACGCTTCATATAGAAGAATATAACACCTCCACTTTCCTATCTCAATGCACGATCCACTCTCATCGGTTTCCCGCCAAATTCCTCCAATAGCTTCGTTTAGTTTTTTTTTTTTTTTTTTAATTCATCCCATAAGGGATAGGCAAAGGAACTGAGTCCATACAGCCACGTCTGATGTGTTTTGTAAATTTCTGTATATTAAAGTCCTGTCATCGTCAGAGTTGTGTCAGTCTGTCCTAGTCACGTCCTGTTAACTGCTCATGCCTTCCGTAAAGCGATAGTGTACCTTACGGCGAGCTACGGCGAGCAGCAGCCGGTGGATATTTGGGGGTCACAAACAGAGGGAATACGCGTTTTCACTTGAATTCTTCATTTGCTGGGCACTTTCACGTCAATTTGTTGTATAATACACTATCTTTATTATCCACCAAACAACATTAAGCACAGAAACTAAAATTCAATTAACGACACGATCCACTCTCATCGGTTTCCCGCCAAATTCCTAGCTTCGTTTAGGTTATCAGGACAGTTGACAGGACGTGACTAGGGCAGACTGACACAAGTCTGACGATGACAGGACTTTAATATACAGAAATTTACAAAACACATCAGACGTGGCTGTATGGACTCAGTTCCTTTGCCTATCCCTTATGGGATGAATTAAATAAAAAAAGCTTCGTTTAGAATCTATTCATTTTCAGCGCACACTATCAGAAATATTATCAAAAACTGACATTGGCCTTGGTCCAAGCCTTTTGGCCGCCATCGTGGAAAATAGAACATAATGAGAAATATTATCTAGGTATTGTGCGGCGACTTGGTTCACGTCAATCTCAAATTTGTACTTGCAGCAGTGAACGCATAAAAGACATGGAAGCAGTCTTTCCATACAACGTATCGTTCACTAGCAGAACCAAAATTCGCACAAAGATAAAGTACACACACAGCAGCAAAGTAACCATACACTAAACTATCCATGCATTCAAAAATTACGTTAATACGCACCAATCTAGGTTGCTATTAGGATGTGCTCTGTTAGTTACGCCATTTTATAAATACTCAAAGATTTGACCAGAAGGCCAGTAGCGTTTGTCAGCGTCCGGCAATGCGCACTGGCCCAATGTGATTGGTTCTCGGCATGACAGATTACGGCCATTATTGGTTCGCCCGTCTGCTGCGATGTCAACGTCTGTCAGATGTGGTCAGATGCGTGGACAACGTTATGCATGAGGGGACCAGTCATAAAAAAGCATTCTGACACTATCTTAATAATTATAATTATATTATGTATTATTATATTTAGCAAATTTAGAGCATTGCAAGATTTTACTTTTACTTACGTAAATCCAATAAAACCATGTATTGCTATTATAATTTGTTTATTTGTCGTCCTTCTAATATTGCATTACAAGTTTTTATCACCCTGAAAAATCCTTAAGCTTCTATATAACGTTTCCCAAAAAAAACCGTGCCGGCTTCCTTCTCTCTCGCTCCTCTTCGTTTTCCCGCCACAGTCTCCCTGCATTCAAATATGGCGGGCAGCACGAAGCGAAGACAACACATCGCATTTATTTATTAATAAAAAATGAGTACTTACATTAAATTGAATATAAACTGTTATACAATTATCCTATTAATTTTTAGAAAGCTAACAGTATATTTTGAATATGGTTAATAAATATGATAACATAGGTAGTCAATCCACGCGTCAGGCCCACAACGCTATAAAACAAGGCTGGCAATAGATTTTCTAGCTGAGCCAAATTCTTTAAGTCCACTACTTTTTGGAGGTGGAAACAGTGTGGTCGACAATCGCCGCTTGGCGCTATTGGCTGGCTGGCTAATTAACGCGTTGGCGGGTAAATTCAAATGACCTGGCGGGCATTTGAATTACTTAGTTTCCCGCGAGCCTGGGTTTGGACAACGTTCCGAATTTCCACTCGCTTTCGCCTGAAATCCAAATCCGTATCTTAATAAATATATAGTCCAACAGGCAATTTAATAATTAGTAAAATGAGCTGCTACATTATGCATGACATCCCTGTGGTAAGCAAGAAGATTTTTGAATTTTCAAGTAATGGTGTACTTACATGTGAAAAGTGATTCCACTACCCTTGGGTGCCTTGGGACAGTGATCCGTGTGATTTTTGCACAACTTCACCACACATGAAGGCAAAATGCATAATGCATAACATAAATCTTATTTTTGATGATTAAAATAAACTGTCAAAACAGCGTCCGCCATTGCGGACTCGCGCAACCTAACTGATCGGCGCGCCGGTACAGTTTGCAAGCCCCACCCACCGCGGTATAGTTTTTGTGGGGTCATTTTAAAGTGACAGGAATGCTTCCATGTCTTATATGCGTTCACTGACTTGCAGCAAAAGTGCAGTACAATGATACGGCGTTGCGCTCTCACATTTACAATTTACATTCGATCATTTTTTTTTTCGTTACAGACTTCTTTACTACCAGACGAAGATCATATAGGAGCTTTATTTTTTCGAGTCCTTGTTTTTCAATGTACCTAGGTCACTACCGTTCTGTTCTATAAGCTTTATTGAATAGATGAGTACATTCAGTCTCTACAATTTGTTACCAGCAATGCAAATAATAAAAAACCACAAACTACATTTAACAATATTTATTCATAGTCTTTTCATGCTATACAATCGATGAAGCGAGTCAGATCTCTAAAATTATAAACAAATTTACATCAAGTCTTTCGCAGAATCGGTTCATGATCAAGTTAAACCGTCTACAATGTTTTTCCCTTGTCTTACATTAACAAGTTTTTGTAAATAAAAGACAAAACATAACTGAAGCCCAAAATGTATGTTCTAACCAACGCACAGTGTCATACAAACAGTTCGTCAACTCAAATAGTTTTCACAAAGCAACCGTTTCTACCCAAAGTGTACCTACGCTGGAAAGAGTCGGAGGTAGACGTGGGTGGCGGATATGCAGACTATTTGACAGGACGAACTGTAGTACGTGTAGGTAGACCTATTTAAAAGCAGCAGCATAAGTAGCTAAGCAACCTATGCGTTCACATTCACGGATAATGATTATTTTAACATTGTATTGTTTGATTCTGTCAATAGCGTTTTGTTTTTACTTGACTTTAATTTGCTATACAAGCCTAATGAATTTTTGATTTTAGATTGGTTGGAATTTTTATGTAATATGAATGTTGGTAATTGTAACGCCCATAATTTACTTGTCTATCGCATTAGGTACCTGTATCCTGTAATGATAGATTTAAGTTATTTGAGAATAAATAAATAATAAAAAAAAAACAATGATCTAAGCACGGCTCTATTGTTATAGACATAAGGGTAAGAGCTTGTGCAGATCATTTGTGACTGCTTCGATTGCTTAACTACTTCTGCTGCTGACTGTACACGAAAAATATAAAGCGTACATGCTTGTTTACATGAAAATTAATTACATATGGGACCACAGAAGAATCATACAAGATTTAAAATGACATTGATACCCCATTCGATGTAGGTAACGCAATAAAAAGTTGTGATTTTGTAAATTAAGCATTTTTTATTTAACTCATACTTTAGCTACCTTTTTGATGTGGTTACACACAATTTAGGTACACAATAGGCCTACGAGTAAAGAAAAAAAAAACGCCAAAAAAAGGCCTCAATAAAATTACAAATTGGAATAAATGCTATATCGGAATTCTAATCAAAAGTTTTTTCAGACTATTAAAGGAAATTACTAAAGATATCTTGAAAAACTCTTGTACAAGTAAAGTTTATATTTTCAACATACAACTTATCAAAACTAACTTCAAAATTTGGGTTTTCGATACGCAGATTTGCACCAAGATCACCTGACCCGATCGTACAGAGGGTCGAGCACGACTTTTTTTTAGTAAGTAACAAAAGTTGTAGAAAAATGGATCCACCGAAAAATAAAGAGCGAATAAACCCTATTCACTGAGGCCTCACCCACTCGATACTACGAAATGCAAAATTCGAACTTCGTATCGTGTTGTCCCGCTCACTCTCGTATTAAATAATATTAGCTTGAGCGGGACGGCACGATACGAAATTCGAATTTTGCACCTTGTAATAGGGAGGTTGTGGCTTGTGCGACAAAGGGGGTGAGGGAGACACGGGCGGCAGCACACTCCCCGCGCGCCGCCTCACCCCCTGTGCCGCCCCGCCCCCAGCCCCTGTACCGCACGGGCGAGGACTCAGTTAACGTTGTAGATACAAAACTCTTTAATATTAGCCTTTATCAAGGACCATAAAAAAAGAGGACTGCCTGTGTCTATACGATGTCGCGTTCCTTTGAAATAATAAGCCTGCTGTAGCTAGTTTTACCACGGAGGGGTCTCTGTACCATTCATTTGGTATGACATTTAGACCTCTGGTTAACACAATAGCGCCATCTAAATTAGTTTCTTCTTTCAGTTCATAGATGGCGCTATTGTGTTAGCCAAAGGTCTAGGTGTCATACAAAATTAATTATACAGAGACTTCTCTATAGTGAAACTAGCTACAGCAGGCTCATTATTTTAGAGGAACGCGACATTGTATAGCCATTGGCAGTCCTCTTGGTTTTATCGTCCATGGTCTTTATTTTCATTATAAAAGGTTCAGATTCAGTGAAATAATAAGCTTTAAAACAATATAGGCAAGAAAACAGAGTCGTGCGCTCGTGGGAATAGAAACTTGTATATGTCATGGTATTGTAGAGCATAGATTAAGGCGATAGTACCTATAAATTGTGGCACGACGCCTAAATACCAATTGGATGTATATATTTCCAAAAATTGTGAGCCAACCTTATTGGAATTTTTAATGAATTTGATATTTGGCATTGATTCGTGTTTCGTCACATTAAAAAGTTCATCAGAACATTGAACAACAGTGCCCTAAGCACGACTTGTCGAATCCTGCGTTACGTTACGGTTATCGTATCGAGATCGAGAAATCTCATACTAAATTTTAGTTCCAAATACGCTCACGGGCGGGCGTTGTTCCAAACGTCATACAAACTCGTTATAGTTTACTATTCGATTTTACGTGACGCAGGATTCGACAAGTCGTGCTTAGGGCACTGTTGTCTAAATCCAAACATATGATATTTGTTATTATAACATCTTACTTTTTCACCTTGATTTTTAAAGTTTTTATTTTTAGTTATTGTTGACTACTCTTTTCATGTGTTCTTTTTTCTAATATGTAGGTATTGGAACTAAAATCATACAGAAAAAAAAAGGAATTAAATTACATAGCATAAGGTGGGATCGAACCCAGGCCCCACGACACATGCTCACCATCTGTTATTTTTGTATTCTATTCTGGGTTTAGTAGACATTTGGAGAGAAAATATTCTGTTACTCATGCATAGTAAACATTTTTGATAACAAATTATAATGATTAAACTATTGCACTATATTGTCCACCTATACATCGAAACTGAAGACGGACTTTTCGAGGGGGACGAGGTAGAAACGGGTTCAACCAACTCGTAGCAAAACAAAACACTCACACAAATGCCGAACGCACAGTCAACATTTCCTCTGACCAAAAAAAAACATAGCTGCCGTAGGGTAGGTATACGATTATATACTTAGAGATAAACTACGATAACTTGACCCGCCCATCGAAAGTTCAAATGGCTTCAATGCATTTCGCACGCTTAGAATTAAAGTGACTCAATTCTTAATATGACATTTTTCAAAATTGAATTTAAAATGTAAACCTAAAAAGTTCATTTAAGATTTATCATGTATTCAGAATTGAGTCACTTTAATTCTAAGCGTGCGAAAATTTGTGAAAGAATTTATACAAAGCACCACCAAGACTCCAAACGGCAAACGCATGACTGTGTGCGTGCTGAGACAGCTGTCAAACAAAAACAAACACTACATACATACCCTTTCGTAAGGATGTGACTAAACACATAGAAACAGTATTTCGGATTATGTTATCGTAATTTATCCATACCTAGTTATTCCGATGTCTTTGGTCGGCTGTCATCTTTGCCCCCCGCGCCTCATACCTCACGGTTACTCAGGCACTCAATTAAATTGTATGAATATTCATTTAATTCCTAAGGTTGGCTCTTACAGATAGGTATTTCTTCATAGTCTATTAGATTAATCCTTCATTGTTTAAGAACACGATAGTGCAGCGTGAATTCCATATTAGATTTATGTATGAAGTGTCGGACGGTTCGTAGGTCCATATTGGGGTCCAGTACCTAGAATGAAAACGGTTTAATAAGCTAAGTAGTAAGTACACTCCCGCTAGCACGACTGGCCGCGACTTTGTTTGTCGCGCGAGATTATATTACCCGTCCCGTTGCATTCTGAGTGACAGAAAAGGACGGGCAGTTGTTCTCGCGCGAGATAGAAGTCGCACTATGAGTTGTGCTAGACCTACTGAGGAATTTTTAGATATTTCTGAGTGTTTGTGCTACAAGAGCTCCATTCATACCAAATTTCAAGTTTCTAGGACAACTGGAAGTACCCTTTAGGTTTTCACAGTACGGCAATTTGTATGGAAACAATATAAAAACTGCATCTTTTGATTGCATTGACTTAAAAGTTTGATTTTTTCACAGCTTCAAGGGACTGCAGAGGATTTGATGTTAATTTCAGCATACTACCTCCACACGTTCCAGAGAAAAAGGGGCCTTGACAGACAGACAGATGGACAACAAAGTGATCAAATAAGGGTTCGGTTTTTCCATTTGAGGTGCGGAGCGAAACCTTAAAAATTGAGTAATAAAGATGTCACTGACCTTTTCTCCGCAAAGCAGCTCAACTCTTTCATCAGGGTCGGGTTCGGCCCTCGGGCTCCCGTCGCCGGCACCAACTATCTTCTCCACCACATGCTCGGCTACTTTTCTGCATTGGATGAAATCGTTGGCTACCAGGCGGTCCTGGAATTGAAAACGGTAATTAGCAAATAACATTTACATCAGAGACAGATATTCAAGGCGCCTAGACCTGACGGCTGAGGCGCCTATTCCTGACGACTGAGGCGCCTAGACCTGACGACTGAGGAGCCTAGACCTGACGACTGAGGCGCCTAGACCTGACGACTGAGGCGCCTAGACCTGACGACTGAGGCGCCTAGACCTGACGACTGAGGCGCCTAGACCTGACGACTGAGGCGCCTAGACCTGACGACTGAGGAGCCTAGAACTGACGACTGAGGCGCCTAGACCTGACGACTGAGGCGCCTAGACCTGACGACTGAGGAGCCTAGAACTGACGACTGAGGCGCCTAGACCTGACGACTGAGGAGCCTAGACCTGACGACTGAGGCGCCTAAACCTGACGACTGAGGCGCCTAGACCTGACGACTGAGGCGCCTAGACCTGACGACTGAGGCGCCTAGACCTGACGACTGAAGCGCCTAGACCTGATGACTAGGCGCCTAGACCTGACGACTGATGCGCCTAGACCTGACGACTGAGGCACCTAGACCTGACGACTGAGGCGCCTAAACCTGACGACTGAGGCGCCTAGACCTGACGACTGAGGCGCCTAAACCTGACGACTGAGGCGCCTAAACCTGACGACTGAGGCGCCTAGACCTGACGACTGAGGCGCCTAGACCTGACGACTGAGGCGCCTAGACCTGACGACTGAGGCGCCTAGACCTAACGGCTGAGGCGTCTAGACCTGACGACTGAGGCGTAATGAGTCTACTTACCTTGTCTGATGATTGTGTTTAGAAACTGTGGTTATTGGCGAGGGATCTTTAACAGGTCGTCGCTCCATCTTGTTGGAGGCCTACCAACAGCTCGTACCCGATCCCGATTTGATGTAAGTAGGTAGGTACCTAAGCCTCATTAAAATAATAAGATTTAAAAAAAAAACCTTTTTCTGTCGATCCTGCTTGGTGGTGCAGCTGGCATGAGGGAGCAGGTAGAAAGGCAGCTTGTTTAGCTTCGGGGCCGCCATCTCGATGGCCACGTCCACCACCCACGCCGGGACTGTCTCGGTCAGCAGGTTGCCTTCTGTCTCACCACCAGCATCACCTACCTGGAAAACCAGAGATAAATTTTTTTGATTAAAAAATAACTAATTAAATCACGAGCATAACCTCCGTTGCGATGTGAAGCAATACAATGGTGTGTGAAGTTCCCAATCCATCTTGAGTCAGCATCATGGGTACTGTAGCCCAACCCCTCACATTCTGAGAGGAGGCCTTTGCCCAGCAGTGGGACATAACTAGGCTGGAGATAATGATGATTGATGAATTGAATAAAGTAGTACTTAAGGTATGTAAGGACCAAAACTACTTGGGTTAAGCTAAATTTAATTGATATTTCAATACTATTGACTGATCTGTAAACTAAGTGTCATGTCAATTAACATTCATTCTAGAATTATCATTTATCATTATGTACCTGGGGATTTAGTAAGAAGAATTTGTATCATTTCCAAACATATCTAAGAGAAACTTTTTGTCTGCAAGGGCTCATATAAATTCTGTTAGCATTGGAACTGCAAAGATTCTTACACCTTTTTAAACTTTTAATGCTGACTAAATTATAAGGCCATAAAAAAGGCAGTTTGAACATACCTGTAACCTGTAGAGAGTCCTCCCGCCAACTTCACTGAAAATCAGTGGAGTGTGCAACGGCACACTGAAGAAATTATTCCCGACGACCTTCTGTCCAGAATCACTAACGCGACTGGGATGATTCCAGAGCTCCAGCAACGCTTGGAGCAGCAACGCGCCAAAATTAACCTTCTGATCAACTTCTGTAGTCAACCCAGCCTCCTTCGCGCTCACCCATGCACTCAGACAGTCCGTCTCATCTTGTCCTAAATGTATTGTTAACATACCAGTCTTCAAATCCACATTAAACCAGTTGGGAACATAAACCTCCTTCAAACGTTTCTTCACTTCTTCCTCGAAATCAACAGATCCGAAATCTTCAAGTTTAGATGCTTTTAGTACATCATAAAGTGCTACATTGTTAGCTGTGTCCTTTGTGAGTATGTGGCGTTTGTCATTTAGTACTTTATAGTGCCTTATCGCTGGCCCTCCTGGGATGTTAGTAATGGGTTGCGTCTGGTAGACATTGTTAGGGTTATAATTGTTCTGACTGTATGTATCAGAATTTAGGTTATTTAAAGGAGGTAGCTTCCAGCATCGAATGTCTGATTCCGATGTAGACACCCACACACCTTGTTGGTCTGCTGTGAAGCACAATTTTAGTATGGGGGCCGACTCTTCACAAATGATTATGGAGTTGTCAGGATTCCGCAGTTCTGTTATAATGACTAATTTGTCCCGGCCACCCGATATTATGTGTGTGAAGTTTTCTGTAGCTAGTAAAGCCCAAACTGCTTCAGTGTGAACACGTATTGTTGACACACACCTTTGTTGCCCGAGGGACCACAATTTAATAGTGCCATCAGAGCTGCCGGACACACTCTGCTGCCCGTCTCGACTGACTACTAAGGCTTTGACATTATCAGAGTGTCCCTTCAGCTTCATAAGCCGCGCACAGTTCCTTGGGTCCCATACCCGGAGGACTTTCTCTGTAGATCCGCTGACTAGAACAGTGCCCGGTGGGTTCATGGCAAGACTGTAAATAGACTCTTTGTTGCCGACGAGACTAGAAGTGGTCACTGTGTTGTTGCTGGCTGTCAGTGCTGTCAGAGTGTTAACATCCCACAAGAATATTGCGCGATCGAGGCCGGCACTCGCTACTTGTTCCTTATCCTTCGCGTACGCTAAAGTGCGTACATAGTCCTTGTGAGTGCGTAAAGTCGACATGCAAAACCCTTTCGGCGCGTTCCATACTTTAACAGTAGTGTCTGAAGACGCACTGATTAGGTTTTTGCCGCCGCAACACAGCACTATGTCGTTCACCCAGTCTGTGTGGTGCTCCATGCTCTGTATGTACCTGTCTTGCACCCCCGTAGCTGTGTTCCAAACCCTGATAATTCCATCTCGGCCTGCAGAGTAAAGTCTGCCCTGTATAGGGTCCAACTGCAAAGAGCTAACGCCATTTTTATGACGACGCTCTTCCTCGTCGCGGATCACGAACGACACTTGAATTTTCTTACGCATCGTCGAGGCCATTTTCCGTCATTTTTACAACGTAGTTACTTCAGTATTAGTTAAAATTATAAGCGAAATTAGTTACAATAAACCAGTTTCAGTTCAGTTCTGTTTGACATGACACATGACAATTGACAGTTTTGATTTCGATTGCTGACCTTGCTCGCGTTGCCGGCACGCTATTGGTTGAAAACCGTCAGCTGAGCATGGCCATTGGACAAACAAATTAAAATGAAGCATTCTGTACTACAAAATTGTCTTTAAGCTGCGTTCACAAAATATTTTGAAATATTAAACGTATTTACAAAGTCGCATTTGAATTTTTAATTTATGACACATTTTTTATTTTGCCAGCACAAAATATTGACTTGAGTTAAGGTTAAGGTAAAAAAAAATAATGTAATTACTACCTGATGTCTTTATTTCCTTAAGTTTGAGGTTTCCAAGCAGCAAGTGAAAATTTGAAAGTATAAATTTCGATAATATATTTTAAACTGGCACCGGTTTCACTTTCTAACTCGATTTTCACATGATCTGAGTATAATCCTCCATCTGTAACGACTACTTTTCCCTCCTTGTTCTGAGAAATGTCTTGGCATGCAATTCCCGTAATATTCGTACCTTCAGGAAAGTTTAATTCGACGGTTTCGTATCTCTTTATCAATAAAAACCCTTGTTTCTTCACCTCGACGTATGCCATTCGGGAGCCAAAGTCTTGGCCTACATAAAGGTCGCTTCCAGAAGTTAACACACAGTAAACAATAATTTGTATTAGTAGTACAAAATAATAAGCTCGAGAATGCATTTTAGCGCGTGGTTAATTGTGTCAAAGTTATTAAGTTACTGATAGCAAGATGTGTTAAAATAGTGTTTCTTTGCGTAAACAAATCATTTATGGTCAGGTTAATTCATTATCGTGCATGACCTACTAAATAGTAAGATCATGCGTTTGAGCAGTAGGTAGGTATTGTTTTCGTGACGGCATTTTCAAGGACTGATTTGGACTATATCATGCAAACTTGCCTCTTTCGCCTTGAAAAATAATAAACAGTGTGCCTAACTAAGTATAGTTGATCGATTTGAATCGTGACCATGTCCCCACGGTACCTAATAGTCGCCTACGTACGAGGCATAAGTATTGCGTCGTATTTATAATATTTAGCGCGAGCCGTGATAGCCTAGTGGCTTGACCTTTGGCTTCTCAAGCAGAAGGTAGTGGGTTCAAACCCCGGCTCGCACCTCTGAGTTCTTCATAATTTATGTGCGGAATTAGCTTTTGTAGCTAATTTATCATTATCTTTTCGGTGAAGGAAAACATCGTGAGGAAACCTGCACACTCCTGCGAAGCAATTCAGTGATGTGTGCGAAGTTCCCAATCCGCACTGGGCCCGCGTGGGAACTATAGCCCAAGCCTTCTCATTCTGGGAGGAGGCCTGTACCCAGCAGTGGGACGTAAAAAAAGCTGGCGATGATGATGACCAATTGATCATTCAATGATCCCTCAATGGGTCGGGTCTTAATAAGGATTGAACTGGTTTGTCGGTACAGTCATCATCACCAACACAAGCATTTTTACCGTCACCGAAATGCTATTGATAAATTACAAATGTACTTAATTTCGCATATAAATTCGTAAAAACTCAGAGGTGCGAGCCGCGGCTCAAACCCACGACCCATTCAGAGCCCATTACGTTAAACCACACCACACTAGTCTAGTTTGCGTTAGTTTGCGTTAGTATACCTATTTATTCTTTGACTATCACTGATTTTGTTTGTTTTTAACCCGAGACGAAAAAGAGGAGTGCTATAAATTTCGCATGTGTATCTCTGTGTATTAGTGTGTCTGTGTACCTGGGTATCTGTCTGTGGCATCATAGCTCCCAAACGGATGGACCGATTTCAATACGGTTTTTTTAGTCGAAAGCTAGTTTAACCGAGATGGTTCTTAGCTAATTATAATCGGTTTACCCGTTGTTGAAATTATTGCATTTTGAAATGACGATGTCGGGGGTTTTTCAACTTTTCTAAGTTGTTATTGTAGGCAATTAGATAGGATAATTATGGTATGCAAAAGTATGGATTGTTCCCCGAATACGAATACGAACATTTGACCAGATTAACCAGATTAACATTAAATTAGAGATTCTCCTTAACGATTATAATGTGTGTTATTATCACCAACAGCTTATAATATTTAATAAACAATTGATTAAAAATAATTATTGGCCACGTTTTTATTTTTCTTGGTCTTTGAGGTAGGTACTTATTGTGAAATCTGAAATGAACTGACGCAGTTTGTGACTAATTCAACGCTATTTTGACCACCGGCGAAGAGGGGGGTTATAAGTTTGACCTGTGTTTCTGTGTAGGTATCTGTTAGTGGCATCTAGCTCCCAAACGGATAGACCGATTTCAGCGCGGTTTTTTAATCGAAAGCTAGTTTAATCGAAATGATTCTTAGCTAAGTTACATAAAAATCGGTTGCGGGTGTCTATGGGCAGTGGTGATCAATTACCATCAGGTGACCCACTTTCTAGTTTGCCTTCCTTGTCGTATAAAACTTAAACGCTGAAATACCAATAACTTGTAGTTTATGCAACTGTTACATAATCATCATCATCATCATCACCAGCCTTTTTTACGTCCCATTGCTGGGCACAGGCCTCCTCTCAGAATGAGAGTACACTGTTACATAACGAGGGTCCTTAAAACACGAGTGTGTTTTTATGTAACTCTGCTTCGCCTCGTTTCATAAGATCACACATTATGTAGTGTTGCATACATTACTTTAACTACACATATATTACAAGTAGGTACCTAAGTACTCTAAGATTGCCTAGTTTTGAACATACCTAGGTCAATAAAATTCATATTCATATTCATTTATTGATTGAAATTGAAAGGTACACGGAAAGAACATTGACTAGTCGCTTTTTTTAAAGCGAGATTTTAATCTCAAAATGTAGAGCACTCAATAGACTATAAGTTACCACTCAGTTACAGATACAAATATCTATGCAACTTGTCATTTTTATCACATTAAAGTATATGTATAGCTAGGTACGAATATAATTATATCGTTCCAAACTTTCAAATCGCGATAACTCAAAAAGTTGCTAAGGTGGCTAGACAAGTTCTATTTGTGTAATGATAGTTATTTATTTTATTATTTCTTCTCTGCTCTTGGATCGATCGGTTGTCAGCGTAAACTAAAAAAAATACACACAGTGGAACGTAGAACCTCCTCCTTTTTTGAAGTCGGTTAATTATACAATCATAATTATACGACTCGACGACCGGATGGCCTAGTGGTTAGCAACCCTGACTATGAAGCTTGAGGTCCCGGGTTCGAATCCCGGTCGGGGCAGATGTTTGTATGATGAATACGAATGTTTGTTCTCGGGTCTTGGATGTTTAATATGTATATAAGTATGTATTTATCTATATAAGTATGTTTATCCGTTGCCTAGTACCCATAGTACAGGCTTTGCCTAGTTTGGGACTAGGTCAATTGGTGTCAATTTGTCCCATGATATTCATTATTATTTATTTATTAATAGATCTTTTCGTCCAAATTACCGCAGTGTTTGAAGTCAAAAGTCTTTGACCAGTGTGTGTTGCCAGTGATGACTTACGGATCTGAGACGTGGGCGCTAACGATGGGCCTCATAAGGAAGCTCAAAGTCACTCAGAGGGCGATGGAGAGGGCTATGCTCGGGGTTTCTCTGCGGGATAGATTCAGAAATGATGATATCCGCAGTAGAACTAAAGTTACCGACATAGCCCGGAGAATTGCGAAACTTAAGTGGCAATGGGCGGGGCACATTGCTCGCAGAACTGACGGCCGATGGGGTCGGAAGGTTCTCGAATGGCGTCCACGGACCGGGAGACGAGCTGTCGGCAGGCCTCCAACAAGATGGAGCGACGACCTAGTAAGGATTGCGGGACCGCGGTGGATGCGGAAAGCACAAGACCGGTCTGAGTGGAGAGCCTTTGGGGAGGCCTATGTCCAGCAGTGGACGTCTTTCGGCTGACATGATGACGAT
The DNA here is from genome assembly GCA_963691665.1 of Clepsis dumicolana. Classification (NCBI taxonomy): domain Eukaryota; kingdom Metazoa; phylum Arthropoda; class Insecta; order Lepidoptera; family Tortricidae; genus Clepsis; species Clepsis dumicolana. Next base: position 7,866,686 of record OY829527.1, on the reverse strand, counting down.
GATGATGATTAATAGACGTTGCTTCTTAGCGCGTTAATAGTAAAATGATGTACAATACAAGCCCGTTCATGATTGACTTAATGCGGCAAAGTTTCCCGTGCCAACTCACTCAGGTAGAGTTAGAACTTTTGAACAATAAGTGTACGCGTCGAACTTACTTCGTTAGCATTTGCAGTGTTAAGTTAACTTAGTTGACAGCGCAGTCAGTGGGCGGATTAATTCCTATGAATAACCAGACGTCCATTAAATTTGAAATTCATAGCAGCTTTTATGTAGCTTTAAATAAAAATAACCTAACTTAGAAAAGTTGAAAAACCCCCGACATTTCCTCAAAAACGGCGTATCTGATTTTTATGAAACTGAAAATAAACTAGCTTTCGATTAAAAAAAAAACGCGATCAAATCGGTTCATCCGCTTGAAAGCTACTGTGCCACAGATAGACACACACACATACCAGTTAAACTTATAACACCCCTCTTTGTGGGTAGGGTTAAAAACCAGCCAAGTTCCTAATGATTTTCGGTTTTTTCCTTGACTTGTAAAGTAAAACCATGCTTAAAGTTACCCTAGGTATAGGTTTTGATTTAGGTTCTTGGGATATGCAGACAGACGGACTGACGGACAAACAGACAGACAAACTGAAGTTAAAGGCTGCTCCCATTTGTGACCTCTAAGTTTTAAATATCACCCGTATAGAAGTGACAGCTGCCATGTTGGCCAAATAGAATCTAACTAAGTTTTTTTTAATACGACGAGGAAGGCAAACGAGCAAGTGGGTCACCTGATGGTAAGTGATCATCACTGCCCATAGACACCCGCAAGAGGGTTTGCAGATACGTTGCCAACCTAGAGAGCTAAGATGAAATGCCTCTTGTGCCCGTAATAACAACGGCTGTTACCGGTGTGGAGAGTAAGTGAACAGTAGTTTGTGATGTTGTTTGATAGGCTGGTGGTGGAAGTGGAGATAAATGAAATAATAAATTATTCAACTTGCGTGTAATGATCGTTCCAATGCTTGGTACAGAAGAGGGAGTGGCAGTGTTGCCATACTTATCTTTAATATAATTTTGTTGCCGTTATTGAAATACGCAACATGCTGCCGCCTCACAAGAAATTAAAAATTAAAATACGAGAAATCACATTATCTTTCTCAAGTATGATAAAAAATACAACTTTTAAGTAACAGATAAATTGAATAATAGTTTCCAATCTTACCCTGTTATTTTTACACAACACCATGAGTTATGGTTAACCTCAGCCATAAAGCAGGTAAGCTGATATTAACAAGATAACTAAACAGCTAAGCACTTCTTTACTTACATCTAAATTTAGTTGCAGTACTAGAAGTAAATTTTACAACAGTTAGTTATTATTATCATCGATAGGTAATAAACATATTTTATTTATTGCACGAGTATGTGTTTTTCCATTAGGAGTCTGCACATCTACTGCTCTTATCTTGCCATCGTGGCCGGGAAAGACTTTAACAATTCTTGCCATGGGCCAAGACATGGATGGAACATTATCTTCTTTTAAAATAACTAAATTACCTAACTTTACGTTACACATATCAGTTTGCCACTTGGGTCTGTTTTGTAATGTGTTTAAATAGTATTTGTGCCACACTTTCCAGAAGTTCTGTTTTAAATGTGTGCACAATCTCCAGAATTTTAGCTTATTTTGTGGTATTTCACATTCATTTTTCTCAGGATACATTGTCAATGAGTTGCCTATAATGAAATGACCAGGCGTTAAGTAACAATAGTCGTTTGGGTTTGAAGACAGTGGTAAAAGTGGCCTCGAGTTGAGTATTGCCTCAATTTCGGTAAGTACCGTATTAAGTTGTTCGTACGTTAATACAGTTTTTTGTATTGTTCTTTTAAGTGATATTTCGTACTGGATACAGCAATTTCCCACAAACCACCAAATGTCGGCGAATATTTTGGTATAAAGTGGAACGAAATTCCTTTCTGTGAAGTGAACTCATGGACTTTAGCCTGGTGGTTTTTGGAAGATTGCAGAGTGTACAGTTCGACTAATTGGTTCCTTGCACATTTAAAAGTACTAGCGTTGTCGCAATGGATTTCTGTGGGCAGCCCTCTTCTGGAAATGAATCGCCTTAGGCACGCTAAGAATGTCTCAGTGGTTAGATCTGAGGCCAATTCTAAATGAATGGCTTTCGTCGTGAAACAGACGAATACGCAGATATATCCCTTGCCGACTACAGATTTTCTAATACGCGAAAGCTTAACGTCGATTGGTCCAGCGAAATCCATTCCGATTTTCTCGAACGCTCGGCTAGTGGCAGTGACGCGACTGGCTGGCAGGGAACCCATTAGTTGCTTAGCCGCCTTGGCCTTTTGTCTGAAACAAGTAACGCATTTAATGGTAATCTTTCTGACTTCTAATAAACCATTCACAATCCAAAACCTGTTGTTCAAATGCGAAAGTAAAAGCTTTGGTCCTAAGTGCAATAACCTTTCATGCTCATTTCTGATAAGCAAGTTCGTAATGAGAGAACCTTTAGGTAAGATAACGGGGTGCTTTTGCGCGTAAGCAACTTGAGCGTGATGAAGTCGACCACCGACGCGTAAGAGTCCCAACTCATCGAGGAAAGGATGCAGGTTAGTTAAATTGCCCTTCACATTTTGCCCTTTGCTTAGGTATGCGATTTCGGATTGAAATTGTTTGTTTTGTTCATATTTAATTATATGCATTAGAGAGTTGTTTAATTCGGAACTCTGCAAAAAATTTGAATTCAATTTTTCCTTGTTTTTATTTGTGTTATTAAAAAATCGCAAAATGTAAGCATAAAGCCTAATGATTTTGTTAATATCAGAATATCGATATAAACGTTCTATTATATAATCAATCGAGTTAGCAGCTTGACACACCAGGTTATAGGAAAACACCGAGCAAGGTTCAACCTCAGGCAAATCTTGAGCTATATGGGTATCGTGGGAAGCGAAATCGTACTTACTATCTCGGAGAAACTGTGGCCCTTGCCACCATAAATTGTTGCTGCCCAAATCGCTCGGCCTGACTCCTCTGCTGATGAGATCGGCGGGGTTTTCGTTAGTACTGACGTACAGCCAGCTCCACCTAGCGGTATTTTGGCGAATAACATTCACTCTGTTCCCCACATATGCGTGAAGCTTTGTTAACTCTGTTTTAAGCCATGCGAGAACAATCTGAGAGTCGCTGAATAGATAAACGTTTTTTATAACAACTTTAAGCTGAAGTGTGTCATAGGTCTTGACTATTAGTTTGGAAAGGAGGAGCGCCGCATTTAATTCAAGCCTCGGCACCGTAATGCCCTTCTTTTGGACAGGGTTAATTCTTGATTTGGAACAGAGTAAATGAGTATTCGTTTTACCTGAGGAATCTGTGCGCCGCAGGTACACGCAGCATCCATAGGCCGTCGCACTCGAAGCATCGGCGAAACCGACCAGCTCGACCTTCTGCTTATCTGAAATGTCTATGTTTCTGTTCAATAAGATAGGTTCCATCATGGACAAATCAGCAGTGAATTTTAGCCACTCCTGCTGGATATCGGAAGGTGGGCTATCGTTCCAACTGGTGTTTGTTTTCCACAATTTTTGCATGATGGCCTTTGCTGTGACTACTATTGGACTAACAAACCCCATTGGGTCATAAAATCTACCAATGTAGCTCAAAATATTTCTTTTGGTTATTTTTGCAGAGGTAAACGGCTCTGGAGATGAAATTATGAAATGATCATCTTTTATATTAATCTGCAATCCTAAGGCTTTCATATTGTAGCCATTCTTTTGCAAATCTAGACTGTCAAAATGTTGCTCCTTTGATGGTATATTATACAGAAGTCGCTCATCGTTTGACGACCATTTGTGGGTATGGAAACTACCTAATTGAAGCAAATTGCACAATTGTTCTTTCGCGCTTTGAGCAGTTTCAATATCATTGTTTGCATAAATTATGTCATCAACATAAATGTTATTTTTTACAACAGATGTCGCTAGTGGATACAAACTTTCGTACCTATTTGCTAACTCATCTAAACAACGTGTCGCCAGATAACTAGAACTTTTTAGTCCATATGTGACAGTGTCCAATCTTATGCATCTGATTGGTTGGTCAGGGTTGTCTCGCCAGAGTATATTTTGGAGGGAAGAATAATTCGAATCTACTTTGATGTTACGGAACATTCGTTTGATGTCTGCAGTAAATGTGTACTTTCCTAGACGGAAGAGCAAGATTATGTCGAACAAGTCGCGTTGAACTACTGGACCATTGTATTGCAAGTCGTTAAGAGAAACTTTTTTGTTTGTTAACATTGACCCATCAAACACTGTGCGTAATTTCGTGGTTCTACTATTTTCGTTTATTACAGCGTGATGGGGTAAAAAGTATACTGCTTGTTTGTTCAGGTTATATGCCTCAATGTCAACATAGTGACCATGATTGAGTGATAAGTACTCATGAATAAATTGCTGATATTGCATGAATAAATCAGGATTTAAATGCAGCTTTTTTTCCAAGTTTAAAAATCTTTTAAGGGCAAATTTAAAAGATTCTCCTAACGACTCGTTCACCTCTGACAAAGGCAATTTTAATGGCAATGCAACCTCGAACTGATTGTTATCTAGTTTGACAGTACTTTGAAATATTTGTTCGCAAAGTTCCTGTTCAGAAGATTTCTCATTGAATATTTCTGGGACCTTTTCAGTAGTCCAAAATTGAGCTATTGTTTCATTTAGACCTAATTCACACTTTAATACGACTTTGTTACAGGTAGGCTCAGATAAATGTTGTGGTAGGGTACCTCCGACTATATGTCCAAATACCGTATTGAACACATGCAGGCTAGATGTATCGCGTGGCGCGGCGCCTGCGTTCACCACAGGCTCGGTCAGCAGCGTCGGCGACGAGTTGGGCGGCGGCGGTTGCACGGGCAGCTCCAGTCTGGTTGGCTGCTGACTCGGCAACAGCGTCTGAAAAAATACGTCCGCACCAATTAGCATGTGAACCTCACCTGGCACATTAAATTTTTCATCAGCCAATGTGATATTTGATGGAATTTGTATAGCAGAGATGTCAAATTTGTACTGAGGCAAATGACATGTTATTTGTTCTACCACATGACAGGTTATGTTGGTTTTAAACGGAACTCTTACAGAATGTATTTCTAGCGGAATGCAATATTTAACTGTGCTCTTTGCATTGGCTATGCCAATGATATTTGTGTCATTTTTCGTAGGCGTTAGACCCAGTAGTTTGACCACTTCAGATGTGATCAATGATACTTGAGAGCCGGAGTCCATTAAGGCTCTGATGTGAAATTCGGTGCCGTTGCTACCAAATACTTTTACTGTTGCTGTAGGAAGAAGTACATTATTATTGTTAGCGCTGCCCGTCAAAGTGACAGGTGATGCAGTCGCTGTTGTATTACAGTGTAATAAAGTATTGTGCTGGCCCTTGCACTCCGCACAGCGGAAGTGAAACCTGCATCGCCCTGAATGTCCACCTAAACATATGATACACATTTTGTTTTCTTTTATAAATGTCAGTCTATCATGTGCTGGTATTAATTGAAACTTTTTGCAACTGAATAATCTGTGATCTTTTAACTTACAGTAGCTGCATGATGCTGTGGTCGCGACGCCGTGTGCTGCTACCCTGTGGCTGCTGCTCGTTTGCGGCTGATGTTGGCCGTGACCCTGCTCGGCGTTTTCTATTGCTAACGCTCGTTTGTCCAAATATTTTAGCAGTTCCTCGATGCTGGGCTCGGCGGCTGCGTCACGCTCCAGCTGGTACGCCCGTGCGGTGAATGTATCTAGTTTACGAGACAAAATGGACAATAGTATTGCGTCCCAGTAAATGACGTTAGGTTCGTGGCTTTTAATAGCTGCTAATTGCTGTCTGATGCAGGAAACAAATTCCCTAAGTGAACTTGCTGTCGACCTGGTTATAGCTTTTAAATCTAATATTTGGCAAATGTGCTCACTAACTATCTTGTACTTGTTGTCGTACCGATCACGTAATAGTTGCAGCGCAGCTTCGTAACTAGCGCCCGTTACCGGTAGGTTTTTAATTAAATTGTAAGGTTCCTCTTTTAATAATGACCTCAAATAGTAAAATTTTTGAACTTGATCAAGAGTTTGATCGCCGTCTATTAGTGACGTGAACAGGTTCTTGAATGGTATATAGTCGGTAAACTTACCACTAAATGGTTGTATGCATATTGGTGGCAATTTTGTTTTTGCATTGACTACAGCTGATGTTGGTGGATTGGCGGGCTGGCTAGCCGGAGGAGCGCTTGCGCGCCTGTTTTCGGTCTCACTATCTAACGCTGCGAGTATAGAATAATAATTTTCCTCCACTGTCTCGTCTTCAGCGTCCTTCGGGTCTAGGAAACTTATAACCTTGCAGTAACGTTCGTACTCGTGAAAGAGCGTAATTATTCGGTCTCGTTTTGTGTTTAGCTTTTGTATCGATTCTTTCGATAGATCGGATTTAGTAAGCGCAAGGAGCCGCGTAATACTGCCTTTAACATAACCACGTGCCGCGATCGTTTTATGAAGTTCTTCGTCACGCTCCCCCATGATCCAGCCAGTCCCTCAATGGGAATTATTGCACCAAATCTAACTGTTAACTTAATTTTAAGTGTCGAATTGCGTAAACTTAAACCACACTATGATTTTACAAGCGAACTAAACAAAGGAACACAAGTAACAATAACCAAAGAGTATTAATGTATGTAGGTACAATAACGACAAAATGGCGACGAATGGCTTGATTCTCGGAAGTGGAACTAAGCGCCGTAAGCGCGCGACGACGACACAACGTGGCGATAGATTTCAACGGCGTGGCGCGACTGTTTCCTTTCTTGCTTGCGCCGATGGGGTGAGAACGGGATGGCTTGCGTGCTCTCGCGACGATGTGCCGAATTCGCTAGTGCGTTCTCGCTCCCTCTTGCGGGTGTATGTCTTTCTTCTCTCACCCAACTACTTGCGCGGGCCCTTCAAATATGGACTCGGAACGGCACCGCGTTGCTCCCGCGCCTTGATGTTGCTTGCACGTAGGTAAATATTGCGACGTGTTGTGCAAAATGGCGGCTGTACTTCGTAGGAAAAACACGAATGTCTTTGTAAATTTCACGTTTCACTTTGCACTTTCCACTGATTTTCCTTAATTCCGCGAAGGACCATGAACAGTAGTTTGTGATGTTGTTTGATAGGCTGGTGGTGGAAGTGGAGATAAATGAAATAATAAATTATTCAACTTGCGTGTAATGATCGTTCCAATGCTTGGTACAGAAGAGGGAGTGGCAGTGTTGCCATACTTATCTTTAATATAATTTTGTTGCCGTTATTGAAATACGCAACAGTAAGACAGCGGCAGGAATAGCGCGTAAGATGGTGGTAGCGATCCGGACGGACCTCGCACAAGGTCCTACCACCCGCAAAATGCTGAAGGTCGTTTCATGCAAATTCCAAGTTTTCTTCAGAGTGCTGTGGTCGGTGACCTCTCTCGCGCTTTTCTCAGCGATCTGAGAAAACAAAAGACAGTCATGTTTTATTAAAATTACACAAATCGAGTAGGTTCGAGTATTATAATACGCGTACGCGATCAGTTACTTTTTCAACGTCGTATTCAAGCTCGCAATCCAATGAAATATAATTCTTACTCCGTTCTCAGAAGATTGTATTTGTGAAAGCATAATTGGGAGCTCAAGAGGTTGGGGAAAATTGTTTGATTTCTCAGCTACCATGTTTTTTATGCAAATATGTTTTTTGTTCAATGAAACCTAGGGTTAGCACGGTTATAATTTTCTCACTTTTGTCTGTAAAATTTGAGGTGCCGTATATTATAAAATGTATAAATTAGAAACCTTGTGCTTTTGTGTTGCATGCATTATTTTACTTACACACATATTACGTACCTACTCTAGTATGGATTAGGATGCCGAAGGTATAACAAACTTGTCACGAATTTGTGTGTCTTTTAGGGTTCTACACCTCAAAAGGAAAAAACGGAACCCTTACAGGATCACTTTGTTGTCCTTCTTTCTGTCTGTCTGTCTGGCTGTCAAGACCCTTCTTCTCTGGAACGCATGGAGGTAGCATGCTGAAATTAATACCAAATACTCAAGCCTGCAGTCCCTTGAATCTGTGAAAAAATCTACTTTCTAAGTCAACGCAATCAAAAGATACAGTCATTAAAAAGGTTATTTCCATACAAATTGCCGAAACCCGAAAACCTAAAGAGTACTTCCAGCGATCCTGGAAACTTGAAATTTGATCGAAATCGGTAAATCCGTTTGGGAGCTATGATGCCACAGACATGACACCGATAACCAAACACAGGTCAAACTTATAACACCCCTTTTTTTGGGTCGTGGTTAATAACTAGTTAGTTCTAATTCTTCGTTGGCTACTGAATCCTGAAACCCAGAGGGTTATTATGCTAGCCGTACAAGGGAGCATTCCCCTTCCTTTTCACTCGAGAGGTTTTCGAGCGCTGCCATTCCGGGCGAGCAATCGACCGTGAAAGCAGGTGAAATATTATGTGAATTATACGACAAATTACACTGAATAAAGATTTCGTGCAAAATAAATGTAAGTACTTAGATACTTAGTAAAAGTACGTTCACCTCTAAAATAGCGAGTGACAACTATATTAAGGTCCCTTAGATTGATAAGACCGTCTCTGTACTCGAATTTAATTGATTGAAACTAGTTTTTTATCCTGTTTTTGTACTATAAAGTGTTTACAGCTTATATTTAATTACGTGTCGTGTTTTTTTGTGCGTTTCGCACTTGTACTAGGTACTCTTAAGTTGCACCCTATGGTGCAAATTACTTATGATTATCTTATCTTAGTCATAATCATATTAATAATTATGAACATGGTTATCGGTTTTACTAAGCGACATAATAACAATAACAATTTTGGAACCACTGCCAGTGTCCAGATTGATTTTAAAATTGGTAGGTGAACGAGAAAAACTTGCAAGAATTAATTAATAATACATTACTGCTGAGGCCGGCAAGAAAGGGGTTGACGGACGAAGGGGTTAGACGGCCGAGTAACACGAGGCCGGCTATAGTACGTTTCCGGCAACCCCTGTTCCGGCCGAAGCTTATATAATGCTTTTCTCAAACATTGTAAAGGAATGAAAAACAGAAAAAAAAATTATCAACTGTCTGCTGGTCGCCTAGCCTCCTTCAATGATTGGGAGCTGTCCCCCTAAGCCCCTAGCTATGTCCCGACTGCATGGCAGCGACGCGGTCGTCGTGTAGATAATTAAATTGCGGCCTGTAATGGATTTTCATACATATTTCGCTGGCGTTAGCTAAGAATCATAAATGGTGTCTTCTTTCTTAGGGTTCCGTACCTCAAAAGGAAAAAACGGAACCCTTATAGGAGGATCACTTTGTTGTCCGTCTGTCTGTCTGTCTGTCGGTCTGTCTGTCTGTCAAGACCCTTTTTCTCTGGAACGCGTGGAGGTAGGATGCTGAAATTAATATCAAATACTCAAACCTGCGGTCCCTTGAAGCTGTAAAAAAAATCAAGCATCTAAGTCAACGCAATCAAAAGATACAGTCATTAAAAAAGTCGTTTCCATACAAATTGCCGTTTTTAGAAAACCTAAAGGGTACTTCCAGTTGTCCTAGAAACTAGAAATTTGGTGTAAAGGTAGCTCTTATAGCACAACCACTCAAAAAAGTCTCAAAATCTAATTTTTTTATGTCTGTAGATTTCGCAGACCAATATAAGTAGATCCCACACTGCGTACATTTTACTTAGGAGCAGGGCTCTCCTAACACTGGACTTCTTAAAACACTGGGGAAAAGCGTTAAAATCTTTCTACTGAACCCTCGTGCGCGAGTCCGACTCGCACTTGGCCGGTTTTTTTTAAAGTTAATGCGAATATGAACTTCTCTATGTTTGAGAAAAAGCATTTTTTTTTCCACAAAAGCAATTAAATGTAGAAGCGCTTAAGCAGCTGTCATGGTTGCCCGTTCTCTCAAGCGTTCACGTGGACATGATTTCGTATTATTTACATTCATCGTATAAATTCGTATCCAAAACAATAACTGTAACTGCTCATTTAAAATCCCATTTGTATTCATAAACGGATTTCCTATTGAATAATTACGCGTTTCCTTTGCGTATTATTTCAGTGTGGAGCGAAACGTTGTTCTTTTAGGCATATAAAAACATTCATGATTTTTATGGTTCAGAGCGTCTTTGTAATCAACGGCCAAAAAAAACATCTCAATCGCGTTCGCGTAAGTACGTTTGAATTACTTACTATGGGCACATTGGCAGCGCCATTAGTGGCATCTATCGACAACAAACAATTCACACTTTAACGCGAACGCGATCGAGACGTTTTATTATAGTTAGACGCTCAGTGCCCTAAGCACGACTTGTCGAATCCTGCGTCACGTAAAATCGAATAGTAAACTATAACGAGTTTGTATGACGTTTGGAACAGCGCCCGCCCGTGAGCGTATTTGGAACTAAAATTTAGTATGAGATTTCTCGATCTCGATACGATAACCGTAACGTAACGCAGGATTCGACAAGTCGTGCTTAGGGCACAGTATCTCAAAAGAAACGGAAACCCTAATAGGGGGCTTCGTTGAACGTCTGTCTGTCTGTCCGTCTGCCTGTCAGTAACAAGTAAATAAAACTTTAGGAAGAGTCCTAACTAACTTATTTCGTGTAAAATTTGGAGAGCCAAATTTTACACGAAATAAGTAAGGTCTCAGTATAGGTACTCCGTTTTCTTAGCATTAGAAAGAAGGTAAGCAATCTTGAAAATGTCTTTTTATTGAAAAATACTTTTTAAAAATAAATAACAGAAAGTAACAATTAGGTTTAATTACATTGATTATGTCACATTGCTCTGACATTTACGATTTAATAATGTTCATTATAATGTTTTTCCTTATTCGAAAAGCTCACATAGAAAACTTCAAATGCAGTTTCGCATTTTCATATTATCTTTAATGAGCACCAGAAATTCATATTAATAATGAAATTAACTAAATGAAGTCAAATGGTTTTATAACGGTTAAGTACCTATTTAAAAAAAGTGTTTTTAATTAAAAGACATAGATTGTTTACCTTCTTTCTAATGCTATAAAAAACGAACATGTCGAAGAAAAAAGTTTAATGACTGTCGCCTCGAATCGAACTGATCTTTAAAAAAGTTTAATGACTGTCGCCTCGAATCGAACTGATCTTTAAAAAAGTTTAATGACTGTCGCCTCGAATCGAACTGATCTTTAAAAAAGTTTAATGACTGTCGCCTCGAATCGAACTGATCTTTAAAAAAGTTTAATGACTGTCGCCTCGAATCGAACTGATCTTTAAAAAAGTTTAATGACTGTCGCCTCGAATCGAACTGATCTTTAAAAAAGTTTAATGACTGTCGCCTCGAATCGAACTGATCTTTAAAAAAGTTTAATGACTGTCGCCTCGAATCGAACTGATCTTTAAAAAAGTTTAATGACTGTCGCCTCGAATCGAACTGATCTTTAAAAAAGTTTAATGACTGTCGCCTCGAATCGAACTGATCTTTAAAAAAGTTTAATGACTGTCGCCTCGAATCGAACTGATCTTTAAAAAAGTTTAATGACTGTCGCCTCGAATCGAACTGATCTTTAAAAAAGTTTAATGACTGTCGCCTCGAATCGAACTGATCTTTAAAAAAGTTTAATGACTGTCGCCTCGAATCGAACTGATCTTTAAAAAAGTTTAATGACTGTCGCCTCGAATCGAACTGATCTTTAAAAAAGTTTAATGACTGTCGCCTCGAATCGAACTGATCTTTAAAAAAGTTTAATGACTGTCGCCTCGAATCGAACTGATCTTTAAAAAAGTTTAATGACTGTCGCCTCGAATCGAACTGATCTTTAAAAAAGTTTAATGACTGTCGCCTCGAATCGAACTGATCTTTAAAAAAGTTTAATGACTGTCGCCTCGAATCGAACTGATCTTTAAAAAAGTTTAATGACTGTCGCCTCGAATCGAACTGATCTTTAAAAAAGTTTAATGACTGTCGCCTCGAATCGAACTGATCTTTAAAAAAGTTTAATGACTGTCGCCTCGAATCGAACTGATCTTTAAAAAAGTTTAATGACTGTCGCCTCGAATCGAACTGATCTTTAAAAAAGTTTAATGACTGTCGCCTCGAATCGAACTGATCTTTAAAAAAGTTTAATGACTGTCGCCTCGAATCGAACTGATCTTTAAATAAGTTTAATGACTGTCGCCTCGAATCGAACTGATCTTTCTAAGTACCTATTACAGATACCTAGTGTCTGTGTACACGTGGTGATTACACAACACACTACGTACATATTATGTAGGTATGGCTGGATCTGTAACGCATGGTAAACAAGTTATTTGATGACAGCCATCCTCAACTCATAATGTAGAAGTAATATACATGGTTTGAGGTGGGGTGCTACTTCAGGAGTGACTATGCTTCAGTATTAGGTAAGCATTAGTTTTGGTTATGAATTAAAAAACAATTACTTTGCTCACCCGCGACCACTAATGACAAATAGTTATATCTGTGCGGCAAATGTATGTTTCCATGCAACACCTCCGCCTCCACTGCTACACGAATCAACACATGCCACACAGACCCAACTATCACCACCACCACTATACTAAACGCTGACGCGTTTCGGCACTCTCCACGAGGCCATTTACGAACAACAACACAACAACAACCGCTCAACGTGCCACCACTTCCACTACACAAGAAGTGAAAGTGGGAGTGGAAGTGGTGGCATGTTGAGCGGTTGTTGTTGTGCTTCGTAAATGGCCTCGTGGAGAGTGCCGAAACGCGTCAGCGTTTAGTATAGTGGTGGTGGTGATAGTTGGGTCTGTGTGGCATGTGTTGATTCGTGTAGCAGTGGAGGCGGAGGTGTTGCATGGAAACATACATTTGCCGCACAGATATAACTATTTGTCATTAGTGGTAGCGGGTGAGCAAAGTAATTGTTTTTTAGTTCATAAATATGGACCTCCGCAAAGTAACGCCTGATTCAATAAGTTATTTAGTTTTGGTTTTCTTTTGAGTAGTTTCTGGGATTAAAAATCCCTTTGTAATTCTGAAACTCGAAGACTATTTGACCTGGAGACCCTATACATCTCCTGCACATGTAGCACGGCGCGTCATTTTGTCGCTTGTCGCGCGGTGCGTCCCTTTCATAGTGATGGAATCAGTGAAGGACGCACTGGGCGACAAGCGACAAAATGGCGCGTGTGCTAGCCCAAAACCCCCGGCATTCTTATTTCAATGTTCAAAATCTCAAAACCAGCTTTCAGATATAAGAACCGGCAAAGTGCGAGTCGGACTCGCGCACGAAACAACCCTTTTAATGACTGTATCTTTTGATTACGTTAACTTAGAAGGGTGATTTTTTCACAGCTTCAAGGGACCGCAGACTTGAGTATTTTTTTATTAATTTCAGCATGCTACCTCCACGCATTCTAGAGAAAAATTGTCTTGACAGACAGTTAGACAAACGGACAACAAAGTGATCCTATAAGGGTTCCGTTTTTTTCCTTTTGAGGTATGGAACCCTAAAACCCCATCCAAATCGGTTCACCCGTTTCAGAGCTACAGCAATACAGACAAACACACAAACACATAGCGGTCGAACTTATAAAACCCCTCTTTTGCGTCCGGGTTTAAAATAGCTTCAAACGTTTCTATATATTGGACTTTTAAATAAAAATGTCTTAGTTCGTTCAACTTTCACCCAATCCCGCTCTCACACACACTTCGCCCAACTTTTTGAACTGTGCACACACACTAACTGGAACTAGTAAGTTATCAACAGCAATCCTGTGGTAAATTTTGCGTAAACAATTTTCACGAGGAAAATGATTTATGTGCTCTATGTACAAATGACTTGGTTTCACAAATTAAATCATGTACAAATAGTTCAGTGTGAATAAAAAAACCGCCGCCGTGATAGCCTTGTGGTTTGCCCTATGGCCTCTCAAGCAGAGGGTCTTGGGTCCAAACCTGGGCTAGCACCTCTGAGTTTTTCGCAATTTATGTGCGGAATTACATTTGTAATTTATCATAAGCTTTTCGGCGAAGGAAGACATCGTGAGGAAACCTGTACACTCACTGCGAAGCTATTCAATGATGTGTGTGAAGGTTCCAATCCACACTGGGCCAGCGTGGGAACTATAGCCAAAGCACTCTCATTCTGAGAAGCCTGTGCCCAGCAGTGGGACGTAAAAAATTGCCACTTCTATTCTGTTTTTATTAAACCCCGACGAAAAAGAGGGTTGTTTTAAGTTTGACATGTGCATCTGTGTATCTGTGTATCTGTCTGTGGCATCATAGCTCCCAAGTGGATTGACCGATTTCGATGATTAATCGAAAGCTAGTGTAATCGAGATGGTTCTTAGCTAAGTCTCATTAAAATCGGTTCACCCCGTTTTTGAAATATTGAACTTTGAAATGACAATGTCGGGGGTTTTTCAACTTTTGTAAGTTGGTTAGGATATTAGTTCTGTGGTTCCTCTGACGCAGAGCCGGGCGAAGTGAAGAATAAAAGCAGTGAAAAGCGGCAAGTGTTTCCACTGATCCGGAATGGATAATTATTTCGAGCACTGAGACACTAGCATGAATATTCGAATCCTATGTAACGTTATCGAGAAAAATTTGTATGACGTTCGGAACAGCACCTCCGTGAGCGTATTTGGTACCAAAATTTAGCCCTGTGAATTTAGTCCTATGGATAGGACTCACCGCATACTTGTAAAATCTTACCTAAACGTGGGGTTGGACCGCCCTGGTTCAGGCCTCTGTTATTGGTCAATTCACGGATCGCTAATCTCGGCTCCGCCCAACTCCGCGTCATTGAAAACAACCTTAAAAGTGATCGATAAGCCTGTGAATGTGATGCACTATATTGTGTCCCAAGTGAGCGACGGAGATGCAAATAGAACTACTCGAATACGAATAGCGAAGTGAGGAGTAGCAGAAGAATGACCCAGAATTTAGGCGATGTTACTTGAATAAAATTTCAAAATTTTGCGGTACGATCTGAACGTACCGGAAAGTACGTGACAGTCAAATGCCTGCAGACAAGATGCATGTAGCCAGAGACAAGTAATACAAAGACTGCTAATCTTCATACTAACTTGCGTAGATCCTAAATATGAGGTTCACTAGATGGCGTTGTCAAGCATGTATGGGAGTAATACCCCGGCTAAACAACGCCATCTAGTGAACCTTATATTTCGGAGCTACGCAAGTTAGTATGGAGATTGGCAGTCTTTACATTAATTGTCTCTGCTCTAGCGTAACCACAGGACGACATGAGCGAAATCATCTACATACGAGTTTTAATACGCTCCCTACTATACAAAGGTTGACTGGTAGAGATCCCTTATTGTAAATTGCCTTTATTTTTATTTTTACTGTACAATGAAGCGTTTAACTTACTTACTTATTTACTTTGGACTACTGTTCGAAGTAAATGGTAACCAATGACTTGCCTTTCTCCGAGCGTTTTAAATCACTATCAACTATCTTCCCACCACTTAAGCTATGACAAGAACGCTATATCTGTTCCCTCAGCGCCGTTATAGTAAGGGGGCCTTAACAGAACTTAATGCGTAATTAAGACATCCCCAGGCAATTACGTGTTCAAACGTTGGGTGGAATGATATCGCTTTGGGATTAGGGATTCTTTCACCATGATTGTAAGGGATTAGAAATGATTTTGCGGCTGGTAGGACCTTGTGCGAGGTCCGTCCGGATCGCTACCACCATATCACTTGCTAATCCTGCCGCTAAGCAGCAGTGCTTGCGCTGTTGTGTTCCGGTGTGGAGAGTAAGACAGCCGGTGTAATTACGGGGACAAGAGGCATTCCATCTTAGCTCTCTAGGAAACGCATCTGCAAACCCCTGGGGTTGCGAGTGTCTATGGGCAGTGGTGATCGCTTACCATCAGGTGACTCACTTGCTCGTTTGCCTTCCTTGTAGTATAAAAAAAAAGATTGTGTACGTACTATTTAAAAGTATGAGTTAAAATCGCGCAAGGTTAAAACAGAACTTGGGGCTAGGTGTTTTATTTTGGGAATTTATCATTTAATTTGTACTTTATCGAAGCAAGTCTTCAAGTTACGTAACCTTTAACTTTCAAATAAACACATGATATGTTTGTTACCTCTGTAACTTGTTTCTTTATTTATTTCACTTCTCTTGGTCAAAATTTGGTAGGCTGAATCTTTACCTCAACAAGTCGAATATAAAATGTGCCTAAGTCGAAATCTTCCTTAAGTTGAAAACCTTATAACTCGAGTTTTTTGGTGTCTCCCTTCAAGTTCGACTTACAGGGGTTCTACTGTAATAATATACGATATGAAACATCCAAGACTCGAGAACAAACATTACTAAGGTATTCATCATACAAGTAGCTGCCCGACCGGGATCGAACCCACGACCTCAAAGCTTCATAGCCAGACGTAGAATCGGCCTATTGTACACCCGAACAAACTGATTCCGGACCGGACCCATCATGGAACCTTTTCACAGTAAACGCATAGTGACATTCGCATTGTTTATTTAGGAAAATTGTTATGACGTTTACTATGAGAACGTTCTACTGTGGTTCGATAGTGTATTTTTCACGGACCAACCACCCTCTGGACACCGCATCTTTTATAATTTACTTGGAGAGTCATTACAAAAATGCCGCGGTGAGCGGGCCGGGGGGATGCGTCGTGATTGGTTCATAGCTTGTCATCTGGTCGAAAGTGAGCCGCGATTGGTGGTTAATAAGATTTATAGGTGCAAATGAGCACAAGCGTTTCGGAAACGTTCGCCCTGACATTTGGTGTCCAGAGGGTGGTTGGTCCGTGATATTTTCGAATTGAAATAATAAAAGTGTTAGGTAT
The DNA here is from genome assembly GCA_963691665.1 of Clepsis dumicolana. NCBI lineage: Eukaryota > Metazoa > Arthropoda > Insecta > Lepidoptera > Tortricidae > Clepsis > Clepsis dumicolana. Next base: position 7,849,747 of record OY829527.1, on the reverse strand, counting down.
TACACAGAGCAACACTAATCCTACATTTTCTTCATTCCTTAATCTTTTACGAGAAAATTTGACGCTATTCCCTGCTAATTCGGCAAACACTAAAAGCTATTCCTTACTTATTTGACTTAGTTCTTTCGAAGTTCGAAGTTTCGAAGAACAACTTCAGGTATTATTACAATATAAGCTACTAGCAGCCCGTCCCGACTTCGCACGGGGTAGACAATTATAAAATGAAAAAAGTTGTTGTAGTGACATAACTACAATAGTTGGACATATGCTACCGAGGAGTTTTTTGTAGACATTATGATGTTCTTCAATATTATTGTACATTATTTTGTTCTATCGCTAATAGTTTCGGCAGCGCATTCGACGAAAGACATTTTAAGACTCATTTTTCTACACCTTCGGGTACATTGTTCAAATTTTACCAAGGATCCCTAATTTTTTTCAAAATGAAATGTAGCCTATGTCAAATTGGAAGAATGTAGCATTCTATTGGTGAAAGAATTTTTTAAATCGGCCCAGTACTTTTTGAGCCTATTCATTACAAACATACATACATACAAAATGTAGCGCCAAACTTTGAATGTTCAAAGTCGGTAATAATATTCGCATCCCGGTTCTAGGGATCACCAACCATTTGCTTTTATACAAAAAGGGTTGAAATCAGTTAAAAAAGGTTGGCCCTAAAACGCGACCGCGCCGCTTTGCGCTCGAATAAAATTCATTAAACCTAATTAGTGGCGGACATAGGGTAATATTTGATGGTTTGGAAAAAGGTTGACCGCATCTGCTGGCGTCAATTTTGACCCCCGACGCAAAAAGGGGATGTTATTATAATTATAAGTTTGAAGGGTATCTGTGTGACGTGTCATCATCATCATGTCCACTGCTGGACGGCGGTCTCCCCCGCGGCTCTCCACTCAGACCGGTCTTGTGCTTTCCGCATCCACCGCGATCCCGCGATCTTCACCAGGCCGTCGCTCTATCTTGTTGGAGACCTACCGACAGTTCGTCTCTCGGTCCGCGGACGCTATCCTAATCCTAACTTCCTAACTATACTAATCCTAATCCTATCCTAATTCTAACTAATATTATAAATGTGAAAGTAACCCTGTCTTTCTGTCTCTCTGTCTGTCTGTTTGATACCTCTTCACAGGAAAACCGCCGCACCAATCTAGATGAAATTTGGTAAGAAGATAGTTTGAATATTGCGGAATAACATAGGCTACTTTTTATTAGGGAAAATTATATAGTTCCCGCGGGATAGCGATAACCGAAATCTACGCTGACGGAGTAGCGGGCAACAGCTAGTATTATTATATTTATCTGTCTGTGGCATCGCAACTTGAACTTTGCTTATTGTCTAACTCGCTCGCAATCACCATCGTGTTAATTTAGTATGGGCTGACAATTGGTATCGAAAACAGTTAGCTGTCACAGTCGTACAAGAACTGACATTTGATCCCTAGTGTCGACTGTCGAGTGAGGTCTACCTACCTGTCATTCTCCACCAGTGAAAGACAAGCTACTGGCCTATGATTGGTGGAAATGGCCCTCATTACCCTGACTGCTGGTTGATCGATTTGGACCTGTGTTTTTTAAATGAAAATAATCGATTTATTGATTATTTTTGTTTTTATTTTTATGAAACATTCATAGAATGAAATTCAACATACATGCCGTGTATGCTGTGTTTTTTAATCGAGATGTTTTTTTAGCTAAGTTCCATCAAACCGTTTCATCAAATGAAGCCGTTTTTGGAGACATTATTGAACTAAAAACAATTACTTTGCTCACCCGCGACCACAACTGAAAAATAGTTATGTCTGTGCGGCAAATGTATGTTTCCTTGCAACACCTCCACCTCCACTGCTACACGAATCAACACATGCCTCACAGACCCAACTATCACCACCACCACTAAAATAAACGCTGACGCGTTTCGGCACTCTCCACGAGGCCATTGACGAAGCACAACAACAACCGTTCAACATGCCACCATTTAAATAATTTATTGAATCAGGCGTTACTTTGCGGAGGTCCATATTTATGAACTAAAAAACAATTACTTTGCTCACCCGCGACCACTAATGACAAATAGTTATATCTGTGCGGCAAATGTATGTTTCCATGCAACACCTCCACCTCCACTGCTACACGAATCAACACATGCCACACAGACCCAACTATCACCACCACCACTATACTAAACGCTGACGCGTTTCGGCACTCTCCACGAGGCCATTTACGAAGCACAACAACAACCGCTCAACATGCCACCACTTCCACTGCAAATAAATGGTTAAATAAATTAATAGGTCGATTCAAATAAGGTTGTAGTCTCGATATTAAACGAGAAGATGATACTACCCCGGTCCAGCTGACAGAGTTAGCTACAAACACCTTGAGCCTTACTTATTATAATGACATATAACTCTATAAAGTTGAAAAACCCCCGACATTGTCATTTCAAAGTTCAATATATCAAAAACTGGTTAACCTGTTTTAATGAAACTGAACTAAGAACCATTTCGATTAAACTAGCTTTCGAACAAAAAAAACCGCATCGAAATCGGTTCATCCGCTTGCGAGCTACGATGCCACAGACAGATAAACAGACACACAGATACACAGGTCCCACGAGTATTGAAATCTTTATTTAGGCGATCATTCGTTTACCATTTCTTGTTGAAGTGGTCGGCAAATATGATTCAAATATTCCATCGCCCGTTGGATTAAATTCCATATTTTATTAGTCAATATTTGCATCAGACGGCCCGAATGTGCATATATTAAGTTTGTCTGTTTACTTTAGTGTTTTGACGCGTAGTTTGAACAAACTATTGGATACCTATTTGTTAAAGATAAATAAATATGTGTGCGGGTCACCTGGTGAAACACTTACAGTACTAGAAATGAAATGATGTTTTCATTGCTAGAATACAGATCACAAATTACATACACAGGCAGCACTGCGCACACAATCACACACATAATAACCTCGAGGCATGCAAAAATGTCTAACACCTGAAAATGTCTAACACCTGAAAATGTCTAACACCTGAAAATGTCTAACACCTGAAAATGTCTAACATCTGAAAATGTCTAACACCTGAAAATGTCTAGCACTGGAAATTACTAAATACCAGACGCTCGGTTTGAACTACAATATTGTTGCTGTCGGGTTTGAAACCTTGGGTCCACGGGATCTCAGGGGTTACAAGCTTATTTCAGAGTTGCAAAAGCGCTTGGTCGATGCAACTTGTGACCAAAGGGCTGGCAGTTTTCTCTCTCAAAGAATCGGCATCGCTATTCAGCGAGGCAACGCTGCCAGCCTTTTGGGCACCATGCCACGGGGGCCTTATTTAGATTTAACTAGTTTTAGCTTGGATTTAATGTCTTTGTAAATTGGTTAATCATCATCAGCCTTTATTAGGCCTCCTCTCTGAAAGAGAGGGCTTGGGCTATGGTTTTCCCATCATCATCATCACAACACCCACCATACTATCCGATTTAAGTATTTTTGATTGATTGCGGATTATCAAAAAAAAAAGAATCTATTTAAGATTTCCCCCATCATATTTGTTTGGTTGTTCCTCAAGACATGTAATTACTTAGGTACATTACCTGCTTATTTTTGACCAAAAACATATTTTTTAATTCCATTACAAAGTACATCTTAAAGTGAGACAACGACATTTCTCGCAAAGTTTATCGGCTCCTGAGAAAACACAATAGATTCTTTGCAGACGAAAGTGGTACAAAATGAACGAGACGAAAGAAAATTAACTTTGCACTAAGGGCGCTGTTACACTGGCCACTACCTTGTTAGTTTTATCGCTACAAACGTGTCGAATGTGCTCGCTCAAAATGAAATGTAAATATTTTTTTATACGACGAGGAAGGCAAACGAGCAAGTGGGTCACCTGATGGTAAGTGATCACCACTGCCCATAGACACCCGCAGCCCCGGAGGGCTTGCAGATGCGTTGCCAACCTAGAGAGCTAAGATAAAATGCCTCTTGTGCCCGTAATTACACCGGCCGATCATGGGTTTTTTGACGGAAGATGGTTAGGAATTTAGCCGTTAAACTCTTGTGGATTACCATATCAGAATCATATCAGCTAGAAGGCGTCCACTGCTGGACAAAGGATTCCAAAAGGATCTCCACGGCGCTCGGTTTTGTGCTACGCGCTCACGGGTGGACGCTGTTCCAAACGTCATACAAACTCGCTAACGTTTACTATTCGATTTTACGTGACGCATTCGAAAAGTCGTGTTCAACCATCCGGCCTTATTTCACCTATTTTACAATTGTTGGTTTGTCATGACAATTCGAACTGCATTCCTTGACCAGTATGAAGCGCGCTAAGACAAAAGCTCTTCAAGTCGCCAATTGACAACGAAGTGTCATTGAAAACTCATGATCTCAGTAGGAGTATCTTTTTGTATTTTTTCTCCCAATTTTTTATTTTTACGGTTTTCCCGTGAATATCAATTATATTTTTTATACACTCACTGAAACATGAATACACAGAAAAAAACCAGAAAAATGCCAACCCCGGGAATCGAACCCGGATCATCGACACTGCTTTTCCCTACACCACGGCTGGACATAAGCTGGTTATGTCCAGCCGTGGTGTAGGGGAAAAGCACACGACCCGGAGTGTCGAGGATCCGGGTTCGATTCCCGGGGTTGGCATTTTTCTGTGTATTCATGTTTCAGTGAGTTTATAAAAAATATAATTAATTGAAAACTGACAATTGTAAAGGTGATATAGGGGCCGGGTCTACATGCGGCGCCGCTGCGAGTACGGAGTTGAGCAGCGCAATACCTATGGGTATTTGAGACGAAAAAATGATGCGTAGCTTACCGGACGCCGTTCGACGTTTACCTTACCCAATGTAACTCTGCCTTTACACCGTGTCGACACGCATTTAACGAGTTGCCATTGGAGGAGCTGCCAGGCCCAGCTGTTGCTGCCCTTTTCGCTTTAAAGGAAATTAAGACTTTCTTCAAAGTCTTAAAAACGTTCAGGTAACTTGAGACAGGTTCGGCCTTTGGACAGACGGACTCTAAAATAGGTTGGAGAACCACCCAACTTTTCAATTTCAAGGTATTTACCGCCAAATGACAAACTGGATTGTGATAAAACTTAGCTGAGAACCGTGTCGATTTAATTATGTTTTGATTAAAAAATCCGCGTCCGAGTCGGTATATACGTTTAGGAGCTACGATGCCTCTGATACTCACACCAATGCACACATCAAAACTTAAAGCAACTCACTTTTCACATCTGGGGTTAGTAGAACGAACTAAACGAAGAATTTGCTTTGACTGTAACCGCTTGGAAAAGTTCACTTGAATAAATAATAATAACTTTGCCAAAACGATAATTTTAAGTAGGTAATTACCTACATATACTAGTTATGTTTATCGGGCAATCAAAGTTTACTGTGTATTGGCCACTTTTGTAATGTGAATTTGATTGAAAGCTTGTAAGAAAACAACAAAATGGAAATATATTAGCCTACCTATTCTGTGCCCTAAGCACGACTTGTCGAATCCTGCGTTTCGTTACGGTTATCGTATCGAGATCGAGAAATCTCATACAAAATTTTTGTTCCAAATACGCTCACGGGCGGGCGCTTTTCCAAACGTCATACAAACTCGTTATAGTTTACTATTCGAGTTTACGTGACGCAGGATTCGACAAGTCGTGCTTAGGGCACTGATACCGCAGACAATATTTTGTTGGACTTTTAGGGGTGGATTTTCAAACGTAGACCCCTGGTACAATTTTCGTGGCCGTATTTTTACACATAGTAATTACACCAGAGTAATTTGTGTAGCACTTTTTCATACAAAACTACGGCCACGCAAATTACACCAGAGTAATTTGTGTGGCACTTTTTCATACAAACATACGGCCACGCAAATTACACCAGAGTAATTTGTGTGGCACTTTTTCATACAAAACTACGGCCACGCAAATTACACCAGGGGTCTACGTTTGAAAATCCACCCTAAGATGCTTCCGGTCGGGTGAGAGAATTAAAATCCTGTACGAAATTAGTATTACTAAATTAGTATTACTAAATTTCCTGCATTTAAATAATAGGTTTACTTGGTATAACGCGCAAGCAGTTCGATAAAAACTTGTCCGTAATTTCAGCAAAGTTCCGCTGCTATCCACAGGGGGCGCTGGCAAGCCTCTACGCACAGTCGTAGCGCGAGTCTCGTAGCCGCCCCACGTAGCGCCTCTACGCCGTAGCCGTACGCGAACGTCGGTTGTCAAGTAAAAAAAACCTGTAGTATAATTTAAATGACTTAGTGTGTGTGTTGTGTAGTGAATTTTAAAACAGATTTCGTGCGACTTTTTTGTGAGTTGTGAGTGATTTTAAACAATTTAGTGGGTTTTGGAAGTGCGGAGTTCGGTAAGTTTAGTTTGAGATTGTTTTTTTTATTAGAGTTTCTGTTTAAGTGGTCGTAGGTAAATGATTAGATTAAAAAGGCATTTGGAATATTAAATCCTAAGGCGTTGTAAATGAATGATTTACGAAAGCGAGGCGAAAATTTAAATAAGAAGAGAGAAAAGAGGCGTTGAAATTAAAATAGACATACGACTCACATAATATAAAACTTTTATATAAACTTTTATTTAAAGACACTGACAAACCTGCGTCACTTTTTTGTGGGAACCTAAATTATTAAGTAGGTAAGACAAGTTCTGATGATTTCATTAATAATGTTATCTTATAATTAACTGGTTATAATTAATAAGCTTGCATTGTCATGTTTTAATGATGTGTATTTGAAAAAGACCGTAATTAGTGAAATAAACACTTGGCTGAATTCAATTAATAAATGATTATTTGCAATCAAAGTGCGGCGAATTATCGAAATACATAATGTATTACAATTGTTAGCTTAGCATTGATTTCAAATGTTAATTGCAGCCGTGTACATTAAATTTAATTCTTTGTATTTTCTTCTGTAATTCCTTATTGCACTCAGAAACATTAAATATATACAAAAAGACAAAAACAGGCAAAAGTGGGCTTATCTCTAAAATGATTTGACCGCGTTTTTTAACCAATTTTCCAATTTGGTGCTTCATAATTTAACGAAAAAGTGTGCACAGTTAAAAAAAAATGCTTTTGTGACTTTCGTTTTAGATTTTTTTTGTTAATTACCTACTCGAGTTTTTATGCATTAGAGGGTCACATCTGACCTCAATCACGCCTGACGGTTGATAGTAAATAAATACCCGTTCACCCCATATAGGTACATGAAGAGATGACGCAAACGGTTTGTCTAAAAAATGCTAATAATTATTTCTTCAATTAAAAATAATAAGTACTTTGACATTAACACAACGTACATAAGTTACAACCTTAGGATAAACCAGATTATTGAAAAGACGATCGACAGCTAAAGGTCAAACTGCGCATCGCGTTACAAATTTCGGGGTAAATTACCCACTTTCAGGGAACAATTTCTCATTCGGGGAAAAACTGTTTTTCCCTTAAACTAATAGCTGACGAGAAAAAGCAGACAAGGATTCTGATTACCATTTGCTAGCAGTTTTAAGCGATTCGCGGTAAATTGCATTAGACATAATGAAAACGGTACGATTACATAATATTTAGGTAATCGCGGTCAATATCCCGTTATACTCTCAGTAAACACTGAATAGATCTATATTACCATTGATGATTCAAAATTCAAAATTTTATTCAGCCAATAGGCAGTTGAATGCTCTTTTACATGTCATATTTTTTGAGTCTACCAGCGCTTTCGGAAAGACCATGATTGCCAAGAAGAATGCGCCGCAAGAAACTTGGCACAAAGTTTTTTTTTTTCTAAAAACAAGTTACATCAGCTCTTACAATACGTAATCACAGATAAATTACACAAAGAAACCTCACTCTATCATTAAAAAGTAAAGAGAGAAAAAAAACCGTATTTTAGAAACAAGTGTAAAAAATAATTATTAGAACAGCAAAACTAGAACACTTTATTTTACTGGCACGTTTTAATTGAGAAGGAGATGTATAGGATTCTGATTCATGCAAAAAAACTGCCGAAGATTTAGACATGTACTAACCTAACCATAAATAATCATCTTTAAAACAAGCTTTGTTTGCCGACTGTACGTTTTGTTATCTGTTCGTGTATTGTCATCCAACTTACACATCCATACCAAATTTCAAGTCGATGCCATTAACCGTTGAAGAGTTCCCTCCTGCGGAGACGATCCTGGCCGCACCACCAGGATTTCACTATATACATACCCAGATTGTTACCTAACTTATATAAGTATGCAAAATTTCAGTTAAATCGAGAGTCAAATTTAAGCATACACACATACATACATACAAACACTGCAAGTTAAACAAAAGCTTGTAATTAATAACGGGACACTGACCGCGATTATCTTACTAGATTTTAATAAGCTCCCGATATTTCGGCTCAGTTACATGCATCATGTCATGCATGATAATCCCGTTATCATTTGAAACTTTTATCTACACACATATCATAAATCCTCTATTATGCATTCAAAAACCGAATTGAAATGAAATGTAATGAAATATTTTTATTGCGAGAATACAGGTCATAAGTTACATGTACATAACCAACACTGCGTTCTGCCTCATCGGCATGCAAATTTTTTAACAAATACTATTATTAAGACACAGGTAAACTCAGCTTAGTAACTACATGAGATCAATGAACAAACATCATTCAACATCATTACGACAATCAATTTTCGTGTTCAAAAACCAGTACAATTTAAAAATAGGTCTCATTAAAAAAAAAATTGTCGTTACGATAAATGTCGGCTCGATATGTCTGTATAATTAAAAAAAACAGTCAAATTCGTGACAGGTTTATTTTGCCTTCGGGTTCTAAACCCATCTTAGAGTACTTATAATACGTGTATAGACAAAGTAATGTATGCAACTACATGATTAGGCCTTACTGTGTACTGGGCACTCGTGTGATCCTATTATGAAACTTTGCTTCGCCTCGTTTCATAAAAACACACGTATTTAAAGGACCCTCATTATTTAACAGTTGCATAAACTACTATTAATTGCTGCCAAAGATTTGTCACCAGGATTTTTATGTACTCGTCACATTCCATAAGACTCTATCACCCTGTATTTTGGTATACCGTTGCAGCAAAACCCATTAATACGTATTATTATTTAGGAAACTCGCGTCTAATTTAAATTACTTTCGGTGGCTGGGCGTTGATGCCATTGTGACAAACACTTACGGAAAACAGGAACAACTTCATATGTTGCGAGATTATTAAAATTTTATATAATATTATGGTTATGAATTTCGTAATTAAATTTCTATATTATGTAACAGTGTCTTATAAGGTCTGGCAATGATATTATAAGTAAAGATACGTCATATACTCACAAAACAATCGAAAAACATGTTCCGAACATTTTGGACATTTGCGGGTAAGTTTTGACCTTATTTGTGAGAGACTGTGGCCAAAGAGGCTACAATTTGTAGCATTTTCAGCGCTTCATTTTCGGCGTACTGATGACATATCTACCTCTTTTTATACGTAATAACATTGTCATCTGGCTCCTATTTCACCACCTTTACAAATGTCAGTTCACCATGAGGAGTCGTTGTAAATTGCCGACTTGAAGCGTTTCAGTTTTAGCGTAGAAATGATCAAAAATGTTATATGCGAATACCAATTTCGCGGGTGGTAGGCTTTGCGAGGTCCGTCCGGATCGCTACCACCGTCTTACTCGCTAATCCTACCGCTAAGCAGCAGTGCTTGCACAGTTGTGTTCCGGTGTGGAGAGTAAGACAGCCAGTGTAATTACGGGCACAAGAAGCATAAAATTTTAGCTCTCTAGGGTGGCAACGCATTGCGGGTTGAGGGTGTCTATGGGCACTAGGCAGTGGTGATCACTTATCATCAGGTGACCCACTTGCTCGTTTGGCTTCCTTGTCGTATAACAAAAAACACAGTGTATACATTGTTATGAAACATTAATACGCAAACGTAATTGTTTACATGGTAATGACATGTTACCAGACATTATTTAGAAATTGTGACGTACATTTGAAAATGAGAGCAAACAATCACTTTGAGCGTTATGCTTGCGTACTTTAGGTGAGAAATCTTAATTAAAACACATATTTATGGAAATCAGGAAACGTTTACATGTTGATACACAATCATGACTGTACCATCTATCCATAATCCATATTCTGCCTATTATACCTAAGCAAATAAAGGTTATACTCTATTGTATCATCATTATCATCAACAGTGAAAGGCTAGAAATAGTTTTCACGGGGGCCCAGCGTCTTAGATGTAGGTATTTGTAATACCAACCTAAAGTTACTATATTCAAGGTGTATATTAATTAACTGAAAACCTGAAAGCGGTTTATTCAGAACCGACAGTAGAATCGATTACACGAATTTTAAAGCAGGTTATTATTTTTTTAAGTTCCTTTTTGGGGTTCCGTACCTCAAATGATCACATTATACTTATTAAACAACTTGTACTTACATTGTGGAAGAGCAATAAAGAATTGAGTATTGAGTAAAGGAAAAAACGGAACCCTTATAGGATCACTTTGTTGTCCGCCTGTCTGTCTATCTGTCTGTCTGTCTGTCTGTCAAGACCCTTTTTCTCTGGAACACGTGCAGGTAGCATGCTGAAATTAATATCAAACACTCAAGCCTGCGGTCCCTTAAAGCCGTGAAAAAATCAACCTTCTAAGTCAACGCAATCAAAAGATACAGTCATTAAAATATCTATCTCCGTACAAATTGCCGAAATCGGAAAACCTACAGGGTACTTCCAACGGTCTTAGAAACCTGAAATTTGGTATGAAGGTAGCTCTTATAGCACAACCACTCCAAAAAGTCTCAAAATCTTAAAATTTTATGCCTGTCTGTAAATGTCGCAGACCAATATTAAGTTGACCCCACACTGCGTACATTTTGCTTAGGAGCAGGGCTCTGCTAACACTGGACTTCTTAAAACACTGGGGAAAAGCGTTAAAATCTTTCTACGGAACCCTCGTGCGCGAGTCCGACTCGCACTTGGCCGGTTTTTTTACTGTGCCCAGTAATACGTTACGTTTTACGCCACTAGAAACGGCGAAACCCATTTGACAAGTACAAATTACGAGTGTAAAGTACGAGTGACTTACAAATCAACTAGAATTACTGACTTTTAACATGACTTTTTATGGAAGGACTACGAAGTCCGAAACAGTCGGGCTAAGCTCGACTTATGTACGTAAGTGATCCGTTTTATTTCACTAGAATTACTGACTTAGCAAAACATACGAATACCTTTTGAAATAATTAAGTTATTTGTAAAAACGGGTGTCCGAGGTTTTCAGTATATTAATAGGTACACACATTATATACTACACTATATATTATGCCCACGGCTTAGCTCCTGTGAAATAAAAAAAGAACATAGTTCTCTGTCTCTCTGGCTGTCTCACTTTCTACACTGGAACACATCAGTGCGAGCACTGCTGCTTAGCAGGATCAGAGAGCGAAATGATGGTAGCTATAAGGGCGGATCTCGCACAAGGTCCTTCGAATAACCCGCAAAAAGTACTTCAGAAAGGACGATTGCTAAAATATTATTATTCTTCTGCATTCAGCGGCGCTTCTAAACCGTACCTAATTACTTATCTCCCGATGCTCCCCGCTAACCGGAAAACTCAGAGAAGCATCAAACTGGAAACCTCAGCCTACAGAAAGCCCTTTTATATTAATACGAATAATAGAAAAAAAAACTGTCCTTTCTCAGCTTCCAAGTAAACAATTCGCATTGAATCACTTATCGGGAAAAATAAGGTATTTTTGAGGGAGAAATATTATTTTGACGACGAAATGTCCTTTTTATAGGACTTATTTTTTACTGGATTTTTATAGGTCTTTGCAAACAATGAGTGTATGTAACCAGGTCGCATACCTACATTTAAAAGTCAATTACTTACGAAAAGGTGTGTTTAGACTAAGCGAGCGTTTTGTAGACGATAATGTCGAGCTATTTTTGTATAAACTGAGAGTCGAGCACGACTTTACAAATGCCGCGTAACGTAAAGTCGAATAGTAAACGTTGTCGAGTTTGTATGACGTTTGGAACAGCGCCCGCCCGTGAGCGTATTTGGAACTAAAATTTAGTATGAGGTTTCTCGATCTCGATACGATAACCGTAACGTTACGCAGCATTCGTAAAGTCGTGACCCTCTGAGGTGAATATAAGCCTTAAGGCGGTGGTGAGTGGCAAGTATTGTAGTAAGTCCTAAACTCAAAGGGTGGCTGGTAGAGAGAGAGTGACATTCATCATCATGAACTAAAAAACAATTACTTTGCTCACCCGCGACCACAAACGTGTGGTCGCGGGTGAGCAAAGTAATTGTTTTTTAGTTCATAAATATGGACCTCCGCAAAGTAACGCCTGATTCAATAAATTATTCATCATCATCACCATCAGCCTTCTTTACGTCCCACTCTTGGGCACAGGTCTCATCTCAGAATGAGAGGGCTTAGGCTATAGTTCCCACGCGGACCCAGTGCGGATTGGGAACTTCACAAGCTCCATTGAATTGCTTTGCAGAAGTGTGCAAAAGTTTTCTCACGATGTTTTCCTTCACCGAAAAGCTCATGATGAATTTTAGTTATTATTTTAGTAAAGCCTATTACTTAGCTGTAATAGTTTCTCTGTATATATTTTTTAATTCCATTTTTGCAAGTTAAATTTGACCCACTTTCGTATTGACTTGAAATTTGGTATGAATACATGCATGTGGGACCGTATTTGGTAAAAAGGAACATAGAATGATAGGATGAATGACTGAGGTGAAAGAATGGGAGTGAGCGAGGGAGAAAAGAACAAGAGGGCGGACAGGCGGTTTTTTTTTGGGTGAAGGGATTTTTTGTAATAAAAAATAGAAATACAGGGATTCGAAAGAAGGAAATATTTTATTGGTGCTGGAGATGACCCCAGTCTACATGCATGTTAGATGACTTACTAGCACAACCAACAAAAAGTATAGTCTGCATGAAAGCTTGTATTCAAAATTAAATGTTTAACAGAAAACTTAATATCAAAACATTGCGTTCTTTCTACTACGTACGGTCAGCAGCAGATACGCTATGCAACCGAAGTGGTCAGAAAAATCCGCCCAAGCTCTTATGTCTATGACAATAGAGCCCTGCTTAGATCGTTGTGAACGCGTGGATTGCTTACCTACTTTTGCTGCTGACTGTACTTAGCATACGTTTCACGTACAAAGTTCCGCGAAAATTTAAAAAGGATGTTTGCCTCACACATTGGACGGGATAATATTTACTTTCATTCAGTATAGGGTAGGGTTGAAGGAGAAAATTAATATTCCGAACGGTGTTTGGTCTTGCCAGGGATTTAGCTTCAGGTATGGAAAAAAAAAGAAAAAAGGTGAAGGCATCTTTTAACAAAAGATGCTTTACCATTACTGTTAGCTAAAATGAAATATTGTTGTTTGAGTATCTATGAATTGGTTTTAACCAATAGACTACGTACCTACTGAGGTACGCTTCTAATTTAAATGCACCTCTGAAGTCATTCAATTTGTTTGAGGTATCGCGGTCCCTGTCTTACATTCATGTCAGTATCTGTGCCTCTCGCTTCCCCAACAAGTTCTACTGTTAATAATCTATTGGACCACACATAGAACACTAAGGGCCACTTCCGACTGCATTGTAACTGCCAACTGCCGACTGCTATATTTTTCGTTGCAGTTCTATTACAATCACAATGCAGTCGGAATGCAGTCCGTCCGTAATGCCCCTTAGTGTTCAAACGTGGTCTAACAGACAGTAGAAATTCGTAAAGCTTGCAACACCATAATTACAAAGTACCTATATTTATCTTTATTGGCTCTGTGAGCTCTATCACAGAAATGGAACTGCAGGGAAAAAATATTGAGCAGTCGGCAGTTCGCAGGTAGAATGCAGTCGGAATGCAGCCGGTCTTTAACGGCTCTATCACGGAAATGGAACTGCAGCGAAAAATTGGGCAGTCGGCAGTTCGCAGGTAGAATGCAGTCGGAATGCAGCCCGTCTTTAACGGCCCTATCACGGATATGGAATTGCAGCGTAAAATTAGTAGGCACACGGCAGTTCGTAGGTAGAATGCAGTCAGAATGCAGTCCGTCTTTAACAACCAACTTACATGACTAATTGTTCCATAACGCAAGGTGATACAAAACACAGTCGTCATGTCGGCGCATAACAAATGAAGGCAATTACCGCGGAACTCATCGATCATGACACGTCAAGATTACGAACCATCCATCAGAAGTTCTGGCCGAGAACATTATCGAGTCGATTGAGACGTGGCGAATTTTCTTTGTTTTATTAGCTGTGTTTTAAATAGGGCTCACTTCTATCCTCTTTTTTTAAGTTCTGCAATACTGACTCACAGCACGGCCTCACACACACACTCAAAATTTCACACACATTAACAAATGCATAGGCGTCACGGCTTCCATTTTTACAAAGTAGCAATCAATGTAGCTCGTATTTATTCTGAGCTTCTACCCATTTGTGAAGTTTTGATAGTATTTACACTCATCAAATGGCAAAGTACTTAACATCATAATATCATACGAATATCGAAACGCACAATGCATGATCCCCACAGTTAACAAATGACAATCGGTTCACCTAGCATTTGTGGTAGCATACTTTGATGAAATAACACTCAAAAAGGCTCAAATAAAGCGGATTCAAAGCCCCAGGGCTGTCCAATGAATTTGTAATTTATTGCTCTGGCCATCATAAAGAAACAGGCGGTGCGTAAAATTCCAATTTCACACAAAAACACCTCCGGAGCCTTAGAATTAATGTCCTTAGTCGCAAAGGGCAACATCGACACAATGCAGAAGCAAATAAATCGGGCAAGGGTCAGTTCACAGCGAAAAGGCATTTACCCACTACAATAATAATAACAATAAGGGCATCTACGCGTTGGCTTTGGCTCCACGCACGCCTCCCAAAGGTCCGGGACACTGTTGTCCCGTGAATGGGTGCGACATACAAGTAATAATACTAATGTATCCATCACTCTTCATTCAATTGTCAAAAGGGCCTCTACGCGTTGGCTTCGGCTCCGCGCACGCCTCCCAAAGGTCCGGGACACTGTTGTCCCGTGAATGGGTGCGACATACAAGTAATAATACTAATGTATCCATCACTCTTCATTCAATTGTCAAAAGGGCCTCTACGCGTTGGCTTCGGCTCCGCGCACGCCTCCCAAAGGTCCGGGACACTGTTGTCCCGTGAATGGGTGCGACATACAAATAATAACACTAATGTATCCATCACTCTTCATTAAATTGTCAAAAGGGCCTCTACGCGTTGGCTTCGGCTCCGCGCACGCCTCCCAAAGGTCCGGGACACTGTTGTCCCGTGAATGGGTGCGACATACAAATAATAACACTAATGTATCCATCACTCTTCATTAAATTGTCAAAAGGGCCTCTACGCGTTGGCTTCGGCTCCGCGCACGCCTCCCAAAGGTCCGGGACACTGTTGTCCCGTGAATGGGTGCGACATACAAGTAATAATACTAATGTATCCATCACTCTTCATTCAATTGTCAAAAGGGCCTCTACGCGTTGGCTTCGGCTCCGCGCACGCCTCCCAAAGGTCCGGGACACTGTTGTCCCGTGAATGGGTGCGACATACAAATAATAATAATAATAAGTACTTTATTTCAGACTTTACAATCCATAGAGGTTAAGTTACAATAATAGGCCTTGACATCTTTTACAGATGATTTAAGTAGCATCGCGACGATACTTTTCGAACTACATTTCTTTGCCAGTATGAAGCGCGCTAAAACAAATGCTCTTCAAGTCAGCAGTTGACACCGAATTGTCATAGAAAACTGACATTTGTAAAGTTGATGAAATAGGGGCCAAAATGCTCGCAGCGGTAAATGTCCCTGTGCCCGACACTCTGACTGCAATTATTAGAATTAACGTGTCAATAATCGAACGTTTACCTTAAGTTGCATTGTGAAACTATCCAACAATGCAAAATGCATCGTGGCGTGTACGATAAGAATGTTACAATATGCGACAACTTGCAAAGCAAGCACTGTGAAAGCACCCTTATTGGTGGATCTGCGCGATACTGCGGTCTCGGGTAAACAGGCTTGTATTGGTTCAAGCCGGCCGCCGGCGGTTTTTACCAGTTTAAAGCGGTTTTTTCTTTGATCGGACCGGATCCGGGTATACCAATTTGTAAGCTTGTTACGCTGTTTTAAAGTACGGGGTTCTGTGGTTGAATGGAAACAGATTGGGAATGTTTTATTTCGTTTATTGATTGATTTACTTTTGTGTATTTTTGGCGGAAAAGGGGGCCCGTGACGGATGGGCCACGAGATTTGGAATTAATTGCAATCAACTTCAGATCGCATTTTATTTTGTCGTTTTCTGCAAACTCGCTGTACTTAATCGCATGTCAGGAAAGTAGTTTTACTACAAACAAGTCTAAGGGATTCAGGGGCAGTTTCCGGTTTAGTGCGTCCAAGATCTAAATAAATAAGTTACAAAAGCGCTTAGTTGAGTAACTTGTGACCAAAGGGCTGGCAGTTTTCTCTCTCAAAGAATCAGCATCGCTATTCAGCGAGGCAACACTGCCAGCCTTTTGGGCACTATGCCACGGGGGCCTTATTTAGATTTAATTTAGTTTTAAGTTGTAGTTTATTTAGTATAAGCTTAGATTTAATGTCATTGTAAATGGCTTTTATTATGTAAATAAAGAATTTCTTTTTTAATAAACAATAATAATAAATAAATACCATGGGACAATTTACATAAATTGACCTAGTCCCAAACTAGGCAAAGCCTGTACTATGGGTACTAGATAACGGATAAACATACTTATATAGATAAATACATACTTATATACGTATTAAACATCCAAGACCCGAGAACAAACATTCGTATTCATCATACAAACATCTGCCCGACCGGGGATCGAACCCGGGACCTCAAGCTTCATAGTCAGTGTCTCTAACCACTAGGCTATCCGGTCGTCTAGAATGATTTACCTCCCCCTCTGCCTCCTCCTCTATTTAATGGAATGTTATTTAGCATATAAGAGAGTTGCAGTGGCGTCATGTAGCTACCGACATAATTTGCTACATGACCTACATGTATCAATTAACATGATAGCAATAAATAAAATATGAAATATGAAAAATACGTTCTCTAACAGGTCAATACCAACCTTCAGAGAAAGAATGCAGAGTCATTTTATAAAAAGCAGCCTGTACTTAGAAGGTGCACTATTTGCTTAGCAGCACGAATCGCCCAATATTTGTATCCCGTTGCATCTTAAACATACATGTTTTTTTTTTACCAAAACGATTTTTATCTTCTCAAAAACCTATAATTTAAATTAAATATTTGTCTTGGAAATAAACCGACTACAGTGATCATTTTGGAAACCATATACGAAGTTGGACACCTCACATGAATCCAGGGAGCAAAATTATCAATTAAATGTTACAATTCAAATTGAATTGGCACTTCACGAAAAGCCCTATTTACACCGACAACTTTTAGCGATTTGCGCCTTTGCAAACGTTGGAAGGTTTCCAATATTATGACAAAAGCTTTTCGTTGTAATAGCCAAAAACGTGATAATGGTTACATGTACGCTAGGATTTCTTGTTATGATAACCGCTTTGAGGTTAAATCACAACGCACCTTATTTAAGCGATTTCGAAAATGGACGACGTTCTACGTTCCACACTGTATGTATTTTTAACCCCCGTCGAAAAAGAGTGGTGTCATAAGTTTACCCGTGTATCTGTGTGTCTGCGTATCTATGTGTCTGTGTATCTGTCTGTGGCATCATAACTCCCAAGCATATGGACCGATTTCGATGTGGTTTTTTCAATGGAAAGCTCGTTTAATCGAGATGGTTCTTAGCTAAGTTTCATTAAAAATGGTTCCCCCGTTTTCGGAGTATTGAACTTTGAAATGAAAATGTCGGGTTTTTTTCGACTTTTCTAAGTAGGTTATTTACACGACTGGCCAAAGAAAAAGTATTGTTTTTTAATGTATGTCACCGATCTCTCTGTCAATTTGTAGACCGATTTCCATTTTTTTTTAATTTGAATTAGTATTTTTAAATTCAGTTTTACTATTTTAACTATCAGTCAATCGGCCTATGTCCATCAGTGGACGTCTTCTGGCTGATACGATGATGATGGTGATGAACAGAACTATTGTCACAAAAAGAAGAGTGTATTAGCTTGACGTGTATATGTGTGATTGTCTGTGGCACCGTAGCTAATAAAAATCGAACAGCCACAATGTGACGATGTGTTCGATAAATTTCATATTTCGTACAGACTTCCGTGGCTTGCGTATTCTGAAAAGGTTCCAATACGGGCTGTCAGTCAAACGGTTTGACTAAGAGCGAGCGACCCTCATCCTTCACGGATTGACAGTTTACTGCCCTACCGGTTACCCAGTTACCTTACTCTACTGTAAATGCTGTCAATCAGAGGCCCGAGTACGAACATTGGAATCCTGCATAACGTAATCGAGTAGTAACGTTATCGAGAAATTTGTATGACGTTTGGAACAGCGCCCGCCGTGAGCGTATTTGTAACGAAATTTAAGCAATGAACTTTTTCGATTTCGATTCATTAAGGTTACGTTATACAGGATTCGAATACTCGTACTCGGGCCTCTGATGCTAAGCATAAGTGATTCTAATTAGTGAATGAAATAGTAATGTGCTGGGCACATGCCACCTCTCAGCACGAGAGGGCTTGGGCTATAGTTCCAACACGGGCTCAGTGCGAACTAGGAACTTCACACACCACTGAATTGTTTCGCAGGAGTGTGCAGGTTTCCCCTCAAGACAAGTTACAAATGTAATTGTCCATCTATATGTCTGTCAAACCCAATTAAATCAAAACCTAATATAGAGTACTTCTCATAACCTAGGATCATGAAATTTGGCAGGAAGCAAAGTACATGTCAAAGAGAATAAATCTGAAAAACCGTACAATGCGGAACCCTACTGGGCTATTCGACCCTTGGTCGGTTTTTTTAGATCAAAAGGATATGAATACTTCTATAGATATTTTGCTACAAAATGTTGTATTATCCAATCCACAAGTAGGTCACTTTTTAACGGAAAAATAACCTAACCAACTTGAAATAAAAACAGAAAATCCGACTGCAATTCCTGGAAACAATATACCCTATGTCACTCCCACAACTGAGACGAATCCAATGACACCTCATACGTTGAAATCCGTCCAACGGTTTAGGCTGTAGAGCGTGCTAAAGAATAGACAGATATACATACGCATAAAACATAACCCTCCTTGGGCAGTCGGGTAAAAAGTTATGATAGATGTATTTTCAATTCAATTCGATTCAAATCATTTATTTTCAAGTAACATGACTCATTGTGTTAATGGACAGGCTTATTTCTAGAGTTAGTAATAAAATTAAAATACAAAATACAATTTAAATATAAATTATCCAGAAGTGTGGAGTTGCATCCTCTTCTTGAAAAACGGCGAATCCCACCGATCAGTAAGTGCGCTAAGGAAGGTTTGAAATGTTTCAATACGAGATTAAATAACACTTGTGTAAGTAACAAACTGTGTTAATCTAACTATAACCTGCAGATCATTTTTCATCGCACCATTTTGCGCGGTGCAGGACCGGCGCTGCAGTTTTATCAGAATTGATGAGTTTTACGAGGTTATAACTGTAAGCGGGTTACCGTTGGTTTACTTGCTCGGGTTATTGTTCAGTTAACCGGAGTTTTTATTTGATTTTCGAATTGTAATCAAGCAAGTAGCTTGCGCCATGGGTTTTAGCTTCTGGGAGCTATTAAATATTATGATCTTGTTTCAATATCGGATAAGTTCCTAACTAATAAATGTGCTGAAAAGAGATTCATCTTTAGCATTAGTGTGTATAGAGCAGCCATTGGCAACAAAATAATTATCCAGGACTTTGTAACTAGGTAAGTCATTCAGTAAGTGCTCTACATTTCTTTATTAAATCCTGTATTCAATAAAAACAACCAATCACAAAAAACACAAATTAACATACTAGAGAACGAAATCTAAGTAAGTTGCGTTTGTGCTATTCGAAGGTACACTTGAAATTTAATATTTTATGTGAGCAAATTCGCTATGACTGCTTTATTAGGCACTAATGTTGAATATCTTTGATGTGCTGTCAATTCTATTCTAATAACATAAACTGTGGAGATGGCGTGACAGAATATTTGTCAGATATATTTATTGTAGGGTAGTGAAACTGGCGGTAAATTTAATAAATTCGTAATCGAGAAAATTCGCAGGTAATAAATTTGATGTAACAGTATAGTAAAAGCAATTTACAATGACATTAAATCTAAGCTAAAAGTAAATAAACTAAAACTTAAGCTAAAAGAAAACGTAAAATAATGATAAAATAATGATAAATGAATAAAATAAAATAAAATGCGTTTATTTTGGACAACAGAAACTAAAGCCTAAAGTTTTATGGCCTAGCACTAAGCAGCATAAATATGAAGTCGGTGCGGTGCGAGCGGAATATTCTTTGAATGAAGCACCGACTTCATATTTATGCTGCTTAGTGCTAGGCCATAAAACTTTAGGCTTTAGTTTCTGTTGTCCAAAATAAACGCATTTTATTTTATTTTATTTATTTATCATTATTTTAGAGGATTATTTTACGTTTTTTTCCTAAGGTTTTTTTGAAGGCGGTTTTACTTTTTTGTTGAAAGATTTTTATTTCACAATTTTACGTTGAATTAACATTTTCAGAATTATCCTCCAACTCCTAACCGTTAAGGAGTTGTACCTTCCATCATCAGCTCATCAACATGAGATGATGACTACCGGACGCAAATACTTGAATAGCCTTAGAAAATATATGAAACACATGATACGTGCCTATAAAATTTGAGGGTTGCCCTCGATTTCCCTGAGATCCCATCATCACATCATGACTTGGTGACAGTGGGACCACCTCAGGAGTATACCCTTTTGAATAATGATGTAACATTTTCAGAATTATCCTCAAACTCTTAACCGCTAAGGAGTTGTACCTTCCATCATCGGCTTATCATGATGAGATGACGACTACCAGACGCAAATACATGAATAACCATAGAAAATATATGAAACACATAGTACGTGCCTGTAAAATTTGAGGGTTGCCCTCGATTTCCCTGGGATCTCATGATCAGATCATGAATTGGTGGCAATGGGACCACCTCAGGAGTATACCCTTTCAAAAAAAAAAAAAAATCAAAATCGGTCTACAATTAACGGAGTAATCGATGAAAATACATAAAAAAAAAAAAATACATACGGTGGAACGTAGAACCTCCTCCTTTTTTTGAAGTCGGTTAAAAAATCTAAATAAGGCCCCCGTGGCATAGTGGCCAAAAGGCTGGCAGCGTTGCTTCGCTGAACAGCGATGCTGATTCTTTGAGAGAGAAAACTGCCAGCCCTTTGGTCACAAGTTGCATCAACTAAGCGCTTTTACTTAATTCTTTGTAGGTAATTGTAATATAATTCGCCATCGAGGAAATTTATGTGACATTTGAAACAGCGCCTGTTTTTGAAGTCGTGAAAACTCAGCTTTAATTTAAATAAACAAACGTTTTAGCTATAAATAGCTATATTCTCGTAAAAAGGTGATTAATTAATAATTCACTTGAATACAACAACAACTTGATAACGTAGACATGGATAGGCTTAGTACGACACAGATTCAAATTTCCCTCGTGGTGTTATCCAGTTTAAATGTTATTACCAACGGGATAAGGTCCAATTCGTAATGCACCAAAAATGTAAGACAGTACTTTGTTATTTAAGCTTATTTCATCGCAAAGTAATCTCTTGAGAACATGGAGTTCTGTAATTTGATATGAAATTTACACAAATTCGCGCACTAATTTTGTTTGCAGACTTTATTTATTCTGTGAATTTGTTTTCGCTACCTTTTTCTTGCGGATTTTCTTCTATGGAAAGATAATATTAGCGGTTCCCATCCCATGGGATTTTTCGGGAATGACTATTTTTCACGCGTGGTCGCGGGTGAGCAAAGTAATTATTTTTAGGATTAAATACCTTAAAAGGAAAAACGGAACCCTTATGGGATCACTTTGTTGTCCGTCTGTCTGTCTGTCAAGACCCTTTTTCTCTAGAACGCGTGGAGGTAGCATGCTGAAATTAATATCAAATACTCAAACCTGCGGTCCCTTGAAGCTGTGAAAAAATCAAACTTCTAAGTCAACGCAATCAAAAGATATAGTCATTAAAAAGGCTATTTCCATACAAATTGCCGAAATCCAAAAACCTAAAGGGTACTTCCATGTTGTCCTAGAAACTTGAAATTTGGTATGAAGGTAGCTCTTATAGCACAACCACTCACAAAAGTCTCAAAATCTCAAATTTTTATGTCTGTCTGTAGATTTCGCAGACCAATATAAGTTGACCCCACACTTGCTTAGGTCAGGGCTCTGCTAACACTGGACTTCTTAAAACACTAGGGAAAAGCGTTAAAATCTTTCTATGGAACCCTCGTGCGCGAGTCCGACTCGCACTTGTCCGGTTTTTTTTGTAGTTCATAAATCGGCGTTGGTCCTTGTCTTGATGAAGGGAACCGATATCAAATTTCAGTTTACTGGGACCAAGAGTTTGGGTTGTGCTTTGATGAGTGAGTCATTGTACATTGAGTTATGCAAAATATTAATTTAAATATTCGTATTGAATTGAATTGTTTTTACCATTAATATTAACAAATTACTTTAAATATAAGTACTTAGATTAGATGCAGTAATAAAGCAGGTGATCATATCTCAAAAATATTCGTATAATTTAACAAGTTGTTTTATGTAACTCACAATTACGTTAAGTGTTACAAGCTTACAGAGTCAAGGTCACTAGCTTATTTCATTCGACTAATTATTCAAAATCGTACCACAATTCGGTCATTTTGTCATTATGTTATTATGAGATGATTCCACGTTGTTTTACATCTACCTACACAGTTGGTTAATTGGGTAGTGGAACTCCATAGTTTTTAAAAGAAGTGACCAAAAATTTACCGTCAAAATTTAAATAATTACAATTTATTAACTTCTCAATTTAAATTTAAAAGAACATTTTAAAAGTAAGGAAGTCCCCAGTTCCTAACGCTCGGCTCTCCCATTTTCATCCATACCTTCAATAAGACAGGCCACTAACTGTATTTTAACATGACTCTTGATCCCATTACCTGAACAGAACTGTCTGTAAAGTCAAAGTTTATAAAGTTCAGCTGCAACAGCAAGTGCAATCAGCTTGCTTGATTCCATTTCAAAGCACTAGCTTGACCTGAATGCAACCTCTGTTGAGAATTTCGCTTGATTGAGAAGGCGGTACGGTACGGTCAGCAGAAAGTTCGTAAGTGAAATTAGATTGTATCTTATGGTGTAAGTTTTAACGAGAATTTCCTGCATTATGTTTTATAGTTTTTTATTAAGTACAAGCTTTTTATTATAACTTCCACTTATGAACTAAAAAACAATTGCTTTGCTCACCCGCGACCACTAATGACAAATAGTTATATCTATGTTTGTTTCCATGCAACACCTCCGCCTCCACTGCTACACGAATCAACACATGCCACACAGACCCAACTATCACCACCACCACTATACTAAACGCTGACGCGTTTCGGCACTCTCCACGGGGCCATTTACGAAGCACAACAACAACCAACACAACAACACACACAGCACAACAATAGTCTGCTTCAATAAATTACTTCCACTTTTAGTCGACAGTTTTGATATTTGCAGATTTGCCGTGGATATGTAAGTTTGATGACAGTGCAAATAGGTATTTGCAGGTAGGTCCCAAAGAAGAGTTTTGTAGGTACCTATACTTGCTTGTAAGGTATTATATATTATGACTAGCTGTTGCCCGCGACTTCGTCAGCGTAGATTTCGGTTATCGCTATCCCGTGGGAACCATATGATTTTCCCAAAAAAAAAATAGCCTATGTTATTCCTCAATATTCAAACTACCTTTTTACCAAATTTCATCTAGATCGGTGCAGCGGTTTTCCCGTGAAGAGGTAACAAACAGGCAGACAGAGAGACAGAGGTTACTTTCACATTTGTAATATTAGTTAGGAAGTTAGCATTACTACTATATTAACAGTGCCCTAAGCACGACTTGTCGAATCCTGCGTCACGTAAAATCGAATAGTAAACTATAACGAGTTTGTATGACGTTTGGAACAGCGCCCGCCCGTGAGCGTATTTGGAACTAAAATTTAGTATTAGATTTCTCGATCTCGATACGATAACCGTAACGTAACGCAGGATTCGACAAGTCGTGCTTAGGGCACAGTATACAACTCAGCTCGAAATTTTCCAAGAATAAAACACGAGTATGAACATTTGAAGGGTACACGGAAAGAACATCTCTAGTCACCTTAGCAACTTTTTGAGTTATCGCAATTTGAAAGTTTGGAACGATGTGATTATCCATAATATAATTTTCGTTATATCTTTTTTT
Organism: Clepsis dumicolana; assembly: GCA_963691665.1. Lineage (NCBI taxonomy): Eukaryota > Metazoa > Arthropoda > Insecta > Lepidoptera > Tortricidae > Clepsis > Clepsis dumicolana. The sequence goes on along the minus strand of OY829527.1, from coordinate 7,825,106 downwards.
AAGTAAGTAAGTAAGGTAAGCCGTGATAGCCTAGTGGTTTGACCTATCGCCTCTCAAGCAGAGGGTCGTGGTTTCAAACCCGGCTCGCACCTCTGAGTTTTTCGGAATTTATGTGCGAAATTACATTTGTAATTTATCATGAGCTTTTCGGTGAAGGAAAAACATCGTGAGGAAACCCGCACACTCCTGCGAAGCAATTCAATGGTGTATGTGAAGTTCCCAATCCGCAATGAGCCCGCGTGGAAACTATATAGATCAAGCCCTTTCATTCTAAGAGGAGGCCTGTGCCCAGCAGTGGGACGTAGATAGGCTGATGATGATGAGACATCTTTTTTTAAAGTGATAAATATGACAAGTTAAGTACATGAATATATGTATCTGAAACTGATTTAAAAAAAAGAGACCAGACAGTCGTGTTCTTTCCGTGTACCCTTAATTCGTTACTTATAATAATTGTCTACCTCTACCATAACTGTTTCTTTGTAGTCTCCTTGTATAATCGTCCCACGATAACTCTGCATAAGATATTAATTGGCAACCCAGAAAAATCACGCTGTGGTAATACTTTTTTCATGTCACTCAGACATTTCTTTCATTAAAAATAATAATGATAGTAGCAATCGAAAATTGCTGTTTTTTTTTATTTGGCTCTGTCCATTGGAGGACAATTTTGCCAGTGTTTAATAGGTTTTGCCGTTGTACGGTAAAAAAAATCTAGAAAACGAAATATGAGAGGTATTTCAATGGTGGACGGTGAATGAACGATGACCTGTCTAATGTTTAATCTAATCAAAAGTTCAAAACGTGTTGTTTGACTATAAATCAGTGTTGCCATAAACAAACCTTACATTTCTACTGTTGTCAGGTCGTTGCAGAGTTATCGTGGGACGACTATAATGTGTTGTGGTTTTCAATAAAGAGTATTTGTATTGTATTGTATTGCATATTTTTATACAAGTAAAGAGAGAAAGAAAGAATTCCTTAAAACTAATAACATAATATGGTGACACAAAAGACAGAAAAAGGGTCCCCACTTAGCATGACACATGTCACAAGCAACATTTACTTTATCCTAACTAATATTATAAATGCGAAAGTAACTCTGTCTCTCTGTCTGTCTGTTTGTTACCTCGTCACGGGAAAACCGTTGCATCAATCTAGGTGAAATTTGGCATGAAGATAGTTTGAATATTGAGGAATAACATAGGCTCCTTTTTATTCAGGACAATTGTATAGTTCCCGCGGAATAGCGATAACTGAAATCGCTAAGTCGCGGGCAACAGCTAGTATTCTAATAAACACATGGCGCAATTAAACTTAAGTTTTGCTAACGCTACGTAACTGAAGTTTATCGCCATATTTAACTAAGCTATAGCTTTGATCGTTAATTACTATTTGTTAGATTTAATATAGCTGTAACTGCTACCTACAGTAAAGAGATGTTTAACCCAGTGAAAAGTAGGGCAGGACCCACATAACTGTATAGAGATAGAAGGAAAGAGTTTATTATTATCGCAGTAGAAGGTTTAGCATTATTTTGCAGGAGAAGGTAGATAAAACACATTTAATTTTACATGACACTTTAGTTTACTTTATGATAATGACATGTAATGCTGTGTCGTTTTATAGTTTTATAATGCATTTTTTTGATTTAATTTTATTACAACATCTGCTTAATAAATAATATGAATGTTTATCTATTACTGACATGCGTGTAACATTTTGCATACATATTTTAAGACAAAGAGTCTTGCCTAGATTTTTTTTTATACGACAAGGAAGGCAAACGAGCAAGTGGGTCACCTGATGGTAAGTGATCACCACTGCCCATAGACACCCACAATGCCGGGGGGTTTGTAGATGTGTTTCCGACCTAGAGAGCTAAGATGAAATGCCTCTTGTGCCCGTAATTACACCGGCTGTCTTACTATCCACACCGGAACAAAAGCGGTAGGATTAGCGAGTAAGATGGTGGTAGCGATCTGGACGGACCTCGCATAAAGTCCTACAACCCGCAGATTCCCTCACTAAATTACACTCGTGACGTCAAAATGCGTTCACGCTCAGTTCCCATACAAATTCATGAACTCTTTCCACCACTCTAAGGTTGGCTGCTAGAGATCCCTCAAAGGGATAAGTCCGCCTTTGTACTCTAATTTGATTGTTTGTGCAATTGTATTTTTATCTTGTTTTTTTGTACAATAAAGTGTTTACTTACTCCCGATATAGTTCTGTGGATGAAAATAATAATAATTATAACATAAACTCGGGCCTATTACTACAACACAAGTGACGACAACAAGACAACAAGACAACAAATATAGAAAAATAAAGTATCAAAAACTGTACAACAAAATCTCCAAAAAACTACAGGAGTTCGCAACACAGTGTCCCAAAAACGCCATTGACCCCAATGACCTCAATGGCTCCAATGTAACTTATGGGCATGGGATGTGTCGTTTCTTCGCAAATCCGTCGATCAGAATTTGAATAGATCAAGATCTTTTCCTTTAATTTCCCCTCGTCACGTAACGATAACAATCACGTCGCAGATTTCTTTGGGAGTAAATGACACGGATGGGCGTAGTGCAAGAGCTGGGGACAAAAAACAAAGTTTTTTTAAGTAACTTTAGATAGAGAGAGAGAGAGAGATTTAATCACAAACATTCGACACATACAGAATAAAAAAAAACCCGACTGCGAAAACATGTTGATTTTCAAATACCTATTCAATGTGGGGTATCCACTTGATATAGTTTTTCGACTTTAATGTTTTACCCGACTGCGAAACGCAAAGGAATGTTTTATTTTTCACAATTATGGCATTTGGTGGTCGCCATATAGAATTTAAATTACTGTCATGTCTTTAGTGACAGTCGCAAGACAAACACGAATCGATTGACGTAAGAATCATTAAAATCGGCCCACGCGTTCGGTCTCTAGAGTGTCACAAAGGAACAAACATACATACGTACACAGGCTGATAAACACATTACCCTCCTTTGCGTTTCGCAGTCGGGTAAAAAGAGCACATCTAAAGAATAAAATATACCTACTTACAACATAATTGTAGCTATCTAATATAACACATAATATTTAGACAAGGAGTGCGACGGATATTTGTACAGTTTGTAGATAAAATAAACACTAAAGTTGTGTGAATAATTATGTTAGTAGTTAGCTGAAATATGGCCCAAGTGTACTAAACTGAATTTGCGCGGTTTTTTTCTCAAAAAAATTACAAACAACATACATCATCATTACGTCTACATCAAGATAAAAAAAAAGTTTCTTTAAAATATACCTATTTAATTCATATAATTCTCACTCCTGTATTTTGATCTTTACTTCAAACAATTCAACTGCAAACTAGTGTCGTATTAAAGGTCCCTTGCCTTCGCCTCGGGCTTCATTCGTACAACTTACTTGTCTGTAATGTATAATTTAATTAAGCTAACTGTCATGTAACTCGGTACAGAAACCAAACTAAACCCACCCTTTAACTCCTGCATAAAGTCCTAATCACCCAGCGCTATCTAGTTCAATTTCAACTATGTCACTAGTTACAAATACATATAACCAAGAAGTTGGAGAGTATGTTACACAGCCCCTAATTCTAGAGGTAACACCTAATGGCCGACTAAGCAAACTTTGCTATACATCCATGTATTAATTCAAACTAGCTGTAATGGATCTTGCTTACGTCCGGGCTACGACTGTGTGAGGGTGTTCGAGCGACTTTGTTAAACGTCTCTGAGGGTCGAGCACGACTTTACGAATGCTGCGTAACGTAAAATCGAATAGTAAACGTTGTCGAGTTTGTATGATGTTTGGAACAGCGCCCGCCCGTGAGCGTATTTGGAACTAAAATTTAGTGTGCGGTTTCTCGATCTCGATACGATAACCGTAACGTTACGCAGCTTTCGTAAAGTCGTGCTCGACCCTCAGCTGCGTAATGAATATGAAATTCGCTCGCCGCGCCGCCTGTCGCTTAGTTGTGGCCGGGTCGTTAGACTTGTTAGTTAGTAAGGAAACTCTGGTATTTTGAACTGTATCTAAATTCAGAATTCTGTGAACGGTATAGTCTTTAAAGGTGATGACAACCAACGCTATCAGTCTAATCCAGGGGTTCCCAAACTGTGCGCCGCGGCGCCCTGGGGCGCCGTGAAGAGTCCCAGAGGTGCCGTCATACATTTCTGTTTTCTCGTCTCTTAGGTACCGTATTGATTCCATTGTATCTACTGTATACACACACACAGCTACAAACTTGGTACAGGCAGGGCGCCGGGACGAAATACAAAAATGTAAGGTGCGCCGCAAAGTCAAAAAGTTTGGGAGCCCCTGGTCTAATCAGTAGTCTGTTTTTTAACCGACTTCAAAAAAAGGAGGAGGTTCTCAATTCGTCGGAATATATATATATATATATATATATTGTATGTTCCCCGATTACTCGAAGACGGCTGGACCGATTACAAAAATTATGTTTTTGTTTGAAAGGGTATACTTTCTAGTTGGTTCCATTGTCACCAAGTCAGGATCTGATGATGAGATCCCAGGGAAATCGAGGGCAACCCTCAAATTTTATAGGGACGGATCATGTGTTTCATATATTTTCTAAAGCTATTTAAGTATTTGCGTCTGGTAGTCATCATCCCATGTTGATGAGCTGATGATGGAAGGTACAACTCCTTAACGGTTAGGAGTTGAAGGATAATTCTGAAAACGTTATATCATTATTCGAAAGAGTATACTCCTGAGGTGGTCCCATTGTCACCAAGTCAGGATCTGATGATGGAATCCCAGGGAAATCGAGGGCAACCTTCAAATTTTAAAGGGACGTATCATGTGTTTCATATATTTTCGAAAGCTGTTCAAGTACTTGCGTCTGGTAGTCATCATTTCGTGTTGATGAGGTGATGATAGAAGGTACAACTCCTTAACGGTTAGGAGTTGGAGGATAATATTTTAAATGTTAACGTAACTAAAAATTGTGAAATAAAAAATCTTTTTACAAAAAGTAAAACCGCCTTCAAAAAAAACCTCAAGGCGATTTTTATTAATAAGAAAAAATATTCCGACACATTGGGAACCTTTTCCTTTTTTGAAGTCGGTTAAAATGTGTTTCTTTTGTACTTAGATAGAGTTGAAGTATGGTGTTTGGGTAACTAATTTATAAAGTTGGCTAACACTTTCAGTTGTTGTTGAGTTGTAACAGGAGTAACAAGTTGAGTTAAATGTTAAACTTTTCATGGCATCACATAAATTCATTTAGCAGTTTGGTAATTAGATTGGTAAGTCAAGTTTTAAACGTGATTTGTAAAAGTTACACGTCCAATTTATTCTTTATAAAAAACACATTTTAGAGATTTTCAGCGAAAAATAAAACAATGTCGTTTTTTTAAATTTATTTGGTTTTTTTTTATACATTGATTAAGAAAATTAATAATACAGTAAACAAATGGAATAAGTTTCAAACACGATTGTGGTATTGAAACCAACATACTTTTATCTACACAACCCATCTTAGAGTACTTATAATATGTGTGTAGATAATAGTAGTTTATGCAACTGCTACATAATGAGTGTTTTAAGGCCTAATTATGTGGAGTTGCATACATTACTTTATCTACACACATATTATAAGTACTCTAAGATGGGTTCAGAAGCCGAAGGCATATATCATACCCATACCTGTCACGAATTTGACTGTTTTTTTAATCATAGACAAACATACCGAGCGGACGTTTCGTAAACTGTTTTATTTTATTGTAAAAAAAAAAATATCACATTATTATTTATACATAATTAGGCTTTAAAACACTCGTGTGATGTTATTATAAAACACACTCGTATTTTAAGGACCCTCATTATGTAACAGTTGCATAAACTACTATTATTCAACGTTACAACGCTACTATTATCTATTATAAAACGTATTGCGGCTGTCAGTACCTAGCTCTTAGTCTATTAGTAAGCTCTCACAGTTTGAAATATAGGTGTTGTTTTTTAACTTCCTCTTTGCGGGTTTCTGCAATTTCGCCTCCATTTTTACTGAAACGAATGTTCGGGTCAATCTGCTCGCATTCATTTCAATGAGGCTAGCACGCTCGTCATTCTAACTATCGTTGTCTCTTTTACCCTGGGTTTGTAAGTAAGGGACGTAAGTGGCGGCAAAGTGAATAATATTATTCGTGCTAGTTGTTTTTCTGCCCAAACCTGTGTCGATTCTGAAGCGAAACGCATCAAGGATGTTGTGTGTGTGTGTGTGTGTGTGTGGATTTTTAACCCCCAACAATAGAGAGGGGTGTTATAAGTTTGACCCGTGCATCTGTGTGTCTGTGTATCTGTCAGTGGCATCGTAGCTCGCAAGCAGATGGCCCGATTTCGATGCGGTTTTTTTAATCGACAGCTAGTTTAATCGAGATGGTTCTTAGCTAAGCTTCATTAAAATCGGTTCTCCTGTTTTTGAAACATTAAACTTTGAAATGACAATGTCGGGGGTTTTTTAACTTTTCTAAGTTGGTTAGGTTATATTGGATCACTTCGTCCGTATCTATCTGTCTGCGTGTCAATCCCAAGTAAATCACAACCTATAGAGTACTTCCCATTGATTTAGCTCTTGCTTGGTGACCTTGCACATGACACAAGGCAAGGGCAAAATCCGAAAATTGTGAATCATGGAACCCTCGGTCCGTCCAAGTGCCGGTTTTTTTTAAGTGGAAGACCCAGGAGGCCAATTTTTAAATCCCATCCGGTGACTGATTCACAAATTTCTAAGACCCAGGAGGCCAATTTTTAAATCCCATCCGGTGACTGATTCACAAATTTCTAAGACCCAGGAGGCCAATTTTTAAATCCCATCCGGTGACTGATTCACAAATTTCTAAGACCCAGGAGGCCAATTTTTAAATCCCATCCGGTGACTGATTCACAAATTTCTAAGACCCAGGAGGCCAATTTTTAAATCCCATCCGGTGACTGATTCACAAATTTCTAAGACCCAGGAGGCCAATTTTTAAATCCCATCCGGTGACTGATTCACAAATTTCTAAGACCCAGGAGGCCAATTTTTAAATCCCATCCGGTGACTGATTCACAAATTTCTAAGACCCAGGAGGCCAATTTTTAAATCCCATCCGGTGACTGATTCACAAATTTCTAAGACCCAGGAGGCCAATTTTTAAATCTCATCCGGTGACTGATTCACAAATTTCTAAAATGTTCGTATTTTTGGATCTCACCGGTGACAAACTCTCATGAGAGACTATGATATCAAATACGAAAGCCCCCATCCACTCGTAAACGAGATCACTGAGTGACTTGTTGACCACCTGGCTAACTTCAATCTACAATGTTAACATGCTTGTCTATGACAGAAACGCAAATTAGCTGCATGTTAGTAGACGGGTCTGACATTCAAAAATAAGGCTTTTGGCAACAATTTAGTCACCTAGTAAGATTCAAAATCGACCCCCTGGTTCCTGCGTGAAGCCATACATGTCACACATACATAATCTTTTAAGACGTATCTTTTGTGGCTGCAGAATGACACAAGCAATCTGTTTTGAGTTCCAATGAACCCCCGTAAAGTACTTACCGATTCAATATACTTCTCTAACTTATAGCTTCTGTCTCTTTTACTCTTAATTTGTTAAAAAGGGACGCATAATATTCATGAAGTGGACCGTGCTAGACGTTCTTTGCACAGTGCCCTAAGCACGACTTGTCGAATCCTGCGTTACGTTACGGTTATCGTATCGAGATCGAGAAATCTCATACTAAATTTTAGTTCCAAATACGCTCACGGGCGGGCGCTGTTCCAAACGTCATACAAACTCGTTATAGTTTACTATTCGATTTTACGTGACGCAGGATTCGACAAGTCGTGCTTAGGGCACAGGTGTCAAGATAAATCACTGCGGCCGCCGTTTAGGACCTTATTTATATGGGAAAGGTTTCAATTTCGTTTGAATAAGAGGTGGCGACGGAAAGGTTAGTAAATTGATTAAAGTCGATCTGAGGGTATGTTTTGTGTGATTCGATTTATATGTATAATAATTTCGGATGAAACTTATAGTTTTATTTACTTAGTAGTTAGTTTTATTCTCTTGTACATTTGTTTTAAATAAATTATAATACGATTACGATCCGTCAATAGCGATGAAAATAAGATTTAGAGGACATAGAAAGCTGAAATTTAATATAGAGGTTTATGTAACACCACACAAATAAACCTCACATGTAAATAATAAACAAAACAGAAAAGGAACAAAGAAAATGCAAGGTAGCAATGGGCGGCCTTATCGCTACATAGCGATCTTTACCAGCCAACCATAACATAAATAAGCAGGTACGGAACCAGTTTTCTTTCCCATGAACTCTCCAATAATCAGTAAGAGGAAGTCAAGTCATTGTGCCCCAATTACGCGATCCTCACACAGCGCAGGATTCCCTCCGAAATTAGATTTAGGATAATTTTATTCCTGGAGGAAGAAACCTTCTTTGGGCAGTCGAGTAAAAATACTCGTTGGGATCAGCCACCGGCGATTTTCAAGGTTTTACCCGACTGCCGAAGGAGGGTTATGTGTTTCAAGCGTATGTATGTCTAATTTTTTTCATTTTTTTTTATTTTTTTTATTTATTCACACACATAACAACTATCGTTACAGGATAACCCAATGCAATAGTGTCTTTACAATTTAAATTGATAATAAAATTTGTTAGTAACAATAAAAGTTATTACAGCTCAATTGTCATCATTAAATATAAAAAAATAAAATAAAGTAAAAAGTGAGTACAGCAATTAAAAAAAAAAACAAAATAAAATTAATAATAGTCAAGTCAAATTGAAAAAATAGAATAAAAAATAAATTAAAATTAAAATTAAAATTTTGTTCTTTGGTACGCTCTACAGCTTAAACCGTTTGACGGATTTCAACGTATGAGGTGTCATTAGATTCGTCTAAGTTGTGGGAGTGACATAGGATTGTTTCCCGGAATTGCAGTCGGGTTTTCTGTTTTTGATTTTAAGTTGCTTAGGTTATAATATTAACATACATCCGACAGAGAACCAAAGTTATCGACATAGCTCAAAGAATTAGGAAGCTGAAGTGGCAGTGGGCCGGCCATATCTCACGAAGAACCGACAAACGTTGGGGTAAGCGAGTACTTGAGTGGAGACCGCGACTCGGCAGACGTAGTGTAGGACGCCCTCCGGCCGGGTGGGATCACGATCTGCGAAAGATTGCAGGCAGATGCTGGATGCGCCAAGCTGAAGATAGGGCGCTATGGCGCTCATTAGGGGAGCCCTATGTCCAGCAGTGGACTAAAAAAGGCTGATGATAATGAGGTTATTAACTAGAATTAGAGGAAGGACTACGAGTGACCCCGAAGCATGTCGGGCTAAACTCGGCTTATGTAAGTGAGTGATCCGTTTTATTTCACTGTGATTGAGTCTCACAATAGTTTCATGTTAAAAGTGACAGTAAAAGTAGAGTCAACAGACAAAGCGACTCATGATCTCAATTGGAAAATCTTTTTGTATTTTTTTATTATTTTTCCAATTATTTTTTATTTTTACGGTCTTCCCGTGAGTATCAATTATATTTTTAATAAACTCACCGAAACATGAAAATTGAAATCCGTCAAGTTTAGGCTGTAGAGCGTGATAAAGAATTAGTCATACATACATGTGCTCGAAAGACATAACCCTGCATCGGCAGTCGGGTAAAAAACTATACTCCAAAGGCCTAATATTCCTTACAAAACTTACACAACATTAACTTTGTATTTCCCACTGGAGAAAATTGGACCCCATCAGAGTTAATTGCCCTGAATATAATAAATGGAGTCGTATACATAATTATAGTTTCCCCCGGGCCCGGATTCATATGACCGGAAACAAGGTGATCAGTGGGACCACTATTCTACGTCGCTCGAGTGATATTGACCTGGGAGAGGGAATAATAAGTATAAAAGCAATTTACAATGACATTAAATCGAAGCTAAAACTAATTAAACTAAGACTTAAAACTAAATTAAATCTAAATAGGCCCCCGTGGCATGGTGCCCAAAAGGCTGGCAACGTTTTCTCGCTGAATAGCGATGCTGATTCTTATTTTTGAAATGGACTTCTTTAAATTAGTTTGAATTCATATTAATAAAATATTGTACAGCTATGAAATTTAATTTTACTGCATGTGTCTTGCATTATTTTTTATTGTACCTATTTTTATTTTTTTTGGCGATATTTTTGTGAACTCCTCATATTTTTGACATTTAAAATGTAATGCAATTTTCAAAACGAAATAAAGAAATCTAATCTAATCGAAATAATTTCATATCATTCGTCATTCGTGTCATTCTTTAATTCATTCACTCGTCATAATTATTCATTTCGTAATTTATATTTTTCACAGTCATGATTTGATTGTAAACCTATGGAATAAATTGCTTTCATTTCATTTCATATTTCTATGATTATAATTTTGATTAGTTGTCTGTATTCTGTCTGGAAAGAGAAAGACGGGAATTAGTTTTAAATTTTCACTAGGATTCAAAAATTTCATAATTAATTTACTAAGAAGTACTTATTCTAAAAGGACGTAACTCCAGCTGTAAGTTAGAATAGATCCATTGCCTTTGTTTATCTTGATGAATCAAAGTATAGACGTCTATGACGATATTGTGACATTTTCAAACTCAAAATTGTGACAGATTTTTTTTTCGTGAAACAGGCAAAGGTATTTCATACATTCGTCACTAGTATTGGTAATATTGTTCTATTTATTTTATTGTCCTGTATTTCATAATATCAAGTAATATTACTTTTGTGTAAAATATGGTGGTGTAGTCTGGAGGCAAAACTATTTTTTTGACAATTTGTTAATCATTGGTCTAACGTCAGAACCTACACTTTAGCAATACATTTATATTGTCCAACCCTCTTCGTCACTTGCCCGAATTCTACAGACATTTGGGACTTTGGCTAGGGATCAAGTGTAAATAATAGCTTATCCCGTTGGAAAACTAACTTCCGTACGAAGATTATGTTTTCTTAATGGCTCCTGTCCCGTAATCAAATCATGGCAAAATAAATGCAATACGAAGACATGTTTTCAGTTTTCCAAACAAAAATGGTATATGTTTTTTAAGGGGTCAGCAATTAGCTTGCGTGCGCTCCCAGAGGAAGGACTACTGATTAGACCGAAACATGTGAGTGATCCTATTATTTCACTGTTGTGTTCCGGTGTGGAGGGAGAGTGAGATAGCCGGGGAATTTTAATTTACGAGCAAAACATTACAGGTATTTCATCTTAGCTCTCTAGTTTGGCAACGCATAATGCATTCGCTCTGGTGTTGCAGAGGTCTATGGGCAGCAGTGCTCACTTACTATCAGGTTACCCGTTTGCTCGTTTGCCTTCCTACTATTATGAAAAAAAAAGAATCATCCTTAGAAAATCTCTCTATGGTATAAAGTTTCGGTAATATCACATCTTGTTAACTCATCGTTTCTAAATCACTTGAACAGTATCGAATCAGCCCGATCGTTGTTTCCCGCTGGGATTCGAACCTGGCAACTTCGCAACAATGTATTTGTCACTGTCTGTCCGTCTGTCTGCGCGTCGCTTGACTAATGGAGCGGAAAGAGCCGAAATATGTTTTAGATCTGTTAAAGGACAAAGCCGGATTTTTTTATCCGTGTGCCTTGGGGTTTGGGTTTTCCGTTTGTGTAGAGTATCTAGAGTTCTGGAGGTTTTATCGGCTATATAAAAACCGGCCAAGTGCGAGTCGGACTCGCGCACGAAGGGTTCCATACCATCCTATCCTAACTTCCTAACTAATATTATAAATGCGAAAGTAACTCTGTCTCTCTGTCTCTCCGTCTGTGTGTTTGTTACCTTTTCACGGGAAAACCGCAGCACCAACCTAGATGAAACTTGGTAAAGATAGTTTGAATATTGAGGAATAACATAGGCTATTTTTTTTCGGGAAAATTATATGGTTTCCACGGGATAGCGATAGCCGAAATCTACGGGAAGTCGCGGGTAACAGCTAGTTATCTATAAAAATGGCAAAAAATCATGTTTGATCGGGAGCCCCACTTAAATAATTATTTTATTCTGTTTTTAGGTGAAAATTTTAACTGTCTAACTAACGCGGTTCATGAGATACAGCCTGGTGACAGAAGATCTAAGATTGACTGATTTAAACACAAAGCAACTAGTGTAATAGGTGACCAAAAAATATGTCTGCGTTAAAATGTCAATAAATAGTATGAGAATAGTTTGTTGTCGATACGTGCCACCAGTGGCGCTGCTAATGTGCCCATAGTAATTCAGACGTAAACGCAAACGCGATCGAAACATTTTTTTGGCCGTTGATTACACTAGGCCCTCAGGTCGCAATTCTCTCGAAATTTTGTAAGCAGGTTCGTTGATTACAAAACAGCTTTTTTGTCGGTTTAGTTTTTTGCAATTTTTTCATTAAAAATGTTTAGGTTGTAAACCTTTGTAGATTTATATTGGCCAAATACAGTTTGTCTTTGATTTGAATATGACGTTGTCTGTCCTTCGATACGTGTAGTCCAGTTTATGTTGTGATAAAAAATATAATATGTTAACAATAATCTTTCGTCTTCGCTATTCTAAACAAAAAACGACATTTAAAGTCGCTATTTAAGCGCCTAGCTGACCTACTTATTGGCCGGAAAATTTCCAGCCATTTGCCACATACCCTCTTTTATTACCAACAAATCTTTTTCATAGTTAAGATAACATCAAAAACAAACCATACATTTCCCTTGATTTCCGACACTACGGTGTTTTAACGTACAAACACTTGGCTACTTCTATTTAGCTCGTGCTGTCCCACTTGTTTAAGTGCGGTAGAAAGGGATGGAAGAAAGATTATCTCGCTTTCATAGAATAACGTTAATGGGCATCTTGTGTTTTGACATACGTCTAATGGGGCCACTGTAATCCGGGGAACAGTTTGTACGAGGTATTTAACAAAAAGCATTTCTCTGTTAAGTCTTGTAAGTAACGCGATCACTACATAGTGGAAAAGTTGAAAAAACCCACACATTTTCAATCAAACATTTCATAATCGGTTCAGCTAAGTAATAGGGTTGTTGACTGATGTCAAAATAAGATCATTTTACATTTTCACTTTCAAGCTTCCGTAAATACTCATAAAAAACCGTTGCCTCACTTATTAGTGAAATTAGAACGATTTTTAATTTAACAAAAACTAATAAAAGGAAGCAGTTTGATGACTGAAAATTATGACGTCATAGTTCTTAATTCAATACGAACTTCACACTAACGGATTATTTTGACATTTATTACTTCTGATTTGAGTAAGAGGAAACGGGTTGTTGTTGTTTGCGAGTATTGCGGCTAAACTAACTTTCTGAGGCCCGAGTACGAATAATTTAACTATCATAACTCGACGTTTTATTATTTTCTATAGTTTTATAACTTCATCGTACTGAAATAAGTATTTTCATTTATCTGAACACTACCGCTGACAATGTCATTCCATGTACTTATTCAATAACCGCATGTGCACAAACCCATTCTAATCATGGTTTGATAATATTCATTCATCCTCCTTAAAACTATAATGCCGTCTCCTTTTCACACCCTGCCGCCATTTTACATGTGGTCGTGTAAGTACTTACACGGCACGGCTTTTAGTTCACAGCGTGTCCTATATTTTACAGCATCAAAATAATTTATGGAGCACCCTCTAAAGTTGTTGAAATAAAATGCTTTTAGCCGCTGTACACGAGCCTTGCGCTTTGAGCTTCATTAGCGGGCTGTAATTGGAGTGCAAGCGAAAGGAAAAATATTCTGAGTGAAATTTTTGAATGTAAACTACGTGCAGAATTTGTGTGTAAAACCGTGACTTACTTTGATGCATGACAAAGTTTTAGAAAGCAATCTTTCCAAGTATAAAACTCCTATGAGATATCAAAACTTAATAAATCAAGCAATATGCACCGAAATGGCGGAAAAAGTAGGTATTTGTAACAAAACGACATTAATTATGAATGTTCCGAACATTTTTAAATTCGTGCGCAAGTTTGAACCTTATTCGAGAGCGACTGGGGCCAAAGAGGCTACAATTTGTAGCCTTTTCTGCGCTTTAATTTCGGCGTGCTGATAACATAATCTACCTCTTTTTTTATTTAGTAATATCCTAACATCATTGCTTGTAACCATTTAAATTCGTCCTGACCCCTTACAAAAAAATAACTCTTCGAAAGCAAAATCGTGAATTCAAAAGAAAAAAAAAGCTCTTTGAAATTTAAAAATGTGTAGTCCGTTCATTCACAACTTTTGATAGTGAGACAGCGGGAATAGTACGTAGCCTGTGCCGCTAGAGGCGCTGCTAATTCACCCATAGTAATTGAGACGTTATCGCGAACGCGTTCGAGACGTTTTCTTGTATCAATAACTAATTACACTATAAATTACCTAAAACTTCTCCAGGGTGCTGTGAAAGCACTTGCTTATTCAAACGGTAGGTACTAAATTTTTATATACGTTGTCAGCAACGTCTGCCTGTTTTAAAATAATTTATTTCAGACTGCACCCAGACCTAGACTAAGTGTGCTAAAGAAAACATAACGAAGACCTGGCTGTATGGTTACAAACCTTTGCCTTTGCTCCATCTGAAAGAATAAAAAAAAAACTACCACCTTGAGCGCTCGTAACAGGGGGACGACCACGAAATTCGAAAATCGAAGTTCGTATCGTATCGTCCCGCTCGCTCTCGTATTAAATAATATTAGCATGAGCGGGACGGCACGACACGAAGTTCGAATTTTGCACTTCGTAGTATAAGGCCAGATAGAAAGCGGACTCGCCTAAAAGCGACACAACAGAAAAACATCTCTCATAATTTATCTCTTTTTAACAGCCATTCCTCCGAGGTGGCCGCCACGAAATAATTCACAGACACGGCCTTCCTAATCTGTAATGGTTCGTGCCACGAAGAGCTTTACGCGCTCGAGTTAAAGTGTAGAATCGTTAAATATTTAGCCCCGCCTCATCCGACAGTCGTCAAAATAATTGAGGCGCGTAAGCGGAACGCGATAAGGCTACGTCGGAAATAATTTGGTTTCGGGATTGATAAGGGTTCCGTTGTGATGGCTGTCGATGTATGACGAAACAGGGCAAGTCTGCGAAGACTACAAGCCTCTGTCATTTCTGACACAAGATAACGTCTCGATCGCGTTCGAGTAACGTCTAATTTATTATCGGCAGCGCCTCTAGCGGCGCGTATCGACAACTAGCTATTCTCTAATGGCCTTATTCATAAACGTCACTCAAGCCTCCATTAGCTAAAATAGGTTTTGTCTTCTTCTTACTAACAAAAATGTCAATGTGACAAAAAAGGACAAACGAACTTTAACGGCATTTTAGTTGAAATAGGTTTATGAATTACAGGGTTAGTATTTGATATTATAACATTGAGTTGCAATTGTGATTCCGGCGCGGTCGGACGCCTCTAGTAGCGACCGTCGCCGGCTTAGGTACGTACAGTATTTATTTACACGTGTGTCCTAGTTACGAGTGATAGTGACTATGGCGAAGCGCTCCGAAACCATGGTGCTTAACAATATCCTGGCGTTTGTCCAGGGGCACTGTGGTATCATAGAAGAGTCCGTCCTGGCGGAGATCTGCGCCTCCAATTACACGGAGGCCGAGGTGGTCGCCGCCAAGGGACTGCTCAGCAACACCACCGGCCTGACCTCTGTGCGCCTGGCGGCGCGTAGAAGTGGCTGTGTCAAAAATCATGTCCAGGACATCTATCGGGTGTTTTTCGAAACGGATGCGGATGACATCCCAACCTACGTGCCGAAGGACCCTAGTAAGATGCCGGCAGTGACGTTTGAGCACCTTGACGTCATGCGGCTTCTTAAGGACATCGTGCTACTGCGTGCGGATATTACCGTCATCCAGAAGAGGTTGGTGACGTCGGAACGAGTTAATGCTGATCTGCGAGTTGCGTTGACGTCATTGCGCGGTGCATCGGCTGAGGCGGCTCGGGCACGTTCGCGTCCGCGAAATGTGACACCGCGTCGTCGCGACCCAGTTCTTGCGCAAAATGATGACTCGTCGATCGGCACTAAGGCAACTAACCCCGTCTTGTTGCGGGTTAATGACCCCGCATCTACCTCGGCGCGCATCGTCAACGTGCCGCCCCGTGTCGCCTGCGTCGGCTCCAGCTGCTCCCGCTCCACCTCGGGTGCAAAAGGATTCCTACGCGCAGGCGTCCCGCCGCCCGCCGCGCCGCCCGCGCCCCTTTAACTCTGCCGCTGCTGCAAGAGGGACGCAAGAGCGACCTGTGGCCGCCGATCAACCAGCGCCGAAAGTGGTTATGGACGGAGATGGCTATACTCCTGTGGTGAGCCGGAAACGCCGTCTTAAGCGTAATCGCAATCAGCGCGGGACCATTCCTGCAGCGGCGTCCTGTATCCAAGCTGCAGAACCGTTGGTGGACTTCTATCTGTCTCGTTTGGATAAGAAGACAACATCGGACAAGGTCTTCGAGCACATCCGCGAGGTAGCACGGGACCGGTTACAGGGTTCCCGGGTATTCCATCCGCTCGAGTCTACTAGGGCTAACAATTTCCTACTACAAAACTCCCTAAATAGTTTTAATGTTTTTTTTTTAATTTTTATATGTACTTTTGTTTTGTATTGTGTATTTCTTATATTTAAATTTTATAGCGCATTGGCTTTGCTGTAATGCTGTAAAATTGTTTTGATAATAAATAAATAAATAACGCAAACGCGTTCGAGACGTTCACATCTTCTAATTTTTGACAGAAGAAAACGTCTCGATCGCGTTCGCGTTCGCGTAACGCCTTATTTACCATGGGCAAATCGGCAGCGCCTGTAGCGGCGCGTATCGAGAACAAACTACTATAAATAGTATTTAGCCACTTTAACGCAGACGCGTTCGAGACGTTTGTTGCGACGTGAACTTTACACTAAGGGATCACAGCCTCTAGTGTAATTTTTGAAAGAAGAAAACGACACGTCTCGATCGCGTTCGTGTAACGTCTTATTTACTATGGGCAAATTGGCAGCGCCTCTAGCGGCGCGTATCGACAGAAAGCTATTGTCAAAGCATTTGACACTTTAACGCAAATGCGTTCGAGACGTTTCTTGCGACGTGAACTTTACACTAAGGGATTCCGTAGACTGGCCTTTCTTCGGCAATCTTCCTGTTGCAATGAAGGCTATCGCAAGTCAAAAATCCGCTGGGATCGAGTGGGGTCTATCTGTCAATTTCCACCAATCACAGGCCAGTAGCTTCTCTCTAATTGGTGGAGAATGACAGATCTCACGGATTTTGGGTAGTCCTCATTGTCGGCTTGTTCTTGAATGATTCGGCTTCTGAACTCAATCGTGGTTGAAATACCGAACAAGAGAAGAAAGACCTACGCCTTCGGGCACGGCTGGAAATACCATCATCATTAATATCACCAGCCTTGTTTCCGTCACACTGCTGGACATAGACCGCCTCTCATGATGAGGGGGCTTGGGTTAAAACTCCACGCGGGGCCAGTGTAGCACCGTTGAATTTCTTCTTCTTTCCTCCATCATCATCATCAGACTTAAGAGTTACATTCTTCTCGGTAAAGTTTCTTCCAATCATGTCTTCTATAAACCAGGTTCCTTGACCTCCTGATACAACACGACATCCAACTTACATAAATCCAAACATGCAAGATTTGCAATTTATAATAATAGTTTTAAGCATTATTAGCCACAACAAGCTTAGCATTAAACCTACTACTCCGCATGAGGGACAGACACACATTCCCGGCATACCCACAGGTCTGTAATAACCCGAAGGGTCGTAATGAAACGTGCGCCTTTGATGCCGAGATGAAAGGTGTTTACATGACTGTGAACTTAGAATATTGAGGTTCACAATCGTTATCAAGAACGTGCATTGGGTGGGGGCACATGGAATTATTGTGACAATGTAAAAGCGTAGCCTGAGGCCCTATTGCGTAATTATTTTGACACTCGTCATCGGATTGAAATGTCAGTTATTGTACGACTGTGACAGCTAGCTGTTTCCGATACCAATTGTCAGCTCATGTAAAATGAACACGATGTGGATTGCGAGTGAGTTAGACAATAAGCATGTTGGTCTGCGTAGTATTCGAGTATCGCAATCCCGCGGGCATTAATATACAATTTTACCTGATAAAAGATCATCATCATATCGGCCGGAAGACATCTACTGCTGGACATAGGGCTTCCCCAAGGATCTCCACGACGATCGGTCTTGTGCTACTGTGCGCCAGGTAGCCATACGTATGATATTTTTACCAAATTGTTCGTCCACCTTGCGGGAGGCCTGCCAACATTTCGCCTTCCAGCAGGCGGTTGCCACTCTAGAACTTTACGGCCCCAACGGCAGAAATCAGAAATCTTTATTTGCATCAGCCATCAGTTCTACGATCTTTATTTGCAACAGTTCTACGAGCAATGTACCCGCCCACTGTCACTTAAGGTGTGCAATTTGCTGAGCTATATCGGTGATAAAAGATGGCTATGTTTCGATCTAGGGTATAAGCTATCTTCATTCCAAATTTAAACCTAATCCGTCCATCAGTTTCAGCTTGAGGAAGTAACAAACATACGTACACTTTGCACTCATTCGTTGATCATCATCTCCAGCTTCTTTACTTCCCATTGCTGGGCACAGGCCTTCTCTCAGAGCAAGAGGGCTTGGGCTTCAGTTCCCACGCGGGCCCAGCGTGAATTGGAAACTTCAAACTGTTGAATTTCTTCACAGAAAGTGTGCAGGCTGCAAATGTGATTCTCGACATCTTTCGTCACAAGTTACGTATGCACTAAGTAGTTAATATTTTACCCCATGACTGGAAGTCAGCTAAATGTGAGGAAGTAGCATAATTTTGCCGGCGCTCGTAAAACCGTTATTAAAGTGGTATCTCCGAGACCAGCGTCAAGGGAATGAAATTAAACGCGTAATGGCTCTAATGTAAACACGCTCTACATAACGCAGTCGAAAGGTCTCGTCTTTAGACTAACTGTCACACTCTGAGATGTTTTGGCGTGGAATTTTATTGGTGAAATATTGAGGAAAGCATAATGAAACAATGTACCTACTGACGTGGTTTTGGTTTTGAAGTAGTCCGTTAGTAACCAAAGTAGAACTATAGAATGGACTGAGGCCCGAGTACGAATATTAGAATCTGAAATACTGCTATCGAAAGCTGTCAATTTGAATGACGGGTATATCTAAATTAATCTTTAAAAACTATAATATTGCTTAGCACATTCTACTCAGCGACTCAGCTAAAATAAAAGTCCATAAAATAAAAGTGAAACGCGTATTATAGTGGACCTATTCTTGGCAAAGCAAATGTCAAAGTGTTGGCTAAATATTTTTTGTGAAATTGATTTCCAAAAGGTTCCACAGAGGTACACGATTCAGTTTCGAATGTCATTGTATCTGTAACAGAAGTTAATGCACCGGGTTGTGATATGTCTTACACTTTTAAAATACTCACTGAAACATGAATGCCTTTACACCAAGATTGGCATTACATTACATATAATGTCTTACGGTAAAATGATGGAAACTTACACTGGGTAACTTAACAGACGTTGTTACCGAACCCGAGGCGTAATTTACTTGCAAGTTAACTCGAGTTAACTTAAGTTAACTCAACTTATAATGCTAACTTTGGCATTTTGCTCCGTGACTCTGAGTTTTGGGGACAAATATTTGCTAAGTCTGGTTGATGTTGGAATTTATTCGAAGGTACTGGGAAAGCTACCTACAATAATACCACAACAGGGTATTTTTTTTAGCGCTGGCTAACTTTGCTTTTGTATTGGTGTACTAAATTGCAAAAACAACCCGTATTCACTTAAGCATATCACTGTTCATACCTAAATTTTAATTATTGTCACCCTGCCTTAATCGGTACATTTACTGTTATGATTTAATATTGAAAGTGTCAATTATTGGAGCAGTGTTGGGCATTAGGACATTTACCTTACTATAAATGTTATATGTATTAATAATCTCTCGTTTGATATCGCAATTAATATAAAGACGTTATCTCTGCCAAATAGTGAAAAATACGCAGCAAATTCACAAGCATATGTCATTGTTATTTTGCTTAGATCTTGCATATTTCACTATACTGTGAGTCCGTGAAGCAAATCTCGACCCTCAAGAAATGACGTTAAATTTAATTAAACTAATATTCACAAGACATGATCACCAACACAATCCCAACTTTTCTAAAAATCGGCAACACGGCACTTTCTTGTAGAAACCTCTAAGCGTCTGGGTATTCAAAGAAGCGGAACCCTACACCCCTGCCTGTTAAAATTTGAAGTAAGACAGTTATCGGCCGTAGTTAAGGCGTCTGTCCGCTAAAAGTTAAGAGCCGGACCGTAACCTCGGAGCAAACAGTTAAATTAAGTAGTAATCTTTAAGTAGTAGTCTTTTAGATACCAGCAGTTCTACTTAGGGACTGGAAGGTATTCACAATGCTAATAGGACGACCGGTTAGCCTAGTGGTTAGAGACCCTGACTATGAAGCTTGAGGTCCCGGGCAGATGATATGTATGATGAATACGAATGTTTGTCCTCGGGTCTTGGATGTTTTAATATGTGTATAAGGATATAATTATTATTGATCTA
Organism: Clepsis dumicolana; assembly: GCA_963691665.1. NCBI lineage: Eukaryota > Metazoa > Arthropoda > Insecta > Lepidoptera > Tortricidae > Clepsis > Clepsis dumicolana. The sequence goes on along the minus strand of OY829527.1, from coordinate 7,804,385 downwards.
TATATAAGTATGTTTATCCGTTGTTGTTTGGGACTAGGTCAATTGGTGTCAATTGTCCCATGATATTTATTATTACTAATAAACTTACGGGATAGCGCGTCGACGTTTTGTAACGTCGTATGTAATGACGTAAAGCTCCAGTAGTGGCTGGCAGCGATACGAACGCATGAATGAATCATTGCGAGCAACGAAATTCAATAGAAAATTCTGGTCATATGTCAACTTTGTCAACTGTAATTGAAATCTTTGTGCTAAAATCCGAAATATCCGAATTTATATAAAGAGACAAAAATCCGGTTTTCTCCGGTTATTTCGGATTTCAAAATATCTGGATTGCAGTTCCTAGCCTCTCTACCACTCTAAGGCCTTGCCTTTATAATCGAATTTGATTGTTTGTATTTTATCCTGTTTTTTTTTCGTACATCAAGTGGTTAAATTCATGCGTCAAATTATTATAATGAAATCATACAGCGCAACCACTGGCATTCAGCGAGAACGCCAGTGAGTAAGATTTAAGAATAAGAAGTATTTATTTCGCAACAGCAACACAACAATACAGGTTCAGGTTAATAAAATAAATACAGTTGCGAAAAAGGAATCCACTCAGCATTCGTCGCGTCACTAAAGGTGGCTCGACGCTGATATTAGGTGGATCCTGGTTGGCATGCGATACGGAGCCGCATGACACACAGCTGTCGCAAGCCCAAGCTACACTACACTACACACTCCAATTACACAAGCTCACTCAAACAGTACCCACCCAAACAAAAGTATTTCTAAGAATATTCCTCTACAAAAAAAAAACAAGTATACATAGGTACTTACTACTTTAATTATTGAAATCTACCGCTCATGTGACACCTATATATCGCTGATGAAGGTAATTGAATTAGCGCTCAAATAATTTCGTATCTTACGGACAAAATTGTCAACAAACTGTTATCGCTGGAAGGCCTAAGCCAATTACATAAAAAAATATAAACAGGAAGTACTTGGAATAGATAGACAAACCGACAGACGGGACGGAGAACAAAGTGATCCTATATTAAGGATTCAGTTTTTTCACTAATGTATATATATAAGCGTGACTCCGTTGGCGTGGGCACGTGGAGAGGCTGGGAGAGGATAGAGCCGTCAAGAGGGCGTACTTGGGTCGACCGAGCGGTCGTAGGCCGGTTGGGCGGCCTAGGTACCGCTGGAACGACGAAATCCATAAAGATCTTTCGGACCTCGGGGTCGATGGCTGGCAAGAGCTGGCTCAAGACCGCAAGGCATGGCGTAGTCTGGTGTCGGAGGCCAAGATCCACTTCGGGTCACTGCGCCAAGCTAGTAAGTAAGTAAGTTGGGCATTTCTAGGTAAGGACCACTTATTATTCACGCCACTTTACCTAAATAAGTAGTCTATATGCCAATCTCATCCACAGCTTGCCCCCCAACTGCCATATGACTTTGTTCACCTTTAGCCGAAATAAACGTTATACTAAAGTAAGTTAGAATTAGTACAAAGTAAGACAAGTGTTAGTCCCCTGATGTCCATCACCAGGGAGCGAAACTTTGATGCCGGTGACAGCCGTATGACGTCAAGCTTCATACAGAGTGTTTTTTATCTAGATTATAGATGATCACTAACAACTTATTGGCTTCTTAAGTTAACGGATATTTCATTGACACTTGAGATGGCCAGTACTTATAAAAACATGTATCTACGCGTGAAATGTATGTAGGTACGCAAATAAAGAAGATATTTGATGTTTGAAAAAAATTTATTTGTTGTTTTTCGTTTTCTTGTGGATGTATTTTTTGTAACATATACATTACTTACCCAAAAAATGTTGTATTTCGTCGGGAATAGTGCAATACCGTGTAACCAACAAAAGTCATAGAGTTGCAAATTCAATGACATATTTTGAACATTCGCCTTGTTTTTCAATACGTTATGGTTTTTATCTACACACATATCATAAGTCCTCTATAATGCGTTCAGAAACCGTAGAAAATGACCTGCATTGCAGCACGCCGTCGCCTTCTCGCTGACAGCGCCAGCCCCAGCACCACCACCACCACCTCCAGTAAAGTAATAGTCATTACGACATCGAATTCGATATCGTAATGACTTTTCGATATCAAATTCGATGTTTCAAATTTGAAAACCGACGTAATTTACAATCATAGTGAAATAAAACGGATCACTCACGTATATAAGTTGAGTTCAGTCCGACATGTATAAATAATAATGTGATATTTATTTATTTTTTACAATAAAAAAAAACAGTTTACAAAACGTCCGCTCGGTATGTTTGTCTATGATTAAAAAAACAGTCAAATTCGTGACAGGTATGGGTATGATATATGCTTTCGGCTTCTGAACCCATCTTAGAGTACTTATAATATGTGTGTAGATAAAGTAATGTATGCAACTTCACATAATTAGGCCTTAAAACACTCGTGTGGTCCTATTATGAAACTCAGCTACGCCTTGTTTCATAAAAACACACTCGTGTTTTAAGGACCCTCATTATATAGCAGTTGCATAAACTACTATTTTATTTGCAACCTTAATGAAAATGTCGGTTACGCGGTATTGCACTGTCCTCGCCGATTTGTATCATCTATGTCACTATTTTAATATGTTGTGTATATTTTATAAAAACACCCTATATGTCAATTTGCGTTATAATGACGTCACCGGCATCAAAGTTTCGCTCCCTGTACCGTCACCGTGGTAGCCCCGCTGCTAAGTTTCGCTCCCTGTACCGTCACAGTGGTAGCCCCGCTGCTAAGTTTCGCTCCCTGTACCGTCACCGTGGTAGCCCCGCTGCTAAGTTTCGCTCCCTGTACCGTCACCGTGGTAGTCCCGCTGCAAAATTACGCTCCCTGTACCGTCACCGTGGTAGCCCCGCTGCTAAGTTTCGCTCCCTGTACCGTCATCGTGGTAGCCCCGCTGCAAAATTACGCTCCCTGTACCGTCACCGTGGTAGCCCCGCTGCTAAGTTTCGCTCCCTGTACCGTCATCGTGGTAGCCCCGCTGCAAAGTTTCGCTCCCTGTACCGTCACCGTGGTAGCCCCGCTGCTAAGTTTCGCTCCCTGTACCGTCACCGTGGTAGCCCCGCTGCAAAGTTTCGCTCCCTGTACCGTCACCGTGGTAGCCCCGCTGCTAAGTTTCGCTCCCTGTACCGTCACCGTGGTAGTCCCGCTGCAAAGTTTCGCTCCCTGTACCGTCACCGTGGTAGCCCCGCTGCTAAGTTTCGCTCCCTGTACCGTCACCGTGGTAGCCCCGCTGCAAAGTTTCGCTCCCTGTACCGTCACCGTGGTAGCCCCGCTGCTAAGCTCCAGCAGAAATTTAATTATTATCTTTCAGTCTACTCGCCTTAGGCTACTGTCTCTATGCCTCGTTAGTATATTCTAGACGTGGTTAATGTTAACATCTATGATTTCAGGGCATTTGGAGAAGTAGTTAAAAGTTAGCACAGAATTAATAAAAAAGGATAAAAATGATCGTTCGTATTTGTATTATTATAAGTCAATTTGGATAGCAATCTCTAATGTAACTGCCATTCTACTACCAAGGTCCATTTCTGTAGAAGTAGAACCATTTTGACAAAATTGTTAAAAATAAGTACCGACCCTACAATAAAAAACCTTTTTTTCACTAAAACCCTTTCGGGTACCAATAAAATGCATCCCTCCCAGTGACCACTGCATTCAAGGGCTATTCACTGAGCCCCTTTTCTTGGTTAGAGCTGCCCTCATTCTGGTGTAGATACCAGAAACCGATATCAAATCAGTGTTTTTTTTTCTATTTAAATTCTATACCGTTTAAACAGTTTTAACAAATAAATAAGCATGGACAATTTATACGTGACTGATTCTACAGTTTTGACGAATGTATATTGTGCTACTACAAAATACTGGCAGTCATTGGGTACCTACTAATTTGAACTATCAACCACACTGTGTACAAAATGTTCCAACCTACCACTTAGGACATTAAGAAATCATTAGTAGAAATCAGTAGTAAAAGTAGACCTTTTTATAACAGACAACCTGTTATGAAAAGGTCTATTTTTACCTTCTAACTAGTTTTATAGTACCGACAACACACCCAATAATCTAATCACTAACAATTTGAATGCAGCGATAAATGTGAGCAGTACCTTTGAAGTCTATACACTCAATGCCCTTGCGTAGTAAAGCATTGGTACCAGATTCAATGCAAATTGTCTTTGGTATCGGTATCGGTATCGATGCATTTGTCACAATTATTTTTTTAATACAAACTTCAGCTTGTAAAACTGGTATTGGTAAATAAGTTACAAAATGGTAACACAATTACAGAATTTGATCGAAACAAAATTAATGAAGAAAAGAATAAGTACTGTTATTCAATTCTTCCGTCACTGAGTGACTGACAGACAACGCACAGCCGAAACCCTTGGCCATAGAAGACTGAAATTTTACATAGAGTTTGCCTTTATGATGTTGACAAGCACTAAGGACGGATTTGTTGAAATTCCCATGGGATAGAGAATATACAGGATTTACATATTTATGCACGTATGAAGACGCATAAATGCTGGTCTAAGCAAAAATAACGTTAACGTTAATCAACTCGTATTTAGATAAATAAAATATACGCTCAGTTATTTTAACTCATGTAAAAGTACGAGATTTTCGTAACAAGCGTTGGCGTGTTAAGCGTACCTTTGAACAAGCCATTAGGTGATTAGATACCGTCAAATTTGCATCGTGTTGTGTAGAGCTAAGGTTCAAATTACATACGACTAGTTTAGGGTTGTATTCATTAAAAAGTGGCTATACAAATACATTTGAACTAATTTCTAACGCCAGGTCATCCAAGTTAAAATTATTAATGTGAGATGTTGTATGTTTGTTCATTATCAAATTGCCGACACACGTTTCATAGCTGTTTCATTTCATTTAATCGAAACCTAATTTCGGACTTATTTTCTTAACCCTTTGATTTAAAAAGTTACCTAGCCTATACCACAAACAATAAAAAAAATATCCTGAACTTATCCTGATTTTAGCAGAAAATAGCTTTCAATGAATGGGACACTGGAATTCAACAAAAATGAGCACTTTAAACATAAATATTTCGCAAACAAATAACTTTATCGAAAAATGATTTTCGAAACCCCGTAATATTTTTGAAAGACCTATTCAACATTACCCCACGCTATGGGGTGGGCGAGAAATAAAAAAATCATCCCCACTTTACGTGTAGTGGACCTCCCCTACACGTAAAGTGGGGATGATTTTTTTATTTTTTATTTTTATTTTTTTATTCAATCATATTGTTAGCTCGTCTCTGAGTGCGGAAGAAGTGTCAATGTACATTTTTTTTTTAATGTAATCGTTACTAACATCGATCGATCAATGATCTTAAGCATCGGCTGCAAGGCGACAACGATCTAGGACACCTACCGTAAAAAAAATTTTTTTTTTAAGATTTTATCCCAGCACTTTTCGGCCTAATTAATATGTATATCTATGCAAAATTACAGCTTTCTAGTACTAATAGTCTCTGAGCTATGCCGCGGACACACAGACAGACAGACAGACAGACAGACAGACAGACAGGCGGACAGACAGACAGACAGACAGACAGACAGAGGGACAGACAGACAGACGGCCATGACGAAACAATGAGGGTTCCTTTTTGCCATTTTGGCTTCGGAACCCTAAATATGCGATGAAATGAAACGTTTGTCGACGATTCAAGGGACTTGAATGTTTGTTACTTTGTGGTTTAATTACGTGTTAACGACTGTATAGATCTAGACAAAGGCTTTGCATAATAGTTAGACCATAAGAATCACCATAGTACGTAGAATACTTTTTATTCCAAAAAAATAACCTCCCGCTTTAAAAAATATGTCCTAGATCGTTGTCGCCTTGCAGCCGATGCTTAAGATCATTGATCGATCGATGTTAGTAACGATTACATTAAAAAAAAAATGTACATTGACACTTCTTCCGCACTCAGAGACGAGCTAACAATATGATTGAATAAAAAAAGAATACTTTTGGTTAGGTACTTATTTGCAAATGGGCAGACAAAGTCGCGTGCTAAAGTCAGTATATTTATAAATAGGTACAGTTGAACTAATTTCTAATGGCACGTCGTTATTAATAAATTAGTTAATGTTTATCTCACGACATGGCATGCGGATAGGACTGATATTACGAGTTACGTGATGAATTACACTTTGATTAATTACACGGATTCTGACAAGATATTGGATTTGAAATTGAAGTAGGGTAAACCGCCTTGTTTAGATGCCACCCCTTTTATCAACACAACAGCCTTATCTATACCTATAAAACAGTACCGTGACTGACTGACTGACAGACAATGCACAGCCTAAACCACGGACCTAGAGACATGAAATTTGGCAGGCATACTTGAGTAGAGGTGTACTAAGAAAGGATTTCGCAAAATTCCCTCGGGATAGGGAACTAGCCTATTTTGAAATATTTTACGGCGGCAATGCCGCGGGGCATAAAGCTTCATCATCATCATAATCATGTCAGCCGATCGACAAAAGGTTAGTAACTTTATATTTTAGAAGTGGGAGATAAGAGGCAAACTGTAGCTATTTGCTGCCGTAAGAATGGGTCGGCTCGTCCGGGAAGTACCACCCTCTCGCAGAAAATCGTCGTGAAGCAACAGCACCCCTGTTGCGTTTCGTTCGGTCAGTGAGAGTGCCGAGGCCCGATCCCCCCCCCCCCCTTTTCTCTATCCCTTTTCCTCCTTAAAGGCCGGTAACGGACTAGTGACTCTCTTTGGGTTGCTGGTTCTCATGGGTGGCGGTGATCGCTTATCATCAGGTGACCCGCTTGCTCGTTTGCCTCACTCTTTCAATAAAAAAAACCTACTAGCAATTTGCGAGCGAGTGCTTCACACTAATATCGCTCGCGGCGAACACGTTGCGTGATCGCCTCAATACAAAACTCGCTCGCAAATCGCCAGTGTGATAAGGCTGTTATTATCAGGGATTGGATCAATCATGATTAAAACAAACATTGTTAATACCTACCTTTAATAGCAGCGTTCCTTCAAAGTTATCCCTGTTAGATACAAATACAATACATTCTACAGTACATTATTGTATTTTCTCGATGGCGATACGATTACGATAGCTACTACTTGATTGTAGGTGAAAACTCGTGCTCGGGGTACAGCTGCTTGTCTTTCTCCGTTGCATCAGTTTTAACCTGCTTTGAAGTGAGAAAAATGCGTAAGCACGCCCCGTGTTTAGGGCCACAGGGTGGCTTGCTGGGCTCTTCCATTTAGGGTGGGCATACCCACTAAAACCACACGAGGTCCTTCTTGACCATTGTGGGACAGCACGGGATCCCGAAAAGGATTCGACCGCGATACCACGGGTCGCCCCGAGTATAGGTCCCCTCACTGCACCCCAAGATGATGGTGGGGAACAGTTGTAACCTAACTTTAATGGGTTTACTTATTAAATTAGTCAATTAAGGTACGTCCCAATGTCGGACTCCCTAATCCCAATAACTGACTATGAATGAAGACTGAAAGCGCCAAGTTGGTGACGCATATTAATTTACAGAAAACGCTTAGAAATTGTTGGATTTATCATTCGTATCAATTTAGCTTTTAGTGATGTAATCACTATTATTTTAATCAAGGAACCGGTACCAATTCTAACATGTATCGCGTTTTAATAACTCGCGTGGCGTGAGACCGTGACCATGAAATACAAAAGGGTCGAAACTTGTGGATGTATTAATAATGGTTTGTACACGCTATAAGTCCGGTGAAATTTATTAATCGGACATTCCAACCTTATTTATTGTTCACATTGAAGCGGTACCCTAAACTTTAACTAATAAAACCTTTAGGGAACAGGATATTAGATATTTAGTGGCAGAATTATTTGAACGGCGTGAAGAGGAAACAAAAGACGAGCGAACGGCTCAATTGTTTAATGTATAAGTCCATGTCGAATCCTAACTTCCTAACTTAATATTATATATATTCGAAAGTAGCTCTGTCTCTCTGTCAATAACACAGGCTACTTTTTATTCGGGAAAATTCTATAGTTCCTGCGGGATAGCGATAACCGGAATCTACGCGGACGAAGTCGCGGGCGACAACTAGTAATTTACTACAGATAAATAAATATACAAGACATAAATGAAACGCGAAAGAAATATTTTTTTCTTTGTGTAGGTACCTATTTAGTAGTAGGAGTATCTCTTTAAGTATTTTTTTCTAGGTGTTGTGGCAAAAATATTAACAAGCAAATCGAAACTTCCCCAACATGGTAAATTATCATAAAAGACGCTAGTAGCCCATTAATTACGTTGTGCAGTGGTCGCTAGATGCCATCCCTTTGGTAACTAATTAGGTCAGGGTAATGATAGGCCGTCGAAAAAGTTGTTTCTTAATTAAAAGAAAAGTTAAGTAAGTAAGTAAGTAAACACTTTATTGTACTAAAAAAAAACAGGATACAAAGACAATTTACAAAAAAACCAGATTCAAGTACAAAGGGCTTATCCCTATAGGTAAAAGGTAGGTAGGTAGGCAGGTTAAAGGTATTTGGTATTGTATGAAATTGCAAGTGATTACGTTGTGATTGATAAACATTCTGCGGGTTTAACTTCAAAAGATGATTTTATATCTCGCCGTTACTTACAAACTAGTTAACAATTTCTTAGGCTTAATGCTTACCTGGCAACTATTTTAATAATTCATATTGACAGGCTATCAAAAAATATAAAAAATACGTAACCAAAAATCGAAAACTCTTCGTAATTCTTACTGTATTCTAGCTTAAAAAACCTGTCAGCAAAACGAAAGTGCGCTCTCATGTAATGTCTACTCTTTAGTATCGGTAAACTTAATCCGTTTCAGCATAATACCGGTATCAATTTCGCATCAGCGCACATCACTATCAATGATTCGATCCGAGATACGCTCAAAGAATACTTTATGTGGATCCCAAGATTCTATTGAGAGCTCTAGACTAACTAAAGGGACATTAGATTGAAGGCCTTGGCACTCAGAAATAGACATTAATATCCTTTACTGAGTCTAGAAACGGTTAATGGATGACTGGCTACTCACATTAATATTAAATGGCTGGAATCAGTTCAATCGGAAAGATTTGGTGGATCAATGTGGTAATACGGGTTTTACGTAGGGATCTATATTAGTAAATATCTTCTGAAGATCATTATCAAGGGGAAATATTAGCTCTCCCTTCTAGATACAAACATGTTTTTCTGTTTTCTCACTGAATAATGACGTTTTAGAGCTTTCTTTTTTCAGCTTTTAAGGAAGTAGGCTCCAGTGAACGCATTATAAGATATGAAAAAAATCTTTTCGTACTGCCATAAAAACTCGCACAAATTTAATATAAAGTACACACACAGTAGCAAAGCATTACAAGTAGCAAGTTTTTTATTTATTATTATTTAGTTATTTCACTGATACAACACAACACAACGTCTGTGTTTCTTTTATTTGATCTAAATACTCTATTATCGGCCTTCCCCTTCCCCTCTTTCTTTCTATTTACCCCTCTATGATTTTTAGTATCAGATTGTATCGTTTTCTTCGAATATTTCTTCCTTCCCCAACTCTCTCCAAGACCCTCTCGTTGGTGGCTCTCTCGGTGCAACTAATCCCCTCCATCCTTCCCTGTCACCACATCTCGAATGCGTCCATTCTCCCTCTATCTCTTTACGTCATGGTCTACGTCTCTCAACCGTACAGGGAAATACTCCATAATTGTATGTTTGTTGAGTCGCTTTCGCAGAGGTATTCCCTGTCCTCTAGAACCTCTAATCATTGAATAGCCGCTAATGCTTTCTATTCTAGTGGAAATCTATGTCACTAAAATAACTGTACAACTTTATTTGCAGGTTGGGAAAATTTAAACTAGTCACTGCATACTGGAGTAACAGCTGAGTGAAGGCAACCACTCCACAACTGACAGCACTGGTAAGTTGGTTTAGTTAAAAGCATATTCTTGTTGGTTTGTAGCTTAATTTCGCGCCGAATTGACTAATAAAAGTTTAACAGTGAAATTTTGGTAATTTAGGTAATTTCCAGGTGTTAACTCATAATAAGTAATAAGTAATTACACTTCATTTATGGTTTCATATTTTAAAAGCGTAATAAGATTCAATAATTTTAATTCAATTAATGTTAACAAGGTTCACAATGTATTGTTTATTTTTATTATTGTTAGATTTTTTGCATTTAAAAAAAAATACGAAACGCTAGTAAAATCTCTGTTTAGTTTATATAATACAAACCATACAAACTGATTTACATACTGGCTGAAAATTTCAATTAAGTATAATGTAAATTCAGTCACTCTCCCTAATCTGTTAAAAAAAATCTTACCGTTTCATTGAAACTAAGAAACTGTCTTCATTTTGGTCCACACCTGGTCTATTAACCTAACATAACAAAAACAAAAGACATATTAAGAAAAAAAAAATTACGAAAAAATCTAAAATACACCCATCGGCAAACAAGTTTAATGTGTATTCTGAATTCGTTCAATATCTACGTCTCCCAGCAGATTTACGTAATGAATTCTGGGTTCCATTGTAACAAAGTATATGGGAAAATAAATTTTGTATGAATAGCTGGTCCACAGGTATATCTAGGTTAGGCACAAAGGTATCTATCTGTTTAACATTCCTTGGGGATACCGGCGAAAGGTCGTATAGATTTTATAACCGAGTTCGCGTCCTATTTTATTAAAGACTGTTGGTTGGATTTTAATACAAGGTTGAGTCGCAATCAGGGGTTTAGTTGTTATTATTGCAGCTTCGATGTGCCGAATTTTCAATACTAGTTATTCAAATAAATATCAAGGGACAATTGACACCAATAAAATTGACCTAGTCCCAATCTACGGGTACTAGACAACGGATAAACATACTTTTGTATGTATATAAATCACAAGTAATAAAAAAACTGCCAATCTTGGCGTTGTCATACATACATACATAAACAACGCCATCTAGTGCACCTTATATTTCGGAGCAACGCAAGTTAGCATGATGATTGGCAGTCTGTGTATTACTTGTCTCTGATATAAATACATACTTATATACATATTAAGCATCCAAGACCCGAGAACAAACATTCGTATTCATCATACAAACATCTGCCCCGACCGGGATTCGAACCCGGGACCTCAAGCTTCATAGTCAGGGTCTCTAACCACTAGGCTATCCAGTCGGTCATTATCACATCTAATTTGTCACTTCGACGGTGAAACGGCCATAAATAACCGTAGACACTATGACCCCTTTTTAACCGACTTCAAAAAAAGGAGGAGGTTCTCAAATACGTCGAGGGCTTTTTTTATTTTATGTATGTTCCCCGATTACTCGAAGACGGCTTTACCGATTTCAAAAATTCTTTTTTTGTTTGAAACGGTATACTTTCTAGTAAAGTTGGTCCCATTGTCACCAAATCAGGATTTGATGATGGAATCCCAGGGAAATCGAGGGCAACCCTCAAATTTTATAGGGACGTATCATATGTTTCATATATTTTCGAAAGTTATTCAAGTACTTGCGTCTGGAAGTCATCATCTCGTGTTGATGAGGTGATGATGGAAGGTACAACTCCTTAATGGTTAGGAGTTGGAGGATAATATTTAAAACATTAACCAGTTTTCTGTAATCTCCTTGTACTGTTTTGTGGTTTTCAATAAAGAATATTTGTATTGTAATTGTATTGTAACTAAAAATTGTGAAATAAAAAATCTTTTAACAAAAAGTAAGCCCGCCTTAAAAAAAAACCTGAGAAAAAAACAAAATAATCCCCAAAAAGCCATGAGTTTTATGGCCTAGCAGAAATAAGAAGTCAGTGCTTCATTCCAAGAATATTCCGCTAGCACCGCACCGACTTCATATTTCTGCTAGGCCATAAAACTCATGGCTTTTTAAAGAATTTTTTTTTTTTTTTAAGGTTTTTTAAATACACAAATAATCATCGTGCTAAAAAATACAGTATTTAGTAGTGCCCTCTCATCGTTGGTTGCGAAGTCTCGCCGTAGGCAAAGAATTACTCTTACGTCTCTCGTATGTCCGAGATTGGACTAGATAATAATGAAAGACAAAAGCACAAGAATAACAAGAAATTCTTGCTTATGTTTAGACACCAATTCCTTACGATGACCATATTATGTAAATCCACTTGTATATAATGCCGCAGAAATAATGTTGCCAGCACAATCGCAAAAACTGAAGATCGTTACTAACGTACAGCCCAGATAGGGGAACTCTTTCGCTTTATTACAAAAGCGAGCGTTTTAATATTATCTGAATCAATTTTGCTCTCGTTTAGATGATTGGCTGACCATTGAGCATCTTACTGACTTTTTAGCCTCTTGTTGATGTGTCTATGTTGCCCCGCTGCTATGAAGTCAAACTTGACACATTTCCCTGGAGAAAAATGCTAGACTTGCTTGTTTGTCACATGCAACATGCAAGTCTAGCATTATTCTCCTAAGATTGATACGAGTATTGTCAATAATCAGAACCTTCATAGCTGTGCAATGTGTCAGGTCAGGATTGACTTCATAGTGGCGGAGCACTGTAGTAGAACTTGTTTTTAGGGTTCCGTACCTCAAAAGAAAAAACGGAACCCTTATAGGATCACTTTGTTGTCCGTCTGTCTGTCTGTCAAGACCCTTTTTCTCTGGAACGCGTGGAGGTAGCATGCTGAAATTAATATCAAATACTCAAGCCTGCGGTCCCTTGAAGCTGTGAAAAAATCAACCTTCTAAATCAACGCCATCAAAAGATACAGTCATTAAAAAGGTCATTAAAATTGCCGATTTCCAAAAACCTAAAGGGTACTTCCAGATGTCCTAGAAACTTGAAATTTGGTATGAAGGTAGCTCTTATAGCACAACCACTCCGAAAAGTCTCAAAATCTTAAAATTTTATGTCTGTCTGTAGATTTCGCAGACCAATATAAGTTGACCCCACACTGCGTACATTTTGCTTAAGAGCAGGGCTCTGCTAACACTGGACTTCTTAAAACACTGGGGAAATGCGTTAAAATCTTTCTATGGAACCCTCGTGCGCGAGTCCGACTCGCACTTGGCCGGTTTTTTTTACGTACCGCTGCGGTTAATTAAACCCATGCAGGCTTCAATCTCTGGCCCCGTAGAATCTCATTTAATAACCTCATACAAGCTTACATTGTTCTGCCCCGGGCTGGTTTCCCGGAGATTACTCGTAATGAAATGCCTAAATACTAAGCAATTTAGGACAAAGAGCGTTCTATTAAAACTACGTTATGATTTTGAATGGTTAGATTAATTAGGCTTAATGACAAGCGTTAATCTTGAAAGGGGTTACTATAGCTAAAAGATAGTTGATAAATCCCGATGTTTTTATTTTGATGAGGGGTGGTCTACCTACTGTTGCCATCGACATTTTCTACCACGCACCTACACTGATATTGTGGAATCAACACCCGACAACGGTGTTCTTAATTAATTATGAATTCGTGGTCTTCAATACATCAGAAATGGCTAAAATAAGTTGCAAAATGAAGCTTAACTAAGAATCGCCGTATTTTCTTTAAAACCTTATTACTCTACAGGTCGCATTTCTTAACCGATTCTAGTGAAATTTTGTAATCAGGTCGGTTAGATTTTTTGAAAATAAAAAAACCGGCCAAGTGCGAGTCGGACTCGCGCACGAGGGTTCCGTAGAAAGATTTTAACGCTTTTCCCCAATGTCTTAAATGTCTAGTGTTAGCAGAGCCCTGCTCCTAAGCAAAATGTACGCAGTGTGGGGTGAGCTTATATTGGTCTGCGAAATCTACAGACAGACATAAAAATTTAAGATTTTGAGACTTTTCTGAGTGATTTTGCTATAAGAGCTACCTTCATACCAAATTTCAAGTATCTAGGACAACTGGAAGTACCCTTTAGGTTTTCTGATTTCGGCAATTAGTATGGAAATAGCCTTTTTAATGATTATCTTTTGATTGCGTTGACTTAGAATGCTGATTTTTTCACGGCTTCAAGGGACTGCAGGCTTGAGTATTTGATATTAATTTTAGCATGCTACCTCCACGCGGTCCAGAGAAAAAGGGTCTTGACAGACAGACAGAGAGACAGACAGAGAGACAGACAGACAGACGGACAACAAAGGGTGACAAGGGTTCCGTTTTTTCCTTTTGAGGTACGGAACCCTAAAAACACGAAAAATGTTCAATAATGTGCTCGCGAGGTCACAGATCCGCTAGTATTTATTCATTTGCCACAAATGCCTCATTTACCGCACAGAGTTATAATTGTGTTAATTGAAGAATTTATTTACGAAATCGCGAAGCACAAAACAAAACAGTTCTGCCAACTTTTGGAAGTAGCCGCGACTTAAATGTGTATTTCATTACGAATTCACGCTCCCAAAGAGTGTCGTTTCGTTCTTTATTTTACAGAGAAGAGAAGTAGGGATGTAACCTCTATACAGTAGTCGGAAAAACATTGTAAACTAAAGGGTACATGGAAAGAATTATATTATGGTCTAGTCACCTTAGCAACTTTTTGAGTTATCGCGATTTGAAAGTTTGAAACGATGTAATTATCCATATAATTTTCGTATACATCTTTTATTTTGAAGAGATAAAATACTAGTTACTTACATAAATATTTTGTATCTGTAACTGACTGGTAAAAGTATATTGAGTGCTCTACATTTTGAGATTACTTGATGTTCTTTCCCTTCAATTGCATTTTAAATTGCACCTTTTCTAATGGCTGCATCTTTTTATTCTGTTCACTTGGAAATTTGATTTTTCTCAGCTTCAAGGGACTGAAGGCTTGAGTATTTGATAAATTAACAGCATGCTAACTCCACGCGTTCCAGAGAAAAAGGGTCTTGACAGACAGCCAGACAACGAAGTGATCCTATAAGATCCTTTAAGACACGGAACCCTAAAAAACACTAAACGTTTTGTTGCTGTGTGTGAGAGCTCCAACCCTCTTATTGTGATAGGACTGTGCTCATCTGTGGAACGTTAATAGGCTGAAGTCTATTGATACTTATCGATATCAGAATCGACAATACTTTGAGTATATGCGTAATCGATAACGGTATAATCGATAACCACAAACTCGATGCCAACAAACTGCTACGCAGTTTGGCAGAAGTTTGTGTGTAAGTTGTGTACTTTTATTTTCTTATTTTTGAGTTAAATAAATAAATAAAAAAAATTGTTTACTATTTATAGATCGGTATCATTGCCGCTGATATCAAACTTGACTATACGCCTTTAGCAACTCATCATGTCAGCCGATAGACGTCCACTGCTGGACATAGGCCTCCCCCAAGGCTCTCCACTCAGACCGGTCTTGTGCTTTCCGCATCCACCGCGGTCCCGCAATCTTTACTAGGTCTTCGCTCTATCTTGTTGGAGGCCGTTAGCAACTGACGCTGTCAATTGTAGAAGATAGAACTAGCGAAACATTCGCATATATTTTACACCTGGGCCGTGTTTTATAAAGCTACAAGTTACAATTCTCTCATGTCATGGAAGTCTCATTCTATCACCTTTTATTAGAAAGAAACTTCCGCTTGTAAATTGTAACTTGTAGCTTTATAATACACGGCGCTGGTAAAGATCGCGGGACCGCGGTGGATGCGGAAAGCACACGACCGGTCTGAGTGGAGAGCCGCGGGGGAGGCCGCCGTCCAGCAGTGGACGTCTTTCGGCTGACAATATGCTGATGATATTTTACACGCTGTGCGTTTTAAAACCGGTAATAATCAGTACCGGTACCGGTTAATATAAATACCGTTATGTACATCACTAAAAGAGTCTCCGAGAAAATTAACGCGCGTCAAAAGTTGACCAAAACGAAAAACGCCGAAGCGAAATTAAAAGTCAACAGGGTGTTTATTCTTTTACACAGTTGCCGGGAATTACTGTTGTTTGACAGTTCTTCGTCTTGTTTATCAAAAATTTCTATGCCTTTCGTTTACGCGGCGGTGGCTGCTCGCAACAGAGTTTGGATTAAAAATTAACGTGTAACCGTAGTACTCGGAGACTTAAACGTAGTAACTTTGAGGCGAATTACGTTTATTCAACCGATATATTGTATTGCCTTGTAACTCAACTGCTGACTGCACATAAGTACATTTCAATCGCAGCTAGTCTGCAGTTTTGCTGGCTGCATTAAAACTGCAATTAAACGTTTAAAGAAAAATGATAGACACAAATAAAAAAAATATTTCTAGCAACACGGAACAGAAGATAGCTGAAACAAAGAAAACTATACACTAAGTCAATGGCACTAAAATTCAAAGTGCTGAATCCTGGCTATAAAAATATAACTACAGGATGTCCTAATACAATTACCGTTAAAAATTACCGTTACCGTTTTATGGCCTAGCATAAAATGACAGGATCTCGTAAAAAGTCTGGCAAGCATAATTACTGCCACCTTGGAACAAAACTTATTCGTATATAAGAAGTCTGAAAATTTCGTTATTATTTCTGAAAGTACCGGTTTCGTTATACTGCAAAAGTTTTTTTTAACCTTTTTTCTTTTTAGTTTCGGTGAAATTATGAATGGTCTGGTTTAGAAAAAACCGGTCAAGTGCGAGTCGGGCTCGCGCACGAGGGTTCTGTAGAAAGATTTTAACGCTTTTCCCCAGTGTTTTAAGAAGTCCAGTGTTAGCAGAGCCCTGCTCTTAAGCGAAATGTACGCAGTGTGGGGTCAACTTATATTGGTTTTTGAAATCTACAGACGGACATAAAAATTTAAGATTTTGAGACTTTTCGGAGTAGTTCTGCTATAAGAGCTACCTTCATACCAAACTTCAAGTTCTAGAATATTTGGAAGTACCCTTTAGGTTTTTGGAAAACGGCAATTTGTTTGGAAATTGTTTTTTTAATTTAAATTGTCTTTTGATTGCGTCGACATAGAAGGTTGATTTTTTCACGGCTTTAAGGGACCGCAGGCTTGAGTAAGGGACAGCATGCTACCTCCACGCGTTCCAGAGAAAAAGGGTATTGACAGACAGACAGACAGACAGACAGACAGACGGACAACAAAGTGATCCTATAAGGGTTCCGTCTTTTCCTTTTGAGGTACGGAACCCTAAAAACAAGTGAAAATAACCCCTTAGGGTATAAAAACAGTAAGTAGGGTACAAAAAATCCTGGCTATTAAGGAAAACCATAATTATTATGCATCTCTTAAAAACACATAGGTACCTGCGAATATCAGGTTTGTTAAAAAATATGTATTAAAATGGCTTGTGTATTTATATATTTCTGACATACTGATAAAAACGTATTTTAATTGTAATTTCAAATCAATAATTTCCTAGGCCGCGATAGCAGAAGATCTTCACATTCGAATTTCGAGTACTTTTTCCACAGAAAAGTGCTTTTGCGCTAAAATTTCCAATGATAAAGAAAACCTTTCTGAGCTGGTGAGGTGAAAAATATTAATTAATGTACTGTTATTTTTGTTACTATTTTAAGTTCGATTGTGAGATCCAGAGGTCCAGAGGGGGGCAGTAGCCCCCCTACCCCCCTCGTTACGTTCATGAGAACAGCAATTACTACAAAACTAACAGAATCTTATCTCGACCCCAGTAAAACGTGTCAAATTAATTTGAAACAAAATTCAGTTCCGAGTAAAACACTCGAGATCAAAGTACGTAAGTCAGCAAGGCTGCGGTTTCATACATTTAGAGGTTGAGTGTTCCTAAAAAGATCCCACACTTCACACTCGTGAGGAATCTGTCGTGTTCAACAGAGCTGTCTTTTGAAGTCACGGAATGAGTGGTTGTGGTCGAGATGGTGTAGGCGTGTATATCGTTTCATATGGAAGCGGATTACTAAATACCAACGACATTACAGAGTAAGGATAATGTTCATCATCATCATCATCATCATGTCAGCCGAAAGACGTCCACTGCTGGCCGGCGGCCTCCCCCGCGGCTCTCCACTCAGACCGGTCTTGTGCTTTCCGCATCCACCGCGATCCCGCGATCTTTACTTGGTCGTCGCTCCACCTTGTTGGAGGCCTACCGACTGATAGACGAAGATAATGTTATGTTCCTAGTATTATTATTGCGTTTGGAAATAGTCGCGGTTGCATATAGATGGACACTTTTTATATGCAACTTTCGTACAGTCGTTTGAAGTCAACTGTCGGAAAGAGTGGATAGTTGGGTCTTTTAGGAATCTTCAAATATATCTACGTCCTGTTTATGTGTAAGTAGGTAGGTACTATTAGTGCCCCGCCGCTATGCAGTCAATGCAGCTATGAAGTTTTTGATAATTGACAATGTTAACCATAGGGAGGAAAATGCTAGACTTGCTTGTTTAAAGGTACACAATTTTTTTAATACAGTTGCTCAAAAAGTGGTACTTTTTGTAGCTACGTATCTTGCGAAAACTTGTATTTTTTGTACTAGTGCTTTTTACTTTTCCAAGGCGCCGGCGCACGGGACCGCTTTCTTCCATCTCGGCGCCGGCGGGTTGTGGCGGGGGCTCGTGCCGGCCCATCGCCTCATTGTCATTTTTTTGCAAATATTTTAAAAAACGTCGTTTGGTACACGTGCGGAAGTGTCATTTTCACTCGTCCCAAGTCATGACCCTCGCCTCGCGGCTTAGGCCTAGACACGCCGAGGCTCGTGCAAAATGACATACTTTCCGCACTTATATCAAAAAGTACTATTTTGTCTATTCGTTTTCTAAAAATAAAAAAAAAACCGAAAAGTCTACAGCTCGTAGAGCCAAGTGAATAAGTAAGGAAATTGAATCCCGCAGTAGCAACTAGTCCGTTGGCCGCCAGAGAAGCCATCTTAGCTCGAAGCTCGTCAACAAAAACCTCCGCGAAGAAACGTATTTACATAATCTCAAGAATAATTTGATTTCCTGACGGACGGAGGAACGTAATTCCTTGTTTTGTTTGCCCTGAAGATGTTCCTTAAGGAATCGGGGAAGTCTTAATGATCTGCAGGGCTTGGTGGAATGGGCTAAGGGATTTATTTGGTACTTATGTCTAGCGCTGTGGGCCAATGTTGGACAGAATTAAAACCAGCGGTCTAATATTGCCTAGGTCTTGTGTGCCTTTCCACAAGAGATGTGCTACGTTGCTATGGATGCGTTTGATTCCACCAATCATATCCATTGCTTCACATAGTATAGCAGTGGTGGAAACGGGTGCAATGAATGTGATTGGTGGATATCAAACGCATCTATAGCAACGTAGAATAGCACATCTTTGGTGGAAAGGCACTCTTAATCTTACGACGATGTTGAGTTGAAGTAATTGCTTACTTTGAATCGCGATCATTGTATTGTCTATTTTAATTAACCACCGACGCAAAAAGAGGGGTGTTATAAGTTTGACATGTTTATCTGTGTATCTGTCCTTGGCATCATAGCTCCCAAACGGATTTACCGATTTTCATGCGGTGTTTGTTAATCATAAGCTAGTTTAATCGAAATGGTTCTTACCTAAGATTCATTAAAATCGGTTTACCCGTTTTTGAAATATTGAACTTTGAAATGACGAAGTCGGAGGTTTTTCAACTTTTCTAAGTTGGTTAGGTTATTAAATAAATGAAAGTGGAATTATAAGTCGAGCTATATGGCAGAATGAAGATTGATGACACTCTACTTTCCTTTTGTATTTCAAATTTGGAACTACAGTGCGTCAAAATGAAGGGGCAGCTGCCAGGATTAAAATTCGGGGTTACCTTCCATCTCTCCAATGAAAGGGAGTTTCCAAACTACGTTTGTACTATTGCTCCTGTATTCTATTAACATGAAACTACCGTGAGACTCAATCATAGTGAAATACAACAGATCATTTAATGTATATAAGTCAAGTTTAGCCCGACATCTTTCGGCATGTGCTACTGTATTGTATGTATATTGCTATAGTATGTTGTCCAGTCAAGGAATGAAATTTTCAACCCACCTAAGGTTTAATATCGTATAGCAATCTGTCACCATAAGAGCTAGATAGAAAACGACGTTGCTTTGACATGTCCCGTTTACGTTGACATTTTCGACCTTAATGCATAGCGAATGTCTAACAACATTTCAACGAAATGGGTAGGGAATTAAATTCCTTGACTGTACCTACTGTAAACATTTTTTACGCCTTAACTGAGCGACCACTGTAAAGTTTTTATTTGAAAAAAAAAAATCTCCGGTACATAATTTTTTTCTGTTGGTTGACAAAATATTTACGTCAAAATGTTTTATTTTGTTTAAAAAAACTCGCAGGGCTACTCACTTGGACTTACTCAATCCCTGCCTGAATTCTTGACAGTTCATTAAAACGCACCCTGTACAGTCGAGGAAACCAATTCCCGACCCATCATGGAACCTTTTTACAGTAAACGTCATAGAGACATTGCATTGCTTGACAAGGAAAATCGTTATCACGTTTACTATGAAAATGTTCTAGGGTGGGTTAGGAATTCAATTCCTTGACTGTACATATAAAAATCCTGACTTATTCCGTTGATCAGTTCGTCCGCCATTTTTTTTCCCAAAATATGCACAATCAAGTGTCCCCACAAACAATATCTGTAATGAAAAATTAATTCTTCACTACCGACCTAATTCTGTGGCCATTTGGAGCGGGCCCAAAATACAGTTATGAATGCTTAAAGTGGCAGCCGTGGCGTTAACGAGGGCCTCAATAGCCTGCTCTAGTGATGTACCTACGTATTCTTTATTGCCAGTATTATCATCATCACCAGCCTTTTTTTAACCCCTGACGAAAAAGAGGGGTGTTATAAGTTTGACCTGTGTATCTGTGTACCTGTGTATCTGTCTGTGGCATCATAGCTCTTGAACGGATAGACCGTTTCTATGCAGTTTTTTTTAATCGAAAGCTAGTTTAATCGAGATGGTTCTTAGCTAAGTTGCATTAAAATCAGTTCACCCGTTTTTGAAATATTGAACTTTGAAAGGAAAATGTCGGGGGTTTTTCAACTTTTCTAATTACGTCCCCACTGCTTGGCACAGGTCTCCTTACAGATTGAGAGGGCTTGGGCTATAGTTCCCACGCGGACCAGTGCGGATTGGGAACTTCACACACATCATTGAATTGCTTTGCAGGTGTGTGCTGGTTTCCTCAATATGTTTTTCTTCACCGAAAAGCTCATGATAAATTACAAATGTGATTCCGCACATGAATTCCGAAAAACTCGGTGCCAGGGATTGAGTAAGTTTAAGTGAGCATCCGTGTGAAGTTTTTTTTAATTATAAATTAAAAAATAAGCATTCTCCCTGTAGGTGATCTTTTCAATCAGCAGAAGCGTATAGCAAAATGTTTATTTTATTTTATTTTTTCCAAATGAAAACTCTACAGGGGTGTTCATTTAACCTTTCTGGATTCTTGACGGCTCAAAAACGCAACCAGTACCTATAATAAAAAAAAACAAATATTCCGAGGAATTGAAAAAAAAAAGCTAAGATATGAATCCATGGAAAAAAATCGACCTTTTCCTCTATGTCAATCGTGGTGTAGGGGAAGAGCACACGACCCGGAGTGTCGAGGATCCGGGTTCGATTCCCGGGGTTGACATTTTTCTGTTTTTTTTTCTTGTTTCAGTGAGTTTATAAAAAATGTAATTGAATTGAGAACCTCATCGATCGAAATGCTCAGCACAAATCCTTGGACCTAGAACGTTGAAATTTAGCAAACAGATTC
The DNA here is from genome assembly GCA_963691665.1 of Clepsis dumicolana. NCBI lineage: Eukaryota > Metazoa > Arthropoda > Insecta > Lepidoptera > Tortricidae > Clepsis > Clepsis dumicolana. Next base: position 7,782,639 of record OY829527.1, on the reverse strand, counting down.
CTTTTATAATGTACGCTAGGGGTAAAAAGGAATTTATCAAAACTCCAACCCCAAGGTGGTAAATTATATTTTTCATATAAATCTATTTTAAAAGTGATAAAAAAGAAAAGTTACATAAATTTTGTATCTATGTATATTGTAACTAAGTGGTAACTTATCGTCCATTGAGTGCTCTACATTTTGAGGTTAAAATGTCGTTTAAAAACAGTGACTAAACATGTTCTTTCCTGTACCCTCCATAATGCTCCAATACGCACTATTCACTACTTTATCCGAAAACAATATGGCAGAAAATGTTACCAGCTTATGTTGTCAATGAAACAATAATGCCGCCACCCCTAGCCGGGTTAAGTGTATAATGATTTTAACCCTGGCCACCCGCTTATTTTTACACGCGAGAGTTACCACAGGGAGGCAGGTGGAAAAACTGAAGTTGGACCTGAATTACGACGCTGGCAAATTTCAGGTTTATTCGACCTGAAATTGTTATGAGCTCAAGGCTTCGTGCTGGCTCTTGTAAGCGAATCGTTTGATGCCTCCAGTGCCCTTAGTGTAATCAAAAAGCACAATAATTTATTGCATCAGGCGTTACTTTGCGGAGGTCCATATTTATGAACTAAAAACAATTGCTTTGCTCTCCTGCGTTTTGCGTGTGGTCGCGGGTGAGCAAAGTAATTGTTTTTAGTTCATAAAAAGCACAATAACATAACCAACTTATAAAAGTTGAAAAACCCCCGACATTGTCATTTCAAAGTACAATATTTCAAAAACGGGCAAACTGATTTTAATGAAACTTGGCTAAGAACCATCTCGATTAAACTAGCTTTCGATTGAAAAAAACCGCATCGAAATCGGTCCATCCGTTTGGGAGCTATGATGCCTCAGACAGATACACAGATACACAGGTCAAACTTATAACACCCCTATTTTTCGTCGGGGATTAAAAATACGCGAACGCGATCGAGACGTATTTCTTGGCCTGGTCGGCGATTACACTAGGGGCAACTGAGAGGCCCAAACATGACTAGGTATTCGAATCCTGCGTAACGTAATCGAGTAGTAACGTTAGATGAAGTTTGGAACAGTGCCCTAAGCACGACTTGTCGAATCCTGCGTTACGTTACGGTTATCGTATCGAGATCGAGAAATTTCATACTAAATTTTTGTTCCAAATACGCTCACGGGCGGGCGCTGTTCCAAACGTCATACAAACTCGTTACAGTTTACTATTCGATTTTACGTGACGCAGGATTCGACAAGTCGTGCTTAGGGCACAGCGCCCGCCCGTGAGCGTATTTGATACGATAACGTTACGCTACGCAGGATTCGAATATTCGTACTCGGGCCTCAGAGGGCTTTTTAGGGTTGATTCAGTGTCAAGGAAACCATTAGTCACGTCAACGTATGTATTCGAGCAAAACCAACCCTAAGAAGCCCTCTGCTTTAAGCCTCAGCTACGATGGGTTATCGTGTAGTGCAGTGTTTTTCAAAGTGTGGGCCGCGACCCCCAGGGGGGTCGTGGCACTTATACAGGGAGGTTGCGAGAATCACCTTCGAAAGTCTCGTGACTACATAGAATGAAATTTTTTTCAAGGGCATTTTAATAAAAAACGCTGACAAAAAGATTCTAATATAAAGTAAAAAACGTATAAGTACAATAAAAAACCGACAAACAGAAAACTTAAAAAAGTCGAAAATAATGCCTAATATTATATTTTGTTAGTATGGATGGAAGTATGGATTAGCCCTTTCAGTTCAATATACCTAGCAAAATTTTTATCTCAGCGTCGTCGGTGTCGGGGGATCGCTAAAGTCAACCACAGTTATTCTTTCTATAAAACAACATACTTTGTTTGCTGTTGAAAAAATTGTTGGCGTTTTTTGTTGTCTGCTTTTCTTGTTGGGGGTTTTTAAATTTAAGTTCTTTATTTCATGTTTTTTACATTCACTTCACAATATGTATTTTATTATTGAAATCAACAAAAAATCCAAGACATCGACGAGCTGCCGGATTACGAATTTCCGAACTTAGCCATAGTGAAGACATGAACGGGTTCTGAACTTGAGACATTTAAAAGTTTTATATCTCAATAACGGAAAAACCGATTTTTATGAAACTTAACTAAGACCATCTCGATTAAACTAGCTTTCGATTAAAAAAAGCCGCGTCCAAATCCGTTCATCCATTTACGAGCTACGATGCCACAGACTGATACACAGATGCACAGTTACACAGATACACAGGTCAAACTTATGACACCCCTCTTTTTCGTCGGGGGTTAAAAACAGCAATCATTCTTAGACATGTGTATTTATTTATTCTACTATTACCTATAAAAATGTTCAATGGTTTGTCTTTGCAATGCGCGTGCTTAGTAGTAAGATTGCCGCAGCAGTTTCGATAGCTTCAAACTTTCACGAGATAACACTTCACAACAAATAACACATTGATCGATTGATCGATTGATAGAAGGGATTTTAAATATGATTTTTTAAATAATAGATGGATTCTAAGGTTAATCGCACAAACGGGGTTGGGGGGGTCGCGAAGGAATTTTGATGGCCATTAAAGGGCCGTGACACAAAAAAAGTTTGAAAAACACTGGTGCAGTGTATACAGCGGCGTAGTGTAGCTACGAAGACAAAACTTGTAGAATTTTAAATCGTGAAGAGCTCCTGGTGCCATTGCTGCATTGAGATTCTGTCTTGATTATGTTGTCATTGATTTAGTGGTACTTACAAGAGAGCTCAGAAGCTTTATGAATTGTAACATCTCTGTATAATATTAAGTCTTATTTTATTTTTAACCGACTTCAAAAAAGGAGGACATTCTATGTTCCACTATAGTACGTATTTTTCTATTGTCGATCTCAGCCTTTGGTAGCTGCATAAAATCTTTGTAATTGTATTATTAAGCCCCATTTTAAAAAAAGGGTATTACAATTTCGATGTGTTTATCTGTCTATGTGTGGCACCGTAGCTTCTAAACGGTTAGACCGATATGGACGCGGTTTGATTTTAATCGAAAGCTAGTTAAATCGAGATGGTTTCTTAAGTTTCATCAAAACAGCTGAAGGCGTTTTTGATATATTTGGACTTGAAGAAATACTGGTTTTTTTCAACTTTTCTCAGGTGTAGGTAATTATGAATTTTTACGGTCTAGGTAGACAGATTAATAACCAACTTAGAAAAGTTGAAAAACCCCCGACATAGTCATTTCAAAGTTCAATATTTCATTTTAATGCAACTTAGCTAAGAACCGTCTCCATTAAACTAGCTTTCGATTAAAACAAACCGCGTCGAAATAGGTATATCCGTTTGGGAGCTGTGATGCCACAGACAGATACACAGACACACAGATACACAGGTCAAATTTCACCATTCTTTTTCGTCGGGGGTTAAAAAAGGATATTATTTTGATTGAAATTTCGGAAATATCCTTGTGTAACGCTCCCGGGTAAACAAGTTGTGATTCCCGCCCGGATAGCCAGGCTGTTAAAGTATTATTTATGCCCCGCAATAATAAGGAAGATCCACTACACGGCTTGTAGGCAAACAATAAGGCTGGGTAATTGATTTGTGATATTTGGGGAATCACTATAGTCCTTAATAAAGTATTGATCCAAATAAGACTAATTTTCTTGAGTTTAGAAGTTACATTTTGAATTTTGATAAGCTTAGGCTCATTACGAATTAGTTACTAGTCTACGGAAAATTGAAGGGCAGAGAGGAAGAGGTCGGCCCAGGCGAAGCTACATGGACCAGATAAAGGAGAAGGCCGGTGTCGTGTCGTATCAGGAGGTAAAGGAACTGGCTTATAGAAGAAACTTGCTTAAGCCCCGCGGTTTTGCTCAAGTGAAATATTTAAAAATGGGCTAGTTCCCTATCCCGCGGGAATTTCGAAAAATTCTTTCTGCACCTCTAGAATACTCAAGGTACATGTTTGCCAAATTTCAAGTTTCTAGGTCCAGTGGTTTAGGCTGTGCGTTGTCTGTCAGTCAGTCAGTCACGGTACTGTAATTCAGTGTTACTAAAACAATAAATTTAATCCCTCCTTCTTCTGTTTAAAGTGGGCAATTTCTTAGCAGCCAATATTATGCCACTTAGTCCATTACTTGACAATGATTGTCTAATTGTGTCTAGTGTAAGTAGTATGTTGAACGAATTGTTCGGTGCTTTGAGAATGGTCTCGTAGAGAGTACCGAAAAGCGTATAATGTAGTGGTAACTATCAAGTTGGGTCTGTGTGCCATGTGTGGATTCGTGTAGCAGTGGAGGTAGATGTGTTGCATGTAAACATACATTTGCCAAGCAGATGTAGCTATTTTTCACGTTTAGTTCATGAATATGGGGGTCTCCACAAAGTAATGTGTGATACAATCAATGCCCGTCTATCTAACATTCCACGTATGTTTGTCTTGAGCCTTCCACACATCTTAATGAAAAGCATCAAACTCTTGCCATCTAACTCTGAGGTCAGCTGCGAACCCATTTTCTAAAAGCTATCACTTAATTTTAGTAAGCTCCAATCCTTTCAATGACCGTACCTTACAGGCTCCTTCGGAGCAAACGAATCGGTCACTCCTTAATCACTTACCGTGCCATTTATGCTTCTTAAGGTTGTATTAGAGTTATCAAGTCAGCCTTATTATAACCTTGAGTTTAATAACCGCAAGCTAGTCTTTTAAATGTCAGTGATTAGGAATAATAACTAGTAAACATAACTTTAGTAATGTCTGCCTAGAGCATAGCTGTGCAATTTCGTTATATAAGCTTTGTTATGGAGTTTTACAGATAATTAGTTTCAGCATTGTTACTAGGCTGTCGGTAGGCCTCCAACAAGATGGAGCGACGACCTAGTAAAGATCGCGGAACCGCGGTGGATGCGGAAAGCACAAGACCGGTCTGAGTGGAGAGCCGCGGGGGAGGCCTATGTCCAGCAGTGGACGTCTTTCGGCTGACACGATGATGATGATGATTGTTTTTTACATTATAGACAAAGGAAGTGAGATCAAAACTTTTAACATGAAACTAACGTGAGACTCAATCATAGTGAAATAAAAACTGATCACTCACGTATATAAGTCGAGTTTAGCCCGACATGTTTTGGACTAATTCGTAGTCCTTCCTCTGGGAGCGCACGACCCAGCGGCGGCGAGACGCACACTGCGCGCCGCAGCTCTGCTCGCGCAACTACGAATACGAACTACGAATTAGTCCAAAACGTGTCGGGCTAAACTCGACTTACATACGTGAGTGATCCGTTTTTATTTCACTATGAGATCAAAACTTACCTAACTATACATAACTAGATTAAAAACACAAGAAACGGATGAAATGTAACTATTATTATGGAAATATTATGATGAATATAGCTGTACTAGCTTCCATCGTACCTCAAGTACCTATTAATGAGCACCCTGCCGAAAGGCCCAGGACGGGAACGTTTTTTTTTAATTTAGGATTATATACTTAGTAGTTCTAATCTTTTATACATTTTGTTTTAAGTAAATAAATTATTTCATTAAATCGGATGTACAGTCGATCTACATCAAGTACAAAACGTCATACATGTTTGACAAAATGTGGTATTGTCACAAGGTACAAAAGTGACAAACTAGGTGCTGACTGTACAATATAACTGTTGTGTACTTTGGGACAGAAATACCTAATTTGGTCCATTTAACCGCTTTTACATACCTTTCCCTAAGTGTCGAAAGCCGCTCCCTTTTAGGCTGCGTGGGGTTCATATTTCTACCTGGAAATCGAAAAATAATTGCCCACAAGCAAAGTATACCTTATTTACAAACACTAAGGTTGTTTTTGTAAACACGCTATTGGGAAAAATACGGGAGCGCGGAAGGAACCGGTCGAAATAGGTCGAAATAACGTCAAACGTCGTCAAATATTTAAGGGGTCTATGGACGAATATTTTTCACTACAGCGGTAGGGATTGGCGCGTTTTCGGTTTTGGTATCGGCCTTTTTTTTAAACAAAGTCTCTAGTGTAATCAACGGCCAAAAAAGTCTCGATCGCGTTCGCGTTTACGTTTGAATTACTATAAGCACATTAGCAGTGCCAAGTGGCACGTAACGGCAAAAATCAATTCTCATACTATTTGACGCCCTTAAAGCAGCAAACGCGATCGAGACATAATTTTTGGTAGTTGATTAGGTACACTTAGACCAGATGCTTTGAGGGTCGAGCACGACTTTTCGAATCCGGCGTAACGTTACGGTTACCTATCGTATCGAGATCGAGAAACCTCATACTAAATTTGAGTTCCAAATACGCTCACGGGCGGGCGCTGTTCCAAACGTCATACAAACTCGATAACGTTTACTATTCGATTTTACGTTACGCAGGTTTCGAATATTCGTACTCGGCGGTCTTCGCAATCCAGTAAATTGTTTGTTATCCATGCCAACAACGTGGTGGTTTAACAAGATTTGGTTTTCTCCGAAACCAGATCTTCAGCCGAAACCGGTTTAAAATGTGGTAGCGATACATCAGCAGCCCGTCGTAGGTGTACGCCAGAGGACGTCAACGAATATATTCGTCATGTGTGCACCCCCTTGGAAAAGGGTAGCCTGTTAACACCCGACTCACGTAGGTGAGTACAGTTTGGAATAAAATCTTCTGAGCTTACGATTGACACATTCCTACCTCACTGCTTTGAAGCTTGGACTGAGACTGCTCGTACACAAAAGACGTATCTTGAGCTTCTAAAGATACGCCCTTTTCTGCTTAGGTACTGACGGGTTTGTAAAGGTGGATAGATCCGAAATCAGTGCAGTTTTGTTCAGATTGCTGGACGTCATATGGGGTAGATACCTTCGCTGCATTAGGGCACCTAGTTGGTTTTAAAATGAAAGGCTGTAAGACGTCGTAATTAGTTTTTTATCTAGCTTTCATAACTCGGGCATAAAGTTTATAGAATAGAATAGAATAATTTATTTGCTTAAACATGGTAGGCACTTAAAGGTGACAGTGTTATAAGAAGGTACATTCACATGTTTAGCCAACAGCGGCATACAAAAAGATACTAGAGCAAAAATTTTAAAAAAATACAAAATTTCTCACCACCACTCACTACCACTCACTACCATTCACTACTCACTCACTACTCACTCCGCTACATATGTGCCCTGTGATTAACTTTATATTTCATGGCCACACCCCCAAGCTGATAAAAAAAAACAAATCACGGCAAGAAAAATAAACTGCGCAGAATCAAGGCTTTCCTTAGTTCAACTGACGTAAGGAGCGTGCGGCCGTAAATAATATAATAAAGCCCTAGGTCCTTATTATGCTGAATAACGGGCTTAGACATCAACAAACACCAGACTCTGGAAAAACAGATTTATAGACCAGTTCTAGCAGGCAAGTACGTACCAAAGTCGGTTATTAGCTGCTTCAAAAAACAGATAATAGTACATTAGTGCAGAGGGCGGGAAGAAAGCAGTTGCCGGACGAAGAAAAAAATACTTTATTGTGATACCTGTCATGTTTGACCTATGGCTTCCCAAGCCAGAGTCTTGCGAAGTGTGTGTGAAGTTACCCAATCCGCAGTGGGTCCGCGTGGGAACTATAGCCCAAGCCTTACCATTCTGAGAGGAGTGCAGAGGGTCGAGAACGAGTTTTCGAATCCTGCGTAACGTTACGGTTATCGTATCGAGATCGAGAAACCTCATACTTACTAAATTTTAGTTCCGAATACGCTCACGGGCGTGCGCTGTTCCAAACGTCATACAAACTCGATAACGTTTACTATTCGATTTTACTACACGCAGGTTTCGAATATTCGTACTTGGTGCCTCTATGCCCAGCAGTGGGACTTAGTGGGCTGCTGATGCGAAATAATGAGAAATTATGGAAGCAATACCCTCGGCATTATTGGCGTGAATATTAACTTACCATCCTTTTAAATACGTTGAGAGAAAATTCATAATTGGTGACGTGATCATTAAATGAAAGGTCTCATTTGATTAATGCTTCGGGATATTTCGGTCACGGTTCATTAAATTGGGTTCGGCTTTTGTTATTGCCAATTGTCATGTCATTTGTAGAGAATGAATATTAATTATTGGTGTCTTTTTTAAAAACTTTTATTAGCTTTCACCTGTCATGGTGTCTGTCTGTGTGTGTACCTAAGCAAGTTAAATTTGGCCCACTTTAAGGCAAGGAATGTAGATTGGATTATTACTTTGTTGATATCAGAGACAAGTAATTATGAAGACTGCCATTCCCCATACTAACTTGCGTACCTCCAAAATAAACCTAAGGTTCACTAGATGGCGTAGTTTATCATGTATGGGAGTTATAATAATATGCCTGCTAAACTACGCCATCTAGTGAACCTTATATTTCGGAGGTATGCAAGTTGGTATGGAGATTAGCAGTCTGCATACTACTACTTACTTGTCTTACTTGTCTCTGATTGATAATATAGATATTATTGGAACTTGGCAACCTCATTTTTGAACATTTTTCGTTTTTTTTTTGTGGGAATGGGAACTAAATGAAAACTTAAATTTTTCACATAGACGTAACAATCCTGCACTTGTGGTCGCGGAGTAACAAATGAATTGTTTTTAGCTAAAAATTTTATCGTCTATCAAAAAATTTGCTTTTCTAAACAAGGTAGGTAATATTTACTTTTATTCTTAATGATACAGCTGCTGTATTAGAATTCACATAACCCATACAAGGCGCAACTGTGACGTCTAGAAAATACACAAAAATTTAAGTTTTTCCCTGAAATAAAGGAACGCGTAATTCACTGAGGCTGCGTTACTGAATCTGATTACGCATCGGTAGTTCGGCGGGTTCACGGATCACGATTACTCAATTTATGCTTCGCAATGGGAAGTTTTACGCTGGATTTATTTAGCTTCCATTTTGTATAGAATGAAAAGGCGAAACTTACTGGACCGAGCGACCGAAGTGAGCGAAGTAATGCTTTCGTATGTCTGTTCTTCGTCTGTCCAGAAGGTCGAGCACGACTTTACGAATGCTGCGCAACGTTACGGTTATCGTATCGAGATCGAGAAACCTCATACTAAATTTTAGTTCCAAATACGCTCACGGGCGGACAACATGCCTAAGAACCATCGCTGGAAAACCTGAGAAATTTTTTAAATAATTTATTGAATCAGGCGTTACTTTGCGGAGGTCCATATTTATGAACTAAAAAACAATTACTTTTTTGTGGTCGCGGGTGAGCAAAGTAATTGTTTTTTAGTTCTGAGAAATTTTTTGTTCACAAGAACTTGTTTGTGAAATTGCGAGAAAACTTCGTTAAATATAACAGTACGTTATTTTACAGATTAATGTAGGTACCTATCTACACTAAAAATACGCTGAAGTAAAAATCTCACCTTGGAGGGAGAGGGAGAGGGTCGAGCCAAATCTCCCGTCTCACCGAGGGGGGTCTAAAAATCTGTAAAATATCACCTCACGTATTTAACGGACGTAATAATTACAACGTTGGGAAAAGTTGCTAGACGGGGTTACCCTGGTCGTACAGAAACGGTTGTTTACGTGGCATAGGTAGTTCATAAACCCTCAGCAAAGTAACGCCTGTAGCCTGAGCATGAGTTTTCGAATCCTGCGTAACGTTACGTTATCGTATTGAAATCGAGAAACCTCATACTAAATTTTAGTTCCAAATACGCTGACGGACGGGCGCTGTTCCAAACGTCATACAAATTTCTCGATAACGTTACTACTCGATTACGTTACGCAAGATTCGAAAACTTCGTGCTCGACCTTCTGATTCAATCTCACGCACCCTCGTTCGCTTACAGCCTCGTTCGTAATTCCTAACTTACCACCCAATACACAATGTACTATTACTATACTACTACCGACTTTTGCTAAATTATTTTTGAAAAGTAAAAATTATTAAACGCCTGGGTGTCTGACGTACTCGCTAGTAAGCAAAACTAGCTTTATTTAAACAAATTGTCTCACAAACAAGGCGTGTTAGAAAAATTGTCTCACAAACAAGGCGTGTTAGAAAAATCCCAACGAGGGTCCCCAAATAAGGCGAGTGCTTCCATGAATACATTGGGAATGCTTAGAGCAATAAAGAACGCGATGCGGGTCCAGGATTCTAACACGATTTCGGTGAGATGTTGAGAAAGCTCTGCGTCTTCAGTCAATGTATACTATCGTTAAAGATGTTGGATGTTTAAACTGTAAAGAAAAGTTGGAAAACCCCCGACATAATAATTTCAAAGTTCAATATTTCAATAACGGTCACCCGTTATTGAAATACCGATTTCAATTAAACTTAGCTAAGAACCATTTCGATTAAACTAGCTTTCGATTAAAAAACCGCATTGCAGTCGGTCTATCCGTTTGGGAGCTATGATGCCACAGACACACACAGGTCAAAATTATAACACCCCTCTTTTTCGTCGGGGGTAAAAGGGAAAACTATCACAATCATCAGCACATGCTGATAATTATTTTGTTTCAATTGTTTTTTTTATTCGATTATTTTGTACCAATGAATTGTATTTTATTAGATTAGGTTGAGTCCTAGCACTTCGTTTTGGGTGAGGGTTTTTGAGGTGCTAAAGTCAAATGCTTAAAGTACGTAGGCTTGAAATAATAATTTAAATAGTTAAATTTTCTTTATTTTAGAAACTAAATTAATGTCTTTAGTATGTGACAATCAGCTTTGAAATTCGAGTAAGTACTTACGCTAGATAAATAAGATGGTCCTTAGGCTCAGTACTTAATTTGTCATCAAGAGGGTTTTGGCCCTCTTGATGTCATCATCATCATGTCAGCAGAAAGATGTCCACTGCTTTACCAGGTCGTCGCTCCATCTTGTTGGAGGCCTACCAAATCGCAAATTATTTTTATTTAAAAACATTGAAAATCGCCTACAAAAAATGTCGTAGCTAAATTTACAACATTTATTTTTCCTCCAGTCGTTAAAAACGGTCTGATCAAGTTTAGTCAGGCCTTCCCGCAACCCAATTCCGTTGCCTGCTTAAGAAGGTTCTTGGAACGCTTAATGATCAATTTTTGTTCTAATTATAACGTTTCGTTTGACGATTAAAAACTTTTTTCCTTTCGCCAAATCAGGGGCTTGACCCTTCTCAAGATAAGGCTGTCCACACCCAAATCTCTCGTTTTCCTTTATAATAGAGGGGAAAAAAAAGCACTCGATAGACTACAAGGTCTTCTGCTAAGCCGTACTTAGGATTACTGAGTAATATCATCATCATTTTTTACATGAAACTACCGTGAGACTCAATCATAGTGAACTAAACGGATTACTCACGTATGTCAGTCGATTATAGCCAGACATGTTTCGGACTAATCCGTAGTCCTTCCTCTGGGAGTACTCGCTACGCCGGCGGCGAGACGTAAACTGCGCGCCGCGGCTCTGCTCGCGCGGCTGCTCGGCCAAACGAGGGTAGTTTTGAGCCACCGTCAGCTGCGCCGAGCAGCCGCGCGAAAAGAACCGCGGCGCGCAGCAGATGAAATGCCTCTTGTGCCTGTAATTACACCGACTATGGATTAGTCCGAAACATGTCGGGCTATACTCGACTGACATACGTGAGTGATCACTATCATCATCATTATTAGCCCGTATTGCTTCACTGCTAGGCAGCCTCTTTCAAGGCGCGCCTCTACGGGTGGTAAGATCCTGTACGAGGTCCATCCGGATCGCTACCACCATCTTACTTGCTAATCCTGCCGCTAAGCAGCAGTGCTTGCACTGTTGTGTTCTGGTGTGTAGAGTACGACAGCCGGTGTAATTACGGGCACAAGATGCATTTCATCTTCGCTCTCTAGGTTGGCAACGCATTTGCAAACCCCTCGGGGTTGCAGATGTCTATGGGCGGTGGTGATCCATCACTATCATCAGGTGACCCACGCTCGTTTACCTGTCGTACACATTATTATTTTCGCAACTTATTCATTTCCAGGTGACTCATTTTCTAGAGTTATTCACGGCTGTTCCAGAGTCAAAGTGTCAAATTATCTGTCATTAAGTATCGATAATTCTACACTTTGACGCTGAAAAAGCCTTGAACGCAACCCTGTCATCTTAGAGAAATTTTGAGAAAATTTCAAACGCAAGTCGTCGCTCCACGTATGTGCTTTTTTGGTCATAAAGCAGACAGACGGGAAACACCTTTGGCTTATCTATGCACTATAATTTTTCCACCACTTTTCGAGGGGGACGAGGTACACATATACAGCACACGTTTACATATGCTTATGTAAAAATTTGTTAAGTTCCTACAAACTCGCACTAAAACAAAACTGTCACACAAATGCCAAAAACACGCACACAATCAACAGACCCTGCGCATTTTGCAAAAACTTTTTGGCGGAGGGGAAATCGCGCGTTAACATCTCCATTCTTTCCTGCTCGAAGACTCAACTCGACGTAGCACCAAACATGGCTAATAATGGTAGTTTCTTCAATACTTTATTACCCTATCTAACTAACCTACGACGTCACTGGCTATTTCCGACGCGACAACAATCTCGACCTCAGGATTTACTGGCACAGAACTAACACGACATTCTTGTGACCAAAGGGCTGGCAGTTTTCTCTCTCAAAGAATCAGCATCGCTATTCAGCGAGGCAACGCTGCCAGCCTTTTGGGCACTATGCCACGGGGGCCTTATTTAGATTTAATTTAGTTTTAAGTTGTAGTTTATTTAGTTTAAGCTTAGATTTAATGTCATTGTAAATTGCTTTTATTATGTAAATAAAGTAGTTTGCCTGACACGACATTCTGATTAAACATTTTCTTTTTATTTTCATTACAAGGCTGAAGGGCAAAGAGTAGGATTGCAGACTGATTAAGTTACTGTCAAATTGAGGTTGAAAAGACGGCCTCGAAATGAGCACGACACTTTTAGTTATGATTTGTGCATGCTTCATCTTCATTGATTCAGTCACTAAGATTCAATCGCGTGTGCTCTAGAGGGTCTGCAGCAGTACATGCGATTCACTTTTCGATATTTTCCACATAAGTTTTATTATTGTCTAAAAAGACTTCTCCTCTTGAAGTCTCTCGTGTCCTGTGTTGTCTAGATCATCTTTAAGTTGGTTTGTCTATTTCACGACATTAGTTGAAGTTAAGCTGTTTTTCGAGGGCTACGCATCTCCAAAAGAAACAAACGGAAAACTTACAGGGTCGCTTAATTGTCCATCTGTCTAGCAATCCCAGGTAAAACAAAAGCTTTCAGGTACTTCCCATTGGAGTAGAACGTTCAAATTTGGCACGAAGCAATGTCTCACAGGTCAAGGAAAAAATCTGAAAACCGGTAACCGTACCTGGTACAGTTAGCAGCAGAAGTAGTTAAGCAATCGAAGCCTACATAAAATTGTCTATAAAAATAGAGCCACGTTTAAATCATTGTGACCGCCTTCAGTGTAGGTGCGCGAGTCCGACACGTACTAAGCTGTTTTTTCTTCTGAATAATATGTGATAGGACATAAACTGCCAGTGTTATTTACACTAAGCATCACAATTGTAATTTCCAGTTTATTAGACAAAAGACCGCAACGGGAAAACGCGTCGCTTCTGCAGCAATATCTCGTATCTGCGCTAACCGCGTACAAATCGCAACAAGACGCCGTTTCATGAATAAATTCACAGTTTGAGGAAAGCGCGTTTTTCAGGCTACAGACAGACGCAGAATCTTATTTGTAATACGGTTTATTCTACATGTGTTCGTGAAATATGTGTAGGGAGAGGAAGCGGCGGAATAAATTTGGCTCGCGCATTGCCGGCTCTCTTTTATTGTCTTTGTCAATATTTCTTTGCGTGATTCGATAGGCTTTGCCACAGAATTCGTCGTCGTTAAGCCGGGTTCGATTGAAACACATAAATTACTGTTGTACATACAATTTGGAATAATACTTCAGTTCAATTTTGGGATAATAATGGCCGTCGATCGATGCGATGATTCCGCCAATGTCGAGTTTGAATAAGACTCTGTCAAACGATCTTTGGTTTCTACGGTATCAAGTCTGTGTCGGTAGAGGACTAATACATACATACAGTCACACCTGTTTCCCGGAGGGGTATGCAGAGACCACGGACTTCCACTTGCTACGATTGCAGCGCTTACAGGTGGCGGATGAACAAATTAAACAAGAATAAACGTTTTACAATATTTATTCAACACAACCGCGTCGCTAGCACACGAATGAAGTCGTAGGGTGAGGGTAAGAATTACGCCGGTCTGATTTAAGCCCCCCTTAATTACGCTGGGTGTTGCACACCAACTAGCACTTCCCTGCTGTTGCCGTTGCCGCGAAGATGGAGACAGTGGGCAGATGTTCCGCCAGGGGAAGCCGGAGACAGTGGGCAGATGTTCCGCCAGGGGAAGCCGGAGACAGTGATGGTGGGCTCGAGCCGCAACGTAGCACCCTGGAATTTACGTCCGCTGTTATATGTGCTCACTATTACGTGGACGTCTCCGTTGACTGTGACCGGCATTAAGCAGAAGCGGGATGTGCACTAACTATGGTGATAGGAAATGGCTTGGTGAAGTGCAGATGTCACAGTCAGACGGAGTTTACAATTACAGATGATGTGCGCTAAACAATTGATTATTAAAATTTTACATTATAATATTTATAATTAGGCTTGCATCAGAACAATGGAATTGTGAAAGGAAACAGCAACACTAGCAAGCAAGCTCACAAAATATATACAATTGGCAACGGTTAAAACCGTTAGTGCACACATTTAAATTTCAAATCTACCGTTACACATTTAAAGCATAAGAAATGTCCAACACTTACCCAATATCGGGGTTTAACACTATATATTATTTATGTATTTAAGTATTTTTAAGTTTAGGCCGGAACTTTTGGTAAATGAGTTTGGAAACCAAAACAAGTGGAGATCGCGCAAAGCGACGTGTGATGACACTATGAAGAGTGAACGTGCGCCTACGCCGGTGTTAAAGTCTGTCTGGGCGCTCCGCCGGCCGGCCGCGACGGGACGGTCGCGCCCTGCGCAGTCGGGGTAAGGGGAGGAGACTGGTTCTCGAACAATAGAACTCGAGTGGAGTACGGTCAGCGCGAGTAATAAATAACACGCTCGATGTACAAATAACCTAATTTGATGTAGGATTGATGTAATTATTTTTAAATTTATAAATATGTGTATAATTTTATCGTGTTTGTATTTTTTATTAGGTAAGTATTATTGTAAGGCTTAGGCTCTAGGATTTATTACTTGTTTATTTTTTTATAGCCTAGGTTATGTAACGTAACTACGTTACACGATCCTGACATACAACCTTTGCTTCCCTTAATCTCATAACATTCTTCATACATGATCGCCGGTTTTGGGTAGGTATTCCAGAGTAATATTCGTAACAGGAAAAATTAAGGACATACTGTCCATGTCCTACGTGAGAAGTCACACTTAAATAGGGGTGACGCTGGTGCTTCAAAATATGTGTGTGAACACGACTCAATTGCTAATTATATTACAATAACTTCTTACTGAACACCACATAACGAATAAAACAGAAAAGGTACGAAGGAAATACAAGGTAGTAATGGAGTTAATGATTTTCAGACATTGAGCATTATAAGCAAAAGTGATGAGTCAGTGGCCAAACTTATCTATGTTATACTTAATTTTATTAATCAGTCATCAATAGAGTCGATTCTTGAAATTTCCGAGTGCCAAAACAAGATTGTAAGTTTAATGAACTGGATAACTTAGGTTACAGACAAGCACTGGTTCTATTAAGGAAATCTAGTTAATCGTTTCCGAGTTACTTGGTTATTCTTTGTAACTTGGTCGCAGTTCGCTCGTTCACTTTGTTGCAAGACTTACTTCATTGTTACAAGTACTGTACTGTACAGCTAGCACAAACCTTTTGTAGCAAGACTTAATTCATTGTCACGAGTACTGTACAACTAGCACAATTTTTTTAAATATTAGATTCATTCGGTACTTTCACAGAACTAAAAAAAGAGGATGGAAATGCTATCGTTCGTATTTCCTTCCATAACTAATGTCGCCACTTTTCCCGCTCCACTTGCTATTAATGCACACACGCAAAAGCACTACGCAATCACGCTAACAATTATTAGTGAATTTACACACTGTGGATGAGTTTCCGAAATTGCAAATGCTGCAAAACACTATTTTAGCACTTACACATTTATCATGAGCAATACTGAGCCACAATTCGCGCACCTTGCGTCTTTATGCGTCTCAAGCGCAGCGAAAAGTTTGCGCGACCACTTCTATCCTCTTTTTAATCCCCGAGGGGTATTATAAATTTGACATGTCATTGTGCATCTGTGTATCTGTCTGTGGCAGCATAGCTCCTACACGGAGGGACCGATGTCGATGCGGTTTTTTTAAATCGAAAGCTAGATTAATCGAGTTGATTCTTAGCTAAGTTTCATTAAAATTCATTCACCCGTTTTTGAAATATTGAACTTTGAAATGACAATGTCGGGGTTTTTCAACTTTTCTAAGTTGTTATTATTGGTTTCGTGGTTACTTTGTTGAGTAAGTATCGTAAGCTTCTATTCTTACATATTCAACAAAGGCCTTAATCATTATAGTGCGTAGAATTTTAGCGTGACGTCACGCCGCGGCAGAATTTTTTTTTGAACTCACGAGCGTCCACTACTGCACTCCTGTAGATACTTTGACACCTTTGTAATTTTTTATTGAATTGATGAAACAAAACATACGTTCCCCATAACTCATTTTTGATAACTAACTGGCGGACTAATTGCAATTATTATTTACTCTACCTAGGTATATTATCTTTGCTAGGACACACCCCAATTTCACCTCAAACCTCGCAAAAACAATCGCCTATCGCCCCCAACGCAAGCTATTTATATAGCCTCAAAAACAGGAAAACTGCAAAGGAAAAGCTCTGTAACCGCTCAATGGGCACTTGATGAAGCTTTGAGCTTTTATTCGACTCCAATCTGAGCTTTTACGAGCAATCTAGCGATTAATGACGAATATATTAGTCAGAAAAAGGACCATTAAGCACGGATGTCGTCATTGAAAATAAGGGTGCATTGTTTTATGGGCGCAAGCGGCAGTTAAATCAGAGCTTGGATTTGAATACGCCAGCAGTGACTTCGGTCATTAGGAACCGCTGGTAAGTATATTCATAGTATATCTACATTTTTAACTGACTTCAAAAAGAGGAGGTTCTCAATTCGACTGTTTTTTTTTACCAATTAAGTGGTGTCAAAGTGGTTGAGCAAATAATAGTTAGTCACAGAATAGAATGAGCGCATTGCACCCAATAGAACTGGTAACAGACAAACATTCACAGGCTATGGTGCTTGTGCACAGAATGTTAAAAATAATTCCTTTAGGGTACATGCAAGCCACAGATAATAAAAATAAGTACCGCATAGGAATATTTGACACGGTATTAAAAATTAGGGCGGCCTCGTTTATTTTCTAGGCTTTTCGGTATTTGTTTTAAACGATAATTTAGTAAAAACCCACCTTGAAAACTCAGTATTTACAACATAAATAAAATTGTTCAAATCAACTTGATCAAATACTTCATTCTTTTATACATTCAAATAAGTCAATTCAATTCAATTTTTAAAAATATGGCTCCATCGATACAATCGATGAATTCGCCATTGTCGAGTATAAAGACACTATCAGTCACGGTTAACTATTTTAATAAATAAAATAGTTAACCGTTGTTGCCGAGGGTGCACCGGCCGAAATGCTACTCTTCCCCTTAAGATTAAGACTCTTAGAGGGAACCGTAACGCTCGAGCACACGAGGAGGTTATCCGACACGCACCCCATTCAAATAAGTCACATCACTATTTAATTTTCACCAAAAACAGACAACACTGAAGCTTTCACTCTACTGAAGTAACTTATTTGTTTAACTTCAAACACCTTAATGCCGCGAATTTCCCGTTATAAATACAATTACGGAGTGAATTAATAAACTTCATTTCAATGATCTACCTACGCAACATTACGTTATCGTCTCGAAATTGAGAAACCTCGTACTAAATTTTTGTTCCAAACGCGCTGTTCCATGCCCTTAGTGTAAACAAAAAGCACGTCGATTGCGTTTGCGTTAAAGTGTCAAATAGTATGAGAATTGTTTAACGCGAACGCGATCGAGACGTATTTTTGACCTGGTCGGCGATTACACTAGGCGCTCCAAACGTCATACAATTTTCTCGATAACGTTTACTACTTGATTACGTTACGCAGGTTCGGAATATTCGTACTCGGCGGTCTCCGCAAAGTCATTTCTAACCAGTTAACATTGTTTTAGTTTTCACTACTCCTCCTCACACCACAGCCTTACCCACTACACGCCCCGCTCCCTCTTAGGCGGGCCCTTAGCCCTAATCCAAGCACTCATACGCGGTTTAGGCACTTTACGATCTTTGGCAGCTGTCTGTGGCGGCCGTAAACAGCGGGATTAAATGCATGCTTGACAACTGTCGAACGTTAGCATCGGGAAACATAGTTCCAATTGTACAGTCACCAGCAAAAGTAGCTAAGCAACCGTCGCGTTCACAATGATCTAAGCACGACTCCATAGTTCTGTTGTAGACATAAGAGCTTGTGCAGATCATTGTGACCGCTTCGGTTGCTTAGATACTTCTGCTGATGACTGTTCCAGAGAACGAAGTGAGCGATGCGTCTCAGTATCAGCTTGGACAAAAACTCTGTCCGGCGTTTGTCCAGCCGTTCACCTCTCATCATCATCGTCATCATCATGTCAGCCGAAAGACGTCCACTGCTGAACATAGGCCTCTCCCAAGGCTCTCCACTCAGACCGGTCTTGTGCTTTCTGCATCCACCGCGGTCCCGTGATCTTTTCCAGGTCGTCGCTCCATCTTGTTGGAGGCCTACCGACAGCTCGTCTCCCGGTCCGTGGACGCCATTCGAGAACCTTCTGACCCCATCGGAAATCAGCTCTGTTTAGTGTTTAGTTTCGCAAATCGTCGGGCTATGTCGGTAACCTTAGTTCTACTGCGGATATCATCACTTCTGATGTTCTCCTTTACAGGTCACATTTTATCAACCGATTATCGTGAAATTTTATACGTTCGCTAATTATACAGTTTTTTTTGCAATACGTTTCTTTGGAATTTTTTTTAAAAGAATAATGTTCAGAAATGAGGTCGCGAGGTGTACCGATCACAGAGCGCTAGGTACTATAATTTTATTGTCTAACTGGTGTGGGTACAAAACATTTTTCACAATAGGTAATCGGTAGGTAGGTAGGCCGGCTCAGTAGATAACCTACCTATTTTTAAAATGGAATAAAGAACACAACATTCATACGATCTTAATTTCCATTGAAATTGAGTTGTTTATTTATTCAGATTTATTCTGAATGGTTGGAGTTACACCAAAATTTTCTACATCGATTCTTTTCAAACACAAACCTCATTTTGTTGTTAGCTTCTGAACAAACAATGAAAAGTTTTTCGTAGAACAATTAAATACAACTCAAAGAAAAGTTTTGTACAATTTGTCTAATCGACATTGAAATAAAAAAAGTTACTTCGGTAATTGGTTTGATTGTTGTATTTTTACCCGACTGCCCAAGGAGGGTTCTGTTTTTTGAGCGTATGTCTAATTCTTTGGCACGTTCTACAGCCTAAACCGTTTGACGGATTTCAACGTACACCACAACACCTGTCATTGGATTCGTTTCAGTTGTGGGAGTGACATAGGGTATATTGTTTCCATTCGGGTTTCCTGTTTTTAGTTTTAAGTTGGTTCGGTTATTCTTTAACGTAACTTAAATTCACAAAAGTTAGTCTATTACTATGCCAAATTTCAAGTCTCTAGGTCCAGAGGGTCGAGCACGACTTGTCCAATCCTGCGTAACGTTACGGTTATCGTATCGAGATCGAGAAACCTCATACTAAATTTGAATTCCAAATACGCTCACGGGCGGGTGCTGTCCCAAATGTCATACAAACTCGACAACTTTTACTATTCGCAGGATTCGAAAAGTCGTGCTCGACCCTCAGAGCGCCTATTGTAATTTTTGACAAAAGAAAACGTCTCGATAGCGTTCGCGTTAACGTGTCAAATACCTACTACGAGAATAGTACGTTGCTAATACGTGTCTCTAGACGCGCTGCCGATTTGCCCATAGTTACTTTTTTTTTGGTCGTTGATTACACTAGACGCTTTGTAGTCTTATTCTCACAAACGAGGCTGCTACCAGCCTCGAACGCTAGTGTCACTTGTCGGTACTAAATGACAGCAAATTTGACACTTCATACTAAAACAGACGTACTGTAATCTTGGAGAGTAAATAGAGTAAAATACCCTTGTAGTATAGTTAAAGCGGGAAAAACATACAACATAAACATATGTGTTGATTCGTGTAGCAGTGGAGGCGGAGGTGTTGCATGGAAACATACATTTGCCGCACAGATATAACTATTTGTCATTAGTGGTCGCGGGTGAGCAAAGTAATTGTTTTTTAGTTCATAAACATACCCCTGTCAAAATGCCTATGACATTGTCATAAGATCGATTTTTGTTTGGCATGTGGGATACGGGAAAGGTTTTTCTATCATGTCTATACTGGCATAATGTAACACTGATTTTGCGAACCAAGGCAATGCGTTCCAATTTCTTAATTAAAACTTAATTAGGTCAAAGGGTCGAGCACGACTTTTCGAATCCTGCGTCACGTAAAATCGAATAGTAAACGTTGTCGAGTTTGTATGACGTTTGGAACAGCGCCCGCCCGTGAGCGTATTTGGAACTAAAATTTTGTATGTGGTTACTCGATCTCGATACGATAACCGTAACGTTACGCTGGGTTCGACAAGTCATGCTCGACCCTCAGTTGTTTTCGTTTGCCTTCGTAATTAATCGATTAATTAACAAAAACAACGTGAAATTCCGAACATGTAAATAGTGGCAGGTTGTGAATTAAATGCCCATTAGTGATGTAAATTGAGTGTCAATATGATTAATGTTCAGACTTTGCTGGTTACACAAGGTAGTTTGCAGTGGGAGAGCCATACTGTAGCTATTACCTGTCGTACGAATGTTCCGGCTCGTCCGGTAAGTACCACCCTCTCGCGAAAAATCGGAGTGAAGCAACAGTGCCCTAAGCACGACTTGTCGAATCCTGCGTTACGTTACGGTTATCGTATCGAGATCGAGAAATCTCATAAGTACTAAATTTTAGTTCCAAATACGCTCACGGGCGGGCGCTGTTCCAAACGAAACTCTGTTTCGTTATAGTTTACTATTCGATTTTACGTGACGCAGGATTCGACAAGTCTTGCTTAGGGCACAGCACCCCTGTTGCGTTTCGTTCGGTCAGTAAGAGTGCCTGAGGCCCGATCAACCCTCCCCCCCCCCCCTTTCTTCTATCCCTTTTCCTCCTTAAGCGATCGAGCGAATACGCGAAGCGATAAGTGATCGCTTACAACCAGGTGACCCGGTTGGTAGTTTGCGTTCCTCTTTAAAAAAAAAAAAATCGGTTGTCTGTAAAGTCGGTTTACTGACGATAGTTGAACGTGACAACGTCATAAGAAAATACTGATGAAATGGTTGCATTTTTCAAAACAAAATTTTAATTTTGTTTGTTTGATAGATATTTTGTACTAGCTTTTACCCGCGGCTTCGCTCGCGTGAACCATAAGCATTTCAACGATGCAAGCAATCAAGCAAGTGTGCAAGCGAACCTGCAAGCTTGCAAGCAATATTGAAAGCATGCATGCAAGCTGGCACGCAAGCAAGTAAGCACGCAAGCAAGCATGCATGTAAGCAAGCATGCAAGCAAACATGCAAGTAAGTATTCAAGCAAGCATGCAAGCAAGCATTCAAGCAAGGATGCAAGCAAGCAAGCAAGCAAGCATGAAAGTAAGCATGCAAAGCAAGCATGCAACCACGCATACAATTAATCCATCATGTAAGTGGGCCTTAAGAATGCAAGCAAGCAAGCAAGCATGCAAGCATATAACAGCACCAGCGAGGAAGCATGGAAGCAAGCAAGCATTCAAGCAAACATGCAAGCCTGCTATCAAGTATGCAAGCAAGCATGCAAGCAAGTATGTAAGCAAGCATGCAGGCAAGCATGCAGGCAAGCAAGCATGCAAGCAAGCATGCAAGCAAGCATGCAGGCAAGCATGTACGCAAGCATGCAGGCAAGCATGCAGGCAAGCTTGCAGGCAAGCAAGCATGCAGGCAAACATGCAAGCAAGCAAGCATGCAACCATGCAAGCAAGCATGCAAGCAAGCATGCAAGCAAGCATGTTAGCGAGCATGCAAGCAAGCATGCAAGCATGCAAGCAAGCACGCAAGCAAGCAAGTATGCAAGCAAGCAAGCATGCAAGCATGCAAGCAAGCAAGCATGCAAGCAAGCATGCAACAAGCATGCAGGCAAGCATGCAAGCCGATTGTGCCTCTTTGTCGCTCGTTCCGCGCTCTCGCTTGTACTTCAAGCCTTAAATGGAACGCCTCAGAGCGAGGTAACGCCGCATGAGTCATGTTTTTTCGTGCGTGCAGCCGGCTCCATCGAATTATAAGACGTTGTCACGTCAATAAACACAATTAAATAATATTATTATTATTAAATACATTTTTTCTGTTAAAATTGAATAGGTAGGTAGGTCTATTCTGTTAATTTCTACTCGTACCATCTTAATTAATTAGCCTCTTTATCTTGGTTTCTATATCTGGTCATCTGCGTCAGGGAGAAATCGCTTTTAAGAGATAAGGCCACCTAATGTTCACCTTGCCTGTTATTTTGGGAATCTTCCTGTGCTGTTTTGTGGTGTTCAATTAAATAGAGAATATTAGTATTGTATTGTACGAATAGAATTTTATTTGCCAGAATACTTATTAACTTAGTAGAGTGTTAAAGTTCAGCAGCAGGTTAAGTCGCTGAATGACATGCAAAAGTTCTAAGGAACCCACTTTTCAAAGAGTTTCTGTGATTTACAATAGAATAGAAGTTATTATCAGAACTTTGCAAGAAATTCCTTTCAGTGGTGGATCGAGATTAAAGATTTCCATCTAATTTAAGCTTCAGCGATCTTAAATATTCTAGAATACGGGAAATTTCGGAATTTCTGGGCGTTCCTTGAAATTTTTGTGCCAAATACGCTCACGGAAGGCGTTGTTCTAAACGTTTTACAACTTTTCTCTATAATAAAATAATAATAAAAATAATAAAATCTTTATACTTACTTACAAAGTGATACAATTAGGTAGACTAGGAAACTTAATGAGATACTTCTTCACACATGCCTGAACTAGGATGATCCTGTGTTTCAGGCGAGAAAGAACTTACTTAAACCATCTTAAAAATTAACACTTGCAGGAATTTATCAATTCTGGTCTTAGTTTCTAAGGTGAATTACAAAATAATATTTAACTAAATTATAGAACAAAATAATTATAAAAACAGCAATATTTATTTAACAATGACAAACAATTTCTCTGTATCTTCGTAGGATATCTTTTGGAGTTCTTCTTGGAGGATTTTCTTAGTACATGAATAACTAAGTGGATATATGCCCCATTTGGCGTTTAGTCTATTGTAGAGAAGTGGCCCCAGGAATACCAAAAATCTGGAAGAGAAGGCATGTTTTTTTCCAGTATTTCTTGGGCAGACTATATCTTTACGTCTTTTGTTAATAGTTTCAGTGCTGTAGGGGAGTGCGGAGTGCTGTTTGAGAACTGTGTGCATTATAAATATTTGTCTAACTGTTAGGACATTACAGGCTTTATAAAGAAGGTTAGTAGGGTACAGGAAAAGACGAAAAGTGGAGACCTTTAGCACCGCACGCCGGGCTCTCTCTAGGATTAGTAATGCAGTTTTCGTGGCGCCACCCCATGATGTAATGCAATAAGATAATATTGACTGACATAAAGCAAGATAGACTTGCCTGATTATTTTTGAGTCCGCTATGGTCCGTAGTTTTTTCAAAACATATATTAATTTCCGGACTCTGCCACTCAAAGCTTCAATATGGGGCCTGAACGAGAGAGTTTCGTCAATTATAACACCCAAATACTTTATTTTGTTGATAATAGCAATATTTGGGCACTTGCATTGGACATTCACAGGGTCCTTACAGAGATGAGCAAAAAGTTTTGGGATTGGTGAAGCTAAGTTTGATTTGCGCATTGAAAACTGAATGAAATTAGTTTTCTCCGTATTCAGAGTTAGTAGATGTTGCTGGAGCCAGTTGTTTACGTCATTGAAACCTTTTTGTGCATTATAATAAGCTTCTTGTTCTGATGTTGCAGAAAATAGCAAAACAGTATCATCCACATAGGAAATGATTGCACCACCATCTAACTTTAAGTTACAGAGGTCATTGATATAGACCAAAAAAAGGGTTGGGCCTAAAATGCTTCCTTGGGAAACTCCAAAAGAGGTGTTATTTAGGTCAGAGCTACTAATATTATCAATTTTCACACACTGCGTGCGCTCATTCAGGTAACTTGCGAATAATTTAAGTTGGGTGCCCCTTATACCTAAAGATTCAAGCTTTTGTAATAGGATAGGTATGGAAACCATGTCAAAAGCTTTCGCAAGGTCAGGAATACTCCTACCGTCCACTCGCCCTGTCTAGTGCCTGTACTACATAATCAGTGAGTTTATGTACAGCATCCGCAGTCGACAATGTGAACCGAAAACCAAATTGAGTTTTTGATAACATGGAAGTATTCTATAGATATTGGACAAGTCTGTTATTTATAATTTTTTCCAATACTTTAGATATCGCAGGTAGTAATAAAATAGGTCTATAATTTGTTACAAGATCTTTGCTCCCAGCTTTGTGAACAGGAATAACTACGGCTTTTTTCAAACATTTAGGGAAAATTCCTTCAGCCAGGCATTTCCGAAAAATGTAAGGAAGCGGTCTCACCAGTATGTGCTTAAATCGTTTTAATATTTTAGTCGAGATTTTATCCCACCCAACCGCAGTACCGTCTTTTAGGCTCATAATGGTCCATTCAACCTCAGCTTCATCTGTATCCAATAGGACAAATGATTTAAGAGTATTACTACTGGAATATCGAAAGCTTGAAGCTGGCAAATGCGACTGACTCTTGAATTTATCTGCTAAACTTTTTCCTATGTTAATGAAATAATCATTAGTGCTATTTACCGAAATTTGCTGTGAAGAGTCAGCTTTTAGTAATCCTGAAGATGATTCATGCTGTTTTGACATAAAGGTTACACTTCTTATATAATCCCAAACTTTTATTAAGTACGACAAGTATCCGCGTTATCAGAATTGTAAACTGGGTTAAAATCAATATTGCATAAATCTTCTTCGAGTCTATTTAGATTTAATTTAGAAATTGTTTGTGAGCGAGCTAGATTTGGCAATTTATGTTTTAAGGTCAATAGAGCAGCCCTGTGATCGGTAATTGTTGAGTTAGTAACAAGCGCTATGGGAAGCGTGTGCGCCGGGAATAAACCATGATAAGTGCATAAATTCAGGTAGTCTTGGGCAGCGGAGTCGTTACTCTCTGAACGTATATTGATGTTTATATCTCCTAATAAAATTAAGTTTTTAAAAGTTGTTAAATGTTGTAATGTTTCGTTTAGAGAATCAAGAAAAACATTAATGTTTTTAAAAGAAGGGGGTCTGTACAAAGCTAATACTGCAAAATCAGTTCCATATTTGATCAGTAACCGGTTACACTTTAATATATTAGGTTCCTCGACTATAATGCTTAGGTTATTCTTGGCATAAACTACTACTCCATCATTTTGATTGTAATTTGCCGTGCTCGAGTGCTTATTGTAGCCGAGCATGAGTGGTAAATTACTATGTTTACCTAGCCAACACTCAGTTAAAACAATGATGTCACAGTTAATGTTTAGTCTTTGTATTAAAGTACTAAAGTTATCAAAGTTTTTAGCAATACTTCGAATGTTTTGTGTTACGAATGTTAGAGGATTACTGTATGTGGATAGATATTGTCTGCACTCCTCAACCTCACAAGCCCGATGGCGATACATTGACTTAATAACACCATGGACTTTGGGTCAAGTATAAAATTCACGAAAAATGTGTCCACAGTACAACTGTGACGTAGGTCCTTGAGGAGGACCACAATCAGCAGGTAGAGCAGGGAGTGGGAAGAAAACAAGCACTTCAGCAAGACACTTTATTTCCAAGCCAACAATAGCACAGACTACGCCTACGACTCTCCTATGAGCTACTATAGGATGGCACTGGCCTGAACAATGCGACCGACGGAAGGAGACCGTTCTTCAGGAGTAGGCGGCAGCGCGCGGAGTCAGCTGTAGGAGTAGCAACGAAGATGGCCTGTCTTCGTCGTGGTCTTCGGGCCCAGTTCCCTCAGAAGGTTCCCTCAGGGGTTGAAGTGGTGGCTAGACGGTGCCCAGGTTGATAGCGGTAGGGTGGTTCCTGGAAGAACAACAGGCATTAGGGCACTGCTTGACCGCGGCTGCGCCTGGCCACTCGTAGGGGTCGGTTACTGTTCAAAGCCAACGGCCATCCAAGATAGTTTAAATTTGAAAACTAGCGGCGGTTAACGGAAAGAGTTAGGTGGCTCGGGGAACAACTGTTACATTTACAACAAAATACGGCACACTTAAGCGGGTCTGAAGCAATGGAAACTCACCCCAGCAGGAACTTGATGCTACACGCACTAGTACTTAATTTATTGATTTAAATATAATATATTCTGGAGCTTAATTACGTGTGCTCAAAAGTTTGACGTGAGGTATTAGTATCGAGTACACACGATGACGTTCGCAGACCGACTGGCTACCGCCGCTTATATAGAAGTGCATAACTATCTATAGTTATTGTTATTATGTGTTTAGGGTTCGCCGAGCGGAAGCGCGTACAAACTGCCGGGGCTAATTTACCCGCGCGCAGAACAATTTTATTAGTGATTCCGTACAATAATTTTAATTAAATTTACAATTTTATAATCGAATAAACTATGATACATTTTCTTTAATGTTTTTTTTATAGTAAGTATTAATTATTACAGCTAGATTAGACGCAACGTTACACAAAACTGCATTTTTCAATGACAGCCATAGTCATATTGCTGTTGTCGTTCGACCAAATTAAGACTGACTGTCGCTCCATTAGTCATCTTTTTACCCGACTGCGAAACGCAAAGCAGGGTAAATGTGTTTTTTGCAAATTAGTGGTCTTTTGGTTCGGACGTTTTCAAGCGCTAACCCGAAGTACGTGGTGTTGGTAAGTCAATGTGGCGATACGTTAATGTTACTACGCGCTTTTTAGTAGAGATGCGACGAATATAGATTCCACCGAATACGAACATTCGGCCGAATGTTCGGTCCCGTTCTTACCGAACCGAGTATTCGGCCGAATTATTCGGTTCAACTCAACACCCTTATCACTCGTAAGAAAACAGGTAATACTTATAATTCAAGAGGGAAAGAGGTAGATTGTGGTGAAGAAATAGTGGATGGTATAGGAATAGGAATACTGGTTGTATTGATTGCTTAATAAATAAAGAGATGATCAATAAAGAGTTATTGTATTAATTTATTGAATCAGGCGTTACTTCGCGGAGGCCCATATTTATGAACTAAAAACAATTACTTTGCTCACCCGCGACCACTAGTGACAAATAGTTAATCTGTGCGGCAAATGTATGTTTCCATGCAACACCTCCGCCTCCACTGCTACACGAATCAACACATGCCACACAGACCCAACTATCACCACCACCACTTTACTAAACGCTGACGCGTTTTGGCACTCTCCACGAGGCCATTTACGGGGTAGTGGAAGTGGTGGCATGTTGAGCGGTTGTTGTTGTGCTTCGTAAATGGCCTCGTGGAGAGTGCCGAAACGCGTCAGCGTTTAGTATAGTGGTGGTGGTGATAGTTGGGTCTGTGTGGCATGTGTTGATTCGTGTAGCAGTGGAGGCGGAGGTGTTGCATGGAAACATACATTTGCCGCACAGATATAACTATTTGTCATTAGTGGTCGCGGGTGAGCAAAGTAATTGTTTTTAGTTCATAGTTATTGTATTGTATTGTAAATAATTTTATTAAGCAAATTTGTATTGGTTTATTACGTTTTAAACAGCTTTTTTTACTTATGCTTCTTGTTTATTTAGTTTATTAATTGTTCGGTAAATATTCAGCAATTCAACCGAATAATCCGTCCGAATACAAACATTTAAAATTATGCCGAATGTGCCGAATACCGAATAATTAATGTTCGGCGCATCTCTACTTTTCAGTGACAACTCGTACTCGGCCTACTGCGCTCAGTAGTAGGAGGCGGATATGAAATGCAAGTTCAAAGTTGCTTCTATACTAACTGACCGACTTGTAGAGGAAAGAACTAACAGCGATCACTTCCCAGTTAGTTGTTGTTACGTCTGGGGCCCACAGTGCAACTGATGCAACTTTGAAGTTGTATTTATACGTCTCGGAAACTTTGATAGCCGACAACTCGATGTTCTTGCATTCACTGTTCTGTTTGCTAAGCTGTCTGCTACTTTGTAATAGATGTACTATCGAACAATTTGATTTCTGTGCCCTTAGAGTGTAATCAAAAAGCACAAAATACGTCTCGATCGCGTTCGCGTTTAACAGTTAAACGCGAACGCGATCGAGACGTATTTCTTGACCTGGTCGGCGATTACACTAGCCGCTCTGACCCACAATAGAACGTTCTCCCAGTAAACGTCATAACTATTTTCCTTAACAAACAATGGGCTGTCACTATGACGTTTACTGTGCAAAAGCTTCCACTGTGGGTCGATAGTACAGTCAGCGTCATATATGGTGACATCCAAAGTGATCAAATAGTTCGGCACACCATACGATTTGTATGGTGTACCAAAGTATTTGAGCACTTTGGATGTCACCATATATATGACGCTTACTGTACAAAGCGTTTTCAATCTTCCTTTATTAGGTACCTATCCGTATAGCTAAGGAGTGTAATTCCCTGCCTGCGTCTGTTCCCTGAACACTATTGTAGCAACAAATAATAAAGAATACATAAATTAAGAATTAGAGGGTTCCCGATACAACAAACGTTAAAAAAATATGTATAGTTAAATACTTAACGGTGGAACGGAACCCCCAGCGCGTGACTCCGACTCGCACTAGGTCGGTTTATTTGGTTTCCGTAGGGATCTAGGAGCCCTTAGAGCTAACAGCTAGCCTACAGATATTTTGGTCAAACTGATTTCGGTCAAAGAAACGTTTGCTCAATTTTAAATTTTAAATTGCTTAAATAATAATGGTTCATCAGAAAACGACTTGTGGCAAATCTGGAAAATTATATCATCAACGTTTATGAATTTAAAATACGAGTCGGGCAGGGAAAATCACTGCCCTGAATTTTTATCATCACAACCAGACACAAAATAATTAGAGCAATAATATTTAATGTCCTTTCGGCCAAAGTAGCTAAATCTAAATGTTGCGGTTTACACAATGACACCATTGTGTAATAATCGGTATACACATACCGATTATTACTTTTTGCGGAGCGCACCAAGTTCCCTTAATGTGTGCATGAAAAACCGATGACATTCAGTAGGCCGGCCAATGTTGGCGCCAACTACCAACATACCGCCTAGTAGGTCTCTACACGTTGGCCCAACATACTGGCCCAACGTGTACAGCCGCTATTAACATAGACAGACTTAAACCATTTAAAATGTTACCTATTTCCGCAGATTCAATACAAGTTAGAACTAAAAGAACTAAAAACTATAACCACTACTAGTTCACTATCACTAGTTGGGTCTGTATGGCATATGTTGATTCGTGTAGCAGTGGAGGCGGAGGTGTTGCATGGAAACATACATTTGCCGCACCGAGGGTCGAGTACGACTTTACGAATGCTGCGTAACGTTACGGTTATCGTATCGAGATCAAGAAATCTCATACAAAATTTTAGTTCCAAATACGCTCACGGGCGGGCGTTGTTCCAAACGGCATACATACAAACTCGATAACGTTTAATATTCGATTATACGTGACGCAGCATTCGTTAAGTCGTACTCGATCCTCAGTGTAATCGCCGACCAGGCCAAGAAATAAGTCTCGATCGCTTTCGCGTTTAACTGTTCTCATACTATTTGATACTTAACGCAAACGCGATCGAGACGTATTTCGTGTTTTTTGATTACACTAAGGGCACAGAACTATTTTTCATGGTTGCAGGTGAGCAAAGTAATTGTTTTTAGTTCATATATATGGACCTCCGCAAAGTAACGCCTGAAGTAATTTAAGTTACAAAATAATCCATCCTGTGGCATGTAATAATAATATTATTTTACCTAAATAATTTATTGAATCAGACGTTACTTTGCGGAGGTCCATATTTATGAACTAAAAACAATTACTTTGCTCACCCGCGACCACTAGTGAAAAATAGTTAATCTGTGCGGCAAATGTACGTTTCCATGCAGCTCCTCCGCCTCCACTGCTACACGAGTCAACACATGCCACACAGACCCAACTATCACCACCACCACTAAACTACACGCTGACCTAACTCCCCTATTTTAACTCTCCTATTTTACCTAACTCGACAAATTGTTTCCACAACCATCTTAATTCCCATTTTCGTTATCAAGTTATCATTATATATCACGAAACAATGAGGTCATAAGTAACGCAACATTTCATCGTTCTTTATTTACTGTTCCGCTCACATTAACGTAGGTAGTTAATCAAAAACAAGTGGGAGAGAGTTAATTGTCTGTCTGGTTGTAATTTACTGACGACATGGTGAACGGGAGTACGTACAGTAGGTTTGTCTGATGATCGCAAAATGATTGGGCATTTGCTTAGAGGAGAATTCTACGACGGGAGCAGCAATCTTTGTACTATGTACAGTCAAGGAATTAAATTTCCAACCCACCTAAGGTTTAATATCGTATAGCAATCTGTCACCATAAGAGCTAGACGTTGCTTTGACATGTCGCGTTTACGTTGTCAATTTCGACCTTAATGCATAGCGAATGTCTAACAACATTTCAACGGAATGGGTAGGGAATTAAATTCCTTGACTGTACTTAGGTACATTTTATTGCAACTTTTCGAGGTGGACAAAGTACACACGTCTGACGCTCAAGTTTAAATTTGCTATAGTTAAAGTGAGAAAAGCTTTCCCCTGTCAAAATGTTAATGACATAGTCATAAGGTTGATTTTTGCCTGGCCCGTGGGAAACGTTTTTCTACTAAATGTGTCTATACTTTCCTACAAACAAAATAAAAGTCACACACCAACGCCAAAAACATGCACACAACCGTCTCTGTGCAAATGAATGCTACAGAAATCTATTTTTACATAATATATGTACATACAAAGTCAATTCGATCACTGGATCAAATTCTAGGTACATACCCATGATTTAAACTAACTATTACAAGTTACTCGTACAAACAAAGATTGCAAATTAATAAAACGCTTGCTAAAATATCCTTACCAATTTAGAAAAGTTGAAAAACCCCCCGACATTGCTATTCCAAAGTTCAATATTTCAAAAAAAGTTAAACTGGTTCTAATTAAACTTAGCTAAGAACCATTTCGATTAAAAAAAAACGCATCGAAATCGGTCCATGTTTTGGGGAGCTACGATGCCACAGATGGGTACACAGATACACAGGTCAAACTTATAACACCCGTTTTTTTTGTCGGGGGCTAGCAATCGAATTGAGAACCCTTTCCTTTTTCAAAGTCAGTTAAAAATGTGTTATACAAGAGTCTCCGACCCTTGTTAACAGCGGGCCTGCTGGACCGTGCTACCTTGCCCCATCTGTTTACCCAGGACAAGTTATTAGGGCGTTTTGTAACACATGTAAGTAATTACCAGAAGGGACACTGCAAGTACTAAGGGTCCATTTATGCTTAACTTTCTGACATATATCACGAGTGATATATTATGCCAGAGGATTCCATGGCCGCCGTAACTGGAAAATCGGTGGATTTTGCGTAATTGGCTTGATTTTCAGCCCCCGACCCAAAAAGAGGGGTGTTATAATTTTGACAAGTGTACCTATCTGTGTATCTGTCTGTGGCATCATAGCTCCCAAGCGGATGGACCGATTTCGATGAACACTAATAAAAAAACCTGGGCAAGACCATGCCTAGAGTAGGGTTCCGTAACCGTATTACTACAAAGAAATGCAGTACCGATGAAAAGGGCGTATCTTCGTGGCACTTACGTCCTCTTATTGAGAAGCGCACTTTTTCGGCAATAACTCAAAAACGGTAAATCCGATAATTTTTTTCATATTTTTTGGATCTATGGTTTAGAAGATAGGGGGGGCACAACTTATGCAATTTTCGGAGTGATTATTTCCGAAAATGTTCGCTTAATGCCTTTTTTTTAAGATCGTCAAAGTGTTTTATAAAAAACTGTCAAAATATGTGCCACAGGTTGATGTTTGTAAATTTTTTTTTTCTTTTGTTACATGTGTGGAGCGCCACTCTCTAGAAATATTTATTTTTGTTGTATAACTATCAAACTAAGTAAGGGGCTTCCGCAAGACACCTACACTTAAAATTTCATCAATATACCTTTTATAGTTTTCGAGTAAAATGCCCGTGACACACGAACGAACGAACGGACATGACGAAACTATAAGGGTTCTGTTTTTGCCATTTTGGCCACGGAACGGTAAATATGAGCTCGCGAGGTCTACTACACCTCACAGAGTCACTAGTTTTCCATTTAATTTCCTGTTTTACTAATGCTGGAAATCTAAAGTGTATGCTCAGAGGGTCGAGCACGACTTTACGAATGCTGCGTAACGTTACGGTTATCGAATCGAGATCGAGAAACCTCCTACAAAATTTTAGTTCCAAATACGCTCACGGGCGGGCGCTGTTCCAAACGTCATACAAACTCGACAACGTTTACTATTCGATTTTACGTGACGCAGCATTCGTAAAGTCTAGGTAAACTTCCCAAGGCATTCACCCACTTACGTCGAAATTACCCTTTATTCAAATTAGTGTTCTCATGTTTTTTAAAGAATCCTAAAATCGGCCAGCCAGGGCGAATATGCACACACTGTGAGCTCACGAGACGTATTAACATGCAAATTGGCATTTTATCTACTCGGTTTTTTTTAGAATTCACCCCTAAATTTCATTATAAAAAAACATTCGGTGTTGCCATCGCTACGAGTATTTAGATCTTGTCGCTGTTTTGAGAAAATTGAGCGCTCATATTTTGGAACTAACTTCATTAGTACGAAAATCTAGCAATTCGGAAAGGCTCTAGTTCTTCATTACGAAGCAATTTGCTCCAGCAAGCTCTGGTATTATGAGAGAAGACAAGTCTGTTTTTTAACCGACTTCAAAAAACTATTTAAACTATTTAATAAAATCCCAACAGAAACAAAGCAGAAACATTATAACTATTTCTTAGTAGATCGCGTGAGTTATTCTGAAATAATTTAAGTATTATAATTACCGCTAAAATGAGTCGGATATTATTTTTCGTAAACGGGGCCAATTAATTTCATGGCTGGCGCACTGACACCGTTTCCATATTTTCAGATGTATTGTTACGAAATAATAGAGCTGTCAATACGAGTAATTGAAGCTTTTACCCTAGTTTTTATAAATATAATGTGAAATTGAAAGTTATTATTTATTACTTAATACACTAATCACTTTAAAAGGAGTTGCCTGCAATTAGCGGTAACCGGTTGACCTTAAATTAGGTTAGAATGGAAGTTGTGTTAAATTACCATCTGTTTGAGAAACAATAATGTAATAAAACCTTTGTACTTAGTTCTAGTAATACATCATCCATATGGCAACTTTTAATGTCTTGTCAACACAGCCATCTGAGAGTGACTATGCGCTCTCAGATTTTAATATATTTTAACTATCAATAAACAGATTTCAAGCTCTATAATGCTTTGATGTCATTAACAGTATTGTGGTCCTTCGAACCGGAAGAATTGGCTGGCTGTATGGACAAGACATAATATAAAAGTTGTCATGTGGCTGATGTATTACTAGAACTAAGTACAAAGGTTTTAATACATTATTGTTTCTCAAACATCATCTTATACAAAACAGTACCGTGAGTGACTGACTGACTGACAGACAACGCACAGCCTAAATCACTGGACCTAGAGACTTGAAATTAAGCAAACATATACTTTGAGTATCCAACTAACCCATTTTTAATTGTTTCACGGGGGCGAAGCCGCGGGGCATAATGATATACAATAACCTAACCAACTTAGAAAAGTTGAAAAACCCTTGACATTGTCATTTCAAAGTTCAATATTTCAAAAACGGGTGAACCGATTTTAGTGAAACTTAGCTAAGAACCATCTCGATTAAAATAGCTTTCGATTGAAAAAAGCCGCATCGAAATTGGTAAACCCGTTTGGGAGTTATGGTGCCACAGACAGATACGCAGATACACAGATAGACAGATACGCAGACACACAGATACACATGTCAAACTTATAACACCCCTCTTTTTTGTCGGGGGTTAAAAATAGGCAGATACGCCATAACTTCACCGCGCGCGGACATGTAATAATTATAGGTGATCATGATTCGGTGACTTAGTATCCCTTGATGGTTGACATTGCGGGTGGTAGGACCTTGTGCGAGGTCCGTCCGGATCGTTACCACCATCTTACTCGTTAATCCTGCCGCTAAGCAGCAGTGCTTGCACTGTTGTGCTCCGGTGTGGAGAGTAAGACAGCCGGTGTAATTACGGGCACAAGAGGCATTTCATCTTAGCCCTCTAGGTTGGCAACGCATCTGCAAATCCTCCGGAGTTGTGGGTGTCTATGGGCAGTGGTGATCACTTACCATCAGGTGACCCACTTGCTCGCTTGCCTTCGTCGTTGTATAAAATCGAACAAGGTCCTACCACCCGCAGAATGTTATTGAATATTCTGTGGTTACGGTGTAAGTGGGTCCCAAACTTTAGCGCAAATTCTCAATAAGCTACGTCATTGGCCTCGCGTGCACACTTTTCTATTAAATAATGGGGTTTTAATTGCAATAACTTATATTTATGTACCTATAGTTAACGATGCTTACTTATTTATATTACATTAAAATTTAGGTCACACTTGAAAAAAACCTCGGCGTTAAAAGCAACTTTTTGTAATACTCGCAATATGAGGCCCATGATAAAAATGTTTACCATTTTTTATCTTAACATTAAATGCTTTGAGTAGTTATTTAATTTTCAAAGATGTTTAAATACGATATTTACGCTTATACGATATATACGCACAAAATAACTATTAGTACTAACGTGTACAGGCAAAAATTTAACTAAAGTGGCATTCTAATACGGAACTTGCTAACTATGTATACAAACCATCATAGTAAATTCATCATTCACAGACAATTCCACTATGGCGGTTTGTTTACATAGCAAGTTCCATAGAATGACACTAAGGTATAATTTTAACTTCGAATAATAATTACGTGTTCTATTTTTAACTTTAAACAGGGGCATAACTTTCCGGATAAGTATTAAATTTTTAATCGGGTCAAATATAACGTAATTAAACAAAGTAGATAGTTAATTAAAATTGAGGATGAAATTTAATTTTGAATTGTCAAGAACTTCTTAAATCAAAGGGTACGTAATATCCTAAAATGCTTCTTTGACTAGCCCGGGTACTAATTTCATTCCAGATGCCTCCTTATTCTTCAGTACGAGGAAGACAGAGACAGGTTGAAGGGACAGCTGTAATTAATAAGGGTAAATAAAGTTTGGGAGATTTTATTTCCTGTCCCGTAAAGTTTGAATGTCACCGACGAATTGAATTGAAATGTCAGTCAAGAGAGAGCGACTCAGGTGGTCCGTTAAAGAACTGTCTGTTTAAGGGTACTCCTGCTGAGCTGGCAACGTCGCATTTTTATTTTAGTTTTTCTCGATTATTCCACGGAAATTGAATGAAGTTTAAAAACGTGGTCTGACCATCTTAATTTAATAAGTAAATGTGTTTAATGCAACTAATCAATCGGTATATATTTATAACAAAAAAACCAAACTATATTGCGTTGCTCTGTAAACAAAGAAACGACATTTAAAGTTTATCCTTCAATAATGTTGATTCCTTTCTATTTAATTATAAATCTGCATCTTTCAGTTTTATTTCAATAACAAACATATTTCTGCATCTTCAATGCAAATCATTTTTATCACCTATCGAACTCAAATGACAACTGACAGCGCGGAACGCGAAATTCAAAATCAAAGAAAATTACAATAATTTTTCTTCACATTTTTTTTATTAAACGAACATTTTCAGGGTTCCGTACCTCAAAAGGAAAAACGGAACCCTTATAGGATCATTTTGTTGTCCGTCTGTCTGTCTGTCAAGACCCTTTTTCTCTGGAACGCGTGGAGGTAGCATGCTGAAATTAATATGAAATACTTAAACCTGCGGTCCCTTAAAGCCGTGAAAAAATCAACCTTCTAAGTCAACGCAATCAAAAGATACAGTCATTAAAAAATCCATTTCCATACAAATTGTCTATTTCCAAAAACCTAAAGGGTACTTCCAGATGTCCTAGAAACTTGAAATTTGGTACGAAGGTAGCTCTTATAGCACAACCACTCGGAAAAGTCTCAAAATCTTAAAGTTTTGTGTCAGTTTGTAGATTTCACAGACCAATATAAGTTGACCCCACACTGCGTACATTTTGCTTAGGAGCAGGGCTCTGCTAACACTGGACTTTTTAAAACACTGGGGAAAAGCGTTAAAATCTTTCTACGGAACCCTCGTGCGCGAGTCCGACTCGCACTTGGCCGGTTTTAGACACATTAAATTATACATTTAGAAAGGACCTGGTCAGACCACATTTTATATTTTCATTCAATTTCCATGGAATGATGGAGAAAAAGTAAAAACAAAAATGCGACGTTGCCAGCTCAATAGTAGTAAACGCTCTTAAAATGACGTAAAGTAAATTTGGATACTACAGTGCCCTAAGCACGACTTGTCGAATCCTGCGTTACGTTACGGTTATCGTATCGAGATTGAGAAATCTCATACTAAATTTTAGTTCCAAATACGCTCACGGGCGGGCGCTGTTCCAAACGTCGTACAAACTCGTTATAGTTTACTATTCGAATTTTACGTGACGCAGGATTCGACAAGTCGTGCTTAGGGCACTGGTGACTATATAGTTTATTTTCTGCCAAATTGGCAGCGAAGGATAAATTTATTTGAATCTACGGAGATGAGATCGATCTATGTAGATAGGGAAGGGCCGTTGTCATTTAGATTGAGGAGGTCAAGTGCCGGCTTACAGAAGAGATGATTGGAAGATACTCCACCGACAAGAAATACAGAAATAAATTTACGTCCGGTCAGGCACGAGCTCAGAAAGGTAGTAATTACGAAACGCCACTATAGCTTTATTCAGAGGGTTGAGCACGACTTCACGAATGCTGCGTAACGTTACGGTTATCGTATCGAGATGGAGAAACCTCATATAAATTTTAGCTTCAAATACGCTCACGGGCGGGCGCTGTTCCAAACGTCATACAAACTCGACAACGTTTCCTATTCGATTTTACGTTACGCAGCATTCGTAAAGTCGCGCTCGACCCTCTGGCTTACGCCATCAGGATTGGAAGTATTTTTTTTGGCTTTGTTAGCGGTGTTATTAACATGAAACTACCGTGACACTCAATCATAGTGAAGTAAAACGGATCACTCACGTATACAAGTCGAGTTTAGCGCGACTTGTTTCGGACTAATTCGTAGTCCTACCTCTGGGAGCGCGCCGGGGCGTTAGCGGTGCTGTTTGTACTTTACTTTACATAAAAAATTAAACAAAGAAACTTCATTGTTTCCGTACAAAAAATGTTCAACTAACAATACTGTTTCTAATCCTATGAAACGTTTCTGCTGTGAAACTAAAGCAGTTTCTATGAAAAGTTTGAAACAGCGCTTGTAGATTCTCTAATCAAATAAGAAACCGGAATAAGGATTCCATTAGATTATCTCAATTCCTGTTTTAGGCAGTTGTCCGACCGCCAGCCAGGAAGCGACTAGTTCTCGACTATTTTACAATAAACTGAGGCAAGTGTCCCAGTGTCTGACACTGCCTCTATACTTAGTTGGCACCTCCAATCATAATAATAATAATTATTATTATTATAAGCCTGGTGAAGTGTCCCACAGCTGGGCAAAGGCCTCCTTCCATGCTCTCCACGTGTCCCGATTTTTAGCGGTTTCAGGCCAATGCAATCGAAGAAAGACATTAAAATTTAGGTAATTTGTAGCAAATATTAAGTAGGGTAATTATTTAAATAAAGTTACCGAAAATTGGAACTTTACATAAAGTGGATAGATACAATGTTGCTATTAAATTAATCCAGGATAGTGAAAAAAAGCGGATCACTCACGTATCGAGTTTAGCCCGACATGTTTCAGAGTAGGTAATTCGTATTAGTCTTTCCTCTGTAATTTATTCTAAGTAGTAGCGAGTAGAAACGCGGCGCGAAGTGTGCGTCTCGCTGTCGCTGGGTCGTGCGCTCCTAGAGGAAGGGACTACGAATTAGTCTGAAACATGTCGGGCTAAACTCGATTTATGTACGTGAGTGGTCCGTTTTATATTTCACTATGTTTGAGTCTCACGGTAATGTTAATAGTAATCCAGGATTAATTTATTGAGTGGGAGAGATAGTTTCTCTATCGTCGGCGCGGGCGGTGAGACAACTGCCTTTTCTATCCTATATTACTGGAATATTGACATTGGGCTGGGTCTGTGGTAATAGGATTCCAGAATCGAGTGTTCTTTAAGAGAGTTAGACTGAGCTCAGGTTGTCACGTAACAATTTGGATTGGAAATAGGTAAAATGTCAGAATACAGAACAAACCAGAACCCGCGAACGCACCTGCGAGGCAACTAAAATTAGTTTAGCATAGTCATCTCCGAGCACGAAGCGTATCGTGACGTGTTGTACGAATGACAATACTAATTAATCCCAGAGTTGCAAAAGCGCTTAGTCGACGCAACTTGTGACCAAAGGGCTGGCAATTTTCTCTCTCAAAGAATCAGCATCGCTATTCAGCGTGGAAACGCTGCCAGCCTTTTGGGCACTATGCCACGTGGGCCTTATTTAGATTTAATTTAGTTTTTAACCGACTTCAAAAAAAGGAGGAGGTTCTACGTTCCACTGAATGTTTTTTTTTTATGTATGTTCATCGATTACTCCGTCAATTGTAGACCTATATTGAAAAAAAAAATTTTTTTTTCCAAAGTGTATACTCCTGAGGTGGTCCCATTGTCACCAAGTCATGATCTGATGATGGGATCCCAGGGAAATCGAGGGCAACCCTCAAATTTTATAGGCACGTATTATGTGTTTCATATACTTTCTAAGGCTATTCAAGTATTTGCGTCTGGTAGTCATCATCTCATGTTGATGAGCTGATGATGGAAGGTACAACTCCTTAACGGTTAGGAGTTGGAGGATAATTTTGAAAATGTTAAATCATTATTCGAAAGGGTATACTCCTGAGGTGGTCCCATTGTCACCAAGTCATGATCTGATGATGGAATCCCAGGGAAATCGAGGGCAACCCTCAAATTTTATAGGCACGTATTATGTGTTTCATATATTTTTTCTAAGGCTATTCAAGTAATTGTGTCTGGTAGTCATCATCCCATGTTGATGAGCTGATGATGGAAGGTACAACTCCTTAACGGTTAGGAGTTGGAGGATAATTCTGAAAATGTTAAATCAACGTAAAATTGTGAAATAAAAACTTTTTAACCAAAAAGTAAAACCGCCTTCAAAAAAACCTTAGAAAAAAACGTTAAATAATCCTCTTAAATAATAATAAACAAAATGCATTTATTTCGGACAACAGAAACTAAAGCCCAAAGTTTTATGGCCTAGCACTAACTAACAGAAATATGAAGTCGGTGCGGTGAGAGCGGAATATTCTTTGAATGAAGCACTGACTGAAGCAATGACAGCGGCACACAACAACCCTCGTTTTTATCGTCATTTTTAGTGAGTCATCATCATCATGATGTCAGCCAAAAGACGTCCACTGCTGAACATATGCCTCCCCCAAAGCTCTCCGCTCAGACCGGTCTTGTGCTTTCCGCATCCACCGCTGTCCCGCGGTCCTTACCAGGTCGTTTTTGTGAGTGATCCGTTTTATTTCACTATGATTGAGTCCCACGGTAGTTTTATGTTAAAAGTACCTAATTTTAACTTTGAGACTTTTTACTTAAATACTCATCTCAATTTACTTGGGTACTTACTTCCGCTACTCGAGTTCCCTTTAATAATACGACCTTTAGCTTAATTTTACCCTTAGAATGCAAAATAAATCAAAAGCCGCTTTCAGTCATACCGCACGCTGCGGAGCGAGCCCATTTTTTTATTGATTTCGCTACCCGTTTAAACTCGTTCATATTCTGTTTTTTATGCGCCCAATGGCATTTCTGTATGTAAGAACGTCACGAGAAGGCATTAATTAAACATTTACATTTATTAACATAATAAAAGCAATTTACGATGACATTAAATCTAAGCTTAAACTAAGTAAACTAAAACTTAAAACCTTTTAACAAAAAAAGTGAAACTGCCTTCAAAAAAAACCTTAGAAAAAAAACGTAAAATAATCCTCTAAAATAATAATAAATAAAAAAATAAAATGCATTTATTTCGGACAACAGAAACTAAAGCCTAAAGTTTTATGGCCTAGCACTAACTAGCAGAAATATGAAGTCAGTGCTTCATTCAAAGAATATTCCGCTCGCACCGCACCGACTTCATATTCCTGCTAGTTAGTACTAGGCCATAAAACTTTAGGCTTTAGTTTCTGTTGTCCGAAATAAATGCATTTTATTTTATTTTATTTTATTTATTATTATTTAAGAGGATTATTTTACGTTTTATTTCTAAGGTTTTTTTGAAGGCAGTTTTACTTTTTTGTTAAAAGGTTTTAAGTTTTGGTTTACTTAGTTTAAGCTTAGATTTAATGTCATTGTAAGTTGCTTTTATTATGTTAATAAATGTAAATGTTTAATTAATCCCTTCTCGTGACGTTCTTACATACAGAAATGCCGTTGGAAGCATAAAAAATAGAATATGAATGAGTTTAAACGGGTAGCGAAATCAATAAAAAAAATGGGCTCGCTCCGCAGCGTGCGGTATGACTGAAAGTGGATTTTGATTTATTTTGCATTCTAAGGGTAAAATTAAGCTAAAGGTCGTATTATTAAAGTGAACTCGAGTAGCGTAAGTAAGTACCCAAGTAAATTGAGATGAGTATTTAAGTAAAAAGTCTCAAAGTTAAAATTAGGTACTTTTAACATAAAACTACCGTGAGACTCAATCATAGTGAAATAAAACGGATCACTCACAAAAACGACCTGGTAAGGATGGCGGGACCGCGGTGGATGCGGAAAGCACAAGACCGGTCTGAGCGGAGAGCTTTGGGGGAGGCATATGTTCAGCAGTGGACGTCTTTTGGCTGACATCATGATGATGATGACTCACTAAAAATGACGATAAGAACGAGGGTTGTTGTGTGCCGCTGTCAGCTGCGCTTAGTAGTCGCGCGAGCAGAGCGGCGCGTAGTGTGCATCTCGCTGCCGCTGAGTCGTGCGCTCCCAGAGGAAGGACTACGAATTAGTCCGAAACAAGTCGGGTTAAACTGCTGCTCAAAGAAAAATAGTGTATTGTTTCACTATTTCAATTAGGTACTAACAAAGAATAATTTATAAAAACTTGTAGTTGGTGTCTTAGGTTAGAG
Organism: Clepsis dumicolana; assembly: GCA_963691665.1. NCBI lineage: Eukaryota > Metazoa > Arthropoda > Insecta > Lepidoptera > Tortricidae > Clepsis > Clepsis dumicolana. The sequence goes on along the minus strand of OY829527.1, from coordinate 7,740,853 downwards.
CGTAGATATCAACACGGCCGTTTAGGTAAACGCCTACACACTGAAATGCAGAATGTTAAATACCAACTCAACACTCGAAATTTCTACAACAAACTTAACCCTCTTTCAAGTGATTAACATTAATTAAGTACATTAACAAAACTTCCCCTGAAATTAATTAATTACAGTAGGATGTTTCCTTCGTTAATTATAAGAAACAGAACAGGTTGATTTTATTTTCTTGGGTTAAATGTGAATGAAAAGGACTTTGTTAACTGTCATTCGTACCTACATTACATGAAAGCACGTTAAATATTAACCTCAAGCACACATTTATTATAGTAATAATACTGAACTTTTGTATTTCTGCTTTTACTTCTTACATAAAGCATTTACCACACAGAATTATGAAATTTATTATTTGTTACGTAAGCTGTATTTGTTATAGAACACACTTTGAAGTTAACATAAAAATCATAAAGTGCCTAGATAAGATTTTCAAAGGCTTTCCATGAACGTTCTACCTAACTATTAATTAAGGTTAATAAGTAGTTATGTATTTGCTAAATTACGTTTGAGCCCAAAAAGTTAAGTCATCATGGGACAATTTGACACCAATTGACCTAGTCCCAAACTAGGCAAAGCCTGTACTATGGGTACCAGACAATGGATAAAAATACTTATATAGATAAATACATACTTATATACATAATTAAACACCCAAGACCCGAGAACAAACATTCATATTCATCATACAAACATCTGCCCCGACCGGGATTTGAACCCGGGACCTCAAACTTCATAGTCAGGGTCTCTAACCACTAGGCTATTCGGCCGTCAAGTAAGTACTTACCTAGTTTAAGATGAAAAAATATTTTCTCTAGCCGTTAATTTTTTCCTAGAAAATTGGCAATGAATAAATCTTAATGCATGCTCAAGAGCAATAAAAACAGGTCACTTTTTATAAACAATTCCATACAAAGTGACCCGTTTTTTTTTGCTCTTGAGTGTAGTAAATAAATAAAAAGTAGGTAAGTAGATACTCGCAATGTTTAGCTTATTTTATGGACAGTAGAATTTTTGTAGTGAAAAGTAGGTAAGTAGATACTCGCAATGCTTAGCTTATTTTATGGACAGTAGAATTAATTTGTAGTGAAAAGTAGGTAAGTAGATACTCGCAATGTTTAGCTTATTTTATGGACAGTAGAATTAATTTGTAGTGAAAACGAGTCTAACAAAAGGATAATACTTATCCAAATATTTGAGTAAACGTTTAATATTTTTCTTTATCAACACAAATGTATTTCATATTTCTATTTCATTAAAATACTTAGGTAATTTACATTATCTTGTGTTTTATAAAATTACGAGACGCGCATTAAAAGCAATGTAAGAAACAATAAAAATAATGAACATGCTCGCAAGGCGGAAGCAAACAATAAAATGTCTAATTTATAAAATGGCGTGCTCGAAAAATCCTCAAAATGGCCACGCGTGTATACTCAACAGGAAAAGATAGGGATGTCCTAGATTCATCGACGTAATTATTGTTTTATGTGGCAGAAATGTTTTCCGTCTGGAGTCTCTGCATACCTGGTGTACTTAAAATTGATTATATTACATACTAGCAGCCCGTCCCGGCTTCGCACGAGGTAGACAATTATAAAATGAAAAAAGTTGTTGTAGTGACATAACTACAATAGTTGGACATATGCTACCGCGGAGTTTTTTGTAGACATTATGATGTTCTTCAATATTGTTGTACATTATTTTGTTCTATCGCTAATAGTTTCGGCAGCGCATTCGACGAAAGACATTTTAAGACTCATTTTTCTACACCTTCGGTTACATTGTTCAAATTTTACCAAGGATCCCTAATTTTTTCAAAGTGAAATGTAGCCTATGTCAAATTGGAATTTTTTTGGTGAAAGAATTTTTTAAATCGGCCCAGTACTTTTTGAGCCTATTCATTACAAACATACAAAAATAGGTACAAATCTTTCCTCTTTATAATATTAGTGTAGATGTAGATTTATAACTTACTTGGGTTTAATAGACTTCTGATTCCAGTCTACGTCAGCGGTTAACTAATTTAGAGGTAATTTACAAGTTTTGAACAACGCTAATCTATTTAAACTATGTCGCCGATATTTTATATGTTATTAAAAGCCTCGCAATTAATGATCTAAATCGATATCAACGTTAACAATAGATTCTTTTTTCAATACGTCTCATCCCTAAAGGTATATTTTGCGAAGAAAAATTATAATGATGTATCGTTTCCGTTTCGCTAAATATACCAAAATGCCGTGATTGCGGAAATAAATGCTAACCATATTATTCTTATACGATTTCGTTATAAGGATAAAGTGATTGTGAAAATTGTAAGTGGAATCGACATTTTAACATGAAACTCAATAATATGACTAAATTATAGTGAAAGAAATTGATCATTATGATGTATTTCGATTTAATTTAGTTTAAAGTTTTAGTTTAATTAGTTTTAGCTTGGATTTAATGTCATTGTAAACTGCTTTTGATACCCTATGTAAATATTTTCAATACAATATTGTACACCATTCCTAAGAACACCGGTCGCGAGAGAGGCCCGCTACGGTATCTATTTATGACCACAGACTACTATAGTAGCGGGTAAAGGGAATGCTCTATGAAACCAGCTAACTGTAGGTACGTATATCTGAAGCCTTACCCCTTAGTTTTTTTCTCTAAAATCTCCATTTACCGCAAGTCGAAATTAGCTGGCAAAGCCAGATAATTCAGCGTCCAATAGTGCTTCCGCGTACCGCGTTCGTCCCGCGAGGCAGATAACAGATAATATATACTCGTAGCGTTCGTATACGTACGCATTGCGGTATTATGCAGAGAGCGGTTTTTTGGGGTTGCATGGGAGAGGTTCCTTTGGCTACAAGCTGCAGTTTCTCGTGCGTGATGAATAAATGATAGTGAGCACCTTTCCTGGTTTATGTTCTGCATTGGCAGTTTTATTCAATTTTAATGAGCTGAGATTTTACGGAGCATTCACTTCTAACGTATTTTTCTTTAATATAACTCGTGGATATAGTGGTGGGTGACATTTATTTGACCTTATCCATAACTAGATATGATAGTGTACGTCAAGTATGTTGTTTGACTCATCATGACATGGGAAAATTTGGAGTAGGTAATCTTACTGTTATAACTGTTGAACTTGCTATCACATGTCATTCGTTCACCAAGCCCCTAAATGTGATGAGTGTAAAACATAAACTATTAGACTGGTGAACTATCCCACTGCTGGGCAAAGGCCTCCCCCCCATGTACTCTAAGCGTCCCGATTTTTAGCGGTTTGCGGCCAGTCGTAAATTAACAAGTTAAATATTTTACTTCACGACCTTTATTTCACTGGTCGACCAGAAGTAGGCGGGGCCTCCGCTCTTATGTTGTCAGCATTCCCAAAATCCGCAATAAGCGTTTTCGGTCTTCCTTCATCATCCGTAAGGCTAAGGAGTGGAATTCCCTGCCAGCGTCTGTGTGTCCTGAACACTTTAATCTGGCCGTTTTCAAGTCTAGGGTGAATGGGCATTTGCTAGGCAAGCGTGCTCCATCGTAGACCACATCTTCGCTTATCATCAGGCGTGATTGTGGTCAAACGAAAGCCAATAGTGTATAAAAAAAAACATTGGCCTTTTCTTACCACGATTACCAGATTTACCGATTATCTGTCATGGCGGGCAACGGGCAAACCCAAACCAATATTGTCAAAAGATTAAATACCGAAATAAACTCGAACTCTTCAAACGGAACCCTCGGGAACTCGAAATTCTTTAGCCACTTAACAACTTTTAAAAAACTTCGCCGGTCGTTTGCCGAAATGCTGGCTCCGTTTCCACCTGAACTGTGCGTAAACAGGCATTCTTGGGACTTTAAATTCTGTTGACTATGGAAACTTTATTCAGGGAAATTAAAGGTGAAATTTCCAGCGACTTTGTATGGGCTCGACTCGGTCGGGGTATTTTGGGGGCATTGGCATGAAAATGTCAGTGGAGTGAGTCGTTTTGAATAAATATTTGTATCTGTATTTTGTTAGTAACTAGTAACTGATATTTCATGGTAGTCATAAAGCAGCTGCCTTTTTTTGACCAACGGTCTATTATGAAAAAGATACTAGCTCAATCTAAAGTCTAATACAATATCGTGGTATTTATTACATTTATATAATACTTAATTTCATTTGTCGGTAACGTACAAAAAAGTTCATTCGGTTACTCATAATCATAATTGCATGTTATTGTTGCCAGTGTAATTGTTATTTTAGACGCGCAATTATAATTACACTTTTTTTATTTTTATTTTTCTGTACAAACCACAGAACCAATAAAAAGAGGTTAGAAATGTTATCGTTCGTATTTCCAACCAGAATCAATATTGCAGCTTTTCCCCCTCCACTTACTATTAACGTACTCACGCAAAAGCATTACGCAATCACGCACACAATTACTAGTGTAATTAACTCGTTGTGGATGAGTTTCCGCAATCACAAATGCTGCAAGATATCATTTTATCTACACGAAATTTCTGGAAGCTTAATATCATTACGACAGTCAATTCTCGTCTTCAAAAACCAATACAATTAAAAAAAATAGGCCTCTATTTAAAAAAATCTATACGTAACGTCAGCTCGATATGTTTGTCTATGAATAGATAAAAAAAAACAGCCAAATTCGTGGCAGGTTTATGATACCTTCGGCTTCTGAACCCATCTTAGAGTATTAATAATTTGTGTGTAGATAAAGTAATGTATGCAACTCTACATAATTAGGCATTAAAATACTCGTGTGATCCTATTATGAAACTCAGCTTCACCTCGTTTCGTTAAAATAGTTTTAAGGACCCTCATTATATAACAGTTGCATAAACTACTATTAGAATACATGTCATGTACGGGTGTTACAAGCAATACTGAGTCACAATTCGCACACTTGTGGCGTACCGTACGCGTCACAAGAACGGCGACTAGGTCACGCGACCATGCCACTTCTATCCTATCTTTATTAGTTCTGTGGAATAAACACTGGCCGAAAAATATATTTTCTATTACACCGGGCGGATGTTGTCAAAAGTTTTGTAGAAATGGGTATTCTTGGATTAGTTTTGCAAAAGATATGAAAAAAATAATATTAGAGAAAGGATAAAAGGTTTCTTTATTTTACTAACTTATGCTCTTTACGAATAATAATATTGGAAGTGCTAAATTGGTTAAGTATTCTTTTAACATGAAACTTCCGTCCCGTGAGACTCCATTCATCCTATATAACTTCCTAACTAATATTATAAAGGCGAAAGTAACTCTGTCTCTCTGTCTCTGACAGAAAAACCGCTGCACCAATCTAGATGAAATTTGGTAAGAAGATAGTTTGAATATTGAGGAATAACATAATTTTTATTCGGAAAAATTGTATAGTTCCCGCGGGATAGCGATAACCAAAATCTACGCGGACGAAGTCGCGGGCAACAGCTAGTAGTAAGAATAAACGAAAATTAGTGCGAAATAAACATCGGGCTAAATTCGACTAATATACGTCTTAATAATTATGTCATTGTCATGACAATCGAAAGCGATGCCGAGGCATTTTTAAAGCCAACTGTGCCCTTTGTGTAATCAAAAAGCACAAAATACATCTCGATCGCGTTTGCGTTAGTGTCAAATAGTATGAGAATTGTTAAACGCGAACGCGATCGAGACGTATTTCTTGGCCTGGTCGGCGATTACACTAGGCGCTGAATGATTTTGTCATATAACAGCATCGGAATCCTTTTGTTACACGAAGGTAAATTTTCGAGGCGCTCTCGTAATCGCGTTCCTTTTCGTCCGTCAAGCCGATGCATTTCCAAATGAGTAAGACAGTAAGTAAGTAGTAAGCCTGCAGGGAGTGGAAATAGGTACCTACTATTAGATTTAATTTTAACCTAGTCATAACAATTTATCAGGTTCAGTATCTTGTCTGACTCATTAGCACAACATTGCACTCGACGGTCGGTTCATTTGTTGCTGCATTAAACTAATACAACGAAGAAAACAGTTCTTACTATATTGTTATTAAACTATATTCAGACCTAGACAGTCTGAAACCTGACTCTCACGTGATTGTTTAGATAGAATTGTTTACAAACACAGACATGTAGGCAGACTGCCTGACCACCTCTGGCCCCTGTTTCACCATATTTACAATTGTCAGTTTTATATGACAATTCGAACTACATTTCTTTGATAATATGAAGGGCGCTAAAACTAAAGCTCTTGAAGTCAGCAGTTGACACCGAATTGTCATTAAAACTGACAATTGTAAAGTTGGTGAAACAGGGGCCTGTACTTCATAAAGAACGCAATAAAATCTTGATGCTGCCTTAATGGTTCCTTCTAAATCAGACTCAAAGTTACGCGGTATTGAATACTTTTTATTTACAATTTATTTTCCCTGGTTGAAATACTTATTTGTCAATTTACCTTGAAAGCATTTCCTTAAATTCACTTGTCACTGTCAAGTTAAAGTGCCAAGGAAAGCGCGACTTCGAAGGAGAAAAGAAATTTGGAAATAATTGTCTTAAATAACCGCACCTTCGAAAAGTTGAAACACCCACCACACTTTTATTTCCAAGTACAATATCTCAATAACCATTTCAATGAAACTAGCTTTCACTTATTTAAAATCACGTCGAAATAGTTTCATCCGTTTAGGAGTTACAATGCCACAGCAAACACTCAGATGCACAGATTATAAACGTCAAACGAATATTACCCTGCATAGGTTTTGATTTACTTGGGATTGACAGACATATACTTAGATAGTCTGACAGACAGAGTGATCCTATAAAGGTTGACTTTTTTCCTTTTGAGGTACGGAACCCTAAAAACGTTCACGCGTCTGAATCATTCACTAGCTGTCATGCACGTTCACACACATTTATCCGTTGATACGGAACTCCAAAAATCACGCGGCGCGAATCGCAACTAAAAGTTTGCTTTCAAGCAAAAAATACGGCCTCCAACGCACGGAGGGCGAAGTTTGCGCTTTGCGAAAATATATTATTCGCTGAAAGCGCTTTCGTCGGTTTATGTACTGGCTGGTTTTTTGTTTTTCAGCAAAATTTCGTTAGGGTTATTTGACGTCCTGAACCACTGTTGTTACCACTAGTGTAAATTTCACGTCGCAATCAATGATATTATTACATATTAAAAGAAGCAGATTATATCGCCAGTACGCCGAAAATGAAGCGCAGAAAAAGCTACAATTATTATTGTAGCCTCTTTGAACTCAGTCGCTTTCAAATAAGATCGTAATTTGCGAGCAAATAATGTCAACATGTTCGGAACATGTTTTTCGAACATAGACGTATCTTTACATATAATACTTACCTAGGGACTAGGTCAATTGGTGTCAATCGTCCCATGATATTTATTTATTATTATTTAATTCTCTATCCCATGGGAATTTTGAGCAATCCTTCCTTAGTCTACCTCTAGGATACTCAAGGTATTCTTTGCCAAATTTCAAGTCTCTAGGTCCAGTGGTTTATTCTGTGCGTTGTCTATCAGTCAGTCAGTCACGGCAGGTACTGTTTTATAGGTATAGATAGATGAACATGATTAAATTAATAAATTTGACGAAGCTTGTTGCTGATTTATCTCTGTGTTCTTCTCATTGTTTGTAATTTGTGTGTGTATTAATTCAATAAAAAATTGCTTTGTTAATTGATAAATGAATAGAAATAGAAATAGAAATAGAAATAGAAATATATTTATAAAGGGTACTATGGGTTATTTCGGTGCCAATATGCCGCTAAAGGCGCTGCCGATTTGCTCATAGTAATTGAGACGTCAACTCAAACGCGATCAAGACGTTTTCTTGTGTCAAAAATGACACTAAAGCCGTCTAACTATATCGATAGGAATTAGGTTAATTGGTAATGTAACTCGTGAAAATTAACCTCATTCATATAGATAAATACATACTTATTTACATATTAAACATCCAAGACACGAGAACAAACATTCGTATTTATCATACAAACATCTGCCCCGGCCGGGGATCGAACCCGGGACCTCGAGCTTCATAGTCAGGGTCTTTAACCACTAGGCTATCCGGTCGTCTGTGTCCGGTCGGTTTTAGTGTTATAATTTATACATCACTATTATTATAGTGAATTCACTTCACTAAAACTGTTTTAGTTTCGCTATCGCTACCACCGACTATACTCGACTGACATTTAATAATAAATATCATCATGGGACAAGTGACACCAATTGACCTAGTCCCAAATTAAGCAGAGCTTGTGTTATGGGTACTAGACAACGGATAAACATACTTATATAGATAAATACATACTTAAATACATATTAAACATCCAAGACCCGAGAACAAACATTCGTATTCATCATACAAACATCTGCCCCGACCGGGATTCGAACCCGGGACCTGAAGCTTCGTAGTCAGGGTCTCTAACCACTAGGCTATCCGGCCGTCACATTAATGAATAAATCCCTCTATTTCACTATGATTGACTGTGACGGAAGTTTTGTGTTAAAAATAAGTACCTATCGTTATCAATCTGTCATACTAATATTAGTTTAGTACAGCATTTTTAACTAATGTTATCTTTTTTCTTTGCAGATAACAAATACAGAGAGAACATCATGGTAAGTTTTTAACAATATAATTATATGTATACATGTATAGGTACATCGTGAGGAAACCTGCACACTCTTTCGAAGCAATTCAATGGTGTAAGTGAAGTTCCCAATCCGCACTGGACCCGCGTGGGAACTATAGCCCAAGCCCTCTCATTCTGAGAGGAGGCCTGTGCCCAGCAACGGGACATAAATAGGCTGATGATGATGTATAGGTAACACAACCAATCTTGGTGTAATTGTATGGCATGCGACCCGGAGTGTCGAGGATCCGGGTTCGATTCCCGGGGTTGGCATTTTATGGTCTATTCTGTGTATTCATGTTTCAGTGAGTTTAATATAATTCTCGTACTATTTGACATTTTAACGCAAACGCGTTCGAGGCGTATATATTTTTTGCCCGTTGACGACGTTCTGAGCGCCGAGTGTAATCGCTGACAAAGCCAAGAAATACGTCTCGATCGCGTTCGCGTTAAGCAATTCTCATACTATTTGACACTTTAACGCTAACGCGATCGAGAAGTATTTCTTGGCTTTGTCGGCGATTACACTAAGGGCACTGAACTCTTTTCACCCTATTTAAATCACAGTCACAGCCAATTACTGTCAAAGAAGACTAGAGCAGCACTGCGAACTAGGAAAAATCTGAAACAATAAACTCGATATTGCCAAGGATAAATTACCCGGGGGCAAAAACTGTCCCGGTTTGGACACTTTCCAAATATCAGGGTTTGCCCTGGACAGCCATGGAATGCTAATGTGACCCGGTTTTTCATTAATTTTATTGCATCTGCGAGATTAGATTGGGCAGACGTTTGCGTTAAAATTGGACGTTATTTTATTAACCCCCGACGAAAAAGAGGGGTGTCCTAAGTTTGACCTGTAATGGAGGGACCGATTTCGATGCGATTTTTTTAAATCGAAAGCTGCTTTAATTGAGATGGTTCTTAGCTAAGTTTCATTATAATCGGTTCACTCGTTTTTGAAACATTGAACTTTGAAATGACGACGTCGGGGGTTTTTCGACTTTTCTAAGTTGTTATTTATGCGTTTTGATCGCACTGAGGGTCGAGCACGATTTTGCGAATACTACATAATGTTACGGTTATCGTATCGAGATCGAGAAACGTCATACTAAATTTTAGTTCCAAATACGCTTACGGGCGGGCGCTGTTCCAAACGTCATACAAAGTTGACAACGTTTACTATTCGATTTTACTTTACGCAGCATTCGTAAAGTCGTGCTCGACCGTCTGGTATTGTAATCTAGGCTACCACCCTAGCGGTTTTTCACTTATCGCCTCTCAAGCAGAGGGTCGTGGGTTCGAGCCCCAATTCGCAACTCTGAGTTTTTCGAAACCTATGTGCGATACGAATTTATTATAAGCTTTTTGGTGAAGGAAGACATCGTGAAGAATCCTGCACACTCAACTAATTTTTAAGTCATTACCTGTCAGCAGTGTAGGAGTTTAGTGAACAGGGTGTCGGCTGAAAAACAGCGCTGCGTACGAGGGGCGGCTGATTAGTTATCTCCTTGGTCAGAAATATATACAAAAATAATGCTGGCTGGTATGGATTTATATTCGTTTGTTATTCTATTTTCAAAATGTATTACATTCATTTGTTTATTGCATCACGTTTATTTGTCTCCTACAATTGTTTCAAACATGTCGGTAGAAAAAGTGAAAATGGATAAAATCGAGCAGCGTGCGGTGATTAAGTTTTTGACTAAAGAAGGGAATACGCCTTCGGAGATCAGACAGCGTATGTTACGTGTGTTTGGCAGTTCGTGTTCTTCCGAATTTGTTATAAAGTTTTGGTCAAAGCAATTTAAGTTAGGTCGTGAGAGCCTGGAAGATGATCCTCGTAGCGGAAGACCAGTTTCGGCCGTCACCGATGAAAATATAGCCAGGGTGAAAAAAAAGCATATTAGAAACCGACGAGTGAAGCAGTGGGAGATAGCTAGAGATGTGGGCGTCAGTAAAGAGCGAGTCAATGAAATAATTCATGAGCATTTGAACATGTCCAAGGTTAGTGCACGTTGGGTCTCCAGAATGTTGACTGCATTTGACATGGAGAGGCGTGTCAAATGTTGCGAAGAGTTTTTGGACATGAGTCGAGGGAAAGAGGAAGAAATAATTTCTAGAATTGTAACATGTGATGAGACTTGGTTTCGACAATGGGACCCGGAAAGTAAGCAAGAGTCGTTACAGTGGAAATTTAAGGATGAGAAGCCGCCTCGGAAATTCAAGGTCTGTCCATCGACAGGTAAACTTATGGCTACAATCTTTTGGGACACAGAAGGAATTTTGCTCATAGATTATTTACCGAATAAAACTACAATGAATGCTGATTATTACTCAAACTTACTATATCAACTAAGAGAGACAATAAAAGAAAAACGGCGAGGTAAACTAAGCAAAGGAATTCTGATTTTGCACGATATCGCACCAGTGCATACCGCCCGCACAACGAAGCTAGCAATTAAAGACAATGGCTTTTAAACCATTGACCACCCTCCTTATAGTCCTGATTTAGCCCCCTGTGACTATTTTCTGTTTAGACTTCTCAAGAAAGACCTCAGGGGACGAAGGTTTATGACCGATGACGAAATGAAGGCTGCGGTTACTGACTTTTTGACGACAAACCGAAAAATTTTTTTTTAATGGTTTAAATTCAATATTTTAAAAATTTAATAAGTGCATTTTACTATCAGGGGACTATATAGAAAAATAAAAAAAAAATTAGCCACGATAGTCTTTTGTTTCATTGTTAGGTAGATTACTTTTCAGCCGCCCCTCGTATATTATGCTGATGCCGCGCCTATTGTCACAAACTAATCGTATTATGTTTTTAATTTGTTGTGTGAACTGTAAAATGTTGTTTTGTGGCAATAAACTTTTTGTTCCTTCTTTCTTTCAAAACAGAAACGAAAAAGAAATATGCTTCCTTATTACATAGTTATACTTGTCTTTTTTTCTTGAGAAATGCGGCCTTAATAATAATGGGTTTTCCACAGCCGGTCAGAAATAAATTTCTTCTATAATACAACTTTGTACGGAAGATCAAATAGTCGCATACGTGGCAATGACCCTTATCAAAGAGCACCTAAAATCCATTTCAGCAAATTCTCACTAGTAATTATTTCCAGCGTTTGAGTCGTTAATTAACGCTCACATAGCATTTGGTGCAAAGTCCGTAGAAAACAAAATCTACTTTAATAAGACACGTAATTTTATCTTAATTCTGCGTAAATTGGAATGTCTCTTGATAATTAATGGAGCTTGTTAATCTTTCGTTCTTTCTTGTTATTTTTTAGGCCGAATCTTTTCCTAATTCTGCCGGGGGCATGTTCACGGAAGCAGTGAGGTAATTTATCTGTGAAACATATTAAAAGACGATGTGGGGTAGAGAGATAATTTTGCTCGGATTGCCGTGTAGAGATTGCGCCCGTTTGCAGAAGTTTTTTTTTATGTTATGTAGGTATCTACAAAGCCGGTCAAGTGCGAGTTTGACTCGTACACGAAGATTTCTGTTGGTCACAGTCAGCAGCAGAAGTAGCTAAGCAACCGACACGTTCACAATGATCTAAGCGCGGCTCTATTGTTATAGACATAAGAGCTTGTGCAGATCATTGTGACCGCTTCGTTTGCTTAGCTACTTCTGCTGCTGACTGTACCACCGCCGTAAAGTAGGTGTTTAGGTAAGAACGTTTTTCTTGTAATATAGGGACCCAATATTGCAATGTAATGTAATATAATGCAACTCAAAAAAAAAATCTAAGTAGTGACCCCCTACCCCATGGCCCAAATAAGTCCCCTCCCCGGATCTTTAAAAAGCTGACAACTTCAAACGGTTTTATCCTCCAAGAGTCACATGTAACATTTCCTTGCCCGGAAACCTTTAAGATTAGTTAATCTAACAAGCTACAGATGCCTGATGTTGTACAAACTTTACGATTAAATTTTCTTGTTTGTGAACTCACTCAGCTACTACTGAGTAGGTATCTCTAGAAAAAACCACAAGGAAATGTACGTACCTATCGTATCGGGCGCGAGGGAATCATTTTGGGAAACCTTACTTAGTTAAAAACCAAGGCCAAAATGTGCTGATGGCCTATCCTTGAAATTTTGTCATCGAGAAGTAAGTATAGTACATTAGACGCCGTATTTTTTTTATAAAATTCATCCCTTAAAGGATAGACAAGGGAAACTAAGTCCATACAGCCATGTCTGATGTGTTTTGTAAATTTCTGGATATTAAAGTCCTGTCACCGTCAGAGTCGTCAGTCTGTCCTAATTACGTCCTGTCAGCTGCTCATGCCTTCCGTAAAGCGATAGTGTACTTCACGGAGAGCTAACAGCCGGCAGGTACTTGGGGGTAACAAACAATAGGGAGTACGTGTTTTCACTTGAATTCTTCATTTTTGCTGGGCTCCACCACGTTAATGTGTTGTATGTGTCTTTATTAAGTGTCTACCTAACAAAATTAAGCACAGAAATTAAAATTGATTGAATGGTTGAAATGTTAAGGCAAAATCATACTCAGAATCCACTTTAAGAGGTAACTTCGAGGCTCGATGGCATTGTTTTAATTGCATTTAGCTAGGTTTTGTGATTGAAATCGATAGTTTAACATTTATGAACCGAAACATGTTAACATGATTTAGGTATCTTATCTTATCTTAAAGCTAGGGGTCCTTGCGAATACACTTCGACCCAGTGGGATCTTTTGTGCATTTGCCCGTCCTTTGCACTATTCTATCACGTTACCAACTATTTCCATGTAGTGGATGATTTGGCGCAGCGGTTGTGTCTTAAAATCTCCTGGTTCGGGGTAGCCGTTGCCGAAGAGATTCATTCTTGATCTGGCGAGGGCCTCACATTCACACAACACGTGTTCCATTGTTTCCACCTCTTCGCCGCACATTTTACATTCTTCATTATTCATCTAGAGTTGGGACTAAGATTGGTCTTCGCCAATTGATATTTGGTTCCAAAGTGACCTATGAACACCCCAATCTCATGTCAGAGTTGTCTTCCTTGTCAGGGTTGTTCCAGAGTTTCTTGGTTCAGCTTGGGTTAACGTTTTCTATGAAACACTCCTGCTTTTCACTCTTATCGGTGTTTGGCTCTGGCGTGGTCAACGTGATTTAAGTTGTATCTCTTAGCAGTTGTAGTTGTAGTTTTTTAGACTAGTTGAGTCGTTAGGTATTTGAAAAAAAAAACTGAAATTCAGCCCTCAAGCAACTCACCAGTCAACAATAAACTCTTTTTCTTCGGGCAGTCGTGTAAAAATAGGACGACGGTTTCATTTCGCAGTCCATAATTCTGTATTCCCCCAACATTTTACAAGCACCTACCGACTTACTTCAAGCTTATCACATAGAGTTGAAATATGAGGAAACGGGATGTTGAATGTGATCGAGCTTATTACGGATGGACACCTGTGAGTTGAAGCAAGATGAGCAATTATTGGAAAAACCAGCGTCAAACCTGACGGAGGTAATTTTGTGCTCATGCAACTTTTAATACGTTTTCTGCTGTACGCGTGAGTGCGCTTAAGGCCTTTGCAATTTTATGTGAAATTATTAGTTTTGTACCCATGTTATTACCTACATTACAACGTTGCAATTTTGATATCAGACGAAATGTAATCATAATTTGCTAGACATTAGAAGTTATTTAGTTTTCCTCGAAATACATTTGAACGAAAGTAAAGTAGGTAGAGAAAAAAAATCTAAAGTCACTTTCAACATGACATAACCGTGAGATTCAATCGTAATGAAATAAAAACAGATCACGCATATAAGTCGAGTTTAGCCCGACATGTTTCGGACCCATCCCACCGCCACTGGGTCGTGCGCTCCCAGAGGAAGGACTACGAATTAGTCCGAAACATGTCGGGCTAAACTCGACTTATACACGTGAGTGATCCGTTTTTATTTGTGATCTAAAGTCACCCTTATTTTTTTGCTTGTAACTATGCTACTGCTATATTTGTTATCCAAAAAATATGAAATTTTATAATAATCTTCCATACGAAACAATGAAAATGCTTTCTGCATCTAGGCCACAACTTTTTAAGCAAAACCAAGTACTTTTAACATGAAACTACTATCTATACATGCAACAAAAACTGAAAAAGTGCAGTTTTTTACGTTGTAACCTTATAAGATCAAAGTATACTTTGAGACCGTAGGAAGTGTTTTTCATGCACATTTTTTTTAACCACCGACGCAAAAAGATGGGTGTTATAAGTTTGACCGCTATGTGTGTCTGTGTGTCTGTCTGTGGCACCGTAGCTAATAAACGGTTGAACCAGCTTGAATACGATTTTTTTATTTGAAAGCAGGTTTTCCAGCGATGGTTCTAGGCATGATTCATCAAAATCGGTTCAGCCGTTTTTGAGATATTTATTAGATTTTTCGTTGTGAATTTCTTTGTGGTAACGGCACAGAATAACTAGTAACGGAATCCTACTCTAAGGCATGGCCGAATGCTCTTTGCCGGTTTTATTGTAATAATATTGCTATGAAAATATAACCGAGCGATTCGTAACTCAACTAAATTGAATTACCGGCTACCGCGTGTACGTAACTGAGAAAAGTTCCGCTGCAAACAGTTCAACACAAATATAGTTTCCGCCCGTCCTGATGTAACTTGATTGGACTAGTTTCAATCTGAATTTAGATTAGATTAAAATATGAAAATGTATGCGGACCACGAGGCGAGAACGGCTGAAACTTGCCTTTTGGGAATTTCAAGCGAATTTGCGAAACTGCGTAACTAGTACTGGAAGTAGCTAACTGATTGTAATAAAAAAAGCAGTATAAACATTTTTGCAACTTTACGGCTCTCTTTAGGTTCTCGAATGGCGTCCACGGACCGGGAGACGAGCTGTCGGTAGCCTCCAACAAGATGGAGCGACGACCTAGTAAGGATCGCGGGACCGCGGTGGAGTGGAGAGCCTTAGGGGAGGCCTATGTACAGCAGTGGACGTCTTTCGGCTGACATGATGATGATGAACTTGACGGCTTCCATATTTTATGCATGACATGCGTCAGTAATTTATCAAACTGTTTTCCAGAGCAAATTTAGTGACATTTTAGATAGGAAAAAATATTTAGGTACATCTTTTTGAAAAGGTAAATAATATGAACTGTTTGAGACTTAAATAGGCTGATAATGATGATTATGATGCGCAAAAAGTTATACCTTTTTACTTCAAACGAATAAGTGGATCATGTAGGCTAATTATATTATGACCGCTCGGCTGTCTAAATTATATCAGGGGTGCAGAATGCAGATGCGCTACTAACCCGGATAACTGACATAAAATGCTTGTTCAAAGATATTACATATTAATTTATTGAATCAGGCGTTACTTTGCGGAGGTCCATATTTATGAACTAAAAAACAATTACTTTGCTCACCCGCGACCACTAATGACAAACACACGCACACACCACACAGCACACCACACAGCATGGCATGTGTTGATTCGTGTAGCAGTGGAGGTGGAGGTGTTGCATGGAAACATACATTTGCCGCACAGATATAACTATTTGTCATTAGTGGTCGCGGGTGAGCAAAGTAATTGTTTTTTAGTTCATATTACATATTATATTATTATTTATTATATTATTATTATATTACCATATTATTATTCGACATTACATTATCTTACTCGCTAATCCTGCTGCTAAGCAGCAGTGCTTTCACTGTTGTGTTCCGGTGTGGAGAGTAAGACAGCCGGTGTAATTACGGGGCACAAGAGGCATTTCATCTTAGCTCTCTAGGTTGGCAACGCATCTGCAAACCCTCCGGGGTTGCGGGTGTCTATGGGCAGTGGTGATCACCTACCATCAGGTGACCCACTTTTTCGTTTGCCTTCCTCGTCGTATTAAAAAAAATACAAAATAATTAAGACTGTGTCAACGTTTTGTTTGCCTTGTTCCAGGACCGAGGACTGAACAGATGAGTCTATGGAGTCGCGAGGCTGACACCATGACGCCGGCCGGGCTGCTGGTCTTTAGCTCGCTGCTGACGAGGACCCTGTGCGTCATCGCACCGCAGATACCAGGTAACTTACGAGGACCTTGTATGTCATCTCGCCGCAGGTACCAGATTACTTACGAGTACCTTGTATGTCATCTCGCCGCAGGTACCAGGTTAACTACGAGGACCTTGTATGTCATCTCGCCGCAAGTACCAGGTTACCTACGAGGACCTTGTATGTCATCTCGCCGCAGATACCAGGTAACTTACGAGGACTTTGTATGTCATCTCGCCGCAGGTACCAGGTAACTTACGAGGACCTTGTATGTCATCTCGCCGCAGGTACCAGGTAACTTACGAGGACCTTGTATGTCATCTCGCCGCAGGTACCAGGTAACTTACGAGTACCTTGTATGTCATCTCGCTGCAGGTACCAGGTAACTTACGAGGACCTTGTATGTCATCTCGCTGCAGGTACCAGGTTACTTACGAGGACCTTGTATGTCGTCTCGCTGCAGGTACCAGGTTACTTACGAGGACCTTATATGTCATCTTGCCGCAGGTACAGTCATGGAATTTAATTTCCAACCCACCTAAGATTTAATGTCGTATAGCAAACTGTCACCATAAGAGCTAGATAAAACACGACGTTGCTTTGACATGTCGCGTTTGCGTTGACATTTTCGACCTTAATGTACTGCGAATGTCTAACAATATTTCAACGAAATGGGAAGGGAATTAAATTCCTTGACTGTACCAGCTTACCTACGAGGACCTTGTATGTCATCTCGCCGCAGGTACCAGGTTACCTACGAGGACCTTGTATGTCATCTCGCCGCAGGTACCAGGTTACTTACGAGGACCTTGTATGTTATCGCGCCATAGATACCAGGTAACTTAAACTAACTTTTTGTTTTTTTATTTTTACGGTCATCCTTAATTATTACTTTTATTATTTGTGCTAGCTACCAATTGCCCGAATAGCGTATAATTGAATTAGCGCGTTACCACGGCTTGGTAAAGGTTTGAGTTCGTACCCCAATTCGAGAAGTATTTTTTCTGGTTTTTTTGTATATTTACGCATCAGTTTGAAATTTGGAAATACCAGGTAACTTATCAACGTGTTCGATAACTTCCACTAACAGTCTTTTGCCATCACGCGTATCCAGCATTTTAACATTTCATTTTACACTTCGAATTTCTACAGAATTTCATTACAGGATTTTCTATAGCTACTGCGTTATCCTAAAGCCATTCTTTTGTCATCCGTCTTTAGATTCAGCCCGTAGTAAGACCTGCGCTCATGTTTCGCCGGCGCTCTATATAAATCCTACCCTAATGCGCTCACATATCGGAATTTCCAATGCTCCCGTAATCCAGCGCAGAACATAAATCTAACTTTGATTTCTTCAGATTTAAGATTGACCTTGCTAAAGCCGTTTTATTACTTAGATTTTATTTGTTGTGTGAAATTGGGTTTTAACTTTCGCGGGCGCTGCTTTTGCACGTAATTTGGTCGCGTAGTTTTGTTATATGTTAGAGATTTAAACCACGCTGCTGCGTGGGCTGGCCACGTATGTCGTAGGAACGATGAATACGACGTAGGAGCGGCGGATGGATGCGAGGGGCCGAAGACAGAGTGTTGTGGCGCGCCATGGAAGAGGCCTATGTCCAGCAGTGGACTGCTGTGGGCTGATGATGATGATGTGAGAGATATAAAATAGCATGTAGCTTTCCGGTATCAAGCTACAACTATTCTTAGTCCAAAAACTACCCGAAATACACTGCCGGAAAGCTTTTGTGGTAAAATAAATTTAACCAAATAGTAGTTTGTATAACCTATCTACACACCACTAACCAAGTATTATTTTCCAAAAAAAGACCCAAAAATAAAACTTATGCTTCATTTATGTTTAATGTTTAAATGTTTATAAGTATAGGTATAGATAATACTGGGCTGTTGCCCGCGACTTCATCTGCGTAGAATTCAGTTTTCGCTATCCCGTCTTTAACTTTCTATAAATAATCACAGGATCTACAGTCAATAATCAAATTCGTCAAATAACCGTACAATCAAAGCAACAAGACTGTTTATTATAAAACAAACATTGTTTTTATTGTCATAGCATCGTATTTTGCTTTTACATGGCAACACTCTCTTCCTTCTAAGATCCAGTGAATGTACGTTCGCAGTTGTAATTATTGTAAAAAAATAAAATAAACTCGACGCATTTTGATTTACACAAGACTACAATGTTATTATTGTAAACGTTAGTCAATTTGAAAAAAAACTCTGAATCCATTGGGTAATGACTTGAACCGTAATAATAGATGCAGACATGTCCGGCCCAATCCCTCTTTAAGTTGCCGGTCTTGGCATCCACATCTGTAACACAGATTTAGAGTGCAGTTCCGTGTTTCAGATAAGGGATCCATTCTTCGAACACACTGCCCCCATCGACAGGGAGTTCATACTCACGCGTTGGAACCACAACGGTCGCGTTTTAAAGGTGTTTTTCTCCATATAACACTTAGATTGTCGAATGAAATTCCTTCAAAGTTTTCCCAGCGAGTTATAAGCACATCTATCCAGTATGCCCTACGATTTGTATCTACTAATAGAGCGAATTGGACGTTTTCTTCCAATTTGCTCTGCGAGTTTTAGCGATGGAGCAAATCGAACTGTTTTCTCCAATTTGCTCTATAGTCGAGACTAGTATAACAAATTGAAAAAATTGCTCTATCACTAAAACTCGTAGAGCAAATATTTAGGAGGAAAATTGCTCTATTAATAGATACAAATCGTAGAGCATAGTGGATAGATTCAGCACGAAGGTCTTCAAAACGGGTATAAA
The DNA here is from genome assembly GCA_963691665.1 of Clepsis dumicolana. Taxonomy (NCBI): domain Eukaryota; kingdom Metazoa; phylum Arthropoda; class Insecta; order Lepidoptera; family Tortricidae; genus Clepsis; species Clepsis dumicolana. Next base: position 7,721,333 of record OY829527.1, on the reverse strand, counting down.
AAGAGAGAGAGTTATGGAGAGTCGGCAACCCACGAGAGATACCTTTGGTGTTGCAATCGTTCCTAGACGGTGGTAATCACTTGATATCAGGCGACCCGCGTGCCTGTTTTTCACCGACGTGGTATAAAAAAGTCAGCTGAAAACTGCGCTCCATTACAACTTTAACTTGCTTTCAGCGGTAAATAAACTCTGCTGGATTTACGCTTGTCGTTATAGGCAAATGAAATGTAATCATTGATGTAATTTATATTTGCTTACTAATAAATAAATAAAAAACTTTTAAACGTTAGTGTAATTTCTATCATTGTCAACAGATTTCAACCCAGACAAGAAAGTCATCAACGCCCCGTTCTGGCATGAGGCGTTCACCGTGGAATACGAGGAGACAGACGAAGATGTCTCCACCACCACGACGGACCCTCTGCCTATCTTCGAGGACGATGCTTCGGCCAACAACGTGACGGCGCAGCTTGGCAGCCGCGTGCACCTTCATTGTAGGGTGCACGATTTGGGGGAGAAGACTGTGAGTGTCAATAACATCTTTCTTCTTCTTCTTCTTCGTAACCGCATTTGCGCCCACCGTTGGCCATACGCTTCTACAATTTATCTTCACTTGACCCGATTTGCAGTGGATCTCCCACATACCGGGCCAGTGGCCGAGTTAATATCTTTGATTACTGAAAGACGGTTGGACCGAATTGGAAAATTCTTCTTTGTTTGAAAGGGTATACTTTCTAGTTGGTCCCACTGTCACGAAATTAGGATCTGATGCCAGGGAAATCGAGGGCGACTCTTAAATTTAATAGGCACATATCCCGTGTTTCATATGTTTTCTAAAGCTATTCAAGTATTTGCGTACTGAGTTGGAGGATATTTTTTTTAAACATTAACGTAACTTAAACTAGTGAAATAAAAAATCTTTTAACAATGAAGGCGGTTTTATTTCTTGTTAAAAGATTTTTTGTAAGAAAGTTACGGTTTTCCTGAGGGGTATTGAACGGCAGTAAGTTTATCTCCCACCCCTTTTCAGATATCCTGGGTCAAACGTCGTGACGACGAGCTCCATCTCCTCTCATTCGGTCGTCACACTTACTCCGCGGATTCCCGGTACTCCCTCGCCTTCGAACACCCGAATGATTGGCGCCTGCTCATTCAGTACGTGAGCGAAAGGGACGAGGGATTCTACGAGTGCCAGATATCGACGCATCCGCCGCTGGTCAGGAGAGTGCATCTTACTGTTGTTGGTGAGTTTATCTTAACCACTGTACTTTAAAAAAAAACTCTGTGGTAGCCTATAATGACAGTTTGACTTATGACATCTTAAGCAGTCACCATTGACTACCTATCTGTTTTGTTACCTATCTGTTTTTTTTATCTCTTTGAGCCAAATACTCGTTTTCTTTGAAGAAAAGTTGTTACTTAAAATTCTACAAAATTTGCTCAAGATTTCATTTACTAATTTCTCTGTGTAGTCTAGGTAGGTATTTCAATTTTGCTTCTTAAAACTTGAACTGAGGCGAACACTTAGTTTAATGAAAATTAAGCATATTACGATCTTAACCAAAATAATCAAGGGACAGTTTACTTTAACTGACCCAGCCCTGAAGTAGCTAGATAACAGACTTGCCTACATGACTATACATAATATTTAATTCATGTTTCCATGTTAGTATTTAATTTATATAATGTCGCCCGGGTGCGCAGGATTTGTTCCAAAGGTTATAATTGCCATTCTCGTTTAGAGGTCGTCATCGTTGTGATGGTGATTTGTACTCACTTCGTAATACATGATTTTTGCTGAAATTTTGCACAGCTATGAAGTTTGTGATTATTGACAATGTCAACCTTAGGAGAAAAATGCTAGGCTTGCTTGTTGCATGTGATAAACAAGAATTGCCAATGATCAGAAACTTAATAGCTGTGCAATGTGTCAAGATTGACTTCATAGCGGCGGTACACTATATATAGTTCAAGAAGATATAGATTGGTATGCGATTTTTCATATTTTTTACACCTGGAAATTAATATAACTATCGAAAGGGCTTGGCACAACACACCACTATGTTTATAAAAATTTAACAGGTATTACTTATTTTTTTAAATACAATCGATATCTGCTCACCCACGGGTGGGCGCTGCTGTACGAAAAAAAAATTGGTACTTACTAGATTATTTTAGAAATCTTCTCTTTTCATAGGCCAATAGTTCTTTAAAGAGCCCTTGTGAACTCACAGCGGGGAGGACTTAGGGAGAAACAACTCGTCACATTCTCGCTTCTCGGGTGTTCTCGGGTCTCTTCGCCATGAATCTGTGAGTAGGGACCACGGACCAACCACCCTTTGGACACCACATCTTCTATAATTTACTTGGAAAGTCATTACGAAAAAGGCCGCGGTGAGCGGGCCGGGGGAATGCGTCGTGATTGGTTCATAGCTTGTCATCTCGCTTGTCATCTGGTCGAAAGCGAGCCGCGATTCGAGGCTAGAGAGATTTATAGGTGCAAATGAGCATATGCGTTTCGGAAACGTTCGCCCTGACATTTGGTGTGCAGAGGAGTGTCCAGAACTTTATAGTCCCCACTATAAAGTTCGCGAAAACTCTCGGCAAACATTCTCTATGAGACTTCTCGCCGTGACCCTCTAGGGGCTATGTCGACCGCGTAATGAATAGAAAACTCTCTCGCCAAGCCGCCGAACGCTTACAGTCGTGGCCACGTCGTAACTGTATTTTATACGAGCGTAGGTTTACTAGTTTCAAATAGGTTTGCGGGTAAACAAAGAAAGTGGGGTTACCGTCTTTTTCTACACGCCCTTAATAAAGTTATTACTGGTGGAAAATTGGAGAAGTTTTTGAAGCAAGTCATTGGGAGAAAAATTGCTTAACTTTTACGTGACCTTTTGTATGGGGGCGAGACTTAATTAACGTGAAAACTTGTTTTATGTCGACGTCGGTGGATGACGACTTGACAATTTTTTATATACAATACAGCTTCTTTTCTTGGTTGACGTAGTAAAAGATAAACGAGACTAAAGTTTTATGTGATGTAGATGTACATTCAGTTTGTTCAACGAGCTCACAGCTGTACAAAAAAACAAAGATTATCGAAAACGAACAAGTTGGACCAGTAATAAGTGTTTAACCAATCCAATCCGACATGTAAAGTTTTTCCAGGCCCCCATTTCACCAACTTTACGATTGTCAGTTTTCAATGACAGTTCGTTGTCAACTGCTGAGTTGAAGAGCTTTTGTTTCAGCGCGCTTCATATTGTCAAAGAAATGTAGTTCGAATTGTCATATAAAACTGACACTTGTAAAGATGGTGAAATAGGGACCTGAAATCACTTTCAACCTGGCCAAATTAAATGGCCTAGCCTACCCTTCTAAAATCTTGCGCGACAATACGCACTAATTTATTATAGACTAGTATAATTTTATTAGTACCACTACTTATTTGGATAAATTCCGTTAGACTGAAGCCGTCTGCGCCTCATTGTCGACATGAAGTTTTTGATTTATTTGATCTTCACTGCAAATATTTATGACGTCAGACCCCAACAACTGCGAAACACGCCGCATCATAAAGTCAATACCCTCTAAAACCCCCGCGCCCTGACATAATAGTTGCATATTTTATATCAACGATACGAGGTTATTTGCATGCATGAGAAAACGATACTACGCGCCGTATATCTCTTATTATATGCCCGCGTAGTGTGCCAAGCTCAACATAATATGCGTTGCCAAAATGACCGAGGATAGAGCTACAGATATATAATCAACCTCTTTGCGGGTTGTATTCGCTGCGATATATTCCACAGTTCAATTTTTTTGTTGTTCTTACAGGCTTTGCAATGTATGTAATGTTTGGATCCAATATTGTTGTAAGTTCAATTGACCCACTTTCAAGTGGTCGAATTGACTTGAAATTTGATATGGATAAGGTAAGTTGGATGGCAATACAATACTTAATCTGGTAGTCAAAGTTTCCAGCCAGAATTGTCTCCGCAGGACAGAACTCTTCACAGCTTAATGTTAGTGGCTTGAAATTTGGCATGACAAAACAAATAGAGACAACAAAAAGCACATAGTCAAAAAAAAACTTGTATTAAGAATTATTTTACTAACAGAAAACTTATTCTAACATCGTATAGCAACGTGGCTGCCAAAACGAGTAGGTACGAAAGTTACTGCAGAGGGTCGAGCACGACTTTACGAAAGCTGCGATTTTTCGATGCGATTTTTTTAATCGAAAGCTGCTTTAATTAAGATGGTTCTTAACTAAGTTTCATCAAAATCAGTTCACTCGTTTTTGAAGCATTGAACTTTGAAATGACGACGTCGGGGGTTTTTCGACTTTTCTAAGTTGTTATTTATGCGTTTTGATCGCACTGAGGGTCGAGCACGACTTTACGAATGCTGCATAATGTTACGGTTATCGTATCGAGATCGAGAAACGTCATACTAAATTTCAGTTCCAAATACGCTCAAGGGCGGGCGCTGTTCCAAACGTCATACAAACTCAACAACGTTTACTATTCGACTTTACGTTACGCAGCATTCGTAAAGTCGTGCTCGACCCTCAAGGTCTGTGAAATGCGATCCACATGCCCTGTCCTGCAACCGTTGGCTAAGTGACATCGATACTTGCCATCACGCCTGCATTATACCATTTTACCACCGACAAAGCTATTCGTCTCGGGCAATTTAAAACTAACCTTCCAAACCGATTCATCCCGATATCCAATTCTAAAATTAACTCGAGTTGCTCGAGTAAGTATTACAATTTGCACAAACAAAATGATAATCCCTCTTTCACTACGGACCTACGAGCAAACAGTCCACACTATTTGCGATCTATTTGCATGCCAAGGTCAACGAGCTATTAGGGCTGACTTAATCCTAGTTGGGATTCGATATACACGTCCCACTTTGTGTAAAAGCACTTAGGCATTTGCTTATTGAAAACCTTTTCAGTTTAGCATTTAAGGCGCAGTGAATATTTGTTTTTAACCTTTTCAACGCCAACGACGCATACAAAAGTTGTCATCCAGACGCCAAGTTGGCATAACTTCAACGCGGACTTAAACCTTAAGCATGCGTTCGAAGGTCGCAGTTGCACTGTGATGCCGGACACGCGTTGGTGGCGTCGTAGGCACGTCGGCTCATGACACTTTTAAGCGTTCTTGTCGTTGAAAAGGTTAATGGGACTGAAGTAAGGTGGCAGGAGACCACGCAGGGTAATCGTGTATTGTCACTTTGTTTGTTTGTTTTTCTTCGCCTATTTTATTGGCGGTTGTATAGCCTAGTGCTTATATAGAGAATCTGACGACGAAGCTTGAGGTCCCTGCTTCGACCCTCAGCCAGGGCAGATATTTTTATGGTGAAGTATATTTGAGTGTGTAGGTATCTCTCTAAATCATCATCATCATAGTGAAATAAACGGATCACTCACGTATATCAGTCGAGCAGAGCCGCGGCGCTCAGTTTACGTCTCGCCACCGACGTGGCGTGTGCTCCTAGAGGAAGGACTACGGATTAGTCCGAAACATGTCGGGCTGTACTCGACTGATATACGTGAGTGATCCGTTTATTTCACTATGATTGAATCTTACTGTAATTTTATGACAAAAGCATCATCATCATCATGTCAGCCGAAAGACGTCCACTGCTGGACATAGGCCTCCCCCGCGGCTCTCCACTCTGACCGGTCTCGTGCTTTCCGCATCCACCGCGGTCCCGCGATCTTTACTAGGTCGTCGCTCCATCTTGTTGGAGGCCTACCGACAGCTCGTCTCCCAGTCCGTGGACGCGATTCGAGAACCTTTCTCTAAATAACTAATATAAAATTTATCCGTTGCCTAGTACCCATTTCATTAAGCTCTACTCAATTATTATTTGAAACTACTTCAATAGTTGTGAATAGAATTGTCGTACGATACAATGATATAACATAAAAGAGAGGTAGATAATAATGACATCAGCACGCCGAAAATGAAGCGTACAAAAGGCTACTGATATAGCTCTAAATGGGGATAAACGGGAGTGCATAATGATAAAGGTGCTATTAAAAAGGTGAAAATATTATAATAAAATAACACAGACAGACGATGACAATGAGACAATTATAGACAACTCACAATAATCAAACAGAAAAATAAAAATATCAAAATCATACACTCTAGGTAAGGAGTTTGCAACAGCTACAATCTCTTTGGCCTCAGTCGCTTTCGAGCAGTTTAGGAACATGGTTTTTGATTATTTGGTGACGTATCTTTACCTACTTATTTGCCACGTTAGGTATTTATGTTAATTTTTATTTAATTAAATTGGAATCCTACAGGTATTTCCTACCGGCAACGGCAACATTGATAACATTAGCAGACACTGTTATCTTCGATAGCGAGTGACGATAAAATAATTATTGCTAAAGGTTTACTTGTAAAATTTATATTAAAGCATTCCACTGATTATAATCGGAAATGACTATGTTGTTGATAATGTTGGCGTGAGGTCATTCACGTTTTTATCTGACATTTTTTACATATTTATTTTCACTAAAACCGATAAATGCACTTCACTTTGAAATGTAATGGTGACTACATCGAATTTCGAATTCCATTCCATGCCAGACTGGCAAGGACGATAAAACCAAGAAGACTGCCAATGGCTATACAATGTCGCGTTCCTGTAAAATAATGAGCCTGCTGTAGCTAGTTTCTTTACAGAGAGGTCTCTGTACCGTTAGTTTTGTATGACACTTAGACCTCTGGCTAACACAATATTTATGATATCAGATAAGTAAATTTCCTCATCTCTTCATTTGTGACCATATCAATGTTTTTTTGTTTTCTATCTATTTGGACGGTTTGGTTAAGTACTGTAATTCCAGTAGAAAGGTATTATAATAAATAAATAAATAAATAAATAAATAGCGCCATCTATGAACTGAAAGAAAAAACTTATTTAGATGGCTAGAGGTCTAAATGTCATACCAAATGAATGGTACATAGACCCCTCCGTAGTAAAACTAGCTATAGCAGGCTTATTATTTCAAAGGAACGCGACATTGTATATACACTGGCAAGGAATGGAATTCACTCCCATCGTATGTTTCCGGACAGATACAACATAACCTAGGTCTCTTCAAGGCTAGTGAATAGACGTCTGCTTGAATAAGTATTCTTTACCATCATCATCAGCCTATATTTGTCCCACTGCTGGGAACAGCAATCACATTATCCGACAAAGAACTAAAGTCACCGACATTGCTCGAAGAATTAGTTCGTTGAAATGGCGTTGGGCTGGCCACGTATGTCGTAGGAACGATGAACGGTTTAGCAAACGAGTCCTCGAATGGAGACGGAGACCACGAACGGAGAAACGTAGTGTAGGGCGTCTTGAGACACGATGGACGGACGACCTCAAGAGGGTTGCTGGCGGCGGATGGATGCGAGGGGCCGAAGACAGAGTGTTGTGGCGCGCATTGGAAGAGGCCTATGTCCAATTGTCCAGCAGTGGACTGCTGTGGGCTGATGATGATGATGATGATGGGAACAGGCCTCCTCTCAAATTGAGGGCTTGGGCTATAGTTCACATTATAGGGAGAGTGTGGACTGGGAACTTCACATACACCATTGAATTGCTTCGCAGGATTCCTTCAGGCCACTATTTCATCAAATTTACAATTGTCAGTTTTCAATGACAATTCGGTGTCTACTGCTGACTTGAAGAGCTTTTGTTTTAGCGCGTTTCATATTGTCAAAGAAATGTAGTTCGAATTGTCATATAAAGTTGACAATTGCAAAGGTGATGAAATAGGGGCCTGCTGTTTTCCTTCATCGAAAATAAATAAATGTAAATAAATAAATATCACGGGACAATTTGACACCAATTGACCTAGTCCCAAACTAGGCAAAGCCGGTACTATGGGTACTAGACAACGGATAAACATACTTATATAGATAAATACATACTTATGTACATATTAAACATCCAAGACCTGAGAACAAACATTCATATTCATCATATAAACATCTGCCCCGCCCGGGATTTGAACCCGGGACCTCAAGCTTCATAGTCAGGGTCTCTAACCACTAGGCTATCCGGTCGTCAACAGGTCAAAAGGTCATGGCAAATGTAATTTCACACATAAATTGCGAAAAACTCAAGAGTCAAGGCTCGAAGCCACGACCCTGCTTGAGAGGCCTGTTATCTTAAATTTGTAATTGCGTTTTTTTTTCATTTCAAAATTCTTTGTTCACAGTACCAAAAGTGGAAATTATCGATGAAAGAGGCCGCCCGCTGCATGACAAGTTCTACAAAGAAGGCTCCATCATCGAGCTCCGGTGCATCGTCAGCGAAGTACCCCAGCCAGCGAGGCAGGTCAACTGGAAGCACGGCTCCAGACTCCTCAACTATGACACGAAGAGAGGTGGTATCAGGTCGGTATCTCCACTTAAGCAGGTGGTAGAACCTTGTGCGAGGTCCACCTGGATCGCTAGCACCATCTTACTCGGTAATCCTGCCGTTAAGCAGCAGCTAAGCTAAGAAGCTCTCCAAGTTGGCAAACGCACCTGCAAACCCTCCGGGGTTGTGGGTGCCTATGGGCAGTGGTGATCACTTACCACCAGGTGACCCACTTGCTCATCTACCGTCCTCGTCTTATAAAAAAAAGGTCCGCGGTAAATATTATGAGAGAATCAGCTTTCACACACGGCTTCGCTCCCGTGGCAGCTCTCTATCCCGTGGAAATTTCGAAAAATCCCGCCTTATCCCGGGCGTACATTGTAAAAGGAAACTCTATGCCAAATTTCAGCTTTCTAGGTCCATTTGGGCTGGGTGTTGATCAGTCTGTCAGTCAGTCAGGATTTTTTTTTAACCCCTGATGAAATCTATCTGTGTGTCTGTGTTTTTTTTATCGAAAGCTAGTTTAATTGAGACTGTTCTTAGCTGAGTTTAATTAAAATCGGTTCACCCGTTTTTGAAATATTGAACTTTGAAATGACAATGTCGGGGATGTTATTATATATACAAGAGAGATATTTATTCACACAAATTCGACAAACACACGCACGAAAAGCACTACATTTAATTAATTTATTGAATCAGGCGTTACTTTGCGGAGGTCCATATGTATGAACTAAAAAACAATTACTTACTACAAGTAGTGGAAGTGGTGGCATGTTGAGCGGTTGTTGTTGTGCTTCGTAAATGGCCTCGTGGAGAGTGCCGAAACGCGTCAGCGTTTAGTATAGTGGTGGTGGTGATAGTTGGGTCTGTGTGGCATGTGTTGATTCGTGTAGCAGTGGAGGCGGAGGTGTTGCATGGAAACATACATTTGCCGCACAGATATAACTATTTGTCATTAGTGGTCGCGGGTGAGCAAAGTAATTGTTTTTTAGTTCATACTACTTTTAAAACCACTAGAAAACCTACTTTCGAATATTTCAAATCGGTTCAACTGTTTAAGAGCTACGGTGTCACAGACAGACACAAACTCATATAGTGGTCAAACTTATAATGTCCCCTCTTTTTGCGTCGAGGGTAAATAAAAAGTAAGACCAATGACGAATAGTTTGAAGAGAGCCCCACTCAGCATAATGATACGGCTAGCAACATCGTTGTTTTTCGGGAGGTCCGTAGCACTCGTATAATATAAAGTTCTTTCTTCCGTGGCACGACCCATTTACAATTATAAACTAAATACAAACACAACGAAACGGGATTAACTCGGTTGCACTTGCAGCTCGTCGTCTCACAAGACCGCCGTTTTACAGTGATCCTCGGGCGAGCTTCCGATCACACACGACAAATAAACCTTTTTGTCTACACACATAATTATCATAGGTTCTCTATAATGCGTTCAGAAACCGTATTTCAGCATTTCAGCATGTCGTCGACTGCTCGCCGCCAGCAGTAACGAATTCGATGTCGTTAAGAGTTTCAAATTTGAAACATCTTCAAAAACCAACATAATTTACAATAAAAAAAAGTCTACGAAATGTCAGCTTGGTATGTTTGTCTATGTTTAAAAAAACCAGTCAAATTCGTGACAGGTATGATATGCCTTCGGCTTCTGAATTCATCTTAGAGTAGGTTCCTACTTATAATATGTGTGTAAATAAAGTAATGTATGCAACTCCACACAATTAGGCCTTAAAACACTCGTGTGATCCTGTTATAAGACTCAGCTTCACCTCATTTCATAAAAACACACTCGTGTTTTAAAGACCCTGACAATGTAGCAGTTGCGTAACTATTGTTTTTTAAACAAGGAAGTGCAACGAGCATGTGAGATATCTTAATCTCACATTAACCTAAATATCAAGCATTCGTAGTTGATTAAGGTAGAAGTCCGTGTTAACACAAAGATTAATAAACTTTCACATGCTTCTAAATCAACTTCTAATTCCATCGTATTGAAGTTACATCGCAAACATTTCCAACTCAAACTTCTATACAAGTTTCTATACTTCTGCCATTGTTTTGTTCACAATGGCTGCAACCTATTGTTGGTAAAGATGTAACTGATGTGTTTTCCGGACGAGTTCTTTCTACTTAGGCATGTGTTTGATTCATTGGGGACAAAGGATTGTATGGATACGGACGGGTTTGCGATGGGGGATTAATGATCGATGTTCATTTAATGCTTAAGAGCATTGGTGTCTATAGAAATAAGATCATACACAATGATACTACATTTGAACAGGAATTAGATTATGTTGCTACCTTCTGTCAGTTCACTTCAAACTACTTCACGAAAGTAACGTGACTATGCCGCTGGTTCTTTTAACAGTTTTAAATGATTCGCGGTTAATTATGTAACGCCCCCCCCCCAAATAATCCTTTTTTCCTATTTTTTTCTAACCTATTTTAACTGTACTAATTATATTAACTAATTTTACACTTACCCATTAAATACTTATTAAAAGTGAACCTACCTTCTTCTACTTTCTACCCTCATTATGTTCCTATTTTTTTTCTCGCCCTACCTACCTACTTATCATTATAACGCACTCAATTAATGCCGCGCCTATATGCGTATTCCTAAGTACATGAAATTCTATAATTAAATATACGTGACGTGATACGTGATTTGGCCATGTGATCGTCTAGTGTATACCTAAATAAATGAACCCTTCGACGTTTGGAACAGCAACCGCCCGTGAGCGTATTTGGAACTAAAATTTTGTATGAGATTTCTCGATCTCGATACGATAACCGTAACGTAACGCAGGATTCGACAAGTCGTGCTTAGGGCACTGATACTACATACTTCACACACTGCGAGGCGCGTACGAGAGTGTCTAAACGAGCTAAGAGTATAAAACTCAACGGTTGTGTTTTGTTATCTTTACTTTCCTGTTGTCCGTTCCAGTGTCGTTCCGGGCTCCCTGTTACGTTTAGAATTTTAACTACAAAGTGAGCAGGTTTATTTAATTGTTTTGTCATTTAAAGGCGATGGAAACGGTTAAGGAGTTGAGGAAGGTAGGTCGTGTTTCACGGTGTACGAGTTATTTCAATGGCTGACTTTAGTTTGGTTGTTCGCGTAATACCAGGCCAAGCCAACTATTTTCGGTAGTTCCTTGGCTTTTGCACATACATAATTGACCGGGTGAGCGAAAAGCGACAGCGAAGCGTCTCAGTTTCAGCTTGGGCAATAATTATTTCGTATGTCTGGACGTTTGTCCACCAAACCTGTTTTTCTGTAATCTCCTTATTTATACTTTATAAAATAAAATAAATAAATAAAAATAAGTCGAGGTATTTAAATTCAAAGTTATATAAATAAATATGTTTTTTACGCAATTAAGTCCCGAGTCTCCTTGTACTGTTTTGTAGTTTTTAAATAAATAATAGTTGAATTGTATTGTTTGACTGGCTGTTCTCCTCTACAGGTCGCATTTCTAAACCGATTCTTCTGAAACTTTGCTAGCAGGTTTAATAATTTAATTATCTACAGCTCACAGAGCCAACAATATTTGATTATGTACATTAACAATACGCTTAGTAAGTTATCGAGTTTTGTTTGCAGCTTCGTCTGTGTAGATACCGAAATTTATAGCACTTTTGAAACCTTCATCTAGGTATAATCAGCAAAAGATTTTTTAGAAGCGCGAACCATGTAGTTCCACAAAGTAACCGTAACAATTGTTAAACGAAAATACTCATGTAACGCTTCAGCCCGAGCACGAATATTCGGATCCTACGTAACGTAATCGAGTAGTAGCGTTATCGTATCGGCATTGAGAAAATTCATTTCAAATTTGAGTACCAATACGCTCACGGGGAGCGCTGTTCCAAACATGATACAAATTTTCTCAATAACGTTACTACTCGATTCCGTTGCGTAGGATTCGAATTTTCGCACTGCATTGTTTTCTTGTCGTTATTTTTCCATTGACATAATTAGTATCTAAACATGATTTTAAACTGTATAAGATATTAGTTATACGTTCATGAAAGATGCCGGAACCATGATTAGGCGTAGCGACGCTACTCTTCCCTGGAAACGCTCCATTTTAGTTTCTTGTTAAGATCGCTAAAGATAATAATAATAACCGCTTTATATTCGTAACTGAACAAACAGTGTGTATTGTTAAATTTTGCTGTTCATTTAACTTATCTAAAATTAAATTTATGGTGTGCTAACTGCCTTCATTTCGTGTTTGGATTGCCTTCAAGATTTATTAGGGGTCATACAAATTACTTTAACGGTTGACGCAAAACCGGTGGACTCACAAACGGTTGGGAAGTTTTCAATTAGTTTAGGTGACGTATTCATAACACCACTTGGTATACAAAAGCCCAGGAATGTTAATTTAACTCAAAAACTAGCTATAATTAATTAAAACTAACCTAAATCTAAATATGGCCCCCGTGGCTTGGTGTCCAGAAGACTGGCAGCGTTCCCCCGTTGAACAGCGATGCTGATTCGCTGGGAGAAATAGCTCCCATACCACACGTCACCCGTTCGACCGGGCGCTTATTAGAATATTGAATAGGTATCGTTTTAAATAATTTATTGAATCAGGCATTATTTCGGGGAGATCCATATTAATTAGAAAAGCCATTGACTTACCTTACGCTTGAATTGTGTGTGCAAATGAATAGGTATACTCGTAGTACGAGTATTTGAGAGCCACTAGAAGTTTGAAGGTACTGTGGAACATTAGGGTAGTAGTCAGTTTGAATCGATTGATATTCTGATACTTAATCTGATTATCTCGGGATGATCTTTTTTGTGATTTTGTTTAAGCCTTTAAGTGTGTTTCACTTTAAGTTTCATTCTACAGTGAAATAAAAAAAAAAAAATTCTTTGAATATTCTCTTAGAATAGAATAGAATATAAAATGTTTATTGATTAACTGTGTACAAAGATGTTAATAATGCATAATTAGATCCAACAGCTTATCCATCACGAACGTACAATATTAAAAAAAACTTAATACATTCATCAATTAGTTAAGATACTTCAGTATAAAATTCGTTCATATTATAGAAGGACTTGTTAACTTTCAGCGACGTTATAAAAAAAAAAAATACGGTGCTGTTTTTCCTAAGTTCGATAAATACAACGTATCTTGTTATCCGGCGATTGTTCAATACATCCGATACCTTATGTTTATTTCAATTTTATGGTACGTATTTAAAATAAATTCAAACCCTTGTACGGCGACCGGCTAACCAAAACCTCTTAAGATGCTTAACATTTCAACAGTAAGATCTACTGAAATCGAATGAGGTATAAAACATTCTCTGATTTATTCGTTTGCAGCATTTAATTAACCCAGAAAAGGGGTTTATATAAACTTGCTGTAGGCTTGCTTTAGGGGCATAATTCCTCTTACGTAAATTTTAAAGGGTTGTTTCTTAGATAGCGAGAGTTATAACATAAATGTTATAATTAAAATAAAATAAAAATAATGTAACTATGTTTAATGTTTAATTTTTTTGCGGATTGAATGCTCGATTTTTTGTCGCAACTGCCTACTAAATTACGAGTTTTATGTCAACCCATTTTTAGGGTTCCGTACCTCAAAAGGAAAAAACGTAACCCTTATAGGATCACTTTGTTGTCCGTCTGTCTGTCTGTCTGTCAAGACCCTTTTTCTCTAGAACGCGTAGAGGTAGGATGCTGAAATTAATATCAAATACTCAAACCTGCGGTCCCTTGAAGCTGTGAAAAAATCAAGCATCTATGTCAACGCAATCAAAAGATACAGTCATTAAAAAAGTCGTTTCCATACAAATTGACGTTTTTAGAAAATCTAAAGGGTACTTCCAGTTATCCTAGAAACTTGAAATTTGGTATGAAGGTAGCTATGGCACAACCACTCCGAAAAATCTCAAAATCTTAAAATTTTATGTCTGTCTCTAGATTTCTAGGACCAATATAAGTTGACCCCACAATGCGTACATTTTGCTTAGGAGCAGGGCTCTGCTTACACTGGACTTCTTAAAACACTGGGGAAAAGCGTTAAAATCTTTCTACGGAACCCTCGTGCGCGAATCCGACTCGCACTTGGCAGGTTTTTATTATAATGATAATAAAAAACGTATGCATAAATGATTGTATCGATGATATGTTTTATGATACCTAATCGAACCATTTAAGTAAGTACACAGTAATTTTGAGCTCAGAAAAATATATTACGTACCCACATCGGTACCTCTTTTTTTCTCTGGCCACTAAAACGTGTATATTTTCTGGTATAATATTAACCTGCTCTCGGCAGGGGTAAACAACATTTTAGTATCTCCTTTAGCGCCGTCAATAAGTCAATACAGTCGTAAAAGGCTGTTTACTCCTTGGCTACCCCTGGCTGTCAGGTCGCGGTCAAAGTCACCCGAGGGCAGGGGTGGCCAAGCGGGTGAATGTGGGCTAGGATTTTAGACCTCTTAGAGAAAGGTTTCTCTCAAAGCTTGGGGTTTTACGAGTAAGTTGTCACTGCATAATGAAGTACCTATCTAAGTGGTTTATTTTTTTACTATGTATAGAAGATTAGATTCACCTCTCGGGGGCTATGTGTGTCTGTGTGTAAATCAAATCTTGCAAGACCAATTTGATCTACTTCCAGTGGTTGCAGTGACATGAAACTTGGTACGGATATTGTAAGTTGGATGACAATACAAGTACATTGGATATACTCAGAACGGGAAGTTGTAAAAGTACCTTACTAAGGTTTGGTGAGCTCCCGATCCGTCAGTCTATCCCCATGATCATGGTGTCTGTAACTGCGTCGAAATATCGGGAGCTCATCAATCCTAGTATGGTAATATTATGAATATGTCTAACCATTTAAAACTGTTAACAAAAAGTACGGTCGGCAATTAAAAAAAAAACTTTTCTGCCTTAATTATAAAAGGTAAAAGAGAAGCTGGAAAAGTTTTGTCTGAGGAAATTATCTTGTACACGACACGGCTTTTTTGGATTCTTTGGCTTCTTTCTGTCAAATCGAACTGAACAATGTTATAATGCAATGCTTAAAGGTGCGTTTTGGTAGTATCACTAAAATCATTGCTACTCTTTCCAAGAAATTTAAAAGTTTAAATTGTCTATAGCAAAATATTAAGCTAACGTTGTTCTGTACAATAAAATAAGACGGAAAAATTAAAGATATTTCTTTTAAACACAAACAGTTTTGAAGAATAATAATTAGCTGGAATCCATTTTCATTTAAATTCGAATATTAAACTCTGTCTAAGTATTTTTATAACTAGCTGAATTTACTGTAATATTTATATTCATATGAATCACTTCTAATGTTATTATTATACCCTTGATAAGAGGATAGGTCGTTATTGGTTTTCAACCATAGATTCATTATTAGTGTTATCTCCTAGATTGGTTATATGCAAAACTATGTTTTTATGGGTTTCTGTGTAACCCTAAATTAATTATCTAGCAGATTTCCAAATGTTATGGTGTTTTTAATCGACAGCTTAATAACAGGTAAAATTCTGTAATGATCTTAGAACTCTTAACAAGAATTCGAGAGCACTATTTTTTTACAATTTTATCATTATTCACCTATTAACTCCTTGTAACCACACTTGTCACAGGCCGTTTTCATGAGGGGAAACAGTCTGTTTTAAGGTAGCCTACCTAGGGTTTTGTGAAGGAAACAAATTACAAGTTTAATACATTTATTTCTACAAAATCGGTAGGCTAAATTGACAATTAAAATAGAGAATCTCAGGGGATTGAGTTCGAAGACACTTTTGAAGATACTGGGTTCGATTACACGCTAATGTGGCCTACACTTCCCTCGGGTGTCTGGATCCTCCGGCGACGGCGACGATAGGGCGCAGGCGTCGTAGAGCAACCAGGAGTGACCAGGGGGCTCGTGTGATGACGTGGTGTTGAGATGGTGTGAAGGGGACCGTAGCGTGCCAACGGCTAGCCTCTGAGTAGGCTGCGAGAGGTCGGCAGGGGTCCGTTAGGAACCAGTAGTGGGTGGAGAGATTTCCCACGGGTAGCGTAGTTGCCCTGTAAATAAGCTGGTGTGAGCCAAACGTCCATGGTATGCTCGCACTGCCATATTCCGCTTTCCAGTCCGACCATTCCCGAGGGAGTGGGAACCAGATTGGCAGTGCATGGCAATACGGAGGGTCATACGGATTTACAATTTAGCTAGAGTCAGAGAGTAAGCTTTTACAGGTTTTTAGTGAGAGTGGATAACAGATTTAAACAAAGTGACCGTTGGAACTTTAAATTCCAACCGTTCTAGGAAGACGTTAGGTTTTAAAATAAGCGCTACGTCTATAACCGTAGAGCAGTGAAATAGGGAAAGATTAAATTATAATTAACTGTCCGGAGCGCTATTAAGGTACGGTAATGCTTCGGACAGAGTAACAGAGTGGAAACCCTATAGAATTAAATAAATTACAATAAAAGACACAAGTAGTGTAACACAATGATAAAGTACAGAAACGATCAGTATTCTTACCAAGTTCTGGGCTGGCTGGTTCCACTCAGGAGTTGTAGAGAAATGTGGGGTCTCCCAGCCGTACAAGCGGTTTTATGGTTGAGTGGGACCGGATACGGACAACCAAAAGATTTTGAATTGGGCGACGCCCATGGGCGTGTCCGTGCTTCTCATTTTGAATACCAACGTATTGTTTCTGTGTAGTGTGTAATGTAGTTTTTTATGTGTTTTATGTTGGCTAAGTGCAAGTAGCGGTTGTTAATTAATTAATTTACAACCGATGCAATTTTAATTCTACTTAAATTAATATTATTAGCCTAAGTGCGGAAAAGCGCCATCTAGCGGATTATGGCGGAACTTTTTAATGTCCAATAGCTTGCGTATTGTGACACACTTAAGGTATGTTTTAAAGACTATAAGTTATGTAACCTAAACGCCTTTATGGTATAAGTTCTATTTAAACATACGAGAAAATCGTGAAACTGCATGCAGTGACGCGATTTTACAAATCACATGAAAATGGTGTAAAAATTGATGTATGGTTAAAAAACTACTGATTAAATGTTGCATACATATCATTTGGTCGAATGATTGTTTGTCATAATTGAAATTATAGTAAAATTTTTAAATTTTTTTCAGGAAATTTATAAAATAAACCTAACCGCTTGTTTTACGTAGCCCATGTAGATAATATATTTTTGTTTTCAGTTGCAGACAAATTATGACAAACAATAGTTCGAACAAATATTACAATTTATGACTTAAAATTTTCTACGAGAAATAATAATGGATAATTTTTCCTAATTTACTCGTATTGAAGAAGGTTTTTATCAATTTTCAAAATGATACTATTAGGTGGATTCTAAAGTTCTTAATAATTTCCTATCTATTCAATATTTTCCGCAATAAAAAACGAGAATTTGGTATCACAGCAGCTAAGAGTTATTTACAACAGTAAATAATAATTATGAACCGACTTCACCCAAATATGACGGTTAGAACGGTAAACCAGAACGGGATCAAAGAAAATAAATACTTACTTTAAGCTTTAAGCCTGTAAAATGATTGGCGTTTTCGTTCCTTCTGATCCAAAATGGGTAAGGTAAAGATTTTAAATGTGGTTAAACGACCTTTAATCCTTTAACTCCATTTATAATATACATATAAGGGCGCGTTCTCACTGACGAAGGGGAGCGGAGAAGAGCAGAGGGTCAAGCGCGACTTTTCGAAACCTGCGTCACGTAAAATCGAATAGTAAACGTAGTCGAGTTTGTATGACGTTTGGAACAGCGCCCGCCCGTGAGCGTATTTGGAACTAAAATTTAGTGTGAGGTTTCTCGATCTCGATACGATAACCGTAACGTTACGCAGCATTCGTAAAGTCGTGCTCGACCCTCTGTGACAAGTGGCAAAGTGTAGCAAAACAAAACTGAAGTGGCAGCAAACTTCGTTTCCACTGAAGTTTTGTGGAAATTTTGACCACTCTGTGGTTCAAACGCCCTTTGGCTCGCCAATAGAAAAAAAAACAAAATAAACGTTTGGTTTGCGAGTGGTAGGACCCAGTGACAGGTCCGTTTGAATCGCTACCACAAGCGTTGTGTGTGTGTTGTGTTCCGGCGTGGAGAGTAACGCAGCCGGAGAAATTACGGGCACAGCGGGTATTTCATTTACATCTCTAGTTAGCAATGCATCTGCAATTCACCTGGTGACCCACTTGCTCGTTTGCCTTCATATAAACGAAAACATAAAAATAAATAACAAATTAGGAGCCACAATTTTTTTGTTCCACTAAAAACCATCTAGATAGTTTTTAACCCCCGACGCAAAAAAAAGTGTGTTATAAGATTGACGTGTGTCTCTGTGTACGATTGTCTCACTGTGGCATAGTAGTTCCTAAACGGACATACCTATGTGGTGTAGACGCGAGTTTTTATTATCGGAATACCGGTTTATTAAAAAGGGTTCTTAGCTAAGTTTCATCAAAATTAAATTATAAAGTTGGAGAGAGGGGTTCAACTTTTCTAACATACCAACTTAAGGGTCCGTTTTGTTCCCAGCGTGAAGACGGAGGCGACAGCGAACGGTGCCCTCTCGCGGCTTTACATCGCAAACGCGAATCGGCAAGACTCGGGCAACTATAGTTGCTCGCTCGCCGATGTCGCGGCGTCCGCAGTCTCCGTGCATGTACTCAGAGGTAATTAACATTTATTTCATTCCATTCATTTCATTTCATTTCATTTCGTTAAATTTATTTCATTTCATTCATTTTATTTAATTTCATTCATTTTGTTTCATTTCGTTAATTTTATTTCATTTCGTTCATTTTATTTCACTTCATTCATTTAATTTCGTTGCGTTAATTTCGTTTCATTTATTATTTAATTTATTTAATTTCATTTAGTTGGTATTGTTACGTATCACAATGTTAATTAAATTAAAATTATTAAGAATAAACTAAAACATGTCTAAGAAAGAACTTCTCTTTGGTCATGGTAACAAAGATGCTGGCAGCGTTTCCTCTTTGAATGGCTAGGCTCAGCATTTTTTCAAGAAAGCAGCCATCTCTTCGGTCCCCTGTGACATCGACTAGCCTCTCGGATAGTTCATTAAATAAGCACAAAGCGATAGGAGAACCTTCAGATATCTACGCCGAATGTGATAAAAAAAAAAAAAAATGTATCGTATTTTATACAAATTTCATTATTCGTTCTGATGTCTGTATATACTGAGTGTATGAAAAAAAAAGTCGCGAACGTGACAATTGTTGATGGGACAATTTTATTGTCTAATTCGAATCGACTGCACCCGCGTAGAAAGACCATACAAATTCCCAATTAGTTCTGACCTGAATTTTATTAGTCCTGCAGGATGATTTTAAACATCACGAGTGAACGAAGAGTGCAGAAAATACAAAGTATTTAAGTAGCTTGTATTAGAATTTGCAACGAATTAATGAGGTGGGTCAACATTAACGTTAAACTGAATGTAGGCATCTCGTACACAAAATAACCTCGAAACTGTTACATTAGCGCAAATTTTCGAGTCCGTTTTTCATTGGTGGATAATTTAAGTTTCGTCGGAGCCACTGTGGAACCTTTTTACAGTAAACCTAATGAGGTAGAAATGCTTGACAAGGAAAACCTTAACGACGTTCACTGTGATAACGTTCTACGTTGGGTCAGAAATCAAATTGTTAGACTGTACAAATAACGCCGTCCATTAGAAAGGCTGTGAATCAAAAAATAAATTAAGTTATAAGGTACTCGCATACTAATTATAATGTTCCTAATTTTACTCGTAGTCGCAGTACATTTTCCCGCCCTATTGCCCCCGAAATAATATACCTAGTATAGTAAATATTAAATAGGTAGCACAACAAACGTAACCACCACATAACCGCATCCAATTAAAACAGTCAACACTTTGCTCCTTTGCTCTAAATATAAGCACACATTACCCTAATTACAAGTTAATTTGAAACCTTGTCCCAAAATATTTGGGAGTTTTTCGATCCCTTATCATTATCACACTTTACTATAACAAATGTTTATGTCACACAAATCACTAGTCTCTACTAACATGTGTGGACGTTGATTGTGGATGATCCCTACAGCTATTTTACTCCTTTACTCTTTACTGTCTAAAGAAAATATTTGAGACATTTTCCGTCAATTTTGGAAGTTTTCGACCCCTTATCAATATTACACTTCTTTAAGTACTATAAAAAATACTCATGACACACAAATCACCAGTCCTCTCTACTAAAATGTGTGGACGTTGATTGTGAATAATTCCGACAGCTATTTTGCCCCTTTACTCTTTATTCTCTTTAAATACATTAAGAAAATATTCGAAACATTCTCCATCAATTTTGGGAGCTTCCAACCCCTTATCATTATCACACTTTTACTATAAAGAATGTTCGTGTCACGCAAATACTAGTCCCTCCTACTAAAATGTGTGGACGTTGTGTAGATGGTCCGTATCAAAATATAAAATTGAGATTATGCCAAATACTCTAATACCTACCTACCTAAAGTTTTTTTGGTTTGGATTTTTTGGAAACCTCTGCCTGCAGCGAACAAAAACGAAGCATGTACAAATTGGTCAAACATTAACATGAGAAAAGACTTATTTAACATACATAAATGTCCCATGTCATTAAAAATGGAAACAGGGTGAAAGTCTCGTGTTAAAAAAGTTCATGTTAAAATTTGTAAGGCTCAAATTTTGTTGAAAACTCCTTAATTGCATTCACATCAGACTTTTAAAAGCAAACATTCTGTTTGACCAACATACGACTTCTTGGACATTAAAGGAAAACGGTCATGGTCTGTTACATTTCATACTCAACTTATAGTTATACTACAAAAATAGTTTAAATAGGTACTTGAGCACAGAATAGATAAGTAAGTGGTGGTGAAGACCATTCGCTTTAGTTCTACTTAGTGCCATTACAGTGCCATACAACTAGCACCACCTAGTCATAATACTCGTAATACTCTCAAAAATGTGGGGATCATCATATACCAGACGTTCTCCTGGCCAGGTCAAGCTGCTGAGGTCAGTCGAAACTTATCTATTCTGTGTTTAAGTTTTTAAACTATTCGGAAACGCTTTGCCTTGCCTTACTCACATAGACTCTTGCAGAATCTTCTGCCGCCCCAAACCAAAACCACGAGCTCAATCCCTTTTGACACCGCTAATTGACTTGGTGATATTGGTATAGTTGAATTGAGAAATGTTTTGCATGTCAAGGTGTTTATGACTTTGACATAAGATTGATTTTTGCCTGATCTGTGGAAAATCTTTTTTAACTATGCCTATACCTGGGTCTTAGATTACCTTGGGTTCTAATTAACAATCTTGATCGCCTTCAGAGCCTCTAGTGTAATTCTTGACACAAGAAAAACTCTTGATCGCATTCGCGTCAATGTCTCAATTGGTAAGTATGGGTAAATTGGCAGCGCCTCTAGCGACAGCGACGCGTATCGACATGAAACTATTCCCGTAAAATTTGACACTTTAACGCAAATGCGTTCGAGAGGTATTTTTTGGTCGTCGATTACACTAGTTGCCCTGAATGCCATTGTATTCGATACATTTTACGGCTCTGTAAATACGATCACGCGCGTGTCACAATTTAGCGCGCAGCTGAAAGTTGCCTGCCAGGGATCGTGGAAACACATTATTTTGTACAAAGAAGTCGTTTATTTACTTACAATACCTACTGATTTATCAGCCATTCATGTCTGACTTACCAACAAGACTTACAAATCCTTTGAGCTTGTACCAGCGATAGACGTAAAACAATACATTTAAAGACCCTGCACGAAAAGAACATAAAACACGTTGTTCTAGATATAACGCCAAAATAGATGTTTAACGAGGAAAATAAAACCGAGAAATGTTGTGGTAACCAAAGCGTCTTCAACGTTTTGCGAAAGCTTTTTTTGCGGGTGATAGGACCTTGTGCGGGGTCCGTCCGGATAGCTACCACCATCTTACTCGCTAATCTCGCTCGCAGCAGTGCTTGCATTGTTGTGTTCCGATGTGGAGAGTAAGACAGCCGGTGTAATTAAACAAGAGGCATTTTCATCTTAGCTCTCTAGGTTGGCAACGCATCTGCAAGCCCCCCGGGGCTACGGGTGTCTATGGGCAGTGGTGATCATTTACCATCAGGTGACCCACTTGCTCGATTTGCCTTCCTTGTCGTAAGTATAATTTTTTTTTTTGCGTAAGCCAAATTGTGCACTTTATTGACTAACGCTCTCGGCTTCGCTTTGGTATTCGCTATCTTTTTCTGTCAAACAGTATAAGACCGGACGAGAAACAGATGGCGAATGCCAATGCGCAACCGAACGCTTTAGACACTAAGGCCTCAGGATTCGACGGCCAATTACGATTACCTCCGTAAATGCACTTGTATTGTCATTCTTAAAGTAACTCAATCGGATTGTCATTTTTCGCATAGCAAGTGACAATTATAGGTCTATGTCTGTTATGTCAATCGGGAGGTGGATTTTAAATAGGATTTCTGTTTGCGCCTTAGATCTTTAGAATCAGGGGTTTACGAGATTTAACTGACTATGTCATATTGCGTCATCAAAATGTCTTAAGTTAAATAATTTTCACACAGTAGTAGCCAAAGACAAAAGTAGCTCGTAATTTTTGCGCCTTGTCACTCTCACTCTACAGCCAAATACAAAACTTCATACCTACACGATAATTTAGAAGGTAAAGAAGTATCAAGCTTTCTTTGATGCTCGCTGTTATTGCCCTGGATGCAAGATAGAGCATTCATAATCATAATCATCATAATCAGCCTAGCTACGTCCCACTGCTGGGCACAGGCCTCCTCTCAGAATGAGAGGGCTTGGGCTATATAGTTCCCACGCGGGCTCAGTGCGGATTGGGCACTTCACACACACCATTGAATTGCTTCCAGGAGTGTGCAGGTTTCCTCCCGACGTTTTTCCTTCACCGAAAAGCTCATGATAAATTACAAATGTAATTTCGCACATAATTTCCTAAAAACTCATAGGTGCGAGCCGGGGTTTGAACCCACGACCCTCTGCTTGAGAGGCGATAGGTCAAACCACTAGGCTATCACGGCTTGTTTTAGATAGAGCATTAAAAAACTGAATTCCTCTCGCACTTCAAAGATGAATTCTTTACAACAAATTTCTCTATATCGGTTTCAGATTTAAATGGTTAAAACTCTTTCTTTACGATATTAAAAGAAAATAATGATGACATTGATGACAAGTTTCACGCCACAAAATAAAAACGTCATTGGTGTGTAGTTGCTGCTACTGCTCAAAAAAAGACGTGTCAGTGAACACATAAAATATTAGCTGACATATTCATTTTTGAACAATCACGTCTCAATAAAAACTGCGCTAACTGTCAATCAAATAATGGACTTACAAAAAGAGCTTATAAAATGTACGCGGATTTCATAAAAAAAGTCAGCTCCACGATAAAACAATGGATATTGTGCAGATTTTTTAATTTAACTGAAACACGAACAACATTGACCGTTGATGCGAAAATCTCTCGTTCATATATGTATTGTAACGTGCGCGCGGGATTAAAAAAAAACAATTTTTAAATACATTCGACGGTTATTTACAAAAAGTTATCGTTGAACAAAGTCGGCTAAGCAAAAGTGGCTGTAGTTGATACGTAACAGAGAGCAGTTTTTGCTCTGCATTTGTGCTAGGGTTCATTGAATTATTTTGAGCTGTAAACTCTCAAAATAAGAAAGATAACAAAAACAAAAGCAAGTTACAAACAACTCGGGAGCAACTTAATAGCTTTTAGTTCAACAACCGGTCTACTAAATAAATAAATAAAATTAATAAATATCATGAGACAAATTTTGGTTGACCTGGTCCCAAATTAGGCGAAACCTGTATTATTGGTACCTACTGCACAATTGATAAACCTAGAAATAAACCGTCAAAGAGCCGAACGCTTAAGACCCGAGAGCAACCATTCGTATTCATCATACAAAGCTATAATCTACCTGCATATACCTGGGACCTTAAGCTTCACCATCAGATTCTCTGACAAAATTTTGCGAAGATCGGGTTACTTTTGAACAATTTTCGTACATTTTGTCTCAAAAAAATCCAAGAATAAATTGACAAATTGTTTATTTAATATTAAATTGATAAAATTAATAAAACAAAGATGGTTCCAATTAGATGCTAAATGATCTTTACACTTTTACATACTCTCACGTTTTCTCTGAATTATGTAATGAATGTTAGCAGAGCATTAACTCTGCCAACTATTTCTTCTGCTCCGTCGAGCCACTAAATTCCGCTAGTGCACATCGTAAATTCTTGCTGGGTAAACAGTAAAACTTAGACTGAACCCTTTTTTGTAGAACGGATTGCTGATATGCAAATATTCTGCTTATTTGGCGGGAGGAAGAGACTGAAAATGCCCGTTTTTTGTGTTACAACTTAAAAAAAAGTCATGAGCGAATCGGACTACTCACCGAGGGTTCCGAGCTATCATCTAATGATAATTTGTGCTACTTTATGCACACTCCGTAAAGAACTAATGATTTTTGATGACTTCTAAAAAATTGTGCCATTTAGAGACCATTGTTTTATTTTTTCTGTATTTTTACTTAAACGGCCGTGTGCTTAATCATTTCAGATATTTCTCACCGCAAACTTCGGAGATAAGTACTCGCAGGGGGGCGGTCGTTTTTTCAAAAGTTTTCATTAGGCATATATTTTTTATTTATTTTTAAACTAAAAAATATTGTGATTTAAAGAAAATTAATTACAACGACACAGTCATTACTAGCCCTACCTCGAAAATTTCAGACCCTGTTGCAATAAAAATACATTCATCATGTCAGCTGAAAGACGTCCACTGCTGGACATAGGCCTCCCCCGCGGCTCTCCACTCGGACCGGTCTTGTGCTTTCCGCATCCACCGCGGTCCCGCAATCTTTACTAGGTCGTCGCTCCATCTTGTTGGAGGCCTACCGACAGCTCGTCTCCCGGTCCGTGGACGCCATTCGAGAACATTCTGACCCCATCGGCCATCAGTTCTGCGAGCAATGTGCCCCGCCCACTGCCACTTAAGTTTCGCAATTCTTCGGGCTATGTCGGTAACTTTAGTGACATAATAGTAGTTTATGCAACTGCTACATAATGAGGGTCCTTAAAACACGAGTGTGTTTTTATGAAACGAGGCGAAGCTGAGTTTCAGAATAGGATCACACGAGTGTTTTAAGGCCTAATTATGTACAGTTGCATACATTACTTTATCTACACACATATTATAAGTACTCTAAGATGGGTTCAGAAGCCGAAGACATATATCATACCCATATCTGTCACGAATTTGACTGTTTTTTTTAATCATAGACAAACATACCGAGCTGACGTTTCGTGAACTGTTTTTTTTTGTAAAAAAAAATAAAAAAAATCACATTATTAATTATACATGTCGGACTGAACTCGACTTATATACGTGAGTGATCCGTTTTATTTCACTATGATTGTAAATTACGTTGGTTGTCAAATTCGGTACATCGAATTCGATATCGAAAAGTCTTACTTCACTGCTGGACCTGCTGGTCGTGGTGGTTGGCGGGGGAGGCGACGATGTGCTGCAATGCTGGTCATTTTCTACGGTTTCTGAACGCATTATAGAGGACTTACGATATGTGTGTAGATAAAAATACATTATATTTTTAAAAATCTTAAACTGTTACAAATTTAAATGGCTGAATCAAGCGTTACTCCGCGGAGGTCCATACCTACGAATGCAATGTGTCACAAACTCGCCGCCTGATTCAATCAAATTACATTATGGAAACATTTTTTTTAAGCGGGACCCTGAAAAGAGTGATTCTCCGCTTGAGTGGGGCAGGTGATATCGCAGCTTAAGTAGGTCAGATGTATGAAAGCTCAGGGAAATTGGAAATTGATTCTGCATTCTCTGAGACGTTGGCGTACGTTGATTGCCTGCCGCCTGAGCAGGACTGTTATTCTCAAGCCTTAGAGTCTAAGGTGACAGCGTCGCGAGCTCGGCTGAGCTGAATCAGCGTCGAAGCGTCAAACTTTCTTACTATATGATAGCTAATTTGACACTTTGACGAACCACCACTTTTTGTTGGGTTCCGGTGTGGGGGTGTAAGACAGGAGAGAAAATTACCTGCACAAGAGGCAATTTATCGTAGCCCGCTGGGTAGGTAACGCATCTCCAATCCCTCCAGGGTCGTGGGTGTCTATGGGCAGTGGTGATCACTACTATTAGGTGACCCACTTGCTCGTATTCTTTCCTTATCGTATAAAAAAAAATTTAAATACCTCCTTGATGACAGAGAAGTGAAGTGAGTCAGGTTACGAAATTTGAGGTCATGTATCTGATCGAGATTTATTTAATGTGATGAATAAGAATATTTGATTAAGTCTTGTATCTAGTTTAATGGATGCGTTTTAATGAAAACGCCAAGCATGCAGGAGCTGAGTAAGTCTAACTGAACACCTGTGTAAAGATTCACTTGAAAAAAAAAACATTCTCCCATACTTTAGTTGCCTCTGCTGGTTGACAATAATGTAATGGGAGAAAGATATATTTATTTATTTTAAGAAAAACTTCACAGGGTTACTTACACTCAACCCCTGGCTGAAATCTTGATGGCTCAGTAAGACGCACCCTGTATACACAGGTGTTATAAGTTTGACCTGGGTATCTGTCTGTGGCATCATAGCTCCCAAACGGATGAACTGATTTCAATGTGATTTTTTTCAATCAAAAGCTAGTTTAATCGAGATGGTTCTTAGCTAAGTTTTAATAAAATCGGTTTACTCGTTTTTGAAATATTGAACTTTGAAATGACAATGTCGGGGGTTTTTCAACTTTTCTAAGTTGGTTAGGTTAGGTTATTCGGTATTTGGTACCCATTCGCAGTATGTGCTTAATTTGTGTTTTAATAAATTGGCGTCCATTATCCAATAACATTTTTCATTTATTTCTTTATTTACTTCGCTTTGAATGGTTCATTTTGTTATTCCAAGTTGTATTTTCCCTTTTTAAACTTCACTGTTGTTTCAAACTGTATTTTCAATTGTACTAAAGGCGAGGTAAAGCCCTACCTCAGGTGTACTATTTAATTTACCCTCCTACCTTAAAAGGCAGTAATTGCGTATACCTCCCTTCATCCCTTCATTACTGTTCCCCCATTAAAGAGTAGGGACATTAAAGACCTGTTTTTTAGATTTTTCTTGCTTTGTTTGGGTCACTTCTGGGTAGGTTTAGTAGATTTTTTTAGATGGTTTTTTATATTATTAATTTTATTACTTTAACTCGGTTGCACAGCTGTTTCGGGTGGCTGCTGATAGAGACAAATTATATAAAAAAACTGAGACGGAAAACCTTGAAGAGACAGTAAGAGAAGCAGAGAATTACTGATGTTATTTTCTGTTCAGATTTCCGAACCAAAAAGGAAAACAGGAACTCTATAGTTTGACTCGGTCTGTCTGTCCGTCCGTCAGATTTACTTATCTCAGCAAATACTAATGCCATTGACTTCAAATTTGGAGTACCTAGTTTTGTATAATTCTCACCCAAGTGTTTTAGATTTTACAAGAAGAAACAAAGAAAAATCACATTATGCAAACATACGACAGCTGAATTCTATTTAAAAGTCGAATTAAAAAAGAGAAAGCTGTCAAATTAATAAAAAAGTGTATCGTTAAAAAAAAATCTAAGAAAACAATTCCATTTTCAAATAAACAAACGAAACTTGCTTTCCGTAAGCTGCCAGCGCGAAAAACGTCCATTCCTTTTATGCCGTGTGAATTTATACTTGCTGACGTAACTGTCCCCTTGCGGCCAATATACAAGTTGAATACTAAAAATTCTCAACTTTCATGCATTTCCATAATTAATTTTGGATTCGCGGTCGTTCTCGCGGATCCGATGGTTTTCAATTATGAAAACGAGTGAATACTTAATTTCGTTGAAAACATTGTTTGCAGCACGCCACCGGTTTCCTTTTGTTTTTCAATGTTAAGTTCGCGGCGTGAATGGATGGAGAAAGCAAGAAAGCAACCCATAAAAACATAGTTTCAGAAACAATAATATTGTATTTCATGTTTTAATTCTATTCACAATATTCATATAGCCAAATTGCAAATCGTCAAATTACACACAGGATTTTTTTACCCAGCAGTAGGAAATATTACGTAGGTCAAGATAATAATTAATCAGTTAAGTTTTTTCAATAAATCTGTCCTGTCAGTAACCGGTCCGTAAGAATCGGTTCATGTTTGAATTAACATTTTGCTCCACACATTTACGTGTGATTATCATTGACTTACCATCACCTTGGACTTCGGGTTAGCGCTTGAAAACGTCGGAACCAAAATTCCACTAGTTTGCAAAAAATACCACTAATCGAGCGTCAGTCAGTCTGAGTTTGGTCGAACGACAGCGATATGACGTATGGCTGTCATCGAAAAATGCCGTGTTGTACTGGGATACGTTTTTCGTGAATTTTGTACTCGACCCAGTCCAGGGGCTTTGAAGAATTTTGAATGTGAAGATTTTATGGGACGTAGCATCATCATTTATTTACATAAGGCAATAAAATAGCAAAGCGTAAATTTATTCTAAAAAGCTTTATCAAGAAATTTCAGACGAAAATTACTTATTACCATTTCTCTTTTAGGTTTATGCGAAAACTGAAAAAGCTACACAAACTGCGACTATTGAACTCTGAACCTAATGAAATAAAATGCACGGGGGTTTTATTCTTTAAATTTCAATTGCAATACAATTTCAAAGAAGTGTAAGATCCTACAGTTGAAAATCTGGTAATATGTTAATGAATGCTGTTTTTATCAAGAAGTACCTATGCTTATCTTTTATGACGGGCGATAATGAATGAGTTAATGACCTAACAAAACCGCACCATACATTGGACACAACCAACACCAAGAGGACTGCCAGTGTCTATACGATGTCGCGTTCCTTTGAAATAATAAGCCTGCTGTAGCTAGTTATACTACGGCGGGCTCTCTGTACCATTCATTTGGTATGACATTTAGACCTCTGGCTAACACAATAGCGCCATCTAAATTAGTTTCTTCTTTCAGTTCATAGATGC
Source organism: Clepsis dumicolana (assembly GCA_963691665.1). Lineage (NCBI taxonomy): Eukaryota > Metazoa > Arthropoda > Insecta > Lepidoptera > Tortricidae > Clepsis > Clepsis dumicolana. Next base: position 7,691,753 of record OY829527.1, on the reverse strand, counting down.
TATTGTGTTAGCCAGAGGTCTAAGTGTCATACAAAATTAATGGTACAGAGACCTCGCTATAGTGAAACTAGAGCAAGCTAAAATAATGATTTTACAGAAACGCGACATTGTATAGCCATTGGCAGTCCTTGACTAAAACCGAACGACTATACTACTAGTTTCACTTTGTATAAAATGAGTATCATAAAGTCGGTCATGTATTTCGACGCTGCCTAAAATCTGACATGAAGCTGGCCACTCAATATTTTTGATACCTACCCAATACGAGTATCCCCTATTCACGAGTGGATTTTTGCAGCCGGATTTAAAAGTTTTGTGACAATTGTCGAGCGGGTGTCTATTTGATTAACTTTTTCCAGTTGGGTGATATTGTTCTAAATGCACGCTGTTACTATAACTCGACTACTTCAAATTTACTAGCAAAAAGGGAGCGTGTAGTGTAATCAAACCGTAAAAAAAGTCTTCATCGCGTTCGCGTTCACGTCTGAGGGTCGAGCACGACTTTACGAATGCTGCGTAACGTTACAGTTATCGTATCTAGATCAAGAAACCTCATACAAAATTTTAGTTCCAAATACGCTCACGGGCGGGCGCTGTTCCAAACGTCGTACAAACACGACAACGTTTTACTATTCGATTTTACGTGACGCAGGTTTCGAAAAGTCGTGCTCGACCCTCTGAATTACTATGAACAAACTGGCAGCGCCACTAGTGGCACGTATCGGCAACAAGCAATTGGCTAAGCAAAGTTTTTTGAAGAGGTGCAAATTATATTTTTTTCGACAGTCGTCGTCTTAGTAATCGAGGAGCTGCAGCTCTTTTATTTTTATTTCCTATCATTAGGTAGTTCAAATACAAACACAAGGGCAGTAAGTCAGAAGTATTTTTTTATATGAACGTGATGACATTTGTGAGCATTACCTAATGGCTGATTAGCTTAGTGCCTAGCACTAGTCTAGAATTAAAAAAAAACTACGTCAACTGTCACTTTTGACATTAATTTATTGAATCAGGTGTTACTTTGCAACGTAATTGTTTTTAGGTCATACTTTTGACATTGTCAAAAATGATTACCAAGTCTCGCGGTATTATTTTTTAACAATGTGACAGTTGACGTAGTTTTTTTAAATTCTAGACTAGTGCTAGGCACTAAGCTAATCAGCCATTAGGTAATCCTCACAAATGTCATCACGTTCATTTAAAAAAAAATTCTAACTGATGATAGGAAATAAAAATAAAAGAGCTGCAGTTCCTCGATTGCTGAGACGGCGACTGTTGGAAAAAATATAATTTGCACCTCTTCAAAAAACTTTGCTTGGCCAATTCTCATCTCATACTATCTGACGTTTTGACGCAAACGCGTTTGTGACGTATTTTTGGTCGTCCATTACACTAGACACCCTGGGTAGCCTGGGAAGCTGGGTAGTTTCGAGACTGAATGACAATGAATGACATCACATAGACGTATGTACCTGAAGCGCCGTATCTGGTTTGTCAATCAGACCCTCGCTTTTCCGATAAGTGAGTTAAGACTTTATTCACAAAGAGGCAAAACTAGTGGCAATTTGCATTAGCCGTCTGAAAGAGGATTGAGTGAGTGATGTCACATAAGCAGGAAAACGGAAGCTTGTGTGCTTTTGTAAATTAAATCGTGACGTAGCTTTGAACATGAAGCTTGTACTTTGCGTTAGTCGTTGAATGTTTTTGCGCAAATGAAAAAATGGGTAAAGCTACCCCGTTGCTCGCGCGTTGAATAGGTATGAACAGCGTTTGTGATGAAACACCCGTTGAAACTTTCAGGGTGCGTTTCTACCACAGAGCTAATACAAAGACGATAGAAGTGGCATGGTGGCGTGACCTTGGGTCTAATGCATAAACGTTACTCAAGCCTCCATTAGCAAAAATAGGTTTTGATTTCTTCTTACTAACGGAAATGTCAATGTGAAAAAAAGGACAAACGAAATTTAACGGCATTTTAGTCAAATAAGGTTTATGAATTATGAATAACAGGGCTTGTCGCCGCGTTTGTGATTCCTCTAAGCGAGGGAATTGTGACTCAGTATTGCTCGTGATACAATACAATCAAATAAATAACTCTTTATTGAATACCACATAACAGGCAAAACAAGAATTAAGGCACAGAGAAAATATAAAGTAGCAACGGGCGGCCTTATCGCTAAAGAGCCCATACATACATAATATTATAATACTGATGATACATTGTTCTAAAATGGTGTTTTGCAGAATTTGTAATTACGGAAAGTCGTCCACAGTGTGTAATTAGCAGGGCTCGGATTTTTCATCTCACGGTAAGATGAAAGATAGCTGTGAAATCGATATACTAAAAAATAATGTCATATTTATATTCATACTCATTCATTTAAATAATGCCAAAAGATTAAGTTAAATGCCACACCATGTTTATTACATTATGGGCTTAATAATAAAAATAATATGAACATTAAGTACACTCCTAGTTTGTAATATCCATAGAGCATGTAGCTACAGGAATCAGTGTTTCTCAATCTTGACAAGGTATGACGTGTGTTGTGTATTGTCCATTTCAAAATTATATTTGTACCTAAAATGAGTAAATAATAACCACTTTTCCATATTTTCAGGATTAAAGCATTTTTATTATTTGGCCCATAATCAGCATGGTTTGGCATTTAACTTAATCTTTTGGCATTATATAAATGAAAGAGATATTTATACTATAAAATAATGTGACATTCATTTTAATATCGACTCCATAGCTTCTTTATTTATGAAAAATCCGAGCCCTGGTAATTAGGTACACCTACACCAGTAATTTTGTGTGCGTGAATGCGTAATGCATTTGCGTGTGTGTATTAATAGCAAGTGGAGGGGGGAAAGCGGCGACATTGGTTATGGAAGGAAATAAGAGAGATAGCATTTCTCTTCTCTTTTTATTAGCTGTGTGGTGGAAATACTAGCCAGTTTTAACTGCTCTTTTTCGCTCCGCTCTGACAACTTCACTGTGTTTGTATTTAGTATATGTATTGTATGTATGTATGTATATTATGTAGTAGTATGTTATAATATGGTTGGCTTTTGTATGAGTTTATGTATTGTATTATTATTTATTCGCCTTCACTATTTGTGATTATAAACGCACTCTTTGTCGGTCCCTTAAATTAACTTCTCCTCTCTACCGCTCAAAGGTTGACTGGTAGAGATCCCTTATAGGGATAAGTCCGCCTTTGTACCGTATCTCACTGTTGGTAACCTGTATTTATTTCTGTATTTTCTGTACAATAAAGCGTTTACTTACTTACTTACTTCAAGTCAGAGGAAACGCGTCCTTATGTTTCAAGTGAGCCATTCGTATATTTACTAATTTTAGTTAATATATTTAACTGTTGCCAATTGTTCACAGGAGAGAATCCGCTAGCGATGCAGCGCGGCGGGTCGGCGTGTTTGCATCCATCGCTCGCTCTGCTCGCGGCGTTCGTCAGCTGACATATGGCCGGCGCGTATTGGACACGCGCCCCATAGATATAGCCGTGTGGGATTATCGCTAGAACTTACGGTGGTACATGGTTGGAATTGTTTTTGAGAAATGAAGTGAGAAAGTGAGAATTGGTTTTAAATCGTATTTGAACTTTTCAATTTATTTTTTAATTCATTAAACAAGAAAGAAAAAGCAAAGTTTATAAAGCAATTTGCTGGAACTACCTAATTTAAATCGAAAAATTACTTTCGTTAATTTATGCTAACTACTAACCTTTGTAAAGTAACGCCTGAATTGAATAACAACTAATTCAAAATCAATTTTCGATGCCAAATAAAATTGCGTGCTTTCAAATTAATTCGAATTCCAATCGTGTACCTGAACTTTAAAAATACGAAAAGTTACTTTTAACATGCTAGTTATAAAGGAACCATGTTTGTTCAATAGTTACAGAACTCAACGAAAATATTTTGACCAAAACGTTTTCAACTTCTTTATTATTTTTGTTTATCTTTTAAGTTTCGTTTCAATTCGTATTCCAACAGAAATAATTGTAGGTATTGTATTTTTATTATTTCAGTTTCAATTTTAAGGTAAACGTCCTATCGATTGCCAACTTAGTTGCAATAATTGACACCTTGTCACCTTTATTGCTGTGAAATAATATTGAAGGTGCCAACTAATGAGGCAGTGACGGGCACTAGGATATTTACCTTATATACTTATAAAAATATCTTATTAATTTTCTAAGATAGAAAAAAAAATGAAATTCGAAAGTACCAATTATTTTTATTCCATCTCATTATAAAATAAAATAACATTAGTTGATATGAAATGCCAATCGTGTTTATTATGTAAATAACGAACGTAGATAGAATTCAAAGTATTCTGCATATACCTCATTATCATCTATACTTGTAAGGTTGTTTTAATACCTACCTTAACACTTCGTCTGAATTTGCACGAACGCCACAAAACTTTAAACTCTAAATTAAAAACATCGTAAAACATTTGCAAAACTTTAAACGACTTATTCATCGCGGGAATTTCATGAATTGAGCATTTCTTAAGGTGATTTGCTCAATTGAGTCTTCGCCCGCGCGATATGAGGGTTGCGGCTCAGATTTGAAAGGGAGTGAAGAGAAAAGCGCGCGGCGATACACTCCGCGCGCGCCGCCTTCACCCCCTGTGTCGTCTTGCGCCCCATTCCCTGTACCGGGCGAGGACTCAGTTAAGTTTATTACTTGTATGTATTTCTAACTAACAAGCAGCTCTGTATGTTAACTTTATGTATATATTATTGAAATTGTTTCTAAAACATCAATAAGTTTGAAATGATAGAGCCATTGTGGAACATTGACTAGTGACCTATTGTTTTAATATTATTGAATGGTTACCGTCAGCTAACCCCTGTTTAGAATCATCTTACTTTACTCTAACTAAAGGAGAATGGGCAAATGTGTATGGAACTTGGTCTTTAAGCGGCCAGGAAAAATTGAGATGATGTTGTATAGTCCTAAACTGGCTAGTTTGGTGAAAGTTTTTTTACTGTGTCTTAAAAAAAAGTATTCCTTTAGACCATGGCTCTCATATGACACTAAATTCACCAATTACTGCCGATAGGCTAATTTGCCCATTCGCCTTACCTTTATTTTCAAAAATTGTATGTTCATTGATTTCATGAATAAGCCAAATATGAAAATTAGGTCTCATTATTTTGTGTTCACTCAACGCAACATTTGATTCATTTTCTCTTTGACGTTGAAAAACTTTATCCCCTTGACCTTTTCAGTTCCTCGACGAGTAAGCAATTTGGGTACATCAAGCTACAACTGATTTACTTACTTGAAAATAAAATGTCTGATTACGTCAAAAAAGCTCTCTCATCAATTTTGTCTTGAGTGCTTTGGAATATTTATTACATTTTAATGACAGATGTTTGTTTGTATTTCATATTTTCTACAACTTCAGCCCTCTAGTCGTGAGAAGAGTTATGGCCTGAGGCCTAGCAGTAAACTTGGGTATAACCATTGACTTACTAACACCATGGACTTTGGGTCTAATACAAAATTCATGAAAAATGTGTCGCAGTACAACACGGCATTTTTCGATGACAGTCATACGTCATAGCGCTCTCGTTCGACCATACTAAGACTGACTGACACTCGATTAGTGTTTTGAAAATTAGTGGGGATTTTTTTGTTCGGACGTTTTCAAGCGCTAATGCGAATTCCATGGTGTAGGTAAGTCAATGGGTTTTAACAAAAAAAAAAAAACAGTTGTTAATGCAGTGAACTTCCGAAGTTGCTTAAGAAATTTAATCACACCATTCTTCACCTTGACTCCACGGTTCCTGAACAGATTTCCCTATCTCCTTATAGTTTCTGACCTCCCCCTACTGACCTTTTTGGATTGATCTCCTTGTATAACTTTACTTGTCTGTTCTCATACCAGTATTTTCAATGTAAAGCACGAGACTTGCGTGAATACATACCGATTTTCCGTACCCCGCCCGATCGGAAACAGCGATATGAACTTTTGATTGGCCAGGGCAGAAAATCGCTGCTAGCTTGTACAACTTTTCCATTGTGAATTATATCTTTATTGTGTCGTTACAAACTGTAACCCTAGCACGAGTTTTCATCAGAATCTAAAAGTAACGTTATCGTATAGCCATCAAGAAAATTTCATATTAAATTATTTTTCCAAATACGTTTACGGTGGCTGCTGTTACAAATATCATGCAATTTTTTTCGATGGCGGTACGATAATGTTACTACTTGATTCCTGGTGAAAACTCGTGCTCCAACTACTGACTATGAAACTTAAGATTAACAAGTAAATGACAACTTTGAGTGTCACTCCACTATTAGCAGTCAATTGACAAAATATCGGTTTCGTAACTATTTTTTTGGTAACCTATTTTTCCGATGGTACTCTGTCGTTACCGGTACCCCACTTGTCGATATTTGTAATAAATGTAAATTAAAATTAATGGCCTTAAGTATTCGTAATTTAAATAAATTAAATGGTTACGGAAATCGTTTATTTATTTAATTATGTATTGTTTATGAAATTCTATACGGATAAGAACAAAACATAAAAACGGTGTTGTTTATTATAATAATAAAAGGAATAAACGTTTTATTGAAATTCATTGGTTTTATTCAGGTTAAATATTTCTTGGTTTTATCCTAGATCAAGATAATCTAAACAATAATTATTAGGTAGGTATGGTGATCCGCAACCTCAACCTCCTGGAAAAAATAATAAAATAACTATTGAACGGTATTGTAATGGACGTCTTGCAAATGAAGAGAACGTGTTAAGGACAAAATATTTTATGGAACGCTGACTTTTGGGGAATCTACCTTCCACAGTGAATCATGGTCCAGTAACTGCCATGTTCCTACACACACTGAACTGCCTACAAACCAATCAGTTTAACACGAAATCTCATAAGAGTTTAACCCAAAAAGAAACAACTAACATTAACGCAATAAAAAAGCGACCTGTCTGTCAAATGCAAAGTTTTTCACTTTGCATCTCTGAAGCGTAAACCGAAATCGATATTCCTTTTATTGCAGCCTCAGGCGGACTAACAAGTGTATCGTGAGCGCAGAGATGGCAGCCCTTTTATTATTCAAGTAATAAACATCAGTGTTTATTAATTGAATAATACACTACATCATACAATGTGCTGAAGAAGAAGAAGAAGTCAGTTCTTCTTCTTCTTCAGCACATTTGCGCCTATCGTTGGGTAAACGCCTCTCCCATTTTCTCGACTCAGCCCGGTTTGCAGTGGCTCTCCCCCAGATCGGATCAGCGGTCGAGCTGATGTCATCCGACCGTCTTGCTTGGGGCCTGACGACTTCTTGCTTTGAACGTGGACACCATTCCGAGACCCACTTGCTCCATCTCCCGCCGTTTCGGCGACATAATGTCCTCCCACGTCCATTTTATTTCGGAAAGGCGATAACCAACATCCACCGCGTTCGAAACACTGTATTACATTTAAGAAATGACGAAGATACTGGTGATGATGAGATAAAGATTTCCGCGAGCTTGGCTGGTCTCTTACAAGAGCGCCGTTTTGATACACGGGCGAGCTTTACCGCTGCCCCATAAAACCGCGGTAAAACTAATAAAAGCTATAAAGCTGGCTCGTCGATCGTACCATTTAGGCAATACAGCCATACGGATATACCTACTAAAGGAACGTTTTCAATATAAGGAAGGTTGAACAACGAAATAGCTTGACAGCATCGTCTGTAAGACTAATCGCTCACGAGACTGTCTCTTATGCGTGCCTTAATCATTTTGTTACCATTTGACTGGCATCATAAACAGAGTATTGAAGAACCTATTAAAATAAAAATTTAGTAAACAGGCAGTTAAAAGCTCTTTTACACTTAGTTTGACCAGGTTTATGAGCCTTCAGAAATTTTCTGATTGCAGTCAATGTCACCTCGTGAAATTGCATCAGATTTTTGGGATCAGAGTGGCACAGGCTTTCTTTATTACGACTCCATTTTTTAGGGATTTACACGATCGTGAAACGAGTGGAAAAGTTTATGCTCGCTTAGGAAGAGTTTGTAAACTCGCTGTCATCAACACTGCAGTCGGCATACACGTTGCAACTTTGTTTTCGAACAAAACTTTATGAATACGAGGACCTCGTGTGGGTACAACTTTTATTTTACTCCTAATTTTTAATTTTTTTACTTTTATCCGGGGAGGAGTTTTTTTTGAAATAGCGAAAAGTGAACTACCGAACTTGGCTCAAATCTGATAGCGAACTTGAGCACCTTCTTTTAATGACTGTTAATTAGATATGCTTTTTTTTGTCGAGGTACGTTATAACAAAGAAGCGATTCCCATCTATTATTTATTATTATTATCTATTTTTATTATCTATTTTTAAAATACTTGGCTAGGTAACTATTGTCTAAAACTGTTTCAATTTCAAGTTCATAGCATTTAGTAGTTCTTGTGACAACAAGCTGTGGCGGACAGACAGATAGAGTTAGACCGAGTCACTCCATAAGGGTTCCTTTGTAACACTTTGGTTCGGAACCGTAAAAATATCAAGCCAACGGCACTGTGTCACTGTCACGGCCAATGGCACAGCCATCGTCTGACAAATCTAGCAAGAGATAAATACACAAAGCTACATTCAGTACAGGTTGGAAGATGGAAAGAACAATAAATAACCCAATATCCAGCAGGCTGGCAGGTTGGAAGATGGCACTATGATTTCCCAATATCCAATCTGGTTTGGATGGCTAAGTTGGAAGATGACTTCCACTCATTAAAAGCTACTAGCCCAGGTCATTATCAGAATCACTTCTGCCGAAAAACGTCCACTGCTGGACGCTGGCCTTACTTTTCGTCCTTTTTATTTTTTCCTAGTTATCTTTCGTCCTTAGCTGCTTGTATCAATCAGCTTCCTGCGATTCTGAATAGTAGGAGTTCCTCTAACAATAACGCATTTCGTTTTGTAACCGCCACTCTAGAATCTTTCTTCTCCAACGGTTATCGGTTCTTCGAGCTCATCTTTTTAGCTATCTCAGTGACTTTCTGATTAAATAATTATGATCACGTAAGGAACCAGCACAGGCCCATCTTGAGAGAAAAAACTAGTGTAAGTATAATCTTACTACGTGAATGAACGTGTAAGCGCTTACACATGTCATGTTGTAACCAGAGGTCTGTCTATTTATTCGCTTAGTCATTCTGATGATATGCAGACAATGATTTCATTTATATTTTGGGTATATCGCTATCATTAATATTATAATGATAAGCCCTTATCTGTTGTACTAAAATAATCATAATTGTTACTATACTTGGTACTACAAAAATATGAGTTATTAATGTCTGTTTGTCTACTCAGAACGTCTTTATGTTTCTACAAATAAAAGTTTGCTATGTTTTCATCGTCATCATCGTGATCATTAGCCGTTACGCCTGCTGCCTTATTATCCTCAAACTTGCCTAAAGATGCACTGCAGTTTGCTTTCTCGTCCGTGGTTTCCATTCAAGGACGCGTCTACGTTATTTCCCATCGAACTTGTGACTTACGTAGCCAGCAAAATAAAGTATAAGGCCTGCCACATATTGAGCTACTAGTCGTGGCCACTAAGGCCTGCCGCACCAATGTGCGTACTCTTCAATTAAATTGAGCCACTGCTCAATAGCAGTGGCTCAATTTAATTGAAGAGTAGGTAAGAAAAATTGTGTAAGGCTAAGATACTAGTGAGTGGCGGCCACTAAACGCGACCACTAATAGCGAACGTGGGCTACACCCGCAGCTTGTGGCTCGAACGCGTCCACTCGAACGCTCGATTTGCGCCGATGTTATACAAAATGTTATATGAAAAAACTCGTACGCAGCTTGTGGTCGCGACTAGTGGCCCAATACGCGGCAGGCCTAAAGTTCAAATACAACTAGTCAATTTCTCGGGCTCCATAGCAAACTTCATATTTGCTTCCCTAGTGTTAAAAAACACGGGAAACTTTCTAGACGATGTTTTCATTTGTTAGTAAAAAGGCTCTCTTCCCTATCATCCGATATTACTTTCTTTTTAGTTTCGGGCGTGTCTGGAATATGTTCGAGCTATTTTCAGTATCGATTTGTAGTCGCCACATTACCGATCCGTTGAAAACTTTTCTTTTAAAAAGTATGTTGGATTGTGTAGCTCGCGTAGGTAATATAAGTTTGATGTTCAGATACAATAAGCTCGTGTAAGATGTTGTGATTTGTTCCTTGTTTGTAATATTCATTACAAACAAAAGAAGAAAAGTTCTACGTTCCCAGTTGGGCTTACTGCGCAACTTCACAATTTGGACTTACTTTAGAGTGTTTAGTTTACCAAGCCAAAAGATAACACAAAATAAGTAAAAGCTTTGCAATCTGAAACAAAATATTGAAATCAATTTTATTCACTTCAAATTAAATAACCTAACCAACTTAGAAAAATTAAAAACCCCTGACATTGTCATTTCAAAGTTCAATATTTCGAAAACAGGTGAATCGATTTTAATAAAACTTATCTAAGAACCATCTCAATCAAACTAGCTTTCGATTAAAAAAAACCGCATCGAAATCGGTCAATCCGTTTGTGAGCTATGATGCCACAGACAGATACACAGATACACAGGTCAAACTTATAACACCCCTCTTTTTCGTCGGGGGTTAAAAAAATAAGCCGTAATATGGCTATTTCGCGTAAATATACATAATTATATTAGCGTATGGACGAGCCCCTCGCGGTACTCCGTTTTTGTTGACAATTTTGTGGCACTAAATTAGAGCCAGCGATACGAGCCGTCCGCAAGGGGTCCCCGACGGCAGGCTCACAACGCCGTACCAGTTCGAAAATGTTTCAAATGGCATATCCTGATGTTTTTCGCTAAAAACATGGTTTTCCATTCTAGAGAGCCTGCCACCTTATCTGACCCAAGACATCGTCACCACCGTGACATCGCTGTTGATGAATATAACATTGATATTACAGGCATTATATTATATGTGAAGAACTTGACCGAATGCCAGCCTGCGCGGTACAATTAGCGGGGGGTAGGACGACTCAGGGGGTGAAGGCGGCAGACGCGCGGAGTGTCTTGCCGTCCGCTTCTCTCTTCACCCCCTCTGAAGCCCTACCCCCAGCCCCTGTACCGCGCGGGCGAAGACTCAGTTGAGTTAAGACTATAATTTCATTTTTGTCTAACTCGCTCGCAATCAGCATCGTGTTCATTTTGTATGGGCTGACAATTGGTATCAGAAAACGGCGTCACAGTACCTAGTACTAAAACTGACATTTCAGTCCGATGAAATGTCAAAATAGTTACGCAATCACACTACAGGTTAGATAAATTTTCAGCACTCTATTGTTTTTACCCCGGTTCTCAGGTTACCTGTTAATTGTATAAGTAATAATGTTCACTGTATAAACCCAAGTTGAATGAAAATAAACATTGTGACACTAATGGAGCCAGTATTAATCGAGCAACTGTCGACTAAACGAACGATCAGTTAGCCTTAGAAGATCAAACCAACAGGAGAGGCCAATTACAGACTGCGCCCAATTTTACACTAATAAAGTACAACTACTTTTTAATCGCAGTATGGGGTCATTTTATATTGTAGTGAAATAAACAGACCACTCACGTATGTCAGTCAAGTATAGCTCGACATGTATAATAACGTAGGTATATTAAAAAAATTAAGGTTTTGAGAATTTCAAGTTTCTAGGAGAACTGGAAGTATCCTTTAGGTTTTCACAGTACCTACTACAATTTGTGTGGAAACAACCTTTTTAGTGACTGTATCTTTTGATTGCGTTGACTTAAAGCTTTGATTTTTTCACGGCTTCAAGGGACTGCAGGATATTTGATGTTAATTTCAGCCTGCTACCAGTTCCAGAAAAAAAGGGTCTTAGACAGACGGACAACAAAGTGATCCCATAAGGGTTCCGTTTTTCCTATCGAAGTGCGGAACCCTAAAAATGGAACTGTTACAGGAGCACCTCATTATCCGTCTGTTTGTCAGCTAAGAAAAATTGCAAAACCCCGGACAATTTCGTTAAAAAGTCAAATGGCTCAGTTACCAACCTATATACCTTCGTCTAGGAGTTCCGGTGTCACAGACAGTTACTCTGTTTTATTCTTCGAGGGCTTATAAGTCCGCACGACAGCTCTTGTTGGTACAATGCTCCAAGGCTAGCGATAATCCAGCACTCGCCGTGACTACTAACCGGCGATTAGTCCTGATTGACTGATTGGGAGCGATTAATGTTTTAGGAATCGCTTTTGTTAGCCACAAATCAATGGGTAATGGGTTCGTTATTCCTAGGTATTGTCCGTGATGATTTTAAAAGTACGACAGTTTCAAAAGAATTTATATAAAACAACTTACACAGCCATGGAGTGGAGAGCCTTGGGGGAGGCCTATGTCCAGCAGTGGACGTCTTTCGGCTGACATGATGACACAGCCATGATAGTTAAATACTAAGGCACTGAGTAAGACTAAAATCATCATCATCATGTCAGACGAAAGACGTCCACTGCTGGACATAGGCCTCCCCTAAGGCTCTCCTCGCGATCCGTTGAAAATGTTACATGCTTGGTTCCCATATAAATCGACGAACACTTTCCTTATAATATCCTGATATAGTTATATGGATAAAGTATTGAACCAGGTCTTGCGCCTTATTTAAATAGCAATCGCTACGCAGTAGCGTTCCTTACAACTGTATGCCTTAAGCATGTATGGGCAAAATAAACCCCATTTTTTGCAACGAAATAAAAAAAGTACCTATCTGCGGCCCACGCGCGGACTAACCACCCTCTGGACACCGCAAGTTCTATAATTTACTTGGAAAGTCATTACGAAAAAAGCCGCGGTGAGCGGGCCGGGGGAACGCGTCGTGATTGGTTCATAGCTTGTCATCTCGCTTGTCATCTGGTCGAAAGTGAGCCGCGATTGGTGGCTAGAGAGATTTATAGGTGCAAATGAGCATAATTATGCGTTTCGGAAACGATCGCCCTGACATTTGGTGTCCAGAGGGTAGTTGGTCCGTGGGCCCGCGACATCTTATTTATTCCACAAGTTTAGCCCGCCAGTTTCCAAAGTTTCTCCATACCTGCCTTAGAGGCTTTCTAGACAGGTACTACAGTCTGGATCCTTAACACGTTCGCGGACAGCAATTCACGCTTGTTACACAACTGAAATTTTGAATAAGATAATATTTAGAACTTGTATAGATTCAGGCGTAACTTTGCGGAGGTCCATGTTTCAAGTAATGGATTAAATTAGCTAGCTCTTTCGCGAAGTACCTAGTGCTGTATTGTCATGCAACTTAGCCTCGTCTGCGCTGTGTATTTATTCTCATGCAATAATTTTCCCGCCCTCCCTCCACAAATTGAAAATAAAATAATCAACGCAAACGCTACTAAGCCCACAGCCCAAACCACCACCACCAGCAAAATAGTACCGGACACCGTGTTTCGCCTCTCTCAGGCATCTTCAGCGGACGTCGTTGATGTTGTCACCCCGAACGTCAGTCGAAGATGTTTAGAACAGATTCGTATTATTTGTGCTATCGAATACGAATTGTATGTTACAGTGAACTCCAAGCATGTCAAATGCTGTACTTACTAGCGCTGTTTATGTGACGCTATAGCATCTGTGTGTGTATAGCGGGGGTACGTTGGGCAACGACACACAGAAAACCGAATAATAATGTGACAGTAAACACAGATCAGATTATAACACAGATTATTTACTATAGCAGAGCGCATTCTTTAGCATTTGCGCTTAAAAAAGGAGCACGGTTAAAGACTGCTATATGGAATGCGCGTCACAAAAAGTACCCAAAATTCAAATTATGTTCGGAACTGGAAGCCAACGAAACCCTAACTTTTTTTCTACTTTTTATTCTACCACTTTGTTACTGTGGTACAAAGAGCCTCTGAACTGTGCCGCGGATAGACAGACGGACAGTCGTGGTGAAATTACGAGGGTGACTATGGAACTCTAAAATCTGTGTCAGTGATAAGAGTCTTGGTACGTACTGAATTAAATCAGCTGACGTTAGATTATAACCAGCGACCTCTGTCTCCAGGCAGACTCTCTCAGACTATTTTCGTCAAACTTTTGTCATTTCTCAGACAAACAGAGCTAAGATGATAAGGAAAAATATTATAGCAATAATGAAACCAATTTATTTCCCCCATTTCCGAGGCAGCTAATAAGAGAAAATATAGCACTGACGTTCGTAAGTTATCTCTGTAACATGGTTATAGCAATAAGCAAACAATAAGAAGATGTATTTATGGAATTTATTTTGGACTCCACAAAATTCAAAGTATGGTCTTTGGTAAAATGGCAGTATTCTTCTAATACCCTGGCATGGATAATGTCCCAGTGCTTGACGCTGTCCCAATAAATGACTCCTTCAATATGCCTATGCCTATTACTAGCTTATGCCCTACGGCTTTGCCCCCGTAAAATATTTCAAAATGAACTAGTTCCCTATCCCGTGGGACTTTCGAAAAATCTTTTCTTAGTGCTCCTCTAGGATGCTCAAGGTACATGTTTGCCAATTTTCTAGTCTCTAGGTCCAGTGGTTTAGGCTGTGCGTTGTCTGTCTGTCAGTCAGTGACTCATGGTTCTGTTTTATAGGTATAGATTGTCTTTTATTTCCGGCAGCGGTACATGTGAAAGAATGGTGAAATCAGCTTACAAATATTTGTTTTTATATTGAAATAAACCAAGTTAATAAAACTTCATCAAGATAACTTTTTACCGTTTCATTCATGTGTTATCTTATCTTCTTATATCATTATCATTTTTTTATCGCTTCAATATAACATACCAAAACATACTTTGTTTTAAACGATGTATGTACGTCAATAATAATCAGTCAACGCGTAGTAGAGTCAACAGTGTCGCCGGAAGGAATCCAAATAGAGTGAACATGAAATGAGGTAACTTGAAGCAATTCCTGAAAAGAAAAATCGATCTAGTAAAGGCCTAGTGCACAAATTCGACCATACTGTACCTATTGAATTACTAAACTCTCTTCATCTTGCAAGTACACAATATTAATATTAACTATGCCAAATCTCTCACGAGCCGGTCAGAGTGGAAAGCCTTGGGGCAGGCCTATGTCTAGCAGTCGATGTCTTTCAGCTGACATGATGATGATGATGATGAGATCTCACTCGCGGTATAAATAAATAAAAAAATATCATGGGACAATTTGACACTAATTGACCTAGTTCCAAACTGGGCAACGCCTGTACTATGGGTACCAGACAACGGATAAACATACTTATATAGATAAACGGGCACGTATTTTAATATCGAAAATTTAAATATCGACAATCAAAACATTGACGGTCAAAATATCGAAAATCAGAATGTCGAACGATCATAAGGTCGAAATTCAAAATGTCGAAAGTATATATTATCGAATGGTACAATAATCGAATGCTTAAATTTCGAAAGTCTGAATATCGACATACAAAATATCGAAAATTGAATTTCTGAACGATTGCAAGGTCGAAATTCTAAATACCGAAGGCCCGTATTACCGAATTGTACAATAGTCGAATTCTGATATGTCGAAAATCTGAATATCGACAAGTGAAATATCGAAATATTATTACGTCAGCTGTTAAAATATCGAAAGTACCTACCTTCTCATTTCAAATGGTTTTAAATTAAGACCAACTGCTACATCAAAAATACATTTCAAGGTCTCATTTGGCATGTTTTTGTCTGTCCGAAATCAACTTCGCATACATATGCGAGCGAAGCGAGCGAGCAAGACGAGTCTGAGCAGAAGTGACTCGGATAGGTTAGGTTCAGAAGGCTAAGGCGGGAGCGAAGCGGAGCGTAGCTTTCGCCTTAGCCTTCGGTGTTAGGTTTTTTTTTGTAACAGCCCGGAAAACTTACTAGGGATATAATTTGAAAACGCTCCGCTCCGCTTCGCTCCCGCCTTAGCCTTCTGAACCTAACCTATCCGAGTCGCTTCTGCTCCGATTCGTCTTGCTCACTCGCTTCGCTCACTCGCATATGATTGTATTTCTGGGTAGTTTGGACCTTCGGCAATGCCGCAATACTAACATAACCTAACCTAATTACCTAGTTTGACCTACACATACGCAACTCTAACCTAATCCACATTAAAGGTACTTAAAAATAAAAAATCGAACGATTAGCATTTGATATAATGACAGTAGATATTAAGATCATTCGCTATTTCAATTTTCGATTTTTTAAACTTTGGTATTTTGACGGTTGATATTTTGTATTTCGATATTAACATATATCGATCATTCGATTGTAGATATTTTGTACATTCGATATTTTAACCGTACGGTATTTGAGTTTTAGGAATTCCAGACGTCGATGTAATGATAGTAGATTTTTAGAACTTTCGATATTTTAATTTTCGATATTTTGACCGTCGACTTTTTAACTTTAGGTGTATTAACTTTCGATATTCAAATACGTGCCCAGATAAACACATACTTAAGTATGTATACAAACACGTATGTATGTATGTGTATCATACAAACATTTGCCCCGGCCGGGGATCGAACCCGGGACCTCAAGCTTCATAGTCATTGTCTCTAACCACTAGGCTATCCGGTCGTCGAAGTATTTTTGTCATTACTAAGTATTTTATCAATTCAAAAAACAACAGTCATTCAATATACAAAACACAATATTTCTACTAGTTATCCCAAATTTATCGACTAATATTAAGTTTAAATTTAATACAGACTGGCCTTTATCGCAGTAGCTCACAGACATTTGAGTAAGTTCGACGTCAACATGTTAGAAGTGACGCTTATATTAGTGGTGTTATTTCAAGAACATGAGACTGCAAGGATCTTTGCTTGGTTCCCAACTCCTTCAATAAGCCACCAAGTGGTGCTAAGACCCATAACACAAGAACTGGTAAGACGAGGCCACGAAGTGATAGTGATGACGACGGATCCAGTTTTCCCGAAAGGCCAAACGCCAAAGAACCTAACAGAAATTGATGTACATGACATCGCTTATGGTGCATGGAATGCAATCATCATGGCAAATCAGGACCCGATGAGCGGTGACATAGGACAACAAATGGATATGATGTACAATGCTACGTTAGCCTCGTTCTTCAAGCAAATTCATATTCCGGAAATGCAGTGCATTACAAAAGGGGAAGAGAAATTTGACCTAATGCTAATAGAAGGAATATCAGCACCAGCTATGGCGTTAACTCATAAGACGAAAGTACCCGTGATCTTAGTCAGTTCCTTTGGGCCTCATATAGGACAGTTAGAATCTTTTGGCTCCCCAGGTCACCCCTTTATCTATCCAATTTCTTTCCGTAAAAGAACTTTCAATCTGACGCTGTGGGAAATAATACAGGAGCTTTATTTAATGTGGCGTTTTATTGCCATAGATCAACTATACTATCCAATTGCGCAGAATGAATTGGTGAAAATCTTTGGTGAAGATTTGCCTTCTTTGAGAGAACTAGCGACAAATGCTGATTTAATAATGTTGAATGAGCATCCAGTGTGGACCGCTACCCGCCCAGTTCCACCAAATGTAGTTTACATTGGAGGAATACATCAGAATCCTAGCAAAGAATTACCACAGGTAACAAAGACATTGAATTTTTTATTAATTCCAAAAATCAAAATGGTTTACACCTACCTTCCGGGCTCGATCCCCGATCGGGGCAGATATTTGTATGATTAATACGAGTGTTTGTTCTCGGGTCTTGGATGCTTAATATGTATTTAAGTACGCATTTTGTTTATCTATATATATTTATATTTATCTATTGTCTAGTACCCGTAACACAAGCTCTGTTTTATTTGGGACTAGGTCAATTGGTGCCAATTGTCCCTCGATGTTTATTATATTTTTTTCTACTCCTATATTATAATCTGTCAATTAAATGGTAAAAAGTATACAATAATAAGTAATGTTATAAGTCTGTTTCAAGTTCTACGATCTGTGGTAAAAAAACAGTAACATAATAACCCTAAATTTCATTAAGTTACTCTTATTGAGTAAAATAATAGCATTTGAAAAAAGAAAGAATACTAAGTTCGATTCTGATATCGAGTTTTTTTTAACATGCATGTGCCTCGTGATTGGTTGCTTAAACATGAGTAAGAACAGCTGTAATCCAATCATAATTAAGGAGTATTTTTTAAGCAAAATTCCGTAACTGAGAACACGCTAATATCCTAGCTCTGTGGTCTGTGGTAAATTAAGTAAGTCATCTGTAAGTAGGTAAGTCAGCTGGCGCGTTTTACTGTTGTAATGCAAAAATTGTAATTAGTTATCGGGTTTGTTTCGGTTAAATAGGTAAAAGAAATTGTAAATGTTTACAACCCAAGAAATTATAATACCTAATGGTGACGGAAAATGAATTCATGAAATGGTGAATTGAAAAAAGTGTTACGTCTTTTTCGGAAAGCAGGTACTTTAAAATATTTCTTATTTCTACAATGAAGTCGTAGAAAAAGTAATGTAAGCAACGGTACATAACCGGTCATTAAACACTCGTGTGATTTATTATAAACTTCGGGCACGTTTTATAAACATACACTCATTTATAATAACCTTGGTTATGTTACAGTTGTATAAAATACTATTATATTTTGGTTTTATCAAAACTCCTATGAAATTACAGTTTTGAATGATGATTGGCGGTAAATTTTAACCGTGAGGATGGGTTTATGTTGTCAAATGTCTGGAATCCGGTGATTTCGTTATGCAAGACTTGTCCAGAATCAGTTTCGGGTACGCGTAGTGACACCGTAAGTGTTGTGTGCTTAAATCGAATAACAAGTGAGAACGACATCGATAGTAGTGGCAGTGCGCGCAGTCGGCGCGCAAAAATGCGGGTAGACAGAGCCCGGTCTGCGCAACATTAGTGTCTACCCTCGTTTCGTCAGTTTGCCCGTGATCATGATGCATGCAACTGCATCGAAATATCGGGAGCTCATCAAACCTATAAGGCAATCGCGGTCAATATCCCGTTTTCGTTATGTCCTATGAAATGGTAAAAACAACCGATTACTAAATAAATAAGCATAAGCTTCTGTAGTAAAAGAAACATTTTGTACATTACACAGGATCTCAAAACTAACCTAGATTCGTCTAAATACGGCGTCATTTACATGAGCTTTGGGACAAACGTGGACCCCTCAATGCTTCCTCCAGAAAAGATTCAAGCATTTATCAAAGCATTCTCTGAGCTGCCTTACGACGTACTGTGGAAGTGGAACGAAGACGAACTCCCAGGCCGCAATGATAATATAAGGATATCGAAATGGTTGCCACAATCTGATTTACTACGTGAGTATCAAATGCATTATACCTATCTAAATTTGTAAATTTCATGTTTTTTCACATGGGTGATGATGTGCTTGAAAATAACGATTATTTTTTAATAGTAACTCAAAAAGTGGGACTTTTTGTGGCAATGTACTGCGCGGAAAGTCGGATTTTTTGTATTAGCGCTTTTAACTTTTTCAAGGCGCCAATGGGTGCGCGCGCGTCTGGTCTCGCCATAGGCGCCGGCGGGTAATGTTAGAGCGACGCGCGCCTGGCTCACCGCCTTCGGTTTCATTAAATTTTTTCGCGGATATATTAAAAAACGGTTTGGTACACGTGCGGAAGTGTAATTATTACTCCACCTGAGTTTCAACCCTCGCCTGGCGACTCGGTCCCTCGGGACTAGTGCAAAATGACATATTTTCCGCACTCGTATCAAAAAACACTACTAACTGATTAGGTCCTTTTTGTGTTTTAGGTCACCCGAATATAAAGCTGTTCATCAGGCCCGTCATGACAGTGGCTCGCTTTGATTGAACATGTTAGGAGTCACCGTCACCGGACACGGTGTGGGCGACGGTGATGATGATGATGATGATTACTGAAGTGAACTAGAATTTAAATAATCGCATCCGCATCCTTTAAATCTATCATGTTTTTTTATAAAACATAACTCCTTAACTTAATTTAGTGCTACGACTCTGCCAAAAACTAAATCAAAAAATGAAGTAGGAAATTTTACACGAACCCCTCTTGTCAAACTGTTAGGTATTTTTTTATTTTGACGTTGAAAGTTAGTACCATCCATTTAATAGTCTTGAGTGTTAAAAATGAACAGACCAGAATAAAAATCCTTCGTTTATAGACATTTTTTCGAACGTAATATTGACCGCGATTACCTTACTAGGCCCTAAACTATGAAGTGCAAAATTCGAACTTCGTGTCGTGCCGTCCCGCTCACGCTAATATGATTTAATACGAGAGCGAGCGGGACGATACGATACGAACTTCGATTTTCGAATTTCGTAGTCGTCCCCTAGGTTTGAGTCCACCCGTGTTCATGATTCATGATTAATGATGCATGTAACTGCGTCGAAATATCAGGAGCTCATCTTTAGCAACGGTATCGCTGCCAATAATCCCGTTCTAAATTTATCTCGTCATCAGCCTATTAACATCCCACTGCTGGGCACGCGACTCCTCTCACAATGAGAGGGCTTGGGCAATAGTTCCCAAGCGGGCCCAGAGTGGATTGGGAATTTCAAATGTAATTCCGCACATAAATTCCGAAAAAGTCAGAGGTGCGAGCAGGGATTTGAACTCACGGCCCTCTGCTTGAGAGGCCGTAGGTCAAACCACCGAATCATTTTGTATCTGCAATCCTTTGTTTTTTTTTCCAGCTACCGTGAAAACGTGATAAAAATTAGAGATCTGCTACGCGACGAGTTAATGACGGCTCTGGAGCGCGCGGTGTGGTGGACGGAGCACGTGCTGCGGCACGGCGGCGCGCGGCACCTGCGGGCGCCCGCCGCCAACATGCCGTGGGCGCAGTACTACGAACTGGATCTAGTACTAGTAATATTAGGGGTATTAATATTGATGTTGTTAGTAGTAATAGTAAGTGTTAGTTTGATAGTCAAATTTGTAATGAGGGCATTTAAGGGAGCGAAAGTGAAATCTTCTTAGTCTAATTTAAGCACTTTTTTTGTTGTGTTATTAAACATAATATTTTTATGAAAATTGAGATTATTTTTGTAAGTGCAATATACTTAGTAATATCTACACACGATCTCTTTGTGTAATAAAAATTAAGTGAAATGAAATACGATCAGTAGGTATCGATAATATTTATCTAGTGTCGTGACGTTATACAATTTAATGATTAAATCTTGTTTCGATTATAAAACTTGAATGTAGTGCATATAAAAAATTGTAACGACATGAAAGTAAAATTACTGCAACCTTTTGAAATTCATTATTATGATACTCGGGACTTAATCGAGTAAAAAACATATACCTATTTAAATTTAAATACCTCGACGTTCCAAAATTCCACGGCATTGAGACGCAAAGTCTGTGTTTATCCCCAAGCCTAAATATAAACTTATACTAATTGTGTGAATTAGTGTCGCATTGCTATCGCATTGTGTCCAGGCGCTTTTACCTCATATGGATATGTTTTTGATTATGTTGTTTGATTGATGATTATTTTTTAGTTTATAAATATTATGTAGTAGACCTCGCTAGCTCATTTTAGAACATTCTTCAAAAACATTTTTCTTTAGGATTTCTGAAATCTGAATAGACATACTGAATAGGTAATTATCAAAACCGCTCTGGAATTTACACAAAAATTGGTGCAAAATAGCAACGTGTAGAGAACAGCCAGACAGCCGGACAGCGGCCAAGTGAATATACTCGATAGCATTTTTCCCAAGTTGAAACGGCTATCTCGGTCAATAATTTACGAAAAAATAATGAGGAATATCTAAACAAAAACTTAGTATTCCTTAATTATTTTAAGGCTTTATTAAAATTACATTCCGCTTTCGGTGTCTTTGACCAACTGGCCACTCTGATGAAATGGATTTTTTAAGCAATGGAAAGCTGTTATCGGCCTTTTATAAAATGCAAATTACAGTTGTGTTGTTCTCCTTAATACCGGAATTGATAACCTCCTTTTTGGAGCCGGTTAGTAAAGAAAAAAAAACAGAAGTATGAGAACCGCACCAGTCCAAGGTTGAATTGATTTAAGCAGTCTGTCCGTCTAACTGTCAAGTTACAAGATTTGATTGGATACACACAGTCAGACAGACACCGGGATAGGTATTAAATAAAACTTTCAAATGAAAGGGATCCATTGCGTTCGCTTCACGTAGGTATGAGTATAATATAAATAGATCAGTTACTACATTAAGTATCATTTGCGAGCATATGAGTGGAATAATTATGTATATTATTAAAGTATAATTTTGCAAGTAATTTTTAAGTTATTTAAAAGTCAATGCCAATACAATTTATTCCGGATACCTTCCTGACGCAATAATTACCAATACTATTTTCTACTTACATTTTCTGTTTTGAATGTCTCCAGTAAAAGATGGGTGCAAAAGGCAAGCTGCGATAAACTTTAAAGATAAATAGGATACGAGAGAAAGACGATTTCTATTATTAAATATTCTTGCCAAAAAGAATAAAGTGTTATTTTTTATTTTCTCGGAGAATAGGTCAGCCCTAACTTATATTTAATATCCTCGTGTTATCTTCAGTTAAAATATGTATCAGGAGACAAATACAAAGTATTACAAGGCTTAGTAAAAAATAAAATAAATTCAGCAACCTTTAATCATAATCATGCAATCGAAAAATACTCTGAGAAGAAAACACAATGAAATTAAATTATTTATTTATTTAATGATTTATTTATTGCACAGTAAATACAATTAACTAAGTTAACCTGGGTACTACCCTGTAAGGGCGTAGCAACCTACCTATTACTAAAAAGTTAAAGTATTAAGAAGAGAAACTTGAAACTAGTTTAGGTTAGGTCATTGGTTAGTTAGATTTATATTTCTGTGATAAAAATAAATAATGATAAGGTTTCGTTCGAATATAAAATATAAAAACAACCAAGTACCGAGGATTCCGTAGAAATTTCTAGGTATGTGAATATTTTATATATCAAAATCGTGTTACGAAGAATTTTCCCGCTTTTCCTCGAGTGTTTTAAATGACTAGTGTTAGTTAGAACCCTGCTTCTAAGCAAAATGTACGCAGTGTGAGGTCATTTTATATTGGCCAAAGACACAGTCATGTACGCACAGACTTAAAACTTCAAGATTTTCAGAGTTATCTGATTAGTTGTGCTATTAAAGCCAGCTTGATACCAAATTTCAAGTTTCTAGGATAACTGGAAGTAGGTACCTACCCTATAGGTTATGATTTTGACTTTTGATTACAAGTAATTTTATTAAAGATTGTAAGAATTGCACTTAAGTTTTCGAAATTAATTTCAGCGTGCTTCCTCTACGTCTAATCTCTAACTCGAATGGGTCTTGACAGACAGACCGACAGACAGACGGACAACGACGCGATCCTATAAGGGTTCCATTTTTACTTTTAAGATATGGAACCCTAATCTACTGAGAACACGGTACCATTATCATTTGTACCATTATTATTACGAAGTATTTTATTAATTGAAAAAAAAAACAGACCACAATTATCCACATACAATGACATGACACAATATTTCTACTAGTCATCCCAAATTTACTGACCAGTATTACGTTTAAATATAACACAGACTGGCCTTCATCGCAGTAGCATACAAGCATTCGAGTAAGTTTGACGTCAACATGTTAAAAGTGACGTTAATTATATTAGTGGTGTTATTTCAAGAACATGAGACTGCAAGGATCTTTGCTTGGTTCCCAACTCCTTCAATAAGCCACCAAGTGGTGCTAAGACCCATAACACAAGAACTGGCAAGACGAGGGCACGAAGTGACAGTCATGACGACGGACCCGGTTTTCCCGAAAGGCCAAACGCCAAAGAACCTAACAGAAATTGATGTACATGACATCGCCTATGGTGCATGGAAAGAAATCTTCATGACAAATCAGGACCAGATGAGCGGTGACATAGGAAAACAAATGGAAATGATATATAAAGCTAACATAGCCGCGTTCTTCAAGCAAATTCATGTACCGGAAATGCAGCGCATTATAAAAGGGGAAGATAAATTTGACCTGTTGCTAATTGAAGGAATAGCAGTACATGCTATGGCGTTAACTCATAAGATAAAAGTACCCGTGATCTTAGTCAGTTCCTTTGGCCCTTATCTAGGACAATTGGAATCTTTTGGCGCCCCAGGTCACCCCTTTATCTATCCATATTCTTTCCGTAAAAGAACCTTCAATCTCACTCTGTGGGAAAAAATACAGGAGCTTTATTTAACGTGGCGTTTTATTGCCTTAGACCAAATATACTATCCAATGGTGCAGAATGAATTGGTGAAAATCTTCGGTGACGATTTGCCTTCTTTGAGAGAACTAGCGACAAATGCTGATTTAATAATGTTGAATGAGCACCCAGTGTGGACCGGCATACGACCAGTTCCACCGAATGTAGTTTACATTGGAGGAATACATCAGAATCCTAGCAAAGGATTACCACAGGTAACAAATATATCGAAAATATTTAGTCATCATCATCAAACACCTACATGTTTTTATACCTTACCTACGTACCTACCTCGGGGTCGATGCCCGGTCAAGGCAGTTATTTGTATGAATAATACAAATGTTTGTTTTCGGGTCTCGGATGCTTAATATGTATTTAAGTATGTATTTTGTTTATCTATATGTAGAAGTATGTTTATCCATTGTCTAGTACCCGTATCAAAAGCTATTATTAATTTGGGGCTAGGTCAATTGGTGTCAATTGTCCTACGATATTTATTATTACTATACATTGAGTTACAAAATAACCTGTAAAAAATGTAGAGTTAGGGTTTGCACATAAATTATGTATGGATTTTTTTTTCATAGTCGATTTAATACCTTTATCGGCTTTGCGGATATTTTTGTAACACCTTGTATATTTTGGTTTTATCAAAACTCTTTTGAAATTGTAAAAATAACCAATAACAAAATAAATAAGCATAATCTTCTGTAGTAATAGAAACGTTTTGTACGTTATACAGGATCTCAAAACTTATCTAGATTCGTCTAAACACGGCGTCATTTACATGAGTTTTGGGACAAACGTGGACCCCTCAATGCTTCCTCCAGAAAAGATTCAAGCATTTATCAAAGCATTCTCTGAGTTGCCCTACGACGTACTGTGGAAGTGGAACGAAGACGAACTCCCTGGCCGCACTGATAACATAAGGATATCAAAATGGTTGCCACAATCTGACTTGCTACGTGAGTATCAAATGGGTACATCTAAATTTTATCTAATTCACAAGGATGATGAAGTGGGTGCTTGAAAAGAAGGATTATTTTTAAATTGGAACTCAAAAAGTGGGACTTTTGGTGGCATTACTGTGTGGAAAGTGGAACTGTTTGCATTAGCGCTTTTAACTTTTTCAAGGCGCCACCAGTGGGTGCGCGCGCGTCTGGTCTCGCCATTGGCGCCCGCGGAAAATGAAAGAGCGGCGTGCGCCTGGCTCATGGCCTTCGGTTTTTTTCACCTTTTTCGCGAATGTTTTAAAAAACCTCGTTTGATGCATGTAGGGAAGTGTCATTTTTAATCGTCTTAAGTTTCAACCCTCGCCTGGCGACTTGTTTCATCGGGACTAGTGCAAAATGACATATTTTCCTCACTTGTATTAAAAAGTTGTTTTAGCTGATTAGGGCCTTTTTTGTATTTTAGGCCACCCGAAGATAAAGCTGTTTATAACGCAAGGTGGACTTCAGTCTACTGACGAGACAATAAACGCTGGTGTGCCAGTCATTGGCGTGCCTATGTTGGCCGATCAGTGGTACAACGTTGAACACTATGTCCATCATCGGGTTGGACTGCAGCTCGACATACAGACACTTGATGCAGAGATAGTGAAGAATGCTATTGAGACTATAATACGAGACCCAAGGTAGGTACCTATTTTAAAATAAACTGAGATTAATCTATCTAATAAAGCTATAAATAAGGTAGGAAATTTAACAAAAGAAGATGTCAAATATACCTAAATTTCTATTTTGGCGTTAAAAGTGAGTTCTATCTAGTTAAAAGTCTTGCGTCTTAAAAAACGAATAGACCCGAAAAAAAAAATTCATTTTAGACATTTTACGAACGTAGTAATCTACAGTTGCGTTGAACCCATATTGTGTAGAATCTCAAACAGGAAGTATCGCGTTTTTGTAATTGATCGCATTATTTATTGACCGCGGTTACCTTACTAGGTTTGAGTCTACTCGTGATCATGAAATTTTGTAAGGTAATCGCGGTCAACTATCCCGTTCGAAATATGTCAAACCGCGAATCACCTAAAACCATTATCCTTCGTTTCTTTCCAGCTACCGTGAAAACGTGATAAAAATTAGAGATCTGCTACGCGACGAGCCAATGACAGCTCTGGAGCGCGCGGTGTGGTGGACGGAGCACGTGCTGCGGCACGGTGGCGCGCGGCACCTGCGCGCGCCCGCCGCCAACATGCCGTGGGCGCAGTACTACGAACTGGACCTAGTACTAGTAATATTAGGGGTATTAATATTGATGTTGTTAGTAGTAATAATAAGTGTTAGTTTAATAGTAAAATTTGTAATGAGGGCATTTAAAGAAGCGAAAGTGAAATCTTCTTAGTTTAATTCAAATTGTTTTTTGTTGTATTATGAAACATGTTTTTATGAAAATTTAGACTAGTTTAGTAAGTGCAAGTAACACACAATCTCTTTGTGTAATAAAAATTGTAAAGACCAATAACAAAAAATTACTGCAACCTTTTGGAGTTCCACGGCATTGAGATGCAAAGTCTGTCGTTAATCGAATAAATTTTGCTTATCCGTTTTCATGTCTAGGTGCTCTTTGTATCAGGAGGGTACCTACCTAACAGTCAAATGAACTGAATTATAATGACATTACAAAGTTTAGTAAAAAAAAAAAAACCCAGCAACCTTTAATCATAATCATACAATCGAAAAAGACTCTGAAATGAAAACGGTGAAATTATTAAACGTAATTGCTTTTAATCAATTAATGCAAAATGTATTAGGAAAGTAAATTGAAACTGGTTCAGGTTAGGTTAGGTTTAGATTTATATCTGAGATAAAAATAAGTAATGATAAGGTTACGTTAGAATATAAAATAAAAACGGGTCAATTGCGACCACAATTATCTAATAAACAATGACAAGGCGCAATTTATATCTTTACTAATAATCAGAAATTTCTCTACCAATGCGCTGGGCTTTATCGCAGTAGCTCACAGAGAATTGAGTAAGTTCGACGTCAACATGCTAAAGGTAACGATAATTATATTAGTGGTGTTATTTCAAGAACACGAGACTGCAAGGATCTTTGCTTGGTTCCCAACTCCTTCAATAAGTCACCAAGTAGTGCTAAGACCCATAACACAAGAACTGGCAAGGCGAGGCCACGAAGTGATAGTGATGACGACGGACCCGGTTTTCCCGAAAGGCCAAACGCCAAAGAACCTAACAGAAATTGATGTACATGACATCGCTTATGGCGCATGGAAAGCAATCTTCATGACAAATCAGGACCAGATGAGCGGTGACATAGGAAAACAAATGGAAATGATATACAAAGCTAACACAGCCGCGTTCTTCAAGCAAATACCTATTCCGGAAATGCAGCGCATTATAAAAGGGGAAGAGAAATTTGACCTGTTGCTGATTGAAGGAATAGCTGTACCAGCTATGGCGTTAACTCATAAGATGAAAGTACCCGTGATCTTAGTCAGTTCCTTTGGCCCTTATCTAGGACAGTTGGAATCTTTTGGCGCTCCTGGTCACCCATTTATATATCCAAATTTTTTCCGTAAAAGAACCTTCAATCTGACGCTGTGGGAAAAAATACAGGAGCTTTATTTAATGTTGCGTTTTATTGCCATAGATCAACTATACTATCCAATTGTGCAGAATGAATTAACGAAAATCTTTGGTGAAGATTTGCCTTCTTTGAGAGAACTAGCGACAAATGCTGATTTGATAATGTTGAATGAGCATCCAGTGTGGACCGGTATTCGCCCAGTTCCACCGAATGTAGTTTACATTGGAGGAATACATCAGAATCCTAGCAAAGAATTACCACAGGTAACAAACATATTGAACGTTTTTTTAATTTCAAAAACCATTATAATTTCACACTACCTACTTCCCGAGTTTGATCCGCGGTCGGGGCAGATATTTGTACGAATAATTACGAATGTTTGTTCTCGGGTCTTAGATGCTTAATTTGTATTTATCTATGTAAGTATGTTAATTCGTTGTCCAGTACCCATAACACATGCTCCTTTTAATTTAAGACTAGGTCAATTGGTGCCAATTGTCCCACGATATTTATTCTTATCATAATTATATTTTGGTTTTACCAAAATTCCTTTGAAATGGTATAAATAACCGATTGCAAAATGAAAACGCATAGGTAACCTTCTGTAGTAACTGACCTGTGATGCGAATTGCAATAAATAATTTAAATTGAATTGAACTTAAATAGAAACGTTTTGTATAATTATACAGGATCTCAAAACTTACCTAGATTCGTCTAAACACGGCGTCATTTACATGAGCTTTGGGACAAACGTCGACCCCTCTATGCTTCCTCCTGAAAAGATTCAAGCATTTATCAAGGCATTCTCTGAGCTGCCCTACGACGTACTGTGGAAGTGGAACGAAGACGAACTCCCTGGCCGCACTGATAATATAAGGATATCGAAATGGTTGCCACAATCTGATTTGCTACGTGAGTATCAAATGCTTGTATCAAAATTTCATCCATGTTCATAAGAAAGAATTTCTTGAAATGGAAGATTATTTTTCAATACAGTTACTCAAAAAGAGGTACTTTTTGTGGCTATGAACTGTGTAAAAAGTTGTACTTAACGCATTAGTGCTTTTAACTATTCCAATCTGCTGGTGGGTGCGCGTGCGCCTGGCCTCACGACAAGCGCCGGGTTGTGATGATGAGACGCATTTTTCTGGCTCACCGCCTCTGGTTTCAATATTTTTTCTCGCGAATGTATTAAAATATGACATTTTGCATTCGTCTCGAATTTCAGCCCTCTCCTGGCGGCTCGGTTCCTCGGGACTAATGCATCAAGACGAATTTTTCGCACTTGTATCAAAAAGTACTTTTAGCTGATTAGGGCTTTTTTTGTGTTTTAGGCCACCCGAACATAAAGCTGTTTATAACGCAAGGCGGACTTCAGTCCACTGACGAAACAATAAACGCTGGTGTGCCTGTCATTGGCGTGCCTATGTTGGCCGATCAGTGGTACAACGTTGAACACTATGTCCATCATCGGGTTGGACTGCAGCTTGACATACAGACACTTGATGCAGAGATAGTGAAGAATGCTATTGAGACTATAATACGGGACCCAAGGTACCTATTTAAAAAGAAACTGTTATTATCTATTATTGCGGTTAATTAGAATTTAAAATAGCCGCATCTGCATCTTTTAAATCTTATCATGTTTTTAAAAAAATCGTAACTCCTTAACTTAATTTAATGCTACGATTCACTCAAAAACGAAATCAATGAAGAAAGTGGGAAATTTTACACGAACAATTCTTGTCAATGTCAAGTTAATACTATCCATTCTTGCGTCTTCCGTCTTAAAACATGAACAGACCCAAGTAAAAATCCTTCGTTTATTATCATTATTTCAAACAAGATATTGACTGCGATTACTTTACTAGGTTTGAGTCCAACAGTGTTCATGATTTATGATGCATGTAACTGCGTCGAAATATCAGGAGCTCATCTTTAGTAAGGTAATCACAGTCAATATCCCGTTTGAAATATAATTATCTTACCGCGAATCATTTAAAACTGTAATCCTTCCTTTTTTTTCAGCTACCGTGAAAACGTGATAAAAATCAGAGATTTAATCCGCGACGAGCCAATGACAGCTCTGGAGCGCGCGGTGTGGTGGACAGAGCACGTGCTGCGGCACGGCGGCGCGCGGCACCTGCGGGCGCCCGCCGCCAACATGCCGTGGGCGCAGTACTACGAACTGGACCTAGTACTAGTAATATTAGGGGTATTAATAATTATGTTGTTAGTAGTAATAGTAAGTGTTAGTTTGATAGTAAAATTTGTAATGAGGGCATTTAAGGGAGCGAAAGTGAAATCTTCTTAGTTTAATACAAATTGGTTTTTGTTGTATTTTGAAACATGTTTTTATGTAAATTCTGACTATTTTCGTAATTGCTATTTATTTAGTAATATCTACAGACGATCTCCTCGTGTAATAAAAAATAAGTAAAACGAGTGGTTTCTTTCTATAATCATTTGATAGCACGATCAGTATCAATGGCATTTAGCTAGTGTTGTGATGTTATACAAGTGAATACCTACTTTAAATCTTGTTTCTTTTATTAAACCTGAATTTTGTACAATTAAAAATTGCAAAGACCAGTAAGTAAAATTCCACGGCAGGTTCAGAAATTTTTTTTTGTTAAAATCAATATGACTGATTACATTATTCCGTTCATTTTAATAATTTTAAATACACTAAGTATGTACTTACCTAATCTGCCTTTTACAATCTAAGTCGCGCAAGAACCATTTAATTATTCTAAAAGATTATTTTTTTGGTATTGATGATCATTGTTTGATTGATCTTTTTTTTTAATTACAAAGATTAAAATATATTTATTAGTGGCCCTGTGATGTGAGCTGTAGACCTCGCTAGCTCATTTTAGAACATTCTTCTAAAACCTTTTTTTTTTTTTAAATTTTGGAAAACTAAATCGACAAATTACCTATCATAAAATAATTATCGAACGCGCTCTCGAAATTCTACGAGAATTGGTTTAGAAGTGCGACGTGGAGAGAACCCAGGCAGACAAACTCGATAGAATTTTTGCACAAAAGTTGAAACGGAGATGCTTCTCTGGCGCTTAGCGCTGTCTTGGTCAATAATTTAAGAAATGAAAAAAAAAAAGAATAAGTACCTACCTCAACTTAAACTATTATTTCATTATTTTAATACAATTATAATGTTAAGGCTTCATCCTCATCATCATCATCATCAGTCTATTCTAGTCCACTGCTGGATATAGGGCTTCCCTTATGTGCGCCATAGCAGCGCCCTGTCATCAGCTTGCCGCATCTAGCATCTGCTTGCAGTTTTTCGCAGATTATATTTCGCTTTTGAGATCTGTGGCCACTGTGATGACATAGACATAGATAAACAATAGATGGCTGTAGGTATTTCTGTCGCCGTTAATAATGTAGGTAACTTATTTGTACAGTCGAGTTCTCCAATATCTGTACAGCCAACAGTTCATAAATATCTGAACACAGACCTTATATGTACCTAACTAGAAGTATTTTTGAACTGCTGACTGTATAGATATTGGAGAACGCGACTGTAAGTAGGTATTAAATTGATTGGCTGTTGTTATCCATAATACCACAAAAATAAATAAAATAAAATACGAGTTTGAGAACCGCACTCTAGTCCAAGGTTGAATTGATTTAAGCACGAATACAATGAATGGGTATAGACTTTGAACTCCTAATCGCCATTGCGTAATGATTTATTTAATGATGGCGCAATTATGGAGATCGAAAACTATTTGACGCAATATTTAACTTGCTGACTGCTGCTGACTTTAGAACCCTAAGAAAGATTTACCAGAAGCATAATATTTGGGAATTAGTAAAATTCTTGTAGAAACACTGAACTACATCGATTAAAAATTTAAATGTTCACGTGAGACTCACGCGTTTCTAATTATCTAAGTGATTAAACGTATCAGCCAGACAAATTACACCCTACTTAATAGGTTATAATTATTAGTGGAAAAGTTTATTGCTATTTTTACTTGTAAACTGCTTACCTCTAGTGTTCGTGTCGTCACGTCAGCACAAATGCATACACACAGTGTATGCACATGATATGTGTAGTAAGTTAATAGGTAGGTAGGGTTCCATTTAAAAAAGGTGTTGCGGTTGGCACTATTCGACACTTTTAGATGGTAAATATTTAAATCTAAGAAATACGCAATTATTATAAAAATCTAAGTTTAAGTGGAGAGCCTTGGAGGAGGCCCATAGTGGACGTCTTTCAGCTGACATTATGATGATGATGATGATCATGATAATAAA
This sequence comes from Clepsis dumicolana, assembly GCA_963691665.1. NCBI lineage: Eukaryota > Metazoa > Arthropoda > Insecta > Lepidoptera > Tortricidae > Clepsis > Clepsis dumicolana. Next base: position 7,659,604 of record OY829527.1, on the reverse strand, counting down.
TAATGAATTTAGTCTGATAAACCGCCCCTTGCCATACCAGGTGCAAATATGCCCGTCACGCTCGCGGCATTTCCGCGTTGGATCTTATTATAATTATTAAATGTACTCTTGTTTTTACAAGTGTCGAATTTTTGAGAGTAACATTCTCTCTCTCTCTCTGTCTCTTTCTTATCCCAGAAATTGTACAGTTCCCGCGAGATAGCGATAATCAACTTCTACGCAGACGAAGTCGCGGGCAAAATATCGTTTGACATAAAAACTAGACATCATTTTAAAAATTCAATGTGGATTTACCTTGAACGTTGTAACTATCGTCATGTTCCTAATGACTTTTGACTCCGTTATTATTACTGGAAATTAGCTAGCTAAATTGCCTGACATGTTTGTCGTAACACAATATTTGACCGTGACCTTGTCTTATGGTCTATCTATTGCATCATTGAGTAACGTAACATGAATGTATGTTTATACTCCTAGTATCAATGTGTCTGTTCATGACATCGTGGCTCCTTAACAGGCTGACTTTATGTAGACGAACCTGCCAAGACCATTTTGGACGATGCTGAGTATAGGGTTCTGTAGCCGTTACTACAAAGAAATGCACTACAGATGGAAAAAGTGCGATAAGACAGTTAAAACACTACAGTCTCAAAATTTAGAAATACGACGTCAAACAGCCAGCAAAAGAGCGTATATTCGTGACACTTTCCATTGTTAAGTGCTGTTTTTAGACAATAACTGAAAGTGAGTTCTATCTAGTTAAAAGTCTTGCGTCTTAAAAAACGAATAGACCCGAAAAAAAAAATTCATTTTAGACATTTTACGAACGTAGTAATCTACAGTTGCGTTGAACCCATATTGTGTAGAATCTCAAACAGGAAGTATCGCGTTTTTGTAATTGATCGCATTATTTATTGACCGCGGTTACCTTACTAGGTTTGAGTCTACTCGTGATCATGAAATTTTGTAAGGTAATCGCGGTCAACTATCCCGTTCGAAATATGTCAAACCGCGAATCACCTAAAACCATTATCCTTCGTTTCTTTCCAGCTACCGTGAAAACGTGATAAAAATTAGAGATCTGCTACGCGACGAGCCAATGACAGCTCTGGAGCGCGCGGTGTGGTGGACGGAGCACGTGCTGCGGCACGGTGGCGCGCGGCACCTGCGCGCGCCCGCCGCCAACATGCCGTGGGCGCAGTACTACGAACTGGACCTAGTACTAGTAATATTAGGGGTATTAATATTGATGTTGTTAGTAGTAATAATAAGTGTTAGTTTAATAGTAAAATTTGTAATGAGGGCATTTAAAGAAGCGAAAGTGAAATCTTCTTAGTTTAATTCAAATTGTTTTTTGTTGTATTATGAAACATGTTTTTATGAAAATTTAGACTAGTTTAGTAAGTGCAAGTAACACACAATCTCTTTGTGTAATAAAAATTGTAAAGACCAATAACAAAAAATTACTGCAACCTTTTGGAGTTCCACGGCATTGAGATGCAAAGTCTGTCGTTAATCGAATAAATTTTGCTTATCCGTTTTCATGTCTAGGTGCTCTTTGTATCAGGAGGGTACCTACCTAACAGTCAAATGAACTGAATTATAATGACATTACAAAGTTTAGTAAAAAAAAAAAAACCCAGCAACCTTTAATCATAATCATACAACCGAAAAAGACTCTGAAATGAAAACGGTGAAATTATTAAACGTAATTGCTTTTAATCAATTAATGCAAAATGTATTAGGAAAGTAAATTGAAACTGGTTCAGGTTAGGTTAGGTTTAGATTTATATCTGAGATAAAAATAAGTAATGATAAGGTTACGTTAGAATATAAAATAAAAACGGGTCAATTGCGACCACAATTATCTAATAAACAATGACAAGGCGCAATTTATATCTTTACTAATAATCAGAAATTTCTCTACCAATGCGCTGGGCTTTATCGCAGTAGCTCACAGAGAATTGAGTAAGTTCGACGTCAACATGCTAAAGGTAACGATAATTATATTAGTGGTGTTATTTCAAGAACACGAGACTGCAAGGATCTTTGCTTGGTTCCCAACTCCTTCAATAAGTCACCAAGTAGTGCTAAGACCCATAACACAAGAACTGGCAAGGCGAGGCCACGAAGTGATAGTGATGACGACGGACCCGGTTTTCCCGAAAGGCCAAACGCCAAAGAACCTAACAGAAATTGATGTACATGACATCGCTTATGGCGCATGGAAAGCAATCTTCATGACAAATCAGGACCAGATGAGCGGTGACATAGGAAAACAAATGGAAATGATATACAAAGCTAACACAGCCGCGTTCTTCAAGCAAATACCTATTCCGGAAATGCAGCGCATTATAAAAGGGGAAGAGAAATTTGACCTGTTGCTGATTGAAGGAATAGCTGTACCAGCTATGGCGTTAACTCATAAGATGAAAGTACCCGTGATCTTAGTCAGTTCCTTTGGCCCTTATCTAGGACAGTTGGAATCTTTTGGCGCTCCTGGTCACCCATTTATATATCCAAATTTTTTCCGTAAAAGAACCTTCAATCTGACGCTGTGGGAAAAAATACAGGAGCTTTATTTAATGTTGCGTTTTATTGCCATAGATCAACTATACTATCCAATTGTGCAGAATGAATTAACGAAAATCTTTGGTGAAGATTTGCCTTCTTTGAGAGAACTAGCGACAAATGCTGATTTGATAATGTTGAATGAGCATCCAGTGTGGACCGGTATTCGCCCAGTTCCACCGAATGTAGTTTACATTGGAGGAATACATCAGAATCCTAGCAAAGAATTACCACAGGTAACAAACATATTGAACGTTTTTTTAATTTCAAAAACCATTATAATTTCACACTACCTACTTCCCGAGTTTGATCCGCGGTCGGGGCAGATATTTGTACGAATAATTACGAATGTTTGTTCTCGGGTCTTAGATGCTTAATTTGTATTTATCTATGTAAGTATGTTAATTCGTTGTCCAGTACCCATAACACATGCTCCTTTTAATTTAAGACTAGGTCAATTGGTGCCAATTGTCCCACGATATTTATTCTTATCATAATTATATTTTGGTTTTACCAAAATTCCTTTGAAATGGTATAAATAACCGATTGCAAAATGAAAACGCATAGGTAACCTTCTGTAGTAACTGACCTGTGATGCGAATTGCAATAAATAATTTAAATTGAATTGAACTTAAATAGAAACGTTTTGTATAATTATACAGGATCTCAAAACTTACCTAGATTCGTCTAAACACGGCGTCATTTACATGAGCTTTGGGACAAACGTCGACCCCTCTATGCTTCCTCCTGAAAAGATTCAAGCATTTATCAAGGCATTCTCTGAGCTGCCCTACGACGTACTGTGGAAGTGGAACGAAGACGAACTCCCTGGCCGCACTGATAATATAAGGATATCGAAATGGTTGCCACAATCTGATTTGCTACGTGAGTATCAAATGCTTGTATCAAAATTTCATCCATGTTCATAAGAAAGAATTTCTTGAAATGGAAGATTATTTTTCAATACAGTTACTCAAAAAGAGGTACTTTTTGTGGCTATGAACTGTGTAAAAAGTTGTACTTAACGCATTAGTGCTTTTAACTATTCCAATCTGCTGGTGGGTGCGCGTGCGCCTGGCCTCACGACAAGCGCCGGGTTGTGATGATGAGACGCATTTTTCTGGCTCACCGCCTCTGGTTTCAATATTTTTTCTCGCGAATGTATTAAAATATGACATTTTGCATTCGTCTCGAATTTCAGCCCTCTCCTGGCGGCTCGGTTCCTCGGGACTAATGCATCAAGACGAATTTTTCGCACTTGTATCAAAAAGTACTTTTAGCTGATTAGGGCTTTTTTTGTGTTTTAGGCCACCCGAACATAAAGCTGTTTATAACGCAAGGCGGACTTCAGTCCACTGACGAAACAATAAACGCTGGTGTGCCTGTCATTGGCGTGCCTATGTTGGCCGATCAGTGGTACAACGTTGAACACTATGTCCATCATCGGGTTGGACTGCAGCTTGACATACAGACACTTGATGCAGAGATAGTGAAGAATGCTATTGAGACTATAATACGGGACCCAAGGTACCTATTTAAAAAGAAACTGTTATTATCTATTATTGCGGTTAATTAGAATTTAAAATAGCCGCATCTGCATCTTTTAAATCTTATCATGTTTTTAAAAAAATCGTAACTCCTTAACTTAATTTAATGCTACGATTCACTCAAAAACGAAATCAATGAAGAAAGTGGGAAATTTTACACGAACAATTCTTGTCAATGTCAAGTTAATACTATCCATTCTTGCGTCTTCCGTCTTAAAACATGAACAGACCCAAGTAAAAATCCTTCGTTTATTATCATTATTTCAAACAAGATATTGACTGCGATTACTTTACTAGGTTTGAGTCCAACAGTGTTCATGATTTATGATGCATGTAACTGCGTCGAAATATCAGGAGCTCATCTTTAGTAAGGTAATCACAGTCAATATCCCGTTTGAAATATAATTATCTTACCGCGAATCATTTAAAACTGTAATCCTTCCTTTTTTTTCAGCTACCGTGAAAACGTGATAAAAATCAGAGATTTAATCCGCGACGAGCCAATGACAGCTCTGGAGCGCGCGGTGTGGTGGACAGAGCACGTGCTGCGGCACGGCGGCGCGCGGCACCTGCGGGCGCCCGCCGCCAACATGCCGTGGGCGCAGTACTACGAACTGGACCTAGTACTAGTAATATTAGGGGTATTAATAATTATGTTGTTAGTAGTAATAGTAAGTGTTAGTTTGATAGTAAAATTTGTAATGAGGGCATTTAAGGGAGCGAAAGTGAAATCTTCTTAGTTTAATACAAATTGGTTTTTGTTGTATTTTGAAACATGTTTTTATGTAAATTCTGACTATTTTCGTAATTGCTATTTATTTAGTAATATCTACAGACGATCTCCTCGTGTAATAAAAAATAAGTAAAACGAGTGGTTTCTTTCTATAATCATTTGATAGCACGATCAGTATCAATGGCATTTAGCTAGTGTTGTGATGTTATACAAGTGAATACCTACTTTAAATCTTGTTTCTTTTATTAAACCTGAATTTTGTACAATTAAAAATTGCAAAGACCAGTAAGTAAAATTCCACGGCAGGTTCAGAAATTTTTTTTTGTTAAAATCAATATGACTGATTACATTATTCCGTTCATTTTAATAATTTTAAATACACTAAGTATGTACTTACCTAATCTGCCTTTTACAATCTAAGTCGCGCAAGAACCATTTAATTATTCTAAAAGATTATTTTTTTGGTATTGATGATCATTGTTTGATTGATCTTTTTTTTTAATTACAAAGATTAAAATATATTTATTAGTGGCCCTGTGATGTGAGCTGTAGACCTCGCTAGCTCATTTTAGAACATTCTTCTAAAACCTTTTTTTTTTTTTAAATTTTGGAAAACTAAATCGACAAATTACCTATCATAAAATAATTATCGAACGCGCTCTCGAAATTCTACGAGAATTGGTTTAGAAGTGCGACGTGGAGAGAACCCAGGCAGACAAACTCGATAGAATTTTTGCACAAAAGTTGAAACGGAGATGCTTCTCTGGCGCTTAGCGCTGTCTTGGTCAATAATTTAAGAAATGAAAAAAAAAAAGAATAAGTACCTACCTCAACTTAAACTATTATTTCATTATTTTAATACAATTATAATGTTAAGGCTTCATCCTCATCATCATCATCATCAGTCTATTCTAGTCCACTGCTGGATATAGGGCTTCCCTTATGTGCGCCATAGCAGCGCCCTGTCATCAGCTTGCCGCATCTAGCATCTGCTTGCAGTTTTTCGCAGATTATATTTCGCTTTTGAGATCTGTGGCCACTGTGATGACATAGACATAGATAAACAATAGATGGCTGTAGGTATTTCTGTCGCCGTTAATAATGTAGGTAACTTATTTGTACAGTCGAGTTCTCCAATATCTGTACAGCCAACAGTTCATAAATATCTGAACACAGACCTTATATGTACCTAACTAGAAGTATTTTTGAACTGCTGACTGTATAGATATTGGAGAACGCGACTGTAAGTAGGTATTAAATTGATTGGCTGTTGTTATCCATAATACCACAAAAATAAATAAAATAAAATACGAGTTTGAGAACCGCACTCTAGTCCAAGGTTGAATTGATTTAAGCACGAATACAATGAATGGGTATAGACTTTGAACTCCTAATCGCCATTGCGTAATGATTTATTTAATGATGGCGCAATTATGGAGATCGAAAACTATTTGACGCAATATTTAACTTGCTGACTGCTGCTGACTTTAGAACCCTAAGAAAGATTTACCAGAAGCATAATATTTGGGAATTAGTAAAATTCTTGTAGAAACACTGAACTACATCGATTAAAAATTTAAATGTTCACGTGAGACTCACGCGTTTCTAATTATCTAAGTGATTAAACGTATCAGCCAGACAAATTACACCCTACTTAATAGGTTATAATTATTAGTGGAAAAGTTTATTGCTATTTTTACTTGTAAACTGCTTACCTCTAGTGTTCGTGTCGTCACGTCAGCACAAATGCATACACACAGTGTATGCACATGATATGTGTAGTAAGTTAATAGGTAGGTAGGGTTCCATTTAAAAAAGGTGTTGCGGTTGGCACTATTCGACACTTTTAGATGGTAAATATTTAAATCTAAGAAATACGCAATTATTATAAAAATCTAAGTTTAAGTGGAGAGCCTTGGAGGAGGCCCATAGTGGACGTCTTTCAGCTGACATTATGATGATGATGATGATCATGATAATAAATAATGAATTTAGTCTGATAAACCGCCCCTTGCCATACCAGGTGCAAATATGCCCGTCACGCTCGCGGCATTTCCGCGTTGGATCTTATTATAATTATTAAATGTACTCTTGTTTTTACAAGTGTCGAATTTTTGAGAGTAACATTCTCTCTCTCTCTCTGTCTCTTTCTTATCCCAGAAATTGTACAGTTCCCGCGAGATAGCGATAATCAACTTCTACGCAGACGAAGTCGCGGGCAAAATATCGTTTGACATAAAAACTAGACATCATTTTAAAAATTCAATGTGGATTTACCTTGAACGTTGTAACTATCGTCATGTTCCTAATGACTTTTGACTCCGTTATTATTACTGGAAATTAGCTAGCTAAATTGCCTGACATGTTTGTCGTAACACAATATTTGACCGTGACCTTGTCTTATGGTCTATCTATTGCATCATTGAGTAACGTAACATGAATGTATGTTTATACTCCTAGTATCAATGTGTCTGTTCATGACATCGTGGCTCCTTAACAGGCTGACTTTATGTAGACGAACCTGCCAAGACCATTTTGGACGATGCTGAGTATAGGGTTCTGTAGCCGTTACTACAAAGAAATGCACTACAGATGGAAAAAGTGCGATAAGACAGTTAAAACACTACAGTCTCAAAATTTAGAAATACGACGTCAAACAGCCAGCAAAAGAGCGTATATTCGTGACACTTTCCATTGTTAAGTGCTGTTTTTAGACAATAACTGAAAGTATTTATTAGGCGTTATCATTCGATTTTTTTTTATTTGTTCGTCATACAGTTTAAAAGATAAAAGGGGGAGGGGAGGGGGACACAATTTATTCTTATATTCACTTAAGCAAAAAATTTGCTAAGAAATCATAAAGACAAGTAATTTTAATAGAACTGATGTAACATTGTATGGAGCTTCCCCGTACTAGAAATATAAAATTTTGTTATTTAACTACCAAACTAAACAACGGCTTCTCCAAGAAACCTATGCTCCAAATTTCATCATTATGCATCTTGTAGTTTGTGAGTAAAATGAATGTGACATTACAGAAGGTGCCAAATAGGTATGCAATAACAATTATAAACATTGACATCGTATACTACGCGCTTGAATGTTATACACATACCTAGACGGTAGTCGTTATCTTAAGTGACAAGACATGACTGTCGCTTATCATCTAATAAATATCATTTGCTTTTCATGAACCATTTAAACATAAAACAAAACAGAGGCATTGTATTGTCTAGCGTGCTTAATTGGCTTCACTTTGGCATTGGTCATCTCTTTCTCGTACGACCACGTATAATACCAATTGTGAGAATAAAACTGCGGATGCCACAGCGAAGCAGAGTGCGTTTGACAACAAGCCTACGTGTGTGTCAGTATTAGTTAGTAGCCGACTAAAGCAGCGTGTTAGAAACATTTCGAAGGATATAATAACCAGAGCTCGGACAGGTCATAGCAAAATAATTGCAACACGGTAATAGAGCAAGATTAATAGAGCCGCATTACATACAGTTATTTATTTATATTTTTCAATTACATTTATAACAGTAACCCAAATTTCACCATAAGGTGTTTCAATTAACGTTTTTTTTTAAAGCTGATGGTTATATTGAACATTTTATGCAATTATCAACTACTTACTGCATGTTCTGGAACAAACCGTTGTTTTTATTTAATTTTATTTATTCTTTAATTATTTGTGCTAATTGTTATTCACTATTTTCATTTATTTTCATTATAAAGTAAAAATATTAAATTACGATAATCCTCTTTAGATAATTGAGTATTGTTCTATTTCCATATCTGTTTTTGCTATGACCTGTCCGAGCTCTGATAATAACATTTGTAATATTAGCATTAACATTAAAAGTTCATAAAACAGCTAGAATTTTCACGTGGTTCCGGATTCTTTCAGATAAGCTACCAGTAACCGTAATACAAGATTTGACAAAAGGAAGTCATGAAGTGACTTCTTGACAAGCAAAGCAGTCTTTCTAAAAAGGCCAAACCACAAGAGACCTTACTGAAGTTTTTGTAACTAAATTCAAGTCATTAGAGAAATTAAACCTTGCGAAGATACGTCGTTCCTAATGTAAATGATATTGTAAAATTTCACAATATTTAATAATATTTAAATCGTGACTTAGCATTTTTACATTAGGTTTTTAATCATTTTATCAACATTGACAAGGCATAAAAAGACCATTTAAACCCAAGCCAAACCGAGTTTGTTATTCAGTTAGTAGTTTATTAACGTTTGAAAAGTTAAGACGGTAACATGTGGAAGACAATTTCAATATTAGCTATATTAGCAATCGTAGTACAAGAGCGTGACGCTGCCAGAATATTGGCGTGGTTTCCTGCCCCTTCAATAAGCCATCAGGTAGTGTTCAGACCACTAACGCAAGAATTGGCAAGACGAGGTCATGATGTAACTGTGATCACAACTGACCCAGCCTTCCCTAACGGACAGGCTCCAGAAAACCTTACGGAAATCGACGTTCATGACATCTCGTACGATATATGGAGAAGCACCTTCATGTCCAAGCATGACGAAGTTACTGATGACCTCGTACTACAAGCGAAGATGATTTACGATGTCTCAACACTAGTAGTTGAGAAACAATTGAATACTGAGGAAATGAAGTACATTCTAAAAGGGCAAAAGAAATTTGATCTATTGCTTATTGAAGGTATTGTGATCCCAGCTTTGGCAATAAAACACGTTATAAAGGCTCCAGTGATACTGATAAGCTCATTTGGTCCTGTTTTTGGTCAAATGGAAACAGTTGGTGCTCCAGTTCACCCTTTTTTGTATCCTGAATTCATCCGTAAAAGAGTTTATAATCTTACTAAATGGGAAAAAATACAAGAGCTTTACTTATTATGGAAACTTGCTCGGGTAATTGACCACACGTATTCAATGATGCATTATGCAATGTCTAAGTATTTTGGTAAATATTTGCCGCCGATGAAAGAACTACAAAAAGATGTTGATTTAAATTTTATAAACGAGAATCCACTGTGGAGTGGCATTCGTCCGGTTCCACCGGGTGTAGTGTACATTGGTGGCATACATCAAAAGCCTGAGAAAGATTTACCTCAGGTAAGTGCAAATGATTAAAACTTAAAAAAACTAACAAAAGCTGAAAGTGAAATATGTAATTTTCCTTGTAAAGAAAATTAATCCGAAAATATTGATATTTCAGGATTTGAAAACGTATCTCGATTCGGCGAAACATGGCGTCATATATATGAGCTTTGGGACAAACGTGCAACCGTCATTGCTTCCTCCAGCGAAGATTCAGGCTTTCATAAAAGCATTCTCTGAGCTGCCTTACGACGTACTGTGGAAGTGGAACGAAGACGAACTGCCTGGACGAACTGATAATATAAGGATATCAAAGTGGCTGCCTCAGTCCGATTTACTGTGTAAGTAGCTTTTGTACTGAAATTCGACATGGTGCCAAAGATGTTATTTGAAAAATCTGACGTAACTAGATTGTTTGTTAATCGGTATATATTCACCAAGACAACCAATGTTATCACTTCCCGTCGATAATTTATATCGCTAATTCTTTTTTGATTTCGGAAAAGAAAACGAAGGAGGTTTTTTTCTCAACTAATTAAAAATTGCTACTTCCTGGTTTCACACAAAAAGATGGCAATAGTGATGATAGACAACTTCTTAACTTAATTTTTTCTACCTTTATTTTTGATTCGCAGACCACCCTAAAGTAAAAGTGTTCATAACGCAAGGCGGTCTGCAGTCCACGGACGAAGCGATCAGTGCTGGGGTTCCCGTCATTGGGGTGCCTTTCCTCGGTGACCAGTGGTACAACGTTGAACACTACGTCCACCATCAGGTTGGACTGCAGCTTGATATACAGACTATTGACGCAGAGATAGTGAAGAACGCTGTTGAGACAGTTATAGGGAACCCAATGTAGGTACAAATATTACAACATCTTGGGGCTGATTTCGTGACGTATTGTTTACGAAATGAGTGGTAGTATGGGTTGGCTATTGCTGTAAAGTATTAAAATAAAATTTTGGTTTCAGATATCGCGAAAACATGTTGAAAATGAGGGATCTGCTACGCGACGAGCCAATGACAGCTCTGGAGCGCGCGGTGTGGTGGACGGAGCACGTGCTGCGGCACGGCGGCGCGCGGCACCTGCGGGCGCCCGCCGCCAACATGCCGTGGGCGCAGTACTACGAACTGGACCTAGTGCTGACTATACTAGGAGTTCTAATAGCGTCGTTGCTAGTTACGATTGTAATTGGCTTTGTAATAGTAAAGTTTTTAAAGAAAAAAATTATGCCAGTGAAAGTTAAAAACTCGTAATTTTGTTTTTGCATTTACTATACCTTTAATGTCTTCCTTGTCGTACAAAAAAAATCTATAGTTTAAGTAATTGTGTCATAAATATTCAATTACATCAATTTACAATCAATTGACGAAGCATGTTGCTGATGATGTTTTGTAATTTAGGTTAAGCGAGTTGACGAGGCCTGTTGCTGATGTATTTAAATGTAAATGCCTGTTACTTGACATTGTACTTAATATTAATGATGTAGTTTCATATGTATTAATAAATGGAATTATTACATCAATTAACATAGCTGGTCGACTTTATTTTTCACAATTTATGGTGTCGCCATAAGGAATTTTGATTATTGTCATGTCTTTAGCACAGTGGCAACACACATCCCACGCGTTTGGTCTCTAGAGTGCATACATATATACATAGGCTGATAAACATATTACTCTCTTTTGCGTGGCACAGTCAGGTAATAAACACAAATAAAGAGGTATACTTCGTCCCGAATTTTATCAGCCATCGCATAGGTACATCACATGAAACAGTGGCTTCCCAGATACGATATCTCGTGTGAAACTTTTGTATGGAACTTGGAAATTATGATTTGTTGCATGTTTTATCGTTCTGCGATGTTTTTATTGCTTCCGAACAGAAAACTTGGGAAAGGTTTTTATTAATGGAAGTTACACTTAAAGTAACGGTGAGTTACGTTAACGGTTATAAATCAGCTTGAGTTGACAGTCATAGTGAAATAAACGGATCACTCACATAATTATATCAGTCGAGTATATCCCGACATGTTTGCCGAAGGTAGTTTTGCGTTGCCGCCACCGCCACCGCCGAAGCGCGTGCTCCCAGAGGAAAGGACTACGGATTAGTTCGAAACATGTTGGGCAATACTCGACTGACTGATCCGTTTTATTTTACTATGATTGGATCTCACGGTAGTTTGATGTTAAAAGTAGAGTTGACAGTATTAAGAACTTATTACCCTCCGGACGTCCATGGACCGAATCGCCTAGTGGTTAGAGACCCTGACTATGAAGCTTCAGGTCCCGGGTTCGGTCCCCGGTCGGGGCAGATGATTGTATGATGTATACGAATGTTTGCCCTCGGGTCTTGGATGTTTAATATTGTATATACTTAAGCACCCTATGTCTATCCGTTGTCTAGTACCCGTAGTACAGACTTGGCCTAGTTTGGGATTAGGTCAATTTGTGTAATTTGTCCCATTGTAACCCTTTTTTCCGGCTAGTCAGGCAAGAGCAGAGACCCCTCGAGGACATGGTTATGGGCCTGAGGGCAAGTTCGTGAGTACAATAGAAGAAAGATGGAGAGCAAACCCTGGGCGCCTTAAGAGTGAGGAACCTGCCACAAACAAGGACGATTTGTTGCTATGGAAACACCAGAATTATTCTCACAGGTCTTTATTGCTTTAAACAGGTAGAGAGGTACATTGGTTTAAATTGTTTTCTTAATATGGGTTAGGTAAACACATTCTTAGACCATAGAAAATTGTACTGCCTTAGTATCTACTGTCAAATTTAAAATAGCGGAAGACCGCACCCCACAGTCCAGCCAATAGTGGTGACTTAATTCTGTTGTGACAGTAAAAAAAAACACAGGGAGGTCCTTACTACCAGTTGGGCGTCCCCAGCCTGGGTAAAGCAACCTACACCTTTAAGTTAAGTTAAGTTAAGTTTATGTATGATTAAAGTTTGAGGTAAGAAATGAGTGAAAAAGTGAAATAAGCAACGTCACGCGGACTCCTGGTCGCTCCCACAACGAAGGCCGAATTCCCACGCCAACACCGGAGGCCTAGGCACCGTCAGCGAGACAGCTGCACTTCGGGTTGTCCTCGCAGAAATTCAGAGGTAAGTTAAAAACCCTGGAACGAGAAAATCCAGTTAAATACTGTGCCCACCAGTGGGACTTTGTTATTAGAGGCTTAGGGTTCCTATTAAAAGTCTCACACTCACCATCAAATGGGTTAAGGAGAGGTTATGTGAAGCACATGCACCTGCTCCACGTCAACAGCGCCAAACCTGCAACAAGCATCAATATTATGTAAAAATGTATTCCGAAGGACACCTGGCGAGTTACGCAAGGTCCTAGTCATGAATACTTACAGCAGAGAGCAATAAATAGGACTTGGATGGTCCTTTAACGTTGGGTACCTGGGTATCTAACGGGTCTTGGGGTCGAGTTGGCTGTAACAAAAGAAGAAAATTAGCCTGCGGAGCCCTGAGATGACTGTTGACATTCGTTCGGAGACCGTACTTACGTCGAAGAAGACGGCGGGGAACCGCTAAGAGAGCCTCCTGGCACAGGCAAGAGCGATGGGGCACCCTACACCACACGGGACGAGAGCAGTGAACTTTTACTTTGGCGAATATGAAAGCAGTTATCACATAGTGGCCGTAGGAGGCAGGAGGGCTACACCATGCTTTCGAAATTGAGTTTTTTCACATTGAAACTGTATTGGAAGAATATATGCGTCCGCGCCGCGCCACGTTGGAACCCCAAAGACAAGCGGACCTAAGGCGTTTTTCCCGAACTCTCATCCACGCCGCGCGTTCTGTCCTGTCATCCGGCTAAGTGCCAACAAACACCTCTGAAGACTGAAACAATAAATGTATCCTTGGATACGTCAAAAAATGCAGAAAATTATCTTGAAATATATAAACAAAGCCTCAGCATCTGTTACAGTCTCCACACCGAGAAAACATTAAATTTACATGGAACCTTCCTGCTGCGGTTCAGACGCGGCTACACGGTGGAGTTGCCATGCAAATATAATTAATCCAATAAAAGAACACTTCTGCCGATCGAAGATTACGACGCTAGTGATGTGCAAAAAAAAAACGGTGTTACACCATGATATTTTGTTTATTTTACTATTTAATTATATTCAAATCCGTGAAAGCTTGTACAAATTGCGTGATAAGCGACTGTAATGGAATGGTCGTGGCATTATTGTGATTAATTATTTATTGCAAGTACATTTGATCACTTTGGATGTCACCATATATATGACGCTGACTGTACCTTAATCTACTTTTAATGAAAAAAGAAGCCATTGTACCTTCGGCGTGATAAGAGAGTGTAATTGGACATGGCATTGTTGTCATTAGTTCTTACTTTTCAAGTACCTTAATCTGTTTAGAATGAAAACAAATTAGCCATTTGTATCGTCTATCGCGATAGTGGTAGATCCTTGATTTTCGTTCTGGATTAGGAGGTCATAGACCTTGTTCATGTGTAGGTCATCATCATCATCATCATGCCAGCCGAAAGACGTCCACTGCTGGACATAGGCCTCCCCCACGGCTCTCCACTCAGACCGGTCTTGTGGTTTACGTATCCACCGCGGTCCCTCAATCCTTCCTAGGTGTAGGTACTTAAAGAAAAACAGGTTCCTAGATGATGACTTCCCATAATATTATAGGAAAAAAGTTTCTTAGGTGACGAATAACGCCTGAAATTTAAAATTATCAAATTCATTGCAATAGGTATTGCTTATCATTTGTTTTAACTTGAGTAATGTCATCTGCAACATTGCAGTAAATATTAAAAAAGGCGCTTCCAAGAATAGCACTTTTTACTTTTCACTTAAACTCACTTTTTACCTGTTTATCAACACGAAGAGTGGAGACCTCGCGCAAACACTCGCTGTAGGGGGAGACCACCCATGAGGTGGAAGGACGACATCTGCCGACAAGCGGGTGGAGGGTGGATACAGATGGCAATGGATCAGCAGGCATGGAGACATGGAGAGGAGGCATATGTCCGAACACGGACGAACTAAAGGCTGCTATGGATGGATGGATGGATTAACACGAAGAAGACCAAGTTGCAAAATACCAGCAGAAAAAATCTCCCTTTAAATCCTACACAATGTGAAAGAAAACTAACGTATCTATAATACAAGTACCTAATGGATTAAATTTATGTTGCTCCTCCGCGAAGTAGTGCAGTATTGTCATGCAAAATAGCCTCGTCTGCGCTGAGTATTTGTTTTCATGCAATTAATTTTCCCGCCCTCCCACCGCAAATTGAAAATTCTTCGACTGACGGTCGGGGTGTGAACATCGACGATGGCCGCTGAGGATGCCTCGGAGAGAGGACTATTTTCTACTGTCCGGTACTATTTTACTGGTGGTGGTAGTTTTGATTGTGGGTTTAGTAGCGTTTGCGTTGATTGTTTTCTTGTCACTAGGCGGAGGGAGGGCGGGAAAATTAATTGCATGAAAACAAATACTCCTCTCGTCTCGTTCTAAGTCTCGAGAAGAGCGGACAGG
Organism: Clepsis dumicolana; assembly: GCA_963691665.1. NCBI lineage: Eukaryota > Metazoa > Arthropoda > Insecta > Lepidoptera > Tortricidae > Clepsis > Clepsis dumicolana. Next base: position 7,644,132 of record OY829527.1, on the reverse strand, counting down.
ATCGCGAGATAAGGCGTCGCATCCAACTAGGAGGGGGGGGGGGGGAGCTTTCGGCAAGCTCTGCGACGTACTTAAGGCGAAGCGAGTCCCTTTAAACCTCAAACGTCGCATGTTCGAGCAATGTGTTCTCCCTCTGATGGTATATGGAGCTCAAACATGGACGCTCACCAGGCAATTGATACACCAGATGCAAGTCACTCAGAGAGCTATGTTTGTTTGTATTACTCTTCGCGATCGGGTACGAAATACCGAAATCCGTAGAAGAACGGGACTAACCGACATAGCAAAAACAATAGCCTTAAGGAAGTGGAGGTGGGCAGGTCACATATGCCACAGGCCTGATGGAAGATGGGGAAGGAAAGTGCTGGAGTGGAGACCACGGACTGGGCGCAGAAATGTAGGAAGGCAGCCCGCGAGATGGGCTGACGATCTCACACAGGTTGCAGGGAGGGACTGGATGCGAAAAGCACGTGACCGCACAGCCTGGAAGAGAATGGAAGAGACCTATACTCAGCATTGGGTAGTAAAAGGTTGAGGAAGAAGAAGAAGAAATACTCAGCGCAGACGAGGCTATTTTGAGACTAAACTGCACTACTTCGCGGAGGAGCAAATTAATTTAATCCATTACTTGTTACGCCTGAATCAATACAATACACCTGTAATAGACAAAGTGTTACAAAAATACCAGTAAAGCGGAAAGGTGGTTAAATAGTCCCTTATAAAGAGTATGTAAAAAAATACAGTTTTATTTTTCATTGATATGCAAACCCTAACCCTATATTTTTTACGGGTTATTTTCTAACACGTTATACGACATACCTATTATGTATAACGAAAGTTATCATAAAATTCAGTCAAGGGGAGGCAAGGACGGGATTTTGCGAAGTACTACATAAAAAGCTTCAGTTGACATACAAAATACAGAAACAAAAGTTTCCCATGTCATTTCAGCGAGCCGTTTAAACCGAAAGCGGGAGCGGGACGCGGATAGATTGAAATAAATATGGATGGTGGGTTATTTGATAAAAAGGAACCGTAGGCGGGGTACACACTTATGAGGGTGCGGTTAGTGTGTCGGCGGCTTATAAAAACCGGCCAAGTGCGAGTCGGACTCGCGCACGAAGTGTAATACCTCTATCTATAAAAATATACCTATTTTTAAAGCCATGGTAGGCCAGTGGTTTGACTTATGGCCTCTCGAGCAGAGGTCGCGGGTTCGACTTTTAACTCGCTCGGATCTTCGAAGCAATTAAATTGGTGAGTGTTAAGTTCCAATCTGCACTGAACCCAGTGGGAACCCCACCCCAGTTATCTCAATCTGAGCGGAGGCCTGTGCCCAGCACAGCAGTGGGACTTTGACGTATTTTTGACGTAAGTCAGTGTGCATTATAGTTTAGTCTACTTATCTGTAGTCTTAGAATTAGAATTCAGAAATTTTATTTTGTTTACAATAATACTGTAAGTACAAAATTATTATAACGATATTAGGTATGGGATGATTGTTATTAGTATCATTATGTTTAAAATGTATGCCAAAATTATGATTGCATTATTAACCAACAATAAAATAACATGACAAAAAAAATCAAATGGACTTAATTCTAAACTAGGTAACCATGTACTCGTGTTACTTTAATAGTTACTTTAGAATGTTTGAACACAATCAAAAGTAATAACACATTGAAAAGAGAAGGATTTAATTTTATGCAACCTTTGTCAACAACGGCCTCTTTTGCACAGAATTAGGTAAACTAATTAAATTTTATTGCTGGGTTTATGTCTCTTTTTAGCGTTTTCAACAGGCCTATAAAACGCTCTATCACCCGCTGTAAGCCACGCCCCACCCTATGGGATGGAAGGTCAGTATTATCCCAAATGTAACCAATATCTCTGTGAAAAATGACTCTTTCGTATCTACTAATGCGTTCATATCGGCCGAACGTCCGTCCGAAATGTTTTTTCGAGGGCCATTTGCTAAAATAAAATCTTTTTATGTAAATTCAGTTAGGGAGATGTTATCTGCCGTGTTTCGCGTAACGCGAGCGGGAATGTTTAGGCGGGGAATAAATCAAGTAAAAAATGCTCTTTTTGCATAAAGAAGTTAGGTACCTTTGATCTGTTATGTTTTTGTTTGAAAAGTTTGCTGGAGAACTGTAGGTACCTAATATTATTAAGTAGGAAAAACAAGTGATACGTGAGTAATAAAACGCAATACACTTGTACTAGTGGCTCTGTGAGAGCTCTTCGAGAGCTCATTTTTTAGTCTGTTTATGTCTGTCTGTATATGCCATAAACCAATACAAAATGACCCCACACTGCGTACGTTTTGCTTAGGAGCAGGCTTGCTAACACTGTGGAAAAGCGGGAAAATCTTTGTACGGAACCTTCAGTGCGCAAATAGAAAATATATGTATGAAGAACAACCGGACATACATCTGGACAAACGAATGAATTTTTGCCCGAGCTGAAACTGAGTCGCTTTATGCTCGCTTCGCGATCACTTGGTCAATTGTCTAGTGTGGACTCCGCTTAAGAATTGTGATTTTGTGAAGATCTTATGTTGAAATAGACACTTTTTTTTATATACACAAACAGTAATCTTTGTGTGTAAGTGCCTATATTAAGTGAAAATCAAACATTAAAATTGGATATTATTTGGAGTCCGTAATTGTTGGAGAATTATTGTTTGCGATACTAAAAAGACAACTAATTTAACACTTTGACGATGAAGCAACCATAAATGAACTGACCTTAGATATCTCTGTGTTAACCGTCTATAATATTTAACAGAAAGAAAATGTTTATTTGGTGCGTAGGTAACATAAAATACATTAACAATACGTACATAAATACATTACCTACCGAAAAGGTGAAACGAAGCGAAGGTGAAACTTTTTTTCGGAGGTGTGATAGGTCATCGCCCTTCTTTTCGTCACGAGAGGTACACAATCTCTTTTCTTCTATCTTGATATAGTTTTGTGATACCTACTCTACTAATCACAGAAAAAAACCATGATACTCGACATTTTTTTACCTACAAAATAAATTTTCACCCAACGTCTACCATGCAGCTCGAGATTTTTTTTTGTAATTTTCACCCGTCTCAGCCATCACTTATATTAGTTCCAAGGCAATGCAGGCTGCATGTAAGACAGTTGGATAGGCGCCAAGTGGCTTGGATGCTCGTCGTCAAAATACAACCAGTAGGTACCTAAAGACTGTGATACAAGACTTGGCTGAACTTAAAAAGTTGGTGTAGTGGGAAGAATGATAAATTTCTTGGTAACGGTTTAAGCTGGGTATTACAGCTCGGGTGTCACAGACAGGCGCGATCACAAAACAAACATTCAGTTTAGATGTTTACTATCACTAGGGATACTTCATTCATTTGTGTGTTTGACACTAAGTGTGCGTGTTACTGTAAATATTAGGGATGTGAAAAGTATTTTTCAATTCAGGGATTCAAAGTGGTAATTTTTGCTGGAGTTAAAAATCAATCAAAAGTTTATGCAGTAAATAGGCAGTTAAATGATCTTTTACAGGACATTTCTTGGGTCTATCAGCGCTTTCGGAAACACCGTGATAGCGAAGAAGAATGCACCGCCAGTAACTTGGCACAACAACAAGACAAGTTACAATACTCTTACCATACGTAACCACAAATTATTTTCAACATGATCGGATATAGGTAATTCAACATAACACCCCTCTTTTTCGTCAGGGGTTAAAAGGACGTAAGTGCTGTGAAGATACGCTCTTTTGCTGGTGAACATCGTATTTTTACATTTTGAGACCGGCGTAGGTGTTTTTATTAACCCCCGATGAAAAAGAAGGGTGTTGTAAGTTTAACCAGTGTATCTGTGTATCTGTCTGTGACATCATAGCTCCCAAACGGATAGACCGATTTCAATGCAGTTTTTTTATTCGAAAGCTAGTTTAATCGAGATGGTTCTTAGCTAGCTTTCATTAAAATCGGTTAACCCGTTTTTGAAATATTGAACTTTGAAATGACAATGTGTGGGGTTTTTCAACTTTTCTAAGTTGGTTAGGTTATCTCCTCTAGGGTTTAAACATTTTGCCTTGGTCTGTAGCTTTGAAGCAAAAGGCGAACGTTTTCGTCTGATCTATACCAACAAAGCAGTGTCTATTCGAGGAAAAACTGCTAATATTTCTTATGAGAAATTGTGCCTAACGAAACCACGGAAGTCAGTCAAATGGCGTGAAACGTAGGTGGGTGGTCATAAATATCTTTGTTGGATTTATTGTGGAGCAATTTATGAGCCGAAAAAATAAACAAAAGAAGTGAATGTTTTTCAGAAACGTAACGAGATTAAACTGATTATCTTTGTTAGCAAAATGTGGCCATCTAGTAAATTATTTTTGATCGTTTAACAGCTAATCCTAAAACCCCCTAAGCAGTACCTAGTGCTTGCTCTGTTGTATTCCGATGGGGAGAGTAAGACAGCCGGTGTAATTACGGGCTTCATCATCAACCTAGACAGGTTGGCAACGCATCTACATACCCCTGGGGTTGCGGGTGTCTATGGGCAGTGGCGATCTTTACCATCAGTTGACCCACTTGCTCGTTTGCCTTCCTTATCGTATAAAAAAAAGCTGTAATAATAACAACAATTATTGATAAGTATCTATTTTTTTTTTCACTTTTATACTTTGTCGGAGTTTTGTAAAAGTCATGCATACGAAGCAGAAAACAACATTTAATTTCATCAAACCATGAAATGAAAACTGTGTGTGCTGCGTCATCAACTTGCTACCGTTTTAATAAAACAATGTCATCAACGTACACCACCAAATCGAGCCCACTCAATAACAAGGTAACGGGTGGCGTGGCAGGTAAGTGAGCACAGCCCCCCGACTACGAAGTGCGAAATTCGAACTTCGTATCGTTCCGTCGCTCTCAAGCTAATATTAATTAACACGAGAGTGAGCGGGACGATACGATACGAAATTCGATTTTCGAATTTCGTAGTATAGGGGCAGCGCAGGCATGCAATATCCGTCCTGCTGGCCGCAAAACGTCCATCACCTCTGCCACGCAGAGAGAAAACACGAGATGAATATTAAATATAGACTGTTTTTGTATTTAAAAATTGTTTTTAAGCAAAGATATTCTACATTAGTATGTAGTACCTACCTATATAAGAGCGGTCATCATCATGTCACCAAGACTTCCACTGCAAGACATACTAGGCCTCCCCCAAGGCTCTGCGCTCAGACCGGTCTTGTGCTTTACGCAGTCCTGCGAGCAATGTGCCCGGCCCACTGCCCTTTAAGTTTCGCAATTCTTCGGACTATGTAGGTAACCTTAGTTCTTCTGCGGATATTATCATTTCTGATTATATCCCGCAGAAAAATCTAAAGCATAGAACTCTCCATAGCCATCTGAGTGAATTTGAGCTTCTTTAGCGCCCACGTCTCAGATCCATAAGTCATCACTGGCAACACACACTGGTCAAAGAGAATTTAATAGTTGGTCAAGTGATTGTTTGTTATAATTGAACTAGCTTATGCCCCGTGGCTTGTCCCCGTGAAATATTTCAAAATGGGCTAGTTCCCTATACCGTGGGAATTTCGAATAATCCCTTCTTTCTTTCACCTCTAGGATAGTCAAGGTATATATTTGCCAAATTTCAAGTCTCTAGATCCAGTGGTTTAGGCTGCGCGTTGTCTGTCAGCCACGGTGTCAGTCACGGTACAGTTTTACAGGTATAGATCTACCTTTCTATGTACAATTGTACACACGTACGTAATCACGTGAAAACTGGGTAAGCAATTAATTTTAATGCAAGTATTTTTTTTATTAAAAGAGCCTGCTGTAATTACAATGTTTGAATTTCTGAAGCAGAAATATTAAATGTTTCCCTGCTCAAAGTAACACCAATACCATAAATATACATTTTTCAGGAAATCTGTAAAATAAACCAAATTGACCGTATCCTATGTGTGTTATTAACTGGTTATTAAAGATTACCAGTAATGCATCAAAATAAGTACCTACTTACGTATTGCTTTCAGGACTGATGGCCGTTGTGGTCAGAGGGTTCTCGAATGGCATCCGCGGACCGGGAGACGAGCTATCGGTAGGCCTACAACAAGATGAACTGACGACCTGGTAAAGATCGCGGGACCGCGGTGGATGCTGAAAGCACGAGACCGGTCTGAGTGGAGAGCCTTAGGGCAGGCTTATATCCAGCAGTGCGTCTTTCGGCTGGCATGATGATGATGATGATGAGATGAGGTACTTAAGCTCGGTCCAGAAATTCCGGACTAAAGTTTAATTAAGTACAGACGAACTTTCTCGAGTTATCTCTAACCTACTGCATCCTGGGATGCATATGTGCAAATTGAAATCAACTGTACGCGGCGTGTAATCGTCGGCGTAACCGTAAATTTTGCAGCCCGGGGTGTGTGGAACAAACCCGACATCAAAAATGAAGTGAGATTGGCTGGTGCTCTTACATCTTCCAATATGCAATCTGTTTCTTTTTTTATCTACTGACGATAATAGTACATTACTGCAGAGGCCGGGAAGAAAGGGGTTGCCGGACGAAGGGGTTAGACGGCCGAGTAACACGAGGCCGGCTATAGTACGAGTCCGGCAACCCCTGTTCCGGCCGAAGCTTGTAAATGCTTTTCTCGAACATTGTAAGGGAATGAAAAAAAAATGTTTTACCAACAGTCTGTTAGTCAATTAGCCTCCTTCAACGATAGACAGCTGTCCCTTAAGCCCTGGCTCTGTTGGCTGGAAGGCGGCTGGCGACCTCCTGTTGCCCTGAGGGTCAAGCACAACTTTACGAATGCTGCGTAACGTAAAGTCGAATAGTAAACGTTGTCGAGTTTCTATGACGTTTGGAACAGCGCCCGCCCGTGAGCGTATTTGGAACTGAAATTTAGTATGAGTAATGTCTTTCGTAATGTCGTGCTCGACCCTCCGGTCTCCATTCGGCCGTCGTCGGCGTGTAGATAATAGCGACCAGTAATGGATTTTCATACATCAAAGAACTGTGCTATCCATAGATATGCTACTTGGTGTCTTCTTTCTTGAAAGTAATGCTATATTAACTTCTATGTTTGAGAAAAAAAATAAAATTTATCTATGTTCAGTTTTGCCATCTCAATAGACTTCCTGTGGGTAGGCAATCCAATCTCTGCTTGCTATCTGCCGATGGGAGGATAGTGGATCATCTACAGATTTGTTCGTGAATTCCGTAAAAAAATTGCCCGGAGATCAAAACAAGAGATAGATTAAACACGCACACACACACACAGTCATGACACGTGCTGAGGCGCAACCTTTTTGGTGTGTTTTGCTGATACCTACGTTATTAATAATGTTTTTATGTTAGGTAAGGTCTTTCGGTAAGGTTACGCATTCGGTCAAACTAAAAGAAATGTGAAACGAGAAAATGGCGAAACGTTTTTTCTAGGTATCCCCTTTCATCACTAACTCGATAAGTAAACTCTTTCCATCTATCTCGTTATTCATAGTTCTGTGCTAGGCAATCTTAAGTTCCTCTTAATAATGCTCAAGGCGGAAGCTCAAGTGTGTCCCGTATGCTGGCAACTAATTGCCAAATGTCGTTCCAGCTCTGTGAAAAAAGAAAAGAGACGCGACACAAATACTTGTGAAATAAAATATGGCGGAGCAAAATGCAAGCATTAGGGTGCGCTTTTATGGTGGCGGAGCGAAGCGAAGACGTTGAACAATCGACCAATCGCATTAGTTGAAAGCAAATCGCCCCGCTCCCCTTGTAATGTGATAATGTGATTAGTCAATTGTTCACGTTTTCAGTTAGTCCTCTCCGTTTCAGTGAAATAGCAAGCTTGTGCTCTGCTGTAGGTACTTGTGCTTTTACTAAATAACTAATAGTACTTAAAGTAGACCCTAGCCCTATTATTCATAAACCTATTTTAGCTAAAACGCCGTAAAAGTTCGTTTGTAATTTTTTCTCACATTGACATTTCCGTTATGAAGAAGACAAAAGGCTTGAGTGAGGCCGAACGTACCTACCTAAACTGCGGAGTGACACCACTCTGGTATTTTCACGCGTAGACAACGCATAAGCGACACACGTCGTCTGCGAGTATAAATGAAGATATTATAAATAATGTTCCTCTCACATTTGAGGTATTGTTCCTAGAAAATAGATGAAATCGCAAATAGTTACAACCAATGCCTCATAAATCAGAGGGCAGATAAAATATCGGCAAAATCAGTGTCCGAGGTCGACGTGACACGAATCCTGATACGGCTGAGATGGAGTGGTCAACATATAGTAAGCACAACTGCTGATTGGGAACAATGTCAATAGTGTTAGGTTATTAATTGAGATCAGAACATTCAGGGGTTTGCAGAATGTGTCTACTTAGATTGACGAGATGGGAAGTCGTAACGTGACTACGAAAATGCCAAGTATAGTATTAACAAAAATCCAGCGTTTCTCAATAGATGACAGTATTAAGTGAAAACAGACTTTGTTTCGCGAGAACGCACTTCTAGGGTCGGCCGTGATTGATGACTTTGACAGCCGTCAGAATATAGCGCGCAAAAGACTAAGACTATGGTTGTTTTGTAGATTAACGGCCGTTCCCAATATTCAATCCACGGATAGTTTTCCTTACCAACAGTTACATTTTGGCAGATTACCCATAGAAAATGTGTCAAAATGTAACTATTGGTAAGGAAAACCCTCGGTGGATTGAATATTGGGAACGGCCGTAAAACAAGTTAATAATTAAGTGCGTAGTAATTAGTAATTATGTGTAATTTGGTAATGTATTGAAAGACGAAGTTGTTAGCGCTATTAAAATAATGTATCCGTAAAGATTCTTGCTGGGTCTTCCCACGGGATGGCCGTATTGAATCATATAGTTTATTATGTTGTTGACCAAAGAATAAATGATGTGCTCTACCAAACCGGACTTTCAATGGAATTAAGGAAGTCATTTTATTTTATTGTTATGAATGTAAGTAAGCTTTTTATTGCTGACAAGCCCTGTGTACCTATATAACTTATGACCTAAGCTGTATTCTCGCAATAAAAATATTTCGTTTCATAAAAAAGTTATGATGAACTAATCTCTTAAAATAATCCTTTGCCAATAGACAAGAAGAAGATATGGAACATTCCCTGAGCGATACAACTTAGGAATCTTTAAATAACGAGCCTACCTATTCCTTAACGGGCTGGCAACGCACCCGTGATTCCCCTCATGCTGCGGGTGTCCATGGACGGTGGTGATTGCTTTACATCAGGTGTCCCGCCTGCTCGTTTCCCCCCTCTTAGATAAAAAAAAGAAAGTTCATAAAAAAAACGGCAAGCCAAAAATGTACAGTTGTATTTACCCACCTACTACTTATGATGTTTTTATTTAGTTTCTTTTACATACCTAGTTTATCTAGTAAAAGATAATTAGGTCATAAGCATTAGGTATTTTCGTCCAAAATACAGTGAGGACAATCACGCCATAATAATAATAATAATAATATTAATTTTATTGACTTTCTCCACCACCAAGTAAATTACAAAATTAACAGTCTCATATAGGTACACTATAAATTTACAGACCTGTGTGGAGGAGACTGGTGCCCGAACTAGGGAGGCCCTGTGGGTCAGGTCACCAGGGCCGTGTTTTATAAAGCTAAAAGTTACAATTTACAAGCGGAAGTCTCATTCATCACCTTTGGTTAGAAAGAGACTTCCGCTTGTAAATTACAACTTGTAGTTTTATAAAACACGACCCAGGTCTCCGACCCTCAGATGCCCGCAACGAAAGATGAATAGAAATAATCTAATCTAAGTGCGCGCGTGTGTGTGTGTGTGTGTGTGAGTGAGTGAGTGGGTGAGTATGTACGAGCATTAATAGTGATAAAATATAATTAGGATAAACTGTAATAATAGTTTGTCAGCACCGATTTATCGTAGAGGTTACGAGATCGGTATTAGTAGTTTTTCAGTTATAGCATAATCTAAGTCTTGAAGCCATTTTGTAACAATAATCTTGCAGCGATTTCTAGGTAGAGGATAAATAGTGAGGGTAGTATTAAGTTTATTATAGAGGAATCCCCCCAAGAAGCAGAAGTACTTCTGTGAAAAACGAGAGTTTTGTTTGGTCGAGGGACATACCATACCCTGCCTGCGTTTACCTGTCAAGACCAACCTCAGCCTGTCATAGGTCAGGAGAGAATGCTTTTTAAGAATGATCTGACCCTACCGAAGACTGGCAGTAACACCGTACAACGAGACAAGAGTCTACTGGCCGTGTCTTATCCAACCTCGACATTGGCAGAATCATCAAAAGCTTGATGGGGCCACATTTCCCTAAAAATTGAATTGAAGAATGATCTGTAAAATGAACAATAGGCGTACTGTTAAAACTTTGCATTGTTTGTACAATGTAGCTGTTGGGAATATAAATGGAAGCGAGTGGCTGACTTTCAAAATTGCTCTTTGAGCACTTTCTAGTTTTAGAATATGAGATTTGTGGGCACCACCCCAGGATGAAATGCAGTAGGAGAGAATTGATTGGCATAGTGCGAAGTAGATGGACTTAAGAATCTTAATATCAGCCACATGACGAAGATTTTTGAATATGTAAATAAGTTTCCGAGTTCTAGCCGTTAATTGGTCAATGTGTTGTTCACAATTTAGGTGACTATCTAACAGAACACCCAGACACTTGAATAACCTAATTAAAAGAGTAACCTCCATACGTTTTATTTGTGTGTATTTGATATTTCTTTATCTACTTCTAAATAGTATCGTAACTATAAAGTACTTAACTGTCATCCTGAGCTACAAACGCGGCTAAAAATAATTTAAATATTATGGCATAAATAAACTGATCATTTAACGGTATTAATGGTTAATTAATAGCACAGATGTTACAGAGGGTCGAGTACGACTTTTCGAATCCTGCGTAACGTTACGGTTATCGTATCGAGATCGAGAAACCTCATACTAAATTATAGTGCCAAATTCGCTCACGGGCGGTCGCTGTTCCACACGTCATACAAACTCGATAACGTTTACTATTCGACTTTACGTGACGCAGGTTTCGAATATTCGCACTCGAGCCTCTGAAAAGTGAGAAACTAAATATACATCATAATACGAGTACAAATTTGTTGAGATACAAGGATCGTTAAGCCGTCTTGTTTATTTTAATAATATTAACACCTGGACACTTTTGATGCCCTGCATATTTTATAGTTTTGAATTAAGTTTTTCTGTGGTCACTTATCACTCTTGACATAATGTACTGCTAGCAGAAAACATACATTACACTCGTATTTCCTTGCAATATACTCTAGTTTTTCTTCCAATAAGGATAAGTATGAGGTGCGAGGAAATACTTAATTAAAGGGTCAGCAGGTGATCAACATTAATAATCATTGTTATAAATGTGATATGTATATAATGTATTCTTACGAGTAAGTAAGTAAGTAAAAACACATTAACCATAAAAGTACAGACATGTTAACCCTTTCAACCCCAAAGAAGCTGACAAAAGCTGACATCCACACGCCAAGTTGGCATAACATCAAATAAAACCTTGAGCATACGTTCATAGGTCGCATTTACAATGTGCAACCGGACGCCTATAAGCGTTAGTGGCATCGTAGGCACGTCGGCTCACGACGCCTTTAGGCGTTCTCGGCATTCTAAGGGTAAAGGTATACCAATACGCAATAGACTAGGCTTGCATCCTGGCAGCCAAGATACCATAATAAATAGTTACATACAATAGTGGGGTCTGTACCTTACAATATAAAATTAACATAAGTATCTTTTGTATTCGCATTTTAACAAAATAACAATCATGAACAAACAACATGTTATTATTATAAGTAAGTAATAAACTCAACTTTACCGACTTTATAACCGTTACTCCTGCTACACAATTACAGAGAATAATTGTTGTAACCCGGCAGGCACTAACTAGGGCCTTAATGTAGGTCTGGATAATCTGGCTAGTACCGTTTCAGGCATTCCCCGGGCATTAGGCCGTCTGGTCACGTCGGAACCGGAAACCTCATTCAGATTGTTGAGGTTGGCATCACTGCAATTAAACGTAATCTAGAGAGGGTGAGGGAGTGATGGAAATTTACAACTTTTTTCTAAAGGAGGAGGTTCTCATTTCGTCGGATTTTTTTTGTCGAGAAAAAACATCGACAGTGGATCTATCCTAATGCAGAACTGGAGTACCTTTTAATAATAAATTAATTATGAATTCTATTAAAAATTTCAAACTATTCACGTGTTTTTTTTTCAAACAGAATACAGATAACTAAACAAATTACAGTCTTAGAGATATGATAATTATTTTGTCAGTTGTATAGGTAATTGATTCTTAAGTTTTTAACAAGATCTAAAGACAAATAAATTTTGGGATCAGCATCGCTATTCAGCGAGACAACGCTGCCAGCCTTTTGGGCACCATGCCACGGGGGCCTTATTTAGATTTAATTTGGTTTTAAGTTTTAGTTTAATTGCTTTCATTATGTAATTAAATACCTACCACTTTAAATTTTGGGATGTGTAAAGAAACATCAGGTTGACTTCGAAGCTCAGGTTTTGGTTGCATTTTGCGAACTTCGTGAGATAAAACCGAGCGATTAATGTCTTTAAAGCTACATTTTGCGGATGGTAGGACCTTGGGCAAGGTCCGTCCGGATCGCTACCACCCTCTTACTCGCTAATACTGCCAAGCAGCAGTGCTTGCACTGTTGTGTTCCGGTGTGGAGAGTTAGACAGCCGGTGTACCGAATTATGGGCATAAGAGGCATTTCATCTTAGCTCTCTAGGTTGGCAATCCGGGATTTCAGGTGTCTATGGGCAGTGGTGATAATTACCATCAGGTGACTAATTTGCTCGTTTGCCTTTATAAAAAAATATATAAAGAAACCTCAAATTATAACCGTCTGTGATGAATGTGTCAACAAAATGAACTCGTCCACACACACACGTCTTAATTCGCGTCAAAAACATTATTACTTATGCTTATGAAAAGCACATACTAATGCAATATGAGGGATGTTGGCGAAGATCATTAAATCCCTCCCTTCTGGCTGTGGGCCAACAACAAACAAACATATTGACAAACGGCCGTGTACGTACATCTATTATCCTTAGGACTTGCACATGGTGAAGTTTGTGTTGACTATTCGACATTCATATCGAAAACTCCCTCCGTTCCAATGTAACAGATACGAAACACTGGATCTAGAGCGTACACAGAAATGGGTCACCTATTTGAAACACTAAAAACCATTGACCGAATTTCATTTGTCCAAAATTTTTACTTGCCCCAATGAATTTTTTTATGAAACCAATCATTTCACTTTATAAAATAAAACCTACGGTTCTACACGATAATCTTGAAATATTGACAGTTTCAGAAACGGCAAACGAGAATTTCGGAGAAATGAAATTCGGTCAACGGTTTTTGGTGTTTGACATAGGTTACCCCAGAAAAGTGAATGTTATTTAGGGAGACATAGTAGTAGAACAAAGGTAAGAATAAAGCAATCTATGTTACTAAAGCATTAAACAAGCTCGCAAGGTGCACGGACATCATCAAAATGAGCAGCATTCTCTGTAACTGCTCTCTACAGATTGTTATAGAGTTCGACTGCTGCAGGGTTAAGGTTCTCCATTCTTTAAGAAAGAAAGATTTTTTTTTATTACTACCAACACACAAAATCAGCATATGAAAACAAAAGAAAAGATTAGTTGTAAAATGGTTTGGTGTCAGCAAATGCTGAGAACACAAGCTCACAATCATGAGCGACGGCTGCAGCGCTATTGTCCAGCCGGAACCCATTCTGCTCGCTCCAACAGAATACCTCGCCTTGCCCTGTAACTAACAAATTAGGTAAGTATATTAACAAACATCCAGATGAAAAAAACCTCAGAAAAAAAACATAAAACAATCCCCAAAAAGCCATGAGTTTTATGGCCTAGCAGAAATATGAAGTCGGTATATTCTTGGAAAGAAGCACCGACATCATATTTCTGCTAGGCCATAAAACTCATGGCTTTTTTGGAATTATCTTGTGTTTTATTTCTGAGGTTTTTTTTGAAAGCGGTTTTACTTTTTAACCGACTTCAAAAAAAGGAGGAGGTTCTCAATTCGTCGGAATATTTGTTTATGTTAGAAGATTTTTTATTTCACAATTTTTAGTTACGTTAATATTTAAAATATTCTCCTCCAACTCCCAACCGTTAAGGAGTTGTACCTTCCATTATCAGCTCATCAACACGAGATGATGACTACCAGATGCAAGTACTTGAATAGCTTTCGAAAATATATGAAACACATGATACGTCCCTATAAAATTTGAGGGTTGCCCTCGATTTCCCTGGGATTCCATCATCAGATCCTGACTTGGTGACAATGGGACCAACTAGAAAGTATACCCTTTCAAACGAAAAATATTTTTTGTAATCGGTCCAGCCGTCTTTGAGTAATCGGGGAACATACATAAAAAAAAAACGACGAATTGAGAACCTCCTCGTTTTTTTGAAGTCGGTTAAAAATGCAACAAGCATCATAATAAGCATTTTCATTGCACTATATTTGAGGCACGCTTCTTACCATACTGATCCTGATTTGCTTAACTAATATCTTTCTGGTGTAGAATCTTAGCCTCTTACGAAAGCCATGTGTGAACGAGTTCTAATTCCTTACTGAGACAGCAGTTATTGAAGACCAATGGTAGCATACTGCCGACACCGACTAGTCCACCAAATATTGTCCGATCGAATTAAAATCGGACAGCTGTAAAGCATCGCTTGGGACGTTTGATCAACGTAGATTTGGGGTACTGTGGACATTCGCCTGACCACAAGCTGGCCAAGGGTTCCGTACCTTATAATTAATTCCATGTGATGAATTAGTGGCTCTGTCACCTGTAGTCATTGAAAACTGACATTAATTGTAATGCTGGTGATTTTTTTTACATTTCTTGTTATTATCGATTTTGTTATTTATTTGATTTGATAATCTCAACAGAAGTTGTTATATTTTGACATGCAGTGTCATGTTAGCGTTAGTAAAATAAAATATTCTATGAAGTTAAATCTTCGTCTAAGACCGGAGCAATGAGGGTAAACAGCCACACACCCTATGGAACCCATAATAAATAACCTCCACCTTTTGAAGTCGGTCAAAAAGAGAATTGAAAATTTTATTTTTAATTCAGGGACAACGTGGACGTGACTTTACCGCTGTCGCGACGCGTTATAGTTTCAGGATATTATGACATTTATATCGCAGGGAGCGTTCGCAGCGAGCTTGCTGCAAATCCACATTTATATCGCAGGGAGCGTTCGCAGCGAGCTTGCGGCAAATCCACATTTATATCGCAGGGAGCGTTCGCAGCGAGCTTGCGGCAAATCCACATTTGCAGCACGTTTTATTTTATAGTATACTGCTTACCTTGACCGAGAGACCGTACAAAGCGGTCTGGAGGATATTGTTGAAATATCGTGCAAAATGATCTTCTAGTAGGGTTGCGCTAGTTTTCATTTGTCTTGTATCTCTCCCGCTTTAATATTATTGTAATACCAGAGCGAATGCCATCTTATGTTTCACGAAAACTAAAATAAACAAGAGCGATTATGTTTCTCCATGAAACAGCACCTTACCGGCACTGGCAAGTTCACACTCATACTCATTTATTCGTAATTATCACATGTCATTTAAATTAGTGCGTTAATTCGCTGCAAAGCAATACAAAATAAATTATTACGTCCATAGATTACAATTAGAATAAAAAAATAATAATTTAATTCTTCAATATCTGAACAGGCAAACGTTCATAAACATCTAAACATGGATCTTATGTGACTGGCAATAAAGCCTGAATCTTTACACATTTTTGAACGGTTGTCTCTCTGTGTCTGTGTGTCTGTTGTCTGTGGATAATGACTATCCAACGGTAATGAAAGGTGTGAAGGAAGTGAAGGGGCCTGGTCTCATCCGCTGCCGGACAGAGGGTCGAGCACGACTTTACGAATGCTGCGAAACGTTACGGTTATCGTATCGACATCGAGAAACCTCATACAAAATTTTTGTTCCAAATACGCTCCCGGACGGGCACTGTTCCAAACGTCATACAAACTCGACAACGTTTACTATTCGATTTTACGTGACGCAGGTTTCGAAAAGTCGTGCTTGACCCTCAGGCCAGCGCACTATTTATTGAACATTTCATAACGTAATAACATACGTGAATGGATAGAACCTCCGGATGACAACGCGATTCTTCGATCGACACAGTACACAAATACGAGCCCTTTAGATGTGAAGGGTAACAAAGTTCATGTCCTAAAGAAATAATTGAATTCTAACGACGTGACATCTTTGCGTAAGTCCGTTTGGCTCCCGCCTGATCCCCGAACTGGGCGCGCACACTGCGTAGCGAATCGAACCCTTCGGAGCTTGTTCGCTTGCTTCGGATCTTGATGCACAAAACGCAAAATGTACACTAGGGACACGCACAATGTAACGAATGGCAAAATCAACAATAGGCACAAACGCATAATTGTAAAATACGCGAAACGTACACAAAAAATCTAAAGGTACATACGCAAAATGTACACTAAGTACGTACACAATGTACAAAACGGTGTACGTATTAGTGTTTTGCGTTTTGTGCATTTTGCTCCGAAGGGGAATCGAGCGTCAAGTTTAGTGTTAGAGCTAAGAAAACGAAATATTATTACGATAAAATCAGGACTTAATCACGTTACCTAAATACCTAAAAGCCGTGACAGGCACTACTAGCTTGTCTACTACCACTAGGTTTGACCTATGGCCTCTCAAGCAAAGGGTCCTGGTTTCAAACCCCGGCTCGCACCTCTGAGTTTTTCGGAATTCATGTGCGAAATTACATTTGTAATTTATCATGAGCTTTTCGGTGAAGGAAAACATCGTGAGGAAGTGTGCACACTCCTGCGAAGCAATTCGGTAATGTATGTGAAGTTCCCAATCCGCACTGGGCCCGTATGGGAACTATAGCCGATGCCCCTCTCAGTTTGAGAGGAGGCTTGTGACCAACAGTGGGACGTAAAAAAGGCGGCGAATTGTCATTGTAAACTGACAGTTGTAATATTGGTGAAATAGGGGCCACGTAAGCAGTGCACCAGTACCATTCTATATAGTACAAGGTCCCCACGGAAATTAAACAGAGAATTTTTGCGAAACGAGTCAAGACTTCAACTGTGCCTTGAATAACACGGAAATAAATTTGGAAACGTCATTTAAACACAATATCCGTTTATAGATCGGGAAAAGATTTCTTCATTATTAAAAATGTTTCCGTATTTGTGTAAATACATGGGAGAATTGTGGCGCCAAATCATTTACAGTTCGTGAACACTTAGAATAGGATTCGGGTTCGGGTGAATTCGTATTGACATCTCTTTCTTTGACAGCCGAAGTATTTCTAAAACCCGAATGTTTAATTAAAATTATACAAATCCTTGATCGGTTCCCAGATTTTTTTCAAAGTAGGTCTTTCGCATGAAATTAGAATATTTCTACGTGAAATCGGTCCTCTCTTAACCATTCCATACAAGTTTTGATCAGCAAGGATAAATCTCATCATCATCATATTTTTTAAGAGTGCTACTCTTGTCGATGCAGTTGTCTCCAGTCCGTTATTTCCAATGCAAGTTCTTTAACCTCCTGATACGACACGTCTATTTTCTTTTTTCTATAATAAATCTACTGAACTTAAATAATATTACGAGAGCACCTAAAGTATAATTTCCACCAAAAACGACTCGTATTGCATCGTATCGGAAAGGATACGAACGGATGCTGCGACAGCTGATCGCATCCGGCACCAACTTTACAAATATCAGTTTTCAATGACATCATCATCATCATTTCAGCCGAAAGACGTCCACTGCTGGACATAGGCCTCCCCCGCGGCTCTCCACTCAGACCGGTCTTGTGCTTTCCGCATCCACCGCGGTCCCGCGATCTTTACTAGGTCGTCGCTCCATCTTGGTTTCAATGACAATTTCGTTTCAATTACTGACTTGAAGAACCTTTCTTTTAGTGCGCTTCATATTGATAGAGAAATGTAGTTCGAATTGTCATTGGTGCAACAGGTTTCCATGGCCATTCAGCGGGGTAATGCTGCTGGTATTATGGGGACCTTTGAGCCGAGTACGATGCGGGGCGGGGGGTTTTAGGTTAGGGTTTTTTAACGGAGCATGTTGCTGATGATGTTTTGTAATTTAGGTTAAGCTATAGTTGACGAGGCCTGTTGCTGATGTATTTCAATGTAAATGCCAGTTACTTGACATTGTACGTAATATTAATGATGTAGTTTTATAATGTATTAATAATTGTCATTGTAAACTGACAATTGTAAAGTTGGTGAAATCCAATATCCACCATACGACGACACGAGAATGGTCCGATCGCGCGTCGCAGCATGCTTTCGGCTACTAGACCGGGAAATTTAGCAGTTCGTTGTATGAAGACCCCCGCTTAAAATCCTCAGTCGATGAAACTTTGCTGGGTTGTATTATAACGTGGGATAAAACCAAAACAAAAATATCTAAGAAAACAAACATGCTGAAGATAGTTATTTTTACGTAAAAGTACGAATAGCTTGATATATTGGATTGGGTAATTCCTCAATCCAAAATTATGTTACTAAATGATTTTCATCGTTTTGTGTAAATTTTGCAGGTGGTAGTGGTAGGACCTTGTGTGAAGTCCATCCGGATCGCTACCACCATCTTACTTGCTAATCCTGCCGCTAAGCAGCAGTGCTTGCACTGTGGTGTTCCGGTGTGGAGAGTAAGACAGCCGGTGTAATTAGGGGTACAAGAGGCATTTCATCTTAGCTCTCTAGGTTGGCAACGCATCTGCAAACCCTCCGGGGTTGCGGGTGTCAATGGGCAGTGGTGATCACTTACAGTCAGGTGACCCATTTGCTCGTTTGCCTTCCTCGTAGTATAAAAAAAAATGACGAAAATCAACTGTCACTTTTTAAAGATAATAACTTTTTTGTCTGTATCGGTCGCAAGATTTTTTAGTAATTTTTTTCTTGTTTTAGGTCTTAAGAATGACGTTTGGCGTTACGATCGCTTGTCGCGAAAGACGCCCGCGGTCAACCTGCTTGGTAATACAGACTTTAAATACCGTGCACATGACTTAATATCGTTTAAAGATTGTAAAATCTGTTCCGATCCGATACGATGCGAGCCGATTAGAGGAAATTATGTTTTACTTTTTCAAGTCGAAGAAACCCTGTCTCGATCATATGTATTGCAACAAAGCCCAAGATCCACTTAATTATGTCAACATAATGACGCTTCTTTGTCTCTTTGTTCAAGATTTGCATAATAATATCACTTACATCCTATACGACATAATTTCTCTAGGTGCTTCAAAATCATCATCAGCTGCCTTTTTTACGTACTTTTTTACGCACGGGCCTCCTCTCAGAATGAGAGTGCTTGAGCTATAGTTCCCACGCTGGCCCAGTGCGTATAAGGAACTTCACACACATCATTGAATCGCTTCGCAGGAGTGTGCGGGTTTCCTCACCATGTTTTCCATCACCGAAAAGCTCATGATAAATAATTACAAATGTAATTCCGCACATAAATTCCGAAAAACCCAGAGGTGCGAGCCGGGGTTTGAACCCACGGCCCTCTGCTTGAGAGGCCATAGGTGACACCACAGCATCAAGGCGTTTTTGCATTAAAAATTTTCCTTGCAATTCCGCCTTAATACCACAAAGCGTCTCAGACGTTTTTAATAAATCTAATTACTTCGCAGTATAGCGCGAGATTTCTAAGACAAAGGTGAAGAAATTTTTCAACAGCTCATAATTCGGGACATGCCGTATAAGACACTTCAATCTCTTAGGTGTCTAGCTACCCCGTACACTGGGGGACACTATAAGGTCTACTAGTAGCATTACGAGGCGTAGTACAGTAGACCTCGCGACGTCATTTTTGAACAATTTTCGTTTTCGTTGAAGTTTCGTTCGTGGGTGAGCCGCTTGATTAAGCTACTCATAGATGGCGCTGAGGAGAGATCTTCCAAATAAAAAATATGACACAAGGCATTGAAAAATTCGTTAGGTACACCAACGTTAAGTATAGCTTAATTGGTGGAGCGTGGTACGGATTACCGAGGTTGCTGGTTCAAGTCCAGCTGCTTAACGGATTTTTCTTTGCATTGTCATTGTATGTTGAATTTTCGTTTTTCTTTTTTTTAAATAAAAAAATCGTCAAAAAAAATGTATCGAACCTGATCACGAAATGTCACGAAGATCGGGTTATTTTTGACCATTTGTCGTTTTTTTTTTCTTCCAAATTTCCAAAATCAACTTAACAAAATAAACCCTTATTTCTCAAATGTCAAACTGAAACGTAATTGCTCGGATGGCGCACTGGTAGCGCGACACCACGGTGTGGTGGAGGTCCTGGGTTCGAACCCCAGTTCGAGTCTTAATTTTTCTGGTCTTTCTGTATATTTATGTTTCAGTTTGAAAATTGAGAAATAATTTTGAACGGGACGACCGAAAAAATAAAAACATAAAAAAAATTGGTCGAAAAAAACCATAGTTAAACTTAGGTGACTCTCGCGCAGGTAGCTTTCTCGCTCAAAGACATGCCATAGCAATTCAGCGCGGGCATGCTGCCTACGTAATGGGCACAAGGGTGCAAATTTAGATTTTAATTTTTAGTTTTGTTCTTGTTATTTTTAAGTTAGGTAGTTTTAGTTATTCCTTATTTTTGTAAATCATGTAGATATTTAATATGGGAACCCGCTCACAAAATTTCAGGAGAATCGGTCGAGAAATGCGACCTGAGGGTCGAGCACGACTTTACGAATGCTGCGTAACGTAAAGTCGAATAGTAAACGTTGTCGAGTTTGTATGACGTTTGGAACAGCGCAGTATTTGGAACTAAAATTTAGTGTGAGGTTTCTCGATCTCAATACGATAACCGTAACGTTACGCAGCTTTCGTAAAGTCGTGCTCGACCCTCTGTAGAGGAGAACAGCCGGACATCCGGACAGCGGGACAGACATACGAAAGAAATTTTGTCCAAGCTGAAACTGAGACGCTTAGCTCACTTCGTGCGCTCGGTCAGTAAGCCACCCTTTAGGGCACCATACCGTGAGGGCTTTGCTTAGATTTCATCACCAGCCAGCCCCCATACTACGAAATTCGAAAATCGAAGTTTGTATCGTATCGTCCCGCTCACTCTCGTGTTAAATAATATTAGCTTGAGAGGGACGGCACGATACGAAGTTCGAATTTTGCACTTCGTAGTCGGGGGACAGGTTTCCGTCCCACTGCTGGGCACAGGCCTCCCCTCAAAATGAGAGGGCTTGGCTTTGTCGTCCTTTTATAAACCAGATTTTTGTATCATAGTGAAATAAACGGATCACTCACGTATACCAGTTGAGTATAGCCCGACATGTTTCGGACTAATCCGTACAGCTACAGCTACAGCCCCGGACGGCTAGTGTGAACGAGCCTTTACAAAGTGATGTGATTAGTGTAGTGTACTTTTGACAATAATAAAAATGATTGTGAGCAGCCGTCAGCTGCGTCGAGCAGCCGCGCGAGCAGAGCCACGGCGCGCAGTTTATGTCTCGCCACCGGCGTGGCGTGTGCTCCCAGAGGAAGGACTACTAGTCCGCAACATGTCGGGCTATACTCGACTGACATACGTGAGTGATCCGTTTATTTCACTATGATTGAGTCTCACGGTGGTTTCACGTTAAAAGAGACTTTTGTATCATTATTTTTTGGTCACACATTGCTCTAGCGAGTCAGTTTTCGCTAAGTAATTTCAATTAAACTGAAACGTGAATACATATTATGAGTATTTCGCTGCTACCAATGAATGCTCGGTTGGCGCAGTTGGTAGCACGACGCCACGACATGGTGGAGGTGCTGGGTTCGAGAATTTATTTTTCCGGTCTTTCTGTTCGTTTCGGTTTGAAAGAGAAACATTCGTCCTTGCCGAAAACAAATCCGAAAATCCTCATTAAAACGTCCACGTTCCTGTCCCCAAGTGTATCTTAACTCAGTCGCTCGTGCATATGAAATGTTACGACAAAAAGCACTCGAGCTAAGGCCGTCCCACACGAGTGTGTTTACCTATTAGCGCGGTGTACACGCCGGCACCTGGCGTATGTACGCGTCCTTGTGTGGAACGCCCTTTATCTAGGGGTATTCATTACTGAACATACCTCTCGGAAGTTGATTGAGAAGATTTGAAGGGGCGGCTATGTGATGAAGTATCTATTTTTAACCCCCGACAAAAAAGAGGGGTGTTATAAGTTTGACATGTTTATCTGTGTATCCGTGTATCTGTGTGTCTGTGTGTCTGTGTATCTGTGTATCTGTCTGTGGCATCATAGCTCCCAAACGGGTGGACCGATCTCGATGCGCTTTTTTTCAGTCGAAAGCTATTTTGAACGAGATGGTTCTTAGCTAAGTTTCATTAAAATCGGTTCACCGGATTTTGAAATATTGAACTTTGAAATGATAATGTCGGGGGTTTTTTAACTTTTCTAAGGTTATTTATAGCCTAAAACTGCCGTGATACTCAATTATGGTGACACAGGATCAAAGTGTACGTTTCACTGTCACCATGGTTAAGAAACTGGTTGGCTGGTTAAAGTTAAATGTTTAAGAAACTGGTTGGCTGGTTAAAGTTAAATGGTTAAGAAACTGGTTGGCTGGTTAAAGTTAAATGGTTAAGAAACTGGTTGATTGGTTAAAGTTAAATGGTTAAGAGACTGGTTGGCTGGTTAAAGTTAAATGGTTAAGAAACTGGTTGGCTGGTTAAAGTTAAATGGTTAAGAAACTGGTTGGCTGGTTAAAATTAAATGGTTAAGAAACTCATTGGCTGGTTAAAGTTAAATGATTTATTGAATCAGGCGTTACTTTGCGGAGGTCCATATTTATGAACTATAAAGCAATTACTTTGCTCACCCGCGACCACTAATGACAAATAGTTATATCTGTGCGGCAAATGTATGTTTCCATGCAACACCTCCGCCTCCACTGCTACACGAATCAACACATGCCACACAGACCCAACTATCACCACCACCACTATACTAAACGCTGACGCGTTTCGGCACTCTCCACGAGGCCATTTATGAAGCACAACAAATGCTGTTGTGCTTCGTAAATGGCCTCGTTTAGTATAGTGGTGGTGGTGATAGTTGGGTCTGTGTGGCATGTGTTGATTCGTGTAGCAGTGGAGGCGGAGGTGTTGCATGGAAACATACATTTGCCGCACAGATATAACTATTTGTCATTAGTGGTCGCGGGTGAGCAAAGTAATTGTTTTTTAGTTCATAAAGTTAAATGGTTAAGAAACTGGTCGATTGGTTAAAGTTAAATGGTTAAGAAAAAAGAAAATAGCAAGATTCCGTGATCAATTATAAGATTACTAAGGCACCTAAAGTATAGATCCATTTCCTATTAGATACTTAGTTCCATTCTCGCGTAGTATCACAACCTTCAAAAATCTGATTCCCATAAAACCTAAATAAGAAGTGTTTTCATAGAATAGTGTTCCGTGGAACGTCGTCTTTCGAGTTTCTAATTAACATTTTTTAATGTACTTCATTAAACTGCAGTCCGCTACTGAGCCACGCCCATAACTGCGAAACTCCCAAACTTATTCCAAATATGCAAATGTAATTTTAGATGCAAAGCCTTAATCTCTACAAGATTACCGTAGAAAATGTAAGTACAGAAAGACCTCTTGAAATAATAATATCATCATCAGCCAAAAGACGTCCACTGCTGGACGGCGGCCTCCCCCGCGGCTCTCCACTCAGACCGGTCTCGTGGTTTCCACATCCACCGCGGTCACGCGAT
The DNA here is from genome assembly GCA_963691665.1 of Clepsis dumicolana. Classification (NCBI taxonomy): domain Eukaryota; kingdom Metazoa; phylum Arthropoda; class Insecta; order Lepidoptera; family Tortricidae; genus Clepsis; species Clepsis dumicolana. Next base: position 7,620,212 of record OY829527.1, on the reverse strand, counting down.
CTTTAACAAGCTGCGCTTTATCTTGTTGCAGGCCTACTGACAGCTCGTCTTGAAAGATAGCCGAATATAAATACTGATTAGAAAGAAAACACTAATGATGATGATGATTATGAATAATGGTTATTATTTGGCTCTCCCACAGGAACTACTCTAGGAATCGGGATAATAGGTAGCCTATGTCCTTTTCCGTGTCAAAGGCTATGTGCATGCCAAATTTTATCAAAATCGGGTAGGTACGCAGATACGGCTTGAAGGCGTAACAAACAAGATTTCAAGACACTTTCTCATTTATAATATTAGTTAGGATCAGCGGTCATTTGGTTCGGACGTTTGTAAGCGCTAATCCGAAGTCCATGGTGTTGGTAAATCAATGGTAGTCATAAATAATTAGCTAACTTTTTAAAATTAAAGTAACGAATCTTCCAAAACTTAAGTTACCTGAGAAAATGATTAATTCAGCATGGTCTCACCGGGATGTTCAGTTTCAGTTACTTAATCCTATAATTTGATTACATCTTCTGAGCTGAGAACTGTCGTTGAAAGTAGTGCCTCCATTGTACAGAGCCTACAAGCTTGTCTAGGCTTTGACGCAAGAAAACGTCTCGATCGCGTTCGCCTTAACGTTAGTCAACGGCTAAAAATAAGTGTCGATCGCGCTTGCGTTACGGGCGTCTAATTGCTTGAGAATTGTTTGTAGGCCATTACATGCCACTAGTGGCGCTGATAAATGCCCATGGTAATAAAATTCAAATGTAAACGCAAAGGCGATCGTGACGTATTTTTGACCGTTGATTACACTAGACTTTGGACATCGGCATCGGCAGCGCCTCTGGCGGAATGTATTGCGTTACGTACTATTCTCAAAATATTTGACACATTCGACAAATTGAAATAATTTATTTCGCAAGAACATACACAGGTGTTATATACCTGTCAAAATAATGTAGGCATGCTCTGCCACTATTTGGCATGTAAAATCCTAATCTAACTTAAAAGCAATTATAACTATCTTATTCATACAGTGTAATCGACTACCAAAAAAATACTTATGTGTAGTAAAGTATCAAATACTATGAGAATAGATTGTTGTCAAAACGTGCCGCCATCGCCAGAAGCCAATATTCGGGTTCGGGTTAAAGATACTTTATTCTCAAAAGAATTACAGAAATTCACTTATATGAGAACATTTAAACACTTGAAGTATTTTAAATCGTAGGTTAATTTAAATCTAAATCGTGCAGTACATGACAGGACAATAATGTATATGTCGGAGAATCGATACACTAGTCGGTGTTGATCATAGTCTAAAGTTATAAATTACCTTCATTTGTTATGATTTTAACGAAACGTCAAGCGGTGACAGCTGTCAAATAAATACTGCTTGGGAGTGGTCTGTGCTTGGTTCATTTGTGGGTAGTTTGTATAAGGTCGAAATGACATTTAGTAACTTTGAAAAGAAAAGGGCATTCTTGATCGGGGGGTCGGACTGATCACAAGTGGGTAATGTAATCCGTTTGCATCGGCTTGGTGCTTTGAGTTTTAATGAGAATTGTTAGTGATTTAATGAACTAAGTGCCTGTGCCCCAAGTACAGAGTCTTATTTTGAGTCTTAAATGATATCTTGGCAATAGATCACGTGAATGGGCGCAAGCACAGAACTCTCCAACGTTTCCAATATGGTACTTGCATTTCGCGTTAATAGTAACGAGTTAACTGTGATATCAATTGTAACTAATTTAGACCTCGTATGGTGTTATTATTGAAAAGATTATACCTCATTGAGTTTCTTGCCGGTATCTTCTCAATAGAGGTTATTTCCGAACCGTGCGGTAGAGTCATTGATGTAGGCCTTAATCAAATAAAGACTGGCCTAGAAGTGAAACATGATGTGTCTGCAGTTATTTCTACCACCTCAATCGACCTTGAGGATGAGTAAAGCTCATGACCAAGCTCTACTACGTGTAAAACCCATTTCATCCTGACACAGCTAGCTAGCAAACCAGGTCCGCTGGTGAGTGCGATGTCTCGTCCCGGTCCCTAGTCTCCGAGTTATATATAAAAAGTATTAACAAAATTGAGGCAATTTACGTGCAACTACAAAGAGGGTAGATTTCTACAATGATCTAGTATGTATACAATATTTGCTCGGCCAGCGGCGGCCGCTATATTTGCCATAGTAATTGAGAAGTTTAACGCGAACGCGATCGAGAAGTTTTCTTGTGTCGAAGTTTACGATTGGGTTCAATGTCAAGGACAAAAAGTTGAATGTTTAATATTAAGACAACTATGAATACGATCTTGATGTAAGTAAGTAGAAAGTGTAGGTACTACCGAAAAATAAATACATAAAAGCTTCAAACAATTAGACATAAAGTGACTTGTTCTTTTAGTTAGAGGGTCACAGTTAGGGAGGTTTTTAAAAGCGAAATAAAAAAACCAGAAAGAAGACTAACTTGTAAAACAATACTAAACATACAATGACAATGCAAAGAAAAATTCGTTAAGCAGCTGGACTTGAACCAGCAACCTCGGTAATCCGTACCACGCTCCACCAATTAAGCTATACTTAACGTTGGTGTACCTAACGATTTTTTCAATGCCTTGTGTCATATTTTATTTGGAAGATCTCTTCTCAGCGCCATCTATGAGTAGCTTAATCAAGCAGCTCACTAAAACAATACTAACAAAATTTTCTAGAAAAATGCTTAACCCCTCAACTGAACATAGCTACCTACCTAAAACAAAACAAAATGCATTTATAAATGTTTTGATAATACAAATCGATTAAAAGATAACACATGACAGGTAGATTGGATTCTTCAGATAATTAATAGGATAGGATGGTATTTAAAAGCTGTTGCAATTGTCTGTTACAATTGCGTGGAAATTTAAAAAACCGGGCAAGAGCATGTCGGGCCATGCCTACTGTAGGGTTCCGTAACCGTTACTACGAAATGCAGTAATGATGAAAGGAGCGTATCTTAATGGCACTTACGACCTTTTGTTGAGAAGCGCAGTTTTTGGGCAATAACTCAAAAACGGTAAATCCGATCATGTTGAAAATAATTTTCGTTGAAAGTATTTATTAAGCGTTGCCTTTCTAATTTTTTTCATACTTTTGGGTCTACAGTTTAGAAGATAAATGGGGGGGGGGGGGGGGGGGGTGGGGGATTACAATTTATGTAACTTTCGGAGCGATTATTTCCTTGATGTTTGCTGAAAAAATATTTTTTCAAATTTTGTTACACATGTATGGAGTGTACTCCAAAATAACAGTTTTCGAGTAAAATGCCTGTAACATACGGACGGACATGACGAAACTATAAGGTTTCCGTTTTTGCAATTTCGGCTGCGGAACCCTAAAAATAGCTAATTGTTATTATTATCTATGCTTTCAATATTAACGACCGCCAGCTTGCAACAGAGATGTATTCAGGGGTATACATTGAAAATCAACGCTGTGTCAGTGAGGGACTCCCACGGGAGGTCTGTGGCCCGACCACGAATATTCGAATCCTACGTAACTTAATCGAGTAGTAACGTTATCGAGAAAATTTGTATAACGTTTAGCAGTACGGAAGAGTTTCATGAATATTGATTATTAAATTACAATAATTACCGCGTTTCTGTATTTCCCCTACATTTCCAAAAGATAAATACATACGAGAATATTATCGGAAGGCACCAAAACAATACAAACTCGGTTGATTGATTAGATTAGCGTTATTAGAGTAGATTACACGAAGATTATACTAATTTATATAAATAGTAGATCCACTTCCACACTTGTTCAAATTCACAGCACACGTTATTGTTTTGGCATTTAAGTGATAAAATGTCTTTTTTTTAATTCGGCTGTAGCGAAACAATACGGTGAGTCATTAACTGAACATAGAAAACTGTTTTTATAAGTAACAATATGCATTGGTTTTTCATCTTCTTAAATAAGCTACAAGTGTACCGTGAAATTTCAACACAGTTTTTATGAAATGAAATGAAATAATTTATTGCCGAACATGTGTTACTTCTTACATAATTATTAAGTCTTAAAATTACTAAAGCTTGGTGCATCGTGTTCTGCCGTTGCCGGCATGCAGAATCAATAGAGGAGATAATACTTATGATAATTAGCAAACCCGATAAGTGCTTAATTATGTTATAAGTTTTTTTTTATACGAAATTTTTTTTTTTCAGAATTGTTAAATCAAATCGAAGCGTCAATAACGTGTAAAAAACTGGATATACATAAATATCTAGGTATATGAATGAGTGAATATGGAGCGAGACAACGTAGCTTTCGATTCTTCGCCAGAGAGTCAACTAGATCAACCACAAGTTTCTAAACCTCCATTAAACGGTGAACTGGAGAAAAAGGTAAGAATTGTAAAATGTACGGTCGAGGAAACTAATTCCTGACCCACCATGGAACCTTTTCACAGTAAACGTCACAGTGACATCGCATAGCTTGACAAGCAAAATCGTTATGACGTTTAATATGAAAATATTCCGGGATTTTTATAAAAAAAACCCAACCTAACATAACGGGTTGTACGAGAAATAAATCCTGAAATATTTACAGTTTCTGAAAAAAAGGCATTTTGGGAAATGAAACATTTGGGAAATTAATCAGTTTGTCAAACTTTTTTGGCCTAATAAAAGTATGCTACGTATGCCAAGGTAAGGCCAGTAAAAATACTCTATAAGTTGTCTCGCATACATTATATCAATTGTCCTAATGTAACGTCTAATCAAATGATTGTTTGTCATAATTGAAATTCTACTAAAAATATCCGCTTTTCAGGAAATGCACAAAATGTACCTAACCTTGTCTAATTGTACGTAGACGTAGCCAATGTAAATTATTTTCCTAAATATTTTCGGTTTCAGTTGCAGAAAAATCATGACAAAAAACCGTTCGATAAAACATAATATTACGTCAAAAAAATCTATGAGACAGAACTAAATGTTCCAGCTCCCAACACTGCCTCAGTATCGGCATCTCCAATCTTAATTCGTAGCAATAAAAGTGTAAGGCAGATGTGTCAACTAATTGGAATCAAGGTGTCAAACATGGACGTTTACCCAACTTGTTAATCTGCCGTTATTGTGTGTCCAACAGTACGCCTTTGATATTGATACGGATATAGAGGCTAGTCAGGATTTCTGACTTCGAAAGCGTAAGTGAAATCTGCATGAAACGCCTTGAGCAACGGCAAACATAACAATGCTAGCTGATACACAAAGCGATCGTAATCCATGATTGACCCGGAATTTTTGTCGCAATGACGTTACAATTGGGTAGTTTGGGGAGTAAATGAAACGGTGATAATTAATATGAAAAACTGACGGTAATATGATAAACTAAGCATTCACGATAAAAATTGCGATAGAATTTATTCTATTAAAAACCGTTAGTTTTTCGTATTAATTAACACCGTTTCATTTACTCCCCGAACTACCCTATTGTGACGTCGTTGCGACAAAAATCTGGGGTCCCATGAAAATAATAGTGTTCGAGATTTGAACTCGACCAAGCCCCTATTTCACCAACTTTACAAATGTAAGCTTACATTTCTTTGCCAATATGAAGCGCGCTACAACAAAAGCTCTTCCAAGTCAGCAATTGACACCGAAGCTGAACTGTCATTGTAAACCGTCATTTGTAAAGTTGGTGAAATAGGAGGCTGGGGTGTGGTCTTGCGCTCTGACACTTCTGCTATGATTCAAAATTGATGTATTTACACATTATTCGGATATCAAAACACAAAAAGCTACTGATCAGTGCGAGCCGACAGCGCAACTAATAATGTCAAAAACAGTGCGCTGTCAGGAGCAAAGTTCAAATATGGAACTATTGGGCCAGAGACAATAATACCAGCCAGTCGCCAACACAAAGGAAAACTTATGATATATGTACTCGTAACACTGTACCTGGCACAGGCATAGACAAAAGGAGGCGGAGGCGCGATTTCCCCTTTGCCAAAAATTTGGCATTGCTCTGACCATTTGGTCAGGACAAGTACTCACTGAAACATGAATACACAGAAAGAAACCAGAAATATGCCAGCCCCGTAAATCGAACCCGGCTCCTCGACAGTCCGTGTCGCGTGCCTACCCTTACACCAAGAATGGCTTATTATCCCAATCCAATATAATTATATGCCAATCTTGGTCTTGGTGTTGGTGGTGGTGTAAGGGTAATGCACACGACACCCGGGGTTGGCATTTTTCTGTGTATTCATGTTTCAGTGAGTATTTTAAAGGTAATTTATAATTGATATTGACATGTGTGACCTAGGGTGTTCAAAGCCTCAATAAAAATTTTAAATAAAAATACATTTACTGGAAAACCGCAAAAATAAAAAATGAAATTGGGGAAAAAATACAAAAAGATACTCTAATTGGGATCATTCATCATAACATACAAAACAGAAAAAAAGGTACAAAGAAATTTAATATACAAAATAGCAAAGGAAGTAGGTACACAGCTAAGATAAGAGTCATAATATACAAAATTTAATATACAAAATTTAATATACAAAATTTAATATACAAAATAGCAAAGGAAGTGTAGGTACACAGCTAAGATAAGAGTCATAATATAACTGCTGATGCTTCTTATCGCATTAATTAGTACAGATGAAGTCATACTCATAAAAGCTGCCGCGAATACATTGAAGCACTTGTAAATTAATCTAAAAACTGGATAAAAGGTTTTACGGACATAGTTGATGATGTTACCAAATACATTAAGGATCTTTTGACAACATTAAACGCAATAAAGAATTTCAATATTTTTAGAAAAAATAAAGGCTGGAACATTCCGAAAAGCGAAAAGTCTCTAACATACATATGCTAGAGACTTTTCGCTTCACACCAAGAAATATGGAAGTGCCCATTTTTTCACGATAAGCGTTGCGATAGGGTTTCCTTATCAATTTCGATTGTATCTATCTTTATTAAATTGATTATTTTATAGATGTACTCTTCTTAATCAGGAATTAGTTCAAAATAATCTATATCCTTATCGGAGAACATAGACGATTTTTATGGGTGGGCATTCGTCAAGTTTTCTTACAAATTCAAATGTATAGTGTCAAAATCATAATAATTATGTGATTAAAACTGATAAAGAAATCCGACTGAATAGCAATAACTACTCTTTGTTCTTTTACTTAAACATAGTAGCTACTTTACAACATTAGATATACATCATAATCATCATCATCACAATTTACATCATGCAAGTTATATTATGTAGCTGTGATTTCGGTAAGTACGTCAGTAATTTTTGCAAATTTTCGTATTAACTGTAGACGTCATGCTATTCAAATTGCCAATGTACAGAGATCAGCCACTAAAACGCCCAAAATATAGAGCGATTAAAATTAAATAACTGGAATGCCTCAGTCATCATCATCACTAGCTGATGCTGACGTATCAGATACAGCATCAGCCCAGTCTCCATATAGCATCGTCCAACCCACGCTTAAGGGCGCCCCGGCTCTGAATGACCTTGGATCCGTAGCTCTTCACTTGTGCCCGTTGTATGTCTCATGGTGTTGACAACGACCGTTTTTACCAATATACTAATTCAATTTATCTTCACTGGTCACCGAAACCAAGATAAACGCTATCAAACTTTGTTATTTTTACGACGAAAAACCAGTTTTTTTGCCATAAAATGCGACAGCACATTTTATGTAGGTTCATCACGAAGAATTAGGTATAGGTATGTGTCTGTAGCTTTTGACGAGGGACTTATAACCAATTCTTTATGTTTTTCGACTTATATGAAAAAGACCACAGTTAAATCTATGCCGATATTTTGACTACTTTAAAACAACAAAAATGTTGAGGAGAGAGACTATCATTATCACAGTTTGAAAAAAAAAATAGATTTAACAATCTAGTGAATAGATACGAAATGAATTTCGGCAATTTCTGCTTGGACTAACCTTCCGAAATTTCCAGCATGACCCAGAAGGTGACGTACAAGATCGAGCCACATGGGGAAACCAGCTCGAGTTTCTCATGTCCTGCATCGCAGCATCAGTGGGACTTGGCAATGTCTGGAGGTTCCCATTCATCGCTTACCAGAATGGAGGGGGAGCCTTCTTGATTCCCTATATCATAGTACTTATTCTTGTGGGAAAGCCTATGTACTACCTTGAGTGTGCCTTGGGGCAGTTTAGTTCGAGAAACTCTATCAAAGTCTGGGCTTTGTCACCAGCTATGAGAGGTTGGTATCTGTGACTTTACTTTTAATGTTTTAGAAAAAACCGGAAGACAATGAGGGTTTTCTGACAGAGAAAATATTGCTAGATAGCGCACTAGAACGCACCTCACGATATTAAATGCTATTTAGCGATATTTTGTTTTTCTTAAAAACCCTTACTAAATTTAGTTAAAGATCACGGAATGAAGAAACGAGGAATGTTTTTGCTTTTACCTACTTAACGTGTGGAGTAACGCTACTTCTAATCTAATTAAAATGTAGAACGATGACGTTTTTTAAGTATACTACTACTTAAACCATAACAAACGTGCAGATGTGATAAGACTAAAAGTAGGTGTTACTTTGCGGAGGTCTACATTCAATGAACTTAAAATAACGCTCAGATCAGATCACACGTCTATGGAACAAATGTATATTTTCATGCATCAAGTTCCCCTTCACCGCCACTCGAATCAACACGTCACACAAACCCAACTATCACTACCACCAGTACACTATACGTTACTTTAACGCTACTCGACGTTAGCACTTTGAACGGTGGTTCTAGTGCCCTGAAAAAAGTCTTCGTAGAGAGTTTCGAAACGCGTCAGCGTATAGTGTAGTGAACAAATTAATAGTTTTAGTTATATCATAATTTTTTTCAGGCACGGGATACGCTCAAGCTCTAGGTTGTGGTTTCGTCCTATCCTACTACGTATCGATCATTGGACTTTGCCTGTACTACCTATCCTTCAGCTTCGGGTCCACTTTGCCCTGGGCGGTCTGCAATGACGAGTGGACGGATGTCCTATGTGTGCCTTCAAGTCAGACCGAGAACATTGATACCGATGCTGAAAATGCCACGAGCAGTGCTGAATTATTTTTCAAGTGAGATTTCGCTATAATTTTCTTAACAGGTGTACGAACGGTGATGATAGATTAGGTAGGACTTGGTGGGACTAGGTGAGACTTAAAAGTTTTAATCCGTCCCAATTCCTCCAGAATCGGAATGAATGTTCGAGAACCGGTATTGTTGTCCATTTAATATTTTATATTTGCGTCTGCTACTACTTACCTATAGCTAAAAGGATCTCATGTCTTGAAAACCTATAATATTATCCTGAACAGTATTATTTTTTGACGTAATTGAAATATTGAGAAAATTAAATATTTGCAGGGCGTAATTCTTGCATTTACCAGTTGGAAATGTCCATGTTGATTTTCATATCTTCTTCATAGTCTGTTACATAAAACGTATTTAACCAATACTTTGCAATACTTGGATTTTAGGAGAACGGTGCTTCAACAGTCTGACAGCATCGTTGGCGGTCTAGGTTAGTATCCATCAAAAAAGTTGCAAGTTTGATACGACAACTTAATGATACGGACTTCCTTGCTGGTATCGTTTGGAAGTACTTACTCAATATTTATTGCCTACCCAATGGTTGATTTCTTAACATGCACAATGCCTCTCTGAAATTTACTTTGAAAATCAGATTGGAAAGCTTATACTCATACCGTTGCAATTGTATGCTGTACTTAGTTCTTGCTTCCGTCGCATAATTTTTATGTAGGTACTTATCAACTAATGTATACATGTGTCGATATTAGTCACATGAAATATTTGCGTTGATAAAGATTATCTGGTTACTATCACGAAAGGTTAAACACGTGTTTTCCAGCTAAAACATCGTACAATTATGTGCGCAATCTCTTTATTTATTAATTTTACTGGCTTGATTACTTTAGAATTTGCTTATGTTATAACTAAGCAGTATTTGTACGGCTAAGTTCAAATTATTAGGTACGTAAAAATGTTTCAAATTTTGGGAATAAAAGTAATATAAAACTGTTACATTATAACTCTGATGTGGCAATGTGGGTGTTGCAGTGCAAATACTTAGTGGCTTAAAAGTTACCAAGGATGGCTTATACAATTTCATCAACTTGGCTGAATGAATTTCAATGACCATTTTGAATGTTGCAGTGTATTTGGAAATATTGTCTGTCACTGTTTGGTTCTGACTGTACAACATTGATTGTCAAGCTTTTAGTTTGCCTATGGTTTAGCTGCAGAGACGGTATTATTATCATTAAGATGTTTTCTTTTACAGGTGTCCCGATCTGGTATTTAACTTTGTACCTGTTGGCCTCATGGATTATCATCTTCCTAATCGTGGCACGAGGGGTCAGGAGTTCTGGAAAAGCCGCGTACTTCCTGGCTATATTCCCCTACGTTGTCATGATTATTTTGCTCATCAGGTAAGTTACTGGCAATGCAATGCGACGTAGCTGCTTGAAATCAGTAAGTTCTTCTAAAAGTTCATACGCTTTTTATTACTCAAACTCTCAATTACACGTTGTTCACAGTACTGCAATCCTTCCGGGAGCTGGCACGGGTATCCTGTTTTTCCTGACTCCTCAGTGGGACAAGCTTATTGAACTTGATGTAAGTCTGATATTTAAAACTTTGAAATGTATCGTACCTTCACGTTTGACTTCTTTATAATCAGCCCGATATACTTAGGGCATCGTTTATGCCAAACTGGGTTTTTATCGCCCGGTTCTCAGTGGGCGACTTTCCAAATCACTTACAAAATCTTTCATGTTTCTTCACAGGTTTGGTATGCTGCTGTTACACAAGTTTTCTTCTCTCTGACCGTGTGCAGCGGTCCCTTGATCATGTTTTCCTCATACAACAACTTCAGACAAAATGTTTACAGGTAAAATATTAACCTAATGTTCCTTGGTCAAAGTATAGTGCGCATAGATGAAAGTATAGAAAAACCTTAAAAGAAAAAAGGTTCTTGAGTGCGACAAAAAAAAAACGGAGACTGGAAAAGCTTCTTGTAATCGGTAATTTTATCATAGCAGTTTAAGAGTCTCATTATTTTTTAAATAAACTGCCAACTTAAAGATTGCCTTACCAGTTTTTCTCAGCTAAATTCTAAAATACGTACTAATCAATCAATCTATGATCAATCTTTATGGAGTCTCCCAGATATTGTTTACTTCTTATGCTAAATCATAAATGGTACATTTACAGTTGTGCTATGGTAGAAAAGTTTTACCCAAGTTCTACTTCCAAGTGGACATTATTTTATTTTCTTCATCGACAGGGATGCAATGATCGTTACGACTCTCGACACGTTCACCAGTCTTCTCTCTGGCATCACCATTTTTGGTATCCTTGGAAACCTGGCCTACGTCTTGCAGTCTGATGTAGCTGATGTCGTTGGCTCCGGAGGCACTGGATTGGCTTTCATCTCCTACCCTGATGCGATTGCTAAGACTCCCATTCCACAGGTAAGCGATAACTTTGACCTCGACTACAAACGCTGAAATTATTGTTATCTACATGCTTTGTGGCGTTGAAGATTAGTAACTTGTCATTAATTGCTCAATTAAATAACGTTTTATTTTGTACAGTTGTTCTCGGTGCTATTCTTCTTGATGATGTCAGTACTAGGAGTTGGCTCGGCCGTAGCTCTCCTGTCTTCCATCAACACGGTCATGTTAGATGCCTTCCCGAGGGTCCCAACCATCTACATGTCAGCACTCACCTGTACCGCTGGCTTTGGCAGCGGTTTAGTCTATGTCACCCCTGTAAGTAAATAAATAAATATAATGGGACAGTTGACACAAATTATTGGTCGTTCAGTATTTAAGCCAATAAGGACAATGGCTGATCAAGATGTCATGACATCTTTACAGCTGTTCTTTTTCTATCGTTCACATCTACGGTGACTTTGTTTATTCGTGGACGACTAGACTTTGCCGTGAACTGTAAATTAATACTGTGTGCAAGGCATTACTTTGAATGCAACTAATTTTGTCATTGTGTATAAAAACCAATTAGTATTTTTGGTAATTGAAACAACAATCAGTTTGTTGTTGAACTTAAATTGATGCAACTAGTGACCAAAGGGCTGGCAGTTTTCTCTTTCAAAGAATCAGCATCGCTATTCAGCGAAGCGACGCTGCCAGCCTTTTGGGCACTATGCCACGGGGGCCTTATTTAGATTTAATTTAGTTTTATGTTGTAGTTTATTTAGTTTAAGCTTAGATTTAATGTCATTGTAAATTGCTTTTATTATGTAAATAAAGTTTTAATATTAGCTATAATTACCAATTTTGCATGTTGGTTCATTGAACATTAGTAGATGTTCATTCAGAACTCTGAATTACCTTCGTGAAGGTTACATTGTGGACTTTTTCAGGGAGGTCAATGGGTTCTTGAGCTTGTGGACCATTTCGGAGCAACGTTTTTGATACTCTTTGCTGCTATCGCTGAAATCAGTGGAGTCATCTGGATCTACGGTAATTCCACAATGTCATTTGTTTTACTAAGTTGCTTACGCAGACTACCGGGGTAATTAGCTTTGTGTTCTGTTGAAATTATTTTTTAAATACCTAGTTTATTTTCTCTAGTACCTATATTTGTTTGGTTCAAATGTAACAAATCAATTTGAACCCACTTCTCGGTGCCGGACCACCGTCCGATTGACTAAAAGTTTCTCGATGAAAACTTGTTTTTAAAAAGTAGCTTATGCCTGCGTATTCGCTTCAGTAGAAAAATGTTAGCAGCTAGCCTTTTGTATTCTATATCCCGTTGGAATTTTAAAATATCTCTTTACAGTGCACATCTATGTTACCTACTCAAAGAACTGATTTAAAATTTGTCTGTCAGCCACGGTTCTGTTTTAGGGTGCCTTTCCACCAGAGATGTGCTATGCTACGTTGCTATGGATGCGCTGATATCCACCAATCATATTCATTGCACCCGTTTCTACCACTGTTATGCTATATGGAGCAATGAATATTATTGGTTGATATCAGTGCATCCAAAGCAACGTAGCATAGCACATATCTGGTGGAAAGGCACCCTTACGGTATAGATTGTATTAAAAAAAAATATTTATAGGTCTGGAGAACTTCTGCCTCGACATCGAGTTCATGTTGGGAATTAAGACTTCGGTGTACTGGCGGTGGTGTTGGGGCGTCATCACTCCTTTCATCATGTTTGTCGTCTTCTTCTATGCTCTAATCGCCTCGGACCAGCTCGAGTTCGAAGGCCTGCCGTACCCGACCGCTGGATATGGTAAGCATTTTATTTGCACGAGAAAATAAAGCCCAAAAAGAACACTCAGCTAAGAAGAAAAGAATGCGCTCTGAGTTCTTGGATTCGTTTAACAATTTGACGGAGTTTCAGCTTGGGCAAAAATTCTTATATATGTCCGTCCGGCTGTCTGTATGTTTGTCTCCTCTATAGGACGCGTTTTTCAACCGACTATTGTGGAATTTTGTGAGTAGGTTTAGTAATTATATTCAACTCTATTGACGATTTTGTCTTTGGACAATTAAAAAAAAGAAACTAATTAAGCAAGCGACAGAGCCTATTAGTTCTTATTCGGATTGAAACAGCTATGATGGAGCTTATAATGTTTAACAGATAGGAGCATACTCCTTAAATGTTATTTTAATGAACAAAATTAACAGTTTCTCGTACTTGCTTATAGTCTTCGATTTTTCTCTTCGCTTTTTTGTCACATGGCAGTTTATAATAGAAACTTTTGTCCACAGTTTCCGGATACCTCATGCTTGTTATCGGCATCACGTTTGTTCCCATCTTCATGGGCGTGGTTATGTACAAGAACCATACCGGTAACTTCTTCGAGGTGAGTTTCAAATCTCTAGCTATTTTGCGAACGGAATTACAGAGCATTTCGATTATAATTTGGTCAGAGGTCTGAATTTACTACCACAGCTTTCAAAGTTAATCTATCTTCAACCATATTTATGAACTTCCCTAGATGTTCTTAGATAATAGGGAGATCAGAAAATTTATGTTACCATTTTTCACATAATAGTAATATAATGCTTTTCCGTGATAGCCTAGTGGTTTGACCTGACCTCTCAAGAAGAGGGTGGTCGGTTCAAGCCATGGCTCGCACGTCTGTGTTTTTCGGAATTTATTTGCGAAAAATTACATTTGCAATTTATTATTAACTTTACGGTGAAGGAAAAAGATATTGAGGAAACCTGCATTATCCTGCGAGGCAATTCCACGGCGTGTGTGAAGTTTCCAATCCGCACTGCGCCCGCGTGGGAACTATAGCCCAAGCCCTCTCATTCGGAGAGGCCTGTGCGTTAAAAAAGGCTGGTGATGAATATGATGTTAATCTTAAGTTGATATTACAGACCATCAAGAAGTCTTTCCGCAAGAAGGCCTCATGGGGACCTCGTAACTCGGAAACCAAGCAAGAATGGCAGAGTTTCAAGATGGAAGCCAAAGCTGATCGACAAAAGCGCACGGATTCTAAGTTAAAGCATTTCGCCTTTAGTTTATTAGGTAGCTATAGAAGAAATGTAGGATAACCAATAAGCTATTAAAACAATCAGCTAAGTAAACAAATTGTACTTATAAGTAAGTACAGTGATCCTAATGATATTATCTATACTATCCTTACTAATATTGTAAAAGTGAGTCTAACTCTGTCTGTTTATTTATTACCTCTTTACGCTGAAACGACTTCATGGATTTTGATGAGATTTGGAAAAGATGTTGATTAATATATGTATTGGCTAAATTATGTCGGAAAATTGTACAGTACGCGATAGAAGAATTTTGCGAACGTTTGTAATGTTGAGTGAAAGTAGTAATTGGCGTTTTACAATAAATGAAATGAAAAATTAAAATGAAAAAAGTTTATTGTTCGAAAAACATACAACATAAAACTGGCTTCAATAAATACAATAACTACTACGGAGATTTAGGAGACAGGTGCGTTAAATAAGGTGTAAAATGTGGATCTTTCTTGTATACATAAATAGGTGCTAGTACTTATTTATTACTACTTTAATTATATAATAAAAACATGTATGCTTTGCTTACAATAAATCGCCATCTTTTTTATGTCAGTTTTTTCTGCGAATGCTAAAGTGAAGCTGAGCGCGTCCCTTTCCGGCCGACTCGATAATATTATAATCATGCAACATGTGGTCTGGCGAGCGTATTCTAGAAGATCCGCGGTGAGAATAAAAATAAAGCAAAAAAACTCACCTGAAATGTTATTTTGGGCATTGGCACTGATTTTCAGCCATACCAGATTTTGAGATCGAGGTAGGTCCAAGGAGCTAATAAAAAATGCTTAAGTACACACAAAGCAATCTTTGTCAACCAATCCATGACAAAGAGCCACGGATGTCCAAAATCATGTCGAAGAAGAAACTAGAGAAGAGTCTTTCTTGCTAAAAAAAATGGCCAGGATCTTTTAAATTCACGCAGAAAAATAAATTGCATCAAGATAATCCGCCATAACTTGAAATAATAAACTATCCGACCGTTGTGAAAGTTTAATTAAACACCGCCTATGAGTGTATCGGAGGGGTTTCGTAATTAATCGGTTAAGTTCATGAGACTGGAATCTTAAGAACTAAATCGGAATAGATTACAGTTGGGAAGAACGGTAATATTTCAAGGCAGTGACTGGTGTGAGAGTGGGATGTCCGGATTTAGCAGATTTTCTGAGTTAAGCCGTCTGACCTTTTAAAGGTCAAGCCACACCGGATCGTGGACGTGCGCGGTTCCACCAAGTTGTAAAGTATGAATCAGGGATGTTGCAGATGCAGATTTTTTGACATCCGCGGATGCGGATGCGGATACTTGAAGGCCACGTTCGCGCATGTCAAGTTAGGTGGTATCCTTACATTTGGCCAAAAAACGTTTGCCAAACTGATTAATTTCCCAAATGTTTCATTTCCCAAAATGCTTTTTTTTTCTGAAACTAAATATTTCAGGTTTTTACAAAACAAGCCTAACCTAACCTGGTTAGGCTTGTTTTGTAAAAATCCTACAAGCCTAACCTAACCTGGTTAGGCTTGTTTTGTAAAAATCCTGAAATTTTTACAGTTTCGGAAGGAAAACCATTTTGGCAAATAAAACATTTGGTAAATGAATCAGTTTTGCAAACGTTTTTTGGCAAACATTAGTAAATCCCAGGTTAGGTACATATCTTGTGCCCAGCAGTGGGACGTAAAACAAGGCTGATGATGATGATGGTAGGGGCAAGTGTTGTACCTGTGGACACCATCGGTAATAAAAAAACTGCAAACCATAGACTGATATCATGAACGCACCCGAATAGTATTTTTCTCACATGACAACATTAATTAGCCGCCATTTTCTTATCTGTCAGAACAAGTGTCGTTTGTGGCTGCGGAAAGTTTTCATCGCTAAAAGTGAATTTTCATTCGTAATTTGAGTGTGTTTTTCTCAAGTTTTGTGCATGCTGTGAACATCTTTGAGATCATTTCATCGCTTTCATGATGTGATTGTTATTTGATCAAGTTTTTGCAGTTTACCGCCAACTATTAACGGACTGACATCATTTTGAATTTTGAAGTGTCGAATTTGTACCTGTGGAATACTTCATTTCCGTACCTGTGGACTGTCCATAGGTACAATATCACTGGTTTTACCTGTAGACAGCTAAATTATGTTTATTTTTATATTTGATTTTAGTGCCTCATAGTAAAACCGGCCAAAAGAAGAAAAAAAAAAATGCACCGAAACTCTAACTGTGGCCGTCAAGACAGTCAATAACGAATCTTTAGTAGCAAAACCTGCAGAGAAATTTAACATACCTTAAGTCAACTATTGTTAAGTATCAGAAATTACGTCAAAACGAAAATCTCGAATAACTACCTTGAACTTTAAAAAAAGTGACATTAAGAGGGTATTTGATGAAATAGAAGGACAACACATAAGTTCAACGTGAATTCCGATGATGACCCTAGTTTTATTTTTATGGGTATGTGTTAAGTGATGACTCAGATGGTTCTAGCGAACACGCACAAGCTTATGACTCCGATGATTTTGCTGAAAATTTGTATCGAGAATACTGCAATGCCTAAAATAAAGAAATATTTTAGAAGATGCTGACTGTATACCGAAAATTTTGGCATTATTTTTTGGTACGTTTATTACAATGTTCATTTTGATTTTTCTTTTAATTTGTATCATTTATTTTTGTCCAGAGGTACGTTGCCGTCCACAGGTACAAACTGTAGTTATACCTATGGACAAAATGAGCATTTTTTTTAATATGCCTATATCTTTAATTTTAAGGTAGCTAACTGAAAAGAAAGCGATGATTATGAAATACTGTTTATTATACATTTTATAAAAATAAACATTTTAAATGTAATACTGACAGTTTTTATTTAATATTTAAATTAGTCGAAAAATTGGAAAGTGTCCACAGGTTGAGCACTTTCCCCTATTATTTGGAATGAGGCCACTGAGTACTCCTCCTCAGTCAGTCCCCCAATGTTGAGGATCGTGACCCTGACAAACGCCATCAACAGCTTTCCTCCACTCGCATCGTTCTTCTGCGCGGTGGATTGCTGTACCAATCTCATCTCCAGGTTTTCGGAGATTTGACCAGACCATCGTTTGGACTTCCCTCGGTTTCGGACTACGCCCTCTTGGTCGGTTTCCTTCCACTTTTCCGGTTACCAACAGCTTTTCGAAATTTTTGGGTCCCTTGCGCGTAATGTGACCGAAATACTGCAACACTCGCTTCAGGCATACGGTGGACAGTCGCCCGTTCCGCTCCAGACCATGCTCCCTCAAAATCGAGGGGTTAGTGAGAGAGAGAGAGAGAGAGAGAGAGAGAAACATTTATTCACATACATTCGACACATACAGAAAGATGAAACAGTACATTTAAAAGAATAGAATACAATGGAACACATAGCTATATTATTTAACAATACAATAGTGCGACGCGCCGTCCAATTTACTATATTATAATAAACAAGCGGCTAAGATAAAACAGTACAGACCTACTGTGGTCACTAGGACACGTGCAAAGCACATCGTCAACAAAGGCAAACATTCCATCGTCAGTCACGGAAAATGGTCCCGAGTCTTGCCGACACGCATTCCGGGACCCCGTCAAAGATTATTCATCCAATAGAGGTGTCACTATAAACCAAAATACACAAAACGGGACAGAGTTTTAATATCAAGTCCATAAACTTAAACTAGTTTTCTATTCGAATAGATCACCAAAACCAATTTTGGGGTTGAATAGAAGCATAAAAAAAGAGTATTTTTTATAAATATAAGATTGAGCAAACGAGCAGGCCGGTCAACTGATGGAAAGCAATCGCCACCGCACATGGACACCCGCAACACGAGAATCAAGTGATATACAGAAAGACAAGAAAAATTAAGACTCGAAATGGGGTTCAATCAATTGCTCGGATGGCGCAGTTGTAGCGCAACACCACATTATGGTGGAGGTCCTGGGTTCGAGTCTTAATTTTTCTGGTCTTTCTGTATATTTATGTTTCAGTTTGAAATTTGAGAAATAATTTCGAACTGAATGACTGAAAAAATTAAAATACAAAAAGTTGGTCAAAATAATCCCTTTCACCAGGATTCCGTCTGAAATATTTATTACTCTTTGCTAAGGGTAAATGCTAAACTACGCGTCGTACGCAATCCCCTCGTCATATCTCTGACGATCTCTGTAATAAGGGACATCTTATTGACAACTTCCACGTACATTATTCACCTACAGGCACAGCACAGAGGGTCGAGCACGACTTTTCGAATCCTGCGTAACGTTACGGTTATCGTATCAAGATCGAGAAACCTCATACTAAATTTTAGTTTTAAACAGTCTCACAGGCGGGCGCTGTTTCAAACGTCATACAAACTCGATAACGTTTACTATTCGATTTACGTGACGCAGGTTTCGAATATTCATACTCGGGCTTCTGCAAAGTTTTCTGCAAACAACATTGCCTATTGCACCAGCACTGTTAAATATAATGTTATCTGTTTTGCTTGTTTGCGGTTGCAATTACGGCTTTTAAGAAGACAGAGCGCCTAGTGAAATCAACACCCAAAAAAACGTCTCGATCGCGTTAACGTTTACGTCTGAATTACTTAGGGAACGTTAGCAGAGCCACTAATGGTTATCGATACGTGCCACCAGTGGCGCTGCTTTTTTGCCCATAGTAATTCAGGGGGACGACTACGAAATTCGAAAATCGAAGTTCGTATCGTATCGTCCCGCTCGCTCTCGTATTAAATCATATTAGCGTGAGCGGGACGGCACGACACGAAGTTCGAATTTTGCACTTCATAGTTTAGGGCCTGAGCGCCTAGTGTAATCGCCGACCAGTCCAAGAAATACGTCTCGATCGCGTTCGCGTTTAACAATTCTCATACTATTTGACACTGTAACGCAAAACGCGATCGAGACGTATTTCCAGCTTTTTGATTACACTAAGGGCACAGACGTAAACGCGTACGCAATCGCTCAGAGCGCCTAGTGTAATCAACGACAAAAAAAGCATAGAATAGTTTGCTGTCGATACGTGCTAAAAATACCACCTTGGCTGAATGCGCACTACTGTGAAAGTCTGTTGAATTGTAAGGTTATCTGATAGACTAACCACGTATGGAAGATAAAGTTCAAATTGAACGAGCAAAGTTGAACAAGAGGTACTTCTGTTAATCTAGATTTTCTTGCTCTTGGAATAGCAATGTGCATAGTTAAGTAGAAAATGCTCCGAGGCATAAAGGAGACAGACGCGAGAAGCGCCTTTGGCTGGTACACACGTACAGAACGTCTAGTGTAGTCAACTACCAAAAATCTCTATCGCGTTTGCGTTACGGATGTCAAATAGTATGAAGTATTGAGTTACACCTTAGGCCTCATCTGCACCTTCCATCAAGTGAGATAGGGGTCAATCACTGGTCAGTAAATAGTAAAAAAAAAATTAGAAGGTTGCATCCAGGGTTCTTAGTTAAATATCTTATAGTTTTAGATGTATATTGTAGTATCAAATAAAGATCAGAATAATCACTTAACATATTATGTAGGTAAATAAATATCTAATAAATATCATGGGACCAATTGACACCAATTGACATAGTCCCAAACTAGGCAAAGCCTGTACTATGGGTACTAGACAACGGATAAACATACTTATATAGATAAATACATACTTATGTACATATCAAACATCCAAGACCCGAGAACAAACATTTGTATTCATCATACAAACATCTGCCCCGACCGGGATTCGAACCCGGGACCTCAAGCTTCATAGTCAGGGTCGCTAACCACTAGGCCATCCGGTCGTTCGAGTATACCAATATTTTATTGCATGTTCAAGCAGAACGTGTTATGTCGCAGTAAAGTACGATATTGCTGTAAAATTATGAGTTAAGGCACACACTTACTACATTTCCCCCGTAAGTCCTTTACATGCAGGTATGCAAATTGTTTGTTGTCGATACGTGCCACTAGTGGCGCTGCTAATGTGCCCATAGTAATTCCGACGTAAACGTAAACGCGATCGAGACGTATTTTTGGCCGTTGATACTCAGTGCCCTTAGTGTAATCAAAAAGCACGAAATACGTCTCGATCGCGTTTGCGTTAAAGTGTCAAATAGTATGAGAATTGTTAAACGCGAACGCGATCGAGACGTATTTCTTGGCCTGGTCGGCGATTACACTAGGCGCTCTGAACACGTCTACGCTCCTGTCAAAATTTGTTACTTTCCTACAAACTCATACTAAAACAAAACTGTCACACAAATGCCAAAAACACGCACACAATCAACAGACCCTGTGCATTTTGCACAGACTTAATGTCAAATTTATGGCAGAGGTAATATTAATCATCTCCCTTTCTTCCCTGTCCTAAGTTCCGAAGCGTTTCGATTTCGACACGCGCTAACTACTTACTTAAGTATTAAACTTCTTTTTGGTTCGATCACATCAGTGCCCTTAGTAATAATAACAATAATATAAAATTTATTTCAGATAATTTGCATCATCCATATTGGTTAGTAGATACATTTAGTGCTTGACTCCTATAATCAATAATATAATCATATGTAATAATAAATAATAGTATAATCAAAAACCACAAAATACGTCTCGATCGCGTTCGCGTTAAAGTGTCAAATAATATAGGAATTGTTAAACGCGAACGCGATCGAGACGTATTTCTTGGCCTGGTCGGCGATTACACTAGGTGATCTGTGCCCTAAGCACGACTTGTCGAATCCTGCATCACGTAAAATCGAATAGTAAACTATAACGAGTTTGTATGACGTTTGGAACAGCGCCCGCCCGTGAGCGTATTTGGAACTAAAATTTAGTATGAGATTTCTCGATCTCGATACGATAACCTGAACGTAACGCAGGATTCGACAAGTCGTGCTTAGGGCACTGATCTGTTAGCATTGAATTGCGTTTTATAGAATACCTACCAGTTATTTCGTTTTCTGAGAGGTGTACGCGTGCCAAAGGTGAATTGATGCTGATAATCTCCATACGACATATAAAAGTTTATGGTTCCCTACCTCAAAAGGAAACAAGACACTTATACTTACTTCAAATTTCATCAATATCATCTATCTATATCTATAAAAGAAGACCGTGACTGACTGACCGACTGACTGACTGACTGACTGACTGACTGACAGACAGACAACGCACAGCCTAAACCACTGGACCTAGAGACTTGAAATTTGGCAGACATATACCTTGAGTATCCTAGAGTAGCACTAAGAAGGGATTTTTCGAAATTCCCACGGGATAAAGGATAAACAGTAATATTTTCATAGTAACTGACTAGCAGATATAGAGACTTGCAAGTTTACAATTATTATTTCTTGATGATCCAAGAGGTGCACTAAGAAGGACTTTTTCGAAATTCCCATTGGATAGGGAATAAATGGGATTTACGTTTTAGAATTTTTTAATCGATCTAAAGAGCTAAAATGCAAAATTCCCGCGGGATAGAATTAAGTGAACCCAACTTCTGCGCTGATTTTAAAAATTCTTCCACGAGAAGAGAGCTACATTGTCTCAAATTAACATTTAATTAAAATGAAGCCCTATATTGCTAATAGGTACGTCCGTCCGCGGTCAGTGCTAAAACGCAAAAACGGAGAGTGACATAGGCTACTTTTTATCACGGGATAATATCTCATTCCCACGGGAAACATGTTACAACATCGCCTTTATTTGTGGTTTTGCGATGGATTAAAGTTTTTATAGTTTTTATACCTATATGGAGATAGTTGAAAGGTTGACGAGTGACATAGGCTACTTTTTGCTACGGGAAAATATCTCATTCCCACGGGAAAACACGTTAGAAATCTTATAACATAACCCATAATGATTGTAATGCTTGCATGCTCGCTTGCATGTTTGCTTGCATGCTTGCTTGCGTGCCTGCTTACATGCCTGCTTGAATGCTTGCTTGATTGCTTCCTGGATGCTTGCTTGCATGTTTTCTTACAAGCTTTAATAATTGCTTGAATGATTGCTTGCGTGCTTGCTTGCATGCTTGCTTGCATCTTGCTTGATGCCTGCTTGCATGCCTACTTGATGGCCTGCTTGCATGCTTGCTTGCATCTTGCTTGATGCCTGCTTGCATGCCTGTTTGCATGCCTACTTGATGGCCTGCTTGCATGCTTGCTTGCATCTTGCTTGATGCCTGTTTGCGTGCCTGCTTGCATGCCTGCTTGCATGTCTGCTTGCATGCCTGCTTGCGTGCATTATACCTTGCTTAGTATACTTGCTTGCGTGCCAGCTTGCATGCTTGCTTGCAATATTGCTTGCAAGCTTGCAGGTTCGCTTGCACGTTTGCTTGCTTGCTTGCTTGCTTGATTGCTTGCTTCTTTGAAATGCTTATGGTCCACGCGAGCGAAGCCGCGGGCAAAAGCTAGTTGATTTATAAAACATTAAAGATAGGACGCACCTGTTCAGCTCTGACAAACCTTGCGGTTCTCACTCTTTAGCTGTTATTAGATTGACAATTATAATGTCAAACATCAAGGGATACTAAGGCATTGATTCACCTAATCACCTATAATTGCTTGTCCGAGCGCGGCGAAGCGGTGGCATATCTTTCTGTTTTTGCAAATCAATGATCTTGTACCTAGTTTTTGAGTAAAATGCCTCTGACATACGGACAGACGCACATAACGAAACTAAAAGGTAACCCTAAAAACTGAACCCTGTATACCTTTACCCGTATCGGTCTGTCAATTACAAGTAAATCAAAACAGGGTATTACACTTCCTACTTTCTTAGCTTCGGGACATGAGGCACTTAACAAAAAGGACTCACATCAAATGTCAAGGGAATAAAAATCAGAAAATCTAAACTTGCTCTCGTTTAGCCAGCTACTCGAGTCTACTACAGAGTATTCGAATGCCGCGCAACGTAATTGAGTGGAGATTTATGAAGAAAATTTGTATGCCGCTTTGAACAGCACCGCCCGTGAGCGTAAAATGTAATATGAAGTTTCTCGATGGCGATATAAAAATATTCCTCTAAAGCCATCAGTTTTATGGCCTACCACGAATATGAAGTCGGCGCGGTACGAGCGGAATACCCTCTCTTTGGTGGAAGCACCGACTTCGTATTTGTGGTAGGCCATGAAACTGATTTCTTTAAATGTTTTTTGTTAAAAGATATTTTATTTCGCAATTTTAAGTTACGTTAGTATTTAAAGATTCGAATATTCATTATTGGGCTCTGTACTGTCACTTTTCGGTGTGCATGTATAAATAGCCAAGAAAAACCTTACAAAATAACAGCATTGGTCAGACATTTTCAAACACTACGCTACATTGTCATAAAACACAGTACCAAGGCTATAAAAGTACAAAAAAATAACAAGCGAATGCAACCGGCTTTATTTCCTCTATTTAATAGTTAACATAAATCTGGATTGTCTATTCGTTTAAGTAGAATGGGATATCCTACAGGAGGCACAATACAAACAATACAGAGCTTGGTCGAGGCTATTTTTCAGGGGCCACCCTGCCATACATCAAGGACCGGGTGTTCAGGTGTGCAGTGGGTGGCAGACTTAGGGATAGACACGGTTATTTTAAATAAACTTTCTGACTAACTAACTAGATTGGCTCAGAGGGTCGAGCACGACTTTACGAAAGCTGCGTAACGTTACGGTTATCATATCGAGATCGAGAAACCTCATACTAAATTTTAGTTCCAAATACGCCAAACGTCATACAAACTCGACAACGTTTACTATTCGACTTTACGTTACGCAGCATTCGTAAAGTCGTGTTCGACCCTCAGTGACCCAAAAAGATTTTGCGAGTGGTAGGACCTTGTGCGGGTTCCGTCCGGATCGCTATCACCATCTTACTCGCTAATTCTGCCGCTGAGCAACCGTGCTTGCACTGTTATGTTCGTAGGTCTAGCACAACTCACAGTGCGACTTCTATCTCGCGCGAGAACAATTGCCCGGCCTTTTCTGTGACTCAGAAGGCAACGGGACGCGTAATATAATCTCGCGCGACAAGCAAAGTCGCGGCCAGTCATGCTAGCCCTGCGCAGTCTCACGCCACTCGCCGGGTTGAAGCCGACGCAAGTCTGCCTCCACAACGTCAGCCCAGTCATACTTCGGCCGTCCGTCCGGACGACGTCTAATCGGCCGTCCCAGATGCTCCCTCCTGACCTCTACCTAGATCGTCATCTTAAATAAATAATAAATCAAGTTTCTAAATAATCATTACATAATTATATAATTTAATATAACTTTTTAGAGTATGTGAAATTGGTACTTTTTACCTTGCATCAAACGAGATAGTACTGATTTTTTTACGAGTTGGTACTGATGAAATGGGTACCCTACCTAATGACAAATCCGAGTTTTCTACCTCAAAAGCCCTTCGGATCGTTGTAAGAATACTTTAAAATCTATTAAACTTTAGGACTTTTTTTCCATTTTTGTCAATTTTTACCACCAAAGACCTGTGTTATGGCAAAAGTCACTATGGACACTTTTTAAGTAAACTAAATACTTAGCAAGCGTCGCGAGCTTTAGATAATAAGCTTACTCTGATTACCATTGGCATTGCCAAAGAGAGAGCTAAGATGAAATGCCCATTGCGCTCGAAACTTCCCCAGTTCTCCTACACTCCACAATCCCTAGCCACTATAAATTAAGCCCTCACAATTTGAGAAGACGCCAGAACCCTGCAACGTAGGCTTGAGTTGTTCAAGAACTAAGAACTGTTAGGAATGAATTCCCGTCGCGGACCGAAAGGAACTAAATCCTTTCGCACGATTTGGATCGGTC
The DNA here is from genome assembly GCA_963691665.1 of Clepsis dumicolana. Taxonomy (NCBI): domain Eukaryota; kingdom Metazoa; phylum Arthropoda; class Insecta; order Lepidoptera; family Tortricidae; genus Clepsis; species Clepsis dumicolana. Next base: position 7,594,831 of record OY829527.1, on the reverse strand, counting down.
TTCGCTCCTTTACTTCAGTAGGTAGAGGAGTGGAGTAGATGAATCGCTTGAGCGGGACGGAGCGAGTGAGAGTGACCGAAACCGAGGAGCGAGATAAATAGCGTTCGTTTAAAGTGTCTCTAGAGCAAGTGGGAGTAAGATGGACAACTATCATTCCGTTCCGTGTCCTTCACAGATCAAAACAGTTCCAACTCGTTCACTGAACTACTGAACTAAAGGAACCAAAAGTCCGAACTAGTTCCTTTCACCGATTGAACGAGATCGGAGCGCTCCCTTTAAAGACCGAGCAGGCACAACTCTACTGCAACGAGGTTCCAAATGAGGTAGGAGCATAAATATTCAGTGGGCCTTCAAGCGTGATCGCCAGTGTATACAAAAATTACCTTCGTAATACTATCTCTAATTTAGTTTATTTTTTATTACAAATGGGCAGACGTTTGACCTTACCTTTCTTCTAAATAAATCTTAGAAAATGAAACAAAATGTATTCACCCTTTCTTTACACCTAGTTACATTTATTTTGGCAAAAAATTCCGAGTAATTTTCTTGTCCAAAAGAAATAACGACGGCTCTTTTAGAACTAACACATAAGAAAATCATTGTTGTTCCTACGGACAACAGTTAACTAACTTTACAGGTCATTCAATTTTAGTTTAATCTGTTTGAGCTAAGACTCAGCTAGGCACCGTACATTCTGACATAGATTCAACTAAAAAAGGCCTTTAACTTCAACCATATCCACAGAAAAACGTCAACATAAATCTGAATGCTACCCATTTTCAATTTTTTTAGTCTTTCTTCTGTTTCCTCCAAACCAGTCTCCGAAGTAAAGTCAGGACTAAATACAAAAATCCCACGAAGATTGATACAGTGACTATGAAAATGAGTATGAACGTGGCTACTAGCTTGACTTCTAAGTATTGCACCCAAGGTATGTTGGCGGCGGGCGCGCGCAGGTGCCGCGCGCCGCCGTGCCTCAGTACGTGCTCCGTCCACCATACCGCGCGATACAGAGGTTTGCTCATCTGATCATCCATTAGATTCCTCAGACGCATCACGTTTTGGCGGTAGCTGGGAAAGAAGGGTTAAAGAAGTTAAAAAGTGAAGTGGCTAGAAAACATGTATTAGTAATTTCGCAGTAATTAAACATTATGGTTGTAGATACATACGAGGGGCGGCTGAAAAGTAATCTACCTAACAATGAAACGAAAGACTGTCGTGACTAAATTTTTTTCATTTTTTTATATAGTCCCCTGCTAGTAAAATGCACTGAATAAATTTTTCAAATATTGAATTTAAACCATAAAAAAAAATCTTTCGGTTTGTCGTCAAAAAAGTCAGTAACCGCAGCCTTCATTTCGTCATCGGTCATAAACCTTCGTCTCCTGAGGTCTTTCTTGAGAAGTCTAAACAGAAAATAGTCACAGGGGGCTAAATCTGCACTATAAGGGGGGTGGTCAATGGTTTCGAAGCCATTGTCTTTAATTGCTAGCTTCGTTGTGCGGGCGGTATGCACTGGTGCGTTATCGTGCAAAATCAGAATTCCTTTGCTTAGTTTACCTCGCCGTTTTTCTTTTATTGTCTCTCTTAGTTGCTATAGTAAGTTTGAGTAATAATCAGCATTCATTGTAGTTTTCTTCGGTAAATAATCTATGAGCAAAATCCCTTCTGTGTCCCAAAGGATTGTAGCCATAAGTTTACCTGCCGATGGACAGACCTTGAATTTCCGAGGCGGCTTCTCATCCTTAAATTTCCACTGTAACGACTCTTGCTTACTTTCCGGGTCCCATTGTCGAATCCAAGTCTCATCACATGTTACAATTCTAGAAATTATTTCTTCCTCTTTCCCTCGACTCATGTCCAAAAACTCTTCGCAACATTTGACACACCTCTCCATGTCAAATGCAGTCAACATTCTGGGGACCCAACGTGCACTAACCTTGGACATGTTCAAATGCTCATGAATTATTTCATTGACTCGCTCTTTACACATCTCTAGCTATCTCCCACTGCTTCACTCGTCGGTCCTCTAATATAATTTTTTTCACCCTGGCTACATTTTCATCGGTGACGGCCGAAACTGGTCTTCCGCTACGAGGATCATCTTCCAGGCTCTCACGACCTAACTTAAACTGCTTTGACCAAAACTTTATAACAAATTCGGAAGAACACGAACTGCCGAACACACGTAACATACGCTGTCTGATCTCCGAAGGCGTATTCCCTTCTTTAGTCAAAAACTTAAACACCGCACGCTGCTCGATTTTATCCATTTTCACTTTTTCTACCGACATGTTTGAAACAATTGTAGGAGACAAATAAACGTGATGCAATAAACAAATGAATGTAATGCATTTTGAAAATAGAATAACAAACGAATATAAATCCATACCAGCCAGCATTATTTTTGTATATATTTCTGACCAAGGAGATTACTTATCAGCCGCCCCTCGTACGCATCATAATGACTATTCGTTTGAAACTATTTAGGTTTTGGACTTAATAGTTTTTCTCGTAAATCTAAACACGAAGAAATTGCAACATATAACTATTTAGTCAGAAACGTCAAAACAGAAAGTTTTTTTCCAAAAACAATTCTTTTAATAATCTTTGCTTCTGATCAAACCATTTTAGCCCATTGTTGGCCATCCATTTATTTCATCGGCTAATGACATGTATTTAAATTATAATCTCGTAGTAATTAACTCTAAAGATTATTTATTTACCTGTCATCCGAAAGAACTTTCATTATCGTCGTATAGAAATCCTCCTCAGTAAGTTTATCCATGATCAGTTTTTCTCCGATCTTGTGCTGAATGTATTTCTCTGTATTGAAGAACTGGTCTACCAATATTGGTATACCTATCATAGGTACGCCAGCTGCGATTGCTTCGTCAGTGGACTGCATGCCTCCTTGGGTGATGAAGAGCTTTACGTTTGGGTGCCCTGGAAAAAATATACAATACAAACATTCTTCATTGAAAACCACAAAACAGTACAAGGAGATCACAGAAAAACAGGTATGGTAGACAACAGGCGGTCTTATCGCTTAAAAGCGATCTCTTACAGACAACCAAAAAACCAAGATGAAGAGGCTAAATTAGGTGATACACGATTGATATACGATTGCTTTTAAAAATTGATGCAACACTAAATCATGATATTTAGGTACCCACACCAAGAGGCAGGAAGTCTTGGATTTGATGGATAAATAGTTTGATTGACAGAAACAAAAAAATATATATGGCCCACCGTCTTATATCTACTAAAAGGCTTCGCGTGTCTAAAATACAGTTTTCTTGTAAATAATGTAGTTTTTATTCATGAATGTTTGCAGCTCAACGATAAGCACTTTTTAACAGTACGTCAAAACAAGTTTCATTAAATTAAATTTACATTTTGTAGATTTCGAAATCCTGCAATTCAATCAGACGTAAATTTAAAAAGTTGCCAGTTTTATTTAACTCTGGTGCCTGAAAAAGTAATATCGAAATAAATGAAAGCGTATAAATGAGCGTAAGCGTATAAATGAAATTAAGAAAAGTTACGGAAAAAACTAGGGTTAGCACTTAAGAGCAAAATTGAAACGTCAAGACAACATTAATGTTTAAAAAAAGCTTTGCAGGGTTTGACTTTTGAATCTCACCTGGTGACTAAATTCACTGATTCCTAAAAAGTTCGTATTTTTGAATCTCACCGGTAATTAAAATTCTCATGCCTATGATATTGTGGTTATTGTTCGTAGGCCTTTTAGTAAAAGCTTAATTGGATTCACACGTTTATTCACTTCACATGTTGTTGCGGTCTTCAAAGAGAAACGTCATCTCGCTGTCAAATTCTACCGCGCGATGGCGCGGGCGAGGTACGGCTAGAGGTGCGCCGTGTCGGGAATAGAGTCCGCCACAATACTCCCCCCCTTAATAGATACAAAGAGAGAAAAAAAAAAATCTATGTGTAAGAAGGTAGGTTGCCAGCATGGTTATTATAAGTTTAGTCTATTGGGGAATTTAACCCGACGACCTAACCTGGTAGTTTGAGTTGTTGTAGGTGGAGGTACAACTGGAGGTGTGATGACAGATGGACACACAGGTAAGTTTGATGGTGTGAAAACAGATGGAGACGAGGAACCTGCTGAAATAGTAGGGGCAGGTGAAGAAACAGGTAAGTCGTTATTTTCAGGCGCAGTGCTGTTGGGTTGTGCGGAATCTGACTCAAGGTATGCTGGCTTTATGTTATTTATCGATACAACGCGTGGAGTACCGTTTATGATAATTGTGAAGAACTTATCTTCTTTTTTTGTAACGCGGTACGGACCTTCGTATGGACATTGTAGACCAACTTTATTAAATTTCTTAATAAAAACATGTGTTGCTGTTTTCAGGTCCTTGTGAATGAATATGGATGGCGTCGCGTGTGAAGATGTTGGGATTGGAGCGAGGCGGTGGAATGCTGATCTTAGTGAAGACACGAATGTTATTTCAGGTGGAACTGTTGATGGCTGGGGTGATATGAATTCTCCTGGAAGTCTGATGTTCTGACCAAATATCATCTCTGCTGGTGTAGCGTTTATGTCTTCTTTGTAGACAGCGCGGAGGCCCATCATGACCACGGGCAGGTCGTCTGACCATGAAGCATTATTGTGACATTTCAGAGCGGCTTTAAGCTGTCTGTGGAGGCGCTCGACTAATCCATTTGAAGATGGATGGTATGGAGTGGTGTGGATGTGTTGGAAACCACACAGTCGAGACAGGGATGAGAAGAGCTCTGACTGGAACTGTCGGCCTTGGTCTGTGGTTATCCGAAGTGGTATACCGTATCGACATATCCATCCGGAGAACAATTTGTGTGCAACAGTTTCTGCTTCCATGTTTCGTATTGGGTATACTTCTGGTAGCCTTGAGAATCTATCCACAACAGTCAGGAGGTATCTGTAATCGCGAGATGGCGGCAGCGGTCCTACAAGGTCGACGTGGATGTGGTCGAACCTGGTGTTCGGTGGGGCAAATGTTCCAGGTGGAGGGACGTTGTGACGGTTGATCTTGGTTGCTTGGCATGCGAGGCAGGAACGCGTCCATGTTGTACAGTCTTTGTTCATTCCCGGCCAGACGTATTTGTCCGCGAGCAACCTCAACGTCGCTCTGATGCCGGGGTGCGCAAGACCATGTAGTGCGTTGAAGACCCGTGCTCTGAGAGGAGCAGGTACGTACGGTCTGACTGAGGTGGTAGAGATGTCACAAAAGATGTAAACATCTGAATCTGGAACGTAGACTTTCCTTATTTGTAGGCCGGTCTGACAGTCTGGGCTAAGAAGTTGCTGGAGCTCGACGTCAGACTCCTGTGCAGCTGCTAGTTCACGTGGGCTCACTGGTCTGCTGATCGAGTCTACCCTTGAGAGGGCGTCGGCGACAATATTGTTTCGGCCACTGATGTGTTTTATGTCGGTCGAGAATTGGGCAATAAATTCGAGGTGTCGAAATTGACGAGGTGTGCACTTCTCAGGTTTTTGATGGAATGCGAATGTAAGTGGGCGATGATCAGTGAAGATAGTAAAATGTCTTCCTTCTAACCAATGTCGGAAATGGTGGATTGCTTGATACACTGCTAGGAGTTCTTTGTCATAGGCACTGTATCTTGATTGTGCTGGGGTCATTTTCTTAGAGAAAAAGGCGATAGGCTCCCAGTCGTTGTTGGCCTTTTGGTGTAGTGCGGCTCCCATGGCTGTATCAGAGGCATCTGTGAAGAGCGCTAGTTCGCAGTTTTGCTTTGGGTGTGTGAGTCTAGTAGCGTGGGCTAGGCTTTGTCTGCAGGATTCAAATGCGGCATCAGCTTCTGGTGACCACGGGACGGGGTCGTTGCCTTTCACACCGTCTTTGAGCAAATTGTGGAGAGGTGTTTGCATTTCAGCGGCGTTTTTGATGAAGCGCCGGTAGAAGTTTAAAACACCTAAGAATCTGCGTAGTGCTTTGACAGTGGTCGGTTTGGTGTATTGTTGTATGGCTTCGATCATGGATGAGGGTGGTTCAATGCCGGATGCTGATACTTTGTAACCCAAAAACTCAAGTTCTGGCTGGCCAAATAAGCACTTAGAATGGTTTATAATGACGCCATATTCTTCAAGTTTTTGGAAGAGGCTCTTGAGGTGCTCCAGGTGTTGAGATTCGTCTGCAGATGCTACTAGGATGTCGTCGAGGTATGGGAATGTGAATGGTAAGTCTCTGGTGATCTCATCAACGAACCTCTGAAAGGTCTGAGCGGCGTTGCGAAGACCAAACGGCATTTTGACGAATTCGAAGAGGCCGAAAGGTGTAATGACGGCAGTCTTCGGAATATCGTCTTCATGGACGGGAAGGTGATAAAATGCGTTGACCAGATCAATTTTGCTGAAGATGGTAGCCCCTTGGAGTGACATGCCGAAGTCTTCAATGTGGCGTAGGGGATAGCGGTCGGGCAGCGTGCGCGCATTGAGAGCACGGTAGTCGCCACAAGGGCGCCATCCACCTGACTTCTTGGTTACCATGTGGATCGGAGATGCCCAGGGACTGTCACTGGGTCTGATAATCCCTTGCTGGAGTAGCTCTTGGAACTTGTCTCGTGCAATCTTGAGTTTTTCTGGTGGGAGACGTCTTGCTCGACAGGCAGTTGGAGGTCCAGGAGTGGTACGTATGTGGTGCTCCGTTCTGTGTCTGGCCTCACTTACACTTGAGGTGGGCCTGGTGATTGCTGGAAACTTTGCGAGCAGCTGGTGATAGGTGGTCGTTCCCACGACCGTGCGCACTGATGGTGTGCTGTCGTTGGCAGCAGGTAGAGCGTTAATACCGAATCCTGTGGTCGGGTCGATCAGACGTCGGTTTTTGAGGTCGACCAAGAGACCATAGTGCGTGAGAAGGTCTGCACCTATGATAGGTTTGTTGACGTCGGCTATGATGAAGGGCCACTCATAATTGCGTCTAAGTCCTATGGTCAGTTTGACAGTCTCCTGACCATACGTTTTGATAGGTGTTGAGTTGGCGGCAAACAGCTGATATTCAGATGGCTTACGGCGACGGTTTAGGTAAGAATAGGGGTAAACACAAACGTCAGAGCCGGTATCTATGAGGAATTCTTTTTTTGTTTGAAAGTCCGTGACAAAGAGGCGGTGAGCGACTGGGTCGATAGTAGGGTTGTGTACCGCCTGTAGCAACCCTACTGCTGGTTTCCCGTATAGGCACACGGTTTTTCGCATTTTCTTGCTTTCTCCCCAAAATTGTTGTGGTAGAAACAATAATTATTCTGGTTGAAACCGGTGTCGGTTTGGTTAAAGCCTATATTATGGTTGTATGTTTGATTAAAACCGCGTTTGCGGCTAAGCGAACGGGCGCGGGCCTGTGACCGGTTTCGGTTTTGATGTTGACGATGAGGACGGGTTGTGAGAGAGGTTACCAGCCTAGTTAATTCGTTTATCTGCGCCTGCATCTCATTAATGCGCATCTCGATGGGGGACATAATAGCCGTTGGCATGGGTGCCACAGGTGAATTTACTTGGTGTACATGTTGCGTTGGATTTATGAAACCAGTAGGTTGGGTGATGTCGTGTAACCGATCTGCTAGGTCCCCTAGGCTCTCTAGCGTTTGGTTAGGTGGTTGTGCTATAAGGATTTGCTGCGTTGCCACCGGTAGTCGACTAATCCAAATAGTTTTTAACATTTGATCAGAGACCGCACCGCGAGAGAGTGACTTAAGATGTCTAAGAAAGGCAGCTGGTTTTCGGTCACCCAACTCTGCCCTCTCCAGAAGGCGATTAACTCTCTCCTCGTATGTCTCGGAGAACCTAGCTACGAGGCAGGATTTAAGTTTGGTATAGGGCAGGTCGTCGGGTGGGCAAGTGATGATCTCTTCTGCCTCAGAGGCATATTTTGTGTCAAGTTGAGAAATGGTATAATAAAATTTTGTCTGCTCCCTGGTAATATTATTTAGATGGAATTGAGCTTCCATGCTGGCGAACCAAAGTGCAGGGCGATCAGGCCAGAAGGGCGGGACTCTAATTCCGACTCGACTCACCTCCGAATCCGTCTGCAGAGGCTTCGAGGTTCCCGCGGCTTCATCGGCTGAAGTGTTGTGTCCGGCGTCCTTGTCCGTCATGATTACACGGCGGGGCAGCGGCAGTGATGCGATGCAGCGCGCGGCAGCGGCGGCGCGGCGGTGGCGCGACGTTGGCGGCGCTGGTGAGCGCGCGGCGGCGGCGGCGCTGGTGAGCGCGCGGCGGCGGCGGCGCTGGTGATCGCGCGGCGGCGGAGGCGCTGGTGAGCGCGCGGCTGTGGCGTTGCTGGTGAGCGCGCAGCTGTGGCAGCGCTGTTGAGCGCGCGGCGGCGGCGGCGCGTTGTTGAGCGCGCGGCGTGGCGGCGCTGTTTAGCGCGCGCGGCGGCGGCGACGTGTTGAGCGCGCGTCGGCGGCGGCGCTGGTGAGCGCGCAGCTGAGGCGTTGCTGTTGAGCGCGCGTGGCGGCGGCGGCGTGTTGAGCGCGCGGCGACGGTGGCGCGTTGTTGAGCGCGCGGCTGTGGCGGCGTCGTTGAGTGCGCGGCGGCGGCGGCGCTGGTGAACGCGCGGCTGTGGCGGCGCTGTTGAGCGCGCGCGGCGGCGGCGGCGTGTTGAGCGCGCGGCGGCGCTGGTGAGCGCGCGGCAGTGGCGGCGCTGTTGAGCGCGCGGCTGTGGCGGTGCTGTTGAGCGCGCGGCGGTGGCGGCGCTGGTGATCGCGCGGCTGAGGCGGTGCTGTTGAGCGCGCGTGGCGGCGGCGGCGTGTTGAGCGCGCGGCGGCGGCGGCGGCGCTGTTGAGTGCGCGGCGGCGGCAGCGCGTTGAGCGCGCGGCGGCGCTGGTGAGCGCGCGGCAGTGGCGGCGCTGTTGAGCGCGCGGCTGTGGCGGTGCTGTTGAGCGCGCGGCGGTGGCGGCGCTGGTGATCGCGCGGCTGAGGCGGTGCTGTTGAGCGCGCGTGGCGGCGGCGGCGTGTTGAGCGCGCGGCGGCGGCGGCGGCGCTGTTGAGTGCGCGGCGGCGGCAGCGCGTTGTTGATCGCGCGGCGTGGCGCTGCTGTTTAGCGCGCGCGGCGGCGGTGGCGTGTTGAGCGCGCGGCGGCGGCGGCGCTGGTGAGCGCGCGGCAGCGGTGGCGCTGGTGAGCGCGCAGCTGTGGCGGCGCTGTTGAGTGCGCGGCGGCGGCGGCGTGTTGAGCGCGCGCGGCGGCAGCGACAGTGTTCAGCGCGCGGGGCGACGGCGGCCGTGTTCGGCACGCGGGGCGGCGGCGGCCGTGTGCAGCGCGCGTGGCGGCAGCGACAGTGTTGAGCGCGCGCGGCGACAGCGACAGTGTTCAGCGCGCGGGGCGGCGGCGGCGTCGTTGTTGAGCGCGCGGCGTGGCGGCGCTGTTGAGCGCGCGCGGCGGCGGCGGCGTGTTGAGCGCGCGCGGCGGCAGCGACAGTGTTCAGCGCGCGGGGCGGCGGCGGCCGTGTGCGGCGCGCGTGGCGGCAGCGACAGTGTTCAGCGCGCGGGGCGGCGGCGGCCGTGTGCGGCGCGCGTGGCGGCAGCGAGTGTTGAGCGCGCGGGGCGGCGGCGGCCGTGTTCAGCGCGCGCGGCGGTAGCGACTGTGTTCAGCGCGCGGGGCGCCGGCGGCCGTGTTCGGCGCGCGCGGGAGTGACTGTCGGCGATAATACGGGGCGCTGCGGCTACTACACTCAACACTGGAGGCGGCGGAGTTGATGGGGCACCAATGCGACGGAGGCGTAAGCTCGTCTGTGCCGTCCGCGCTCGTCGGCGGCGTAACGTAAGGCACACGGTTGTTGCACGTGTTACACTTTTAGGTTATGACGTGAAGTGAAGCGGCGAGAGAAAACACTGAAAGTTCGTGGCGTAATTCGAAGTCGGGGGTCACCAATGTGGTTATTGTTCGTAGGCCTTTTAGTAAAAGCTTAATTGGATTCACACGTTTATTCACTTCACATGTTGTTGCGGTCTTCAAAGAGAAACGTCATCTCGCTGTCAAATTCTACCGCGCGATGGCGCGGGCGAGGTACGGCTAGAGGTGCGCCGTGTCGGGAATAGAGTCCGCCACAATATCAAACACGAATGCCCCCAGGTACTCGTAAACGAGATCACTGAGTGACTTCTTGACATGGTTGGCTATGGTAGAAACGCAAATTAGCTGCATGTTAGTAGACGAGTATGACATTCAAAAATAAGGCTTTTGGCAAATAGTGATATTAATGTCATGGATGACAGTTTAGTTACTTAGTCATATTCAAAAATCGACCTCGTGGTCCTTAGAAAATAATACCAGTGTAATAGAGCTTAAAACTTTTACGAATACTTTACCTCTCACACCCGACTGTCTTGTTTAATCTTTAAAACCGGAGCACTTAAACTTAAATCCTTGCCCTAGAGGTGTGAATTATTCAAAACACTTACTTAGCAAGTCGTTCTGGGGGACCCATTTAGCTATCCTCACGTTACTGGGCCGGCCAGGTACATCATCCTCGTCCCATTTGCATAGTACATCGTAAGGTAGTCTCGAGAACACGTTTAGAATCAAACGGACCTTGTCTTGAGACAGAGAGGAAGGGCTGAAGTTGGTTCCGAAACTCACGTAAATCACTCCCTTGGATGTGTCGAGGTAGGATTTAAGGTCCTGGAAAATGATAATGGGTTGGGGTGTAGTGCCAAGGTTATTAATGTAAATTTAGTTGACGGTTTGTAAGGTGGAATTGGTAGGAATTTGATCTGTTTTAAGATGGTTGGGACGTAAGTAGGTATTCCGTGTTACAAAGTTGTTTGTAATTATGAAGATGTTATCATGGTCTCATGTAATTAGTAAGCTTACTTTGTTTGTTTTTATCATATGTACTTAGAAATAATATTACGCATTTGTACTTGAATTTGTTTTTTTTTTTGTACATTGTGTTTGTATCCTGTTTTTTTTTAGTACAATAAAGTGTTTACTTACTTAATATTAATTCATTGAATCACCATAAGAAAAAAATACCTACAAAATAATAACAAAAACAATATTATTATTATGTTTTTTGGTAACATTAGTTGGTTTTGAAAATCCATCTCAAATTTCTCTTCTTACCTAAAAAACAAATATGTTTAGTCCAAAACATGACGGGCTATATTAGACTGACATACGTGAGTGATCCGCTTATTTCGCTATGGTTGAATCTCACGGTAGTTTCATGTTAAAACTGTTAAGGGTCATTGAGGTACCAAAGTAAACGAATAATTGTTAAAAGCCAACAGTGTAATAAATGAGAATCTTAAACCTAATAGACTACCTTAAAACGAGAGGTAAATGCTAACTTAGGACTAATTAAATATTAAAACTAAATTTTAAGACTAAGATGTTGAGCGCCAGGAGGGTTTCCCTGCCAGTCCTCTATGGCGATATGTCGCCGGCTAGCGTTATGTATAACCCAATGTGTGAGACCTAAGCTCCGAAGGGCATATCCAGAAGCTAAAACAATTGTAATACTCTGTTAAGTCTAGTGACTATATCCACTTAAACCTTAAGACAACTAGTTCTTACATTACTAGACTTACACCGTCGCCGTAATCACAGTCACACACAACAAAACATTAATTTCTTAATTATTTACTCGGAACTTATTACATTTATTATTTCCATAAACACAATTATGTTAGCGGGTAGATCATTGCCAAACTCGAACTACGAAACACAAGTGCGTCTACCTCGAGATGTCTGTAGGAATGCCTCTGGAATCCCACAACAATTAAACTTTTCTACTTTACTATTTTTAAGTCTTAACCAAAATACAAAAAGTTGTGAGACGTAGCTGGATTCGAACTGATGTCATCGGAACGCTTAACCGTAACACATACAACTGCGCCATCGACGAACTAACAGAAGCGTTGAAATTTCCTATCGCTTGCGTCTTTAGAGCCACTACGTCACGACTTACCCTATTATTCTCTTTATCATAACAAAACAAATATCCTTTTATAAAAATACGCGCTGTGTTTTTTATCACGGTAATGTAGCATTTATTTTGAAACCCCTGCTTTGAAGCTATTTGATATCTCGCTCAATTTATCAGTGTTATCCTAAATGAAATTATGTTACGGTTTCGGTGCAAAAACGATAAAAGTAAATAGAATATTAAAGTTAAAGATTTTATCTACTCACATATCATAAGTCCTCTATAATGCGTTCAGAAACCGTAGAAAATGACCAGCATTTCAGCACATCGTCGCCTCCCCCGCCAACCACCACCAGCAGTAAAGTATATTCGATGTAGTAATGACTTTTTGGTATCGAGTTCGATGTTTCAAATTTGAAAACCAACTTAATTTACAATCATAGTGAAATAAAACGGATCACTCACGTATGCAAGACGAGTTCAACGCGACATGTATAAATAATAATGTGATAATTTACAATAAAAAAAACGGTTTACGAAACGTCGACTCGGTATGTTTGTCTATGATTAAAAAAAACAATCATAGTGAAATAAAACGTATCACTCACGTATATAAGTCGAGTTCAGTCCGACATGTATAATTAATAATGTGATATATATATATATATTTTTTTTACAAAAAAAAAAAACAGTTCACGAAACGTCAGCTCGGTATGTTTGTCTATGATTTAAAAAAACAGTCAAATTCGTGACAGATATGGGTATGATATATGTCTTCGGATTCTGAACCCATCTTAGAGTAATTATAATATGTGTGTAGATAAAGTAATGTATACAACTCCACATAATTAGGCCTCAAAACACTCGTGTGATCCTATTATGAAACTCAGCTTCGCCTCGTTTCATAAAAACACACTCGTGTTTTAAGGACCCTCATTATGTAGCACAGTTGCATGAACTACTATGAAAGTTGACTGCGAGATAAAATTTAATAAACTTTCTTTATCCACCTACATATCATAAGTCCTCTATAATGCGTACAGAAACCGTAAAAAAGGACCAGCATTGCAGCACGTCGACGCCTTCGCCTCCAGCCCCAGCACCACCACTACCCCAGCAGTAAAGTAATAGTCATTACGACATCGAATTCGATGTCGTAATGAGTTTTCGATATCGCATTCGATGTTTAAAATTTTAAAACCAACGTAATTTACAATCATAGTGAAATAAAACTGATCACTCACGTATGTAAGTCATGTTCGGCCCGACGTATAAATAATAATGTGATATTTTTTTTTACAATAAAAAAAAACAGTTTACGAAACGTCAGCTCAGTATGTTTGTCTATGATTAAAAAAAACAGTCAAATTCGTGACAGATATGGGTATGATATATGCCTTCGGCTTCTGAACCCATCTTAGAGTACTTATAATATGTGTGTAGATAAAGTATTGTATGCAACTCCACATAATTAGGCCTTAAAACACTCGTGTGTCCCTATTATGAAACTCAGCTTCGCCTCGTTTCATAAAAACACACTCGTGTTTTAAGGACCCCCATTATGTAGCAGTTGCATAAACTACTATTATCAGTGCGTAGTGGATTAATCTAAAGGTTATCTCACGTATTCATGTCAACGCGACACAGGATCGGTAATGCTTTACCGCCATCAACCAACAAAATAAAATGAAAGTCTTTACCTATTATACATAAACCTGTTTTAACTAAAATGCCGTTAAAGTTCATTTGACATTTCAGTTAGTAAGAAGAAGACAAAACCTATGTTAACTAATGGAGGCTTGAGTGACGTTTACGAATAATGGCATAATATCTACACAAATGCCATAATGCCCTCTATAATGCGCTCAGAAACCGTAGACTAGCAAGCAGCACCATTACGACAATCAGTTTTACGATGACAATTTTCTCATCTGTGGTAGTAGGTAACGTTATGTCATTACAACATCGAATTTGATATCGTTATGAGTTTCAAATTTGGAGCATCTTCAAAAACCAACACAATCACAATTAAAAAAAAAAGTCAAATTCGTGACAAGCTTATAATGACTTCGGATTCTAAACCCATCTTAGGGTACTTAACATAAATGTAATGAGTGTTGATATAGTAATGTATGCAACTGTACATAATTAGGCTTTAAAACACTCGTATAATCTCATTATGAGACTCGGCTTCGCCTCCTTTCCTGAAATCACGCTCGTTTTTCAAGGACCCTCATTATGTATGTAAACAGTTGCATAAATTACTATTACAAGCCGAATTACATACAAATAATCACTAAACGGCTCAAGGTGAGGCGCTGCTGATACGCATTGATTTTCGTACTCGAGAACCTTTAAATAAGTTCCAGAATATTCCTTGAATGCTTTGTATTATTTGCTGCATTGTAAATATAGTAAAACATCATTGAATTTACCTTTGGTAGTTCCTTAACAGGCTGCATATGAAGCCCTCCCAAGAAAACCACTCCAGGAGGCACCGGCCTATTCCCTTCCCACACTGGGTTGCTATTAACGAACAGCATATCAATACTATCCTCTAATTCATGCATGGTAGGCGTTTCTTCTCCAAAATACTTCTTCAATGTCCTATCAACTTCATCTACATAACCAAAATACGCAAACTTCAACACCGCTTCTATAATAACCTCGATAATTTTATCCAACACAGATAAGTCTCTTAATTTCTGTCTGTATATCTCAGGATACAAAAACATGTGAGTCGGCGCACCCATAGAATCATAGTTCACACTGGTACCGTAGAAAGAACTCATTTGTATGACAGGGGCTTTAAATTTATAAGCAAATCCTAGTGTCGTTGGCACACAGGCTTCTGCTATCACCAAATCAAATTTCTGATCCTTCGCCATAAACTCTTTCATCTGAGGAGTTTCTATTTGCACTTTTACAACATTTACCATCATCATCAAAGCTGTCTTGAGGAGCGTGTACGATGATACTCCATTTAAAGAATCTAGCATATCCTTCCACATTTTGTATGATACATCGTGAACATCGATCTCTGTGAAATTTGCTGGTGCTTTGCCATCTTTGAATGCTGGATCAGTAGTTACCACCACAACGTCATGTCCTCTCTTAGCTAGTTCTAAAGTTAATGATCTAAACACAACTTGGTGACTGATAGATGGTACCGGGAAGACTCCTAAAATTCTAGCACTTTCTATATTTGTTAAGCAAATTAGCAGAACTGTAGCACTGAATTTAAACATCTTTATGAAATCAACTATTTGAGACGGATGTTAGCATCGAACTGATTTATGATAATGATAAACAGTATTTTGGAGCCCTTATCGATATTTTATTACTATCTTTTGCCCGTGGCTTCGCTCCCGTAGCAGAACTATTTCTGTCCCGCGGGTATTTCGCAAAATCCCTGACTATCCAATGTCTCAGTTTTATAATCGTAAGTTTAAAAACAAAATTTCTCTCCTACCAATTTTCACCACCTTATCACCCCCTTAAAGGCAGAATTTCGAAAAATCCCGCTTTACTCCTATTTAGTGCATAAGAAACCTGTATGGCAGATTTAAACTTTCCAAGTCCAAGGGTTTGAGCTGAGCTGAGCCTTGATCAATTTTTTTTATATAAGAAGGGGTAAACGAGCAAAAAGCAATCACCGCCGCCCATGAACACCTGCAACACGAGGGGAATCAGTCAGTCAGGACTTCTATTTTTTTATATTATATAGATCAAACGATAAGTTAATAGGTAATTTCGACACTCCAGAGACATGATTATCATTCGACGAACACGATAACACTTCTTGTTAAAGTATTCATTTTTTTAGTACCTACAATACTGTCCATATATCATTCCGTCAAAAACGTATCATTGCGTTATCAATATTTGGTTTAATTATGTCCACTCATAAGCCCTGGAAAGGATATTAACTACTTGATCAATCATTTTAAACACAATCAAACTCTTTTATCTTTAAGTGTATGTTGCTATGCAAAATGCAGCAATTGTTTTTATTAGAGCAATAAAAACAATCAAAAAGATTGTTATTTTATAGAGAAAAACAAGTGCGAGTCAAACTCGCGTATCAATGGTTCCATGCAATAAAAAGAAAGTGTCTTGACAGACTGACAGAACGACAACGGAAGTGATCCTATAAGGCTTCACTTTTCCTTTTGAGGTGTGGATCCCTAAAATACGCAAACACAATAATAGTAATAATAAGAAAAATATAAAAAATAAGAGTTGAAAGAGAATAAAGAGGTAATAATAATATGTATCACCGGTGCATCCAGTAATCGCAAGGCGTCTTCTGGCGTTGGTGCGTAGCGACACCACGAACCTGATGGCCGTTTTCACCAACGACACCTAAGTCATCACCTAGTCAGGGGACCCCTATCCTAAGTGGCCCCTTGTATCTCTCCCTAACCTAATTTCATTTTCACCATCCTAGGTAACACCTTAATAGGGGTCACCTAACTAAGTGACGGTTTGTTTCAGGTATAGTGATTTCTAAAACCGGTTTTGTATCGATAATTTTTTTTAAGAGAAATAACTTCAAAAATCGTCTATAAAAAATTAAAACAACATTTTAAAAACATAGAAAAACTAACATACAATGACAATGCAAAGAAAAATCCGTTAAGCAGCTGGACTTGAACCAGCAACCTCGGTAATCCGTACCACGCTCCACCAATTAAGCTATACTTAACGTTGGTGTACCTAACGAATTTTCAATGCCTTGTGTCATATTTTTATTTGGAAGATCTCTCCTTAGCGCCATCTATGAGTAGCTTAATCAAGCGGCTCACCCACTACGGAACTTCTACAGTTACACATTAGTGGCAAGAGATGGAGCTATTTTCTGAATCAATGAAAATAATCGATTTATTGATTATTTTTGTTTTTATTTTTATGAAAAATTCATAGAATGAAATTCAACATACAATGACAATGCAAAGAAAAATCCGTTAAGCAGCTGGACTTGAACCAGCAACCTCGGTAATCCGTACCACGCTCCACCAATTAAGCTTATACTTAACGTTGGTGTAACCTAACGAATTTTCAATGCCTTGTGTCATATTTTTATTTGGAAGATCTCTCCTTAGCGCCATCTATGAGTAGCTTAATCAAGCGGCTCACCCACTACGGAACTTCTACAGTTACGCATTAGTGGCAAGAGATGGAGCTATTTTCTGAATCAATGAAAATAATCGATTTATTGATTATTTTTGTTTTTATCTTTATGAAACATTCATAGAATGAAATTCAACATACAATGACAATGCAAAGAAAAATCCGTTAAGCAGCTGGACTTGAACCAGCAACCTCGGTAATCCGTACCACGCTCCACCAATTAAGCTATACTTAACGTGTTTTTTTTCTTTGCATTGTCATTGTATGTTGAATTTCATTCTATGAATGTTTCATAAAAATAAAAACAAAAATAATCAATAAATCGATTATTTTCATTGATTCAGAAAATAGCTCCATCTCTTGCCACTAATGCGTAACTGTAGAAGTTCCGTAGTGGGTGAGCCGCTTGATTAAGCTACTCATAGATGGCGCTAAGGAGAGATCTTCCAAATAAAAATATGACACAAGGCATTGAAAATTCGTTAGGTACACCAACGTTAAGTATAGCTTAATTGGTGGAGCATGGTACGGATTACCGAGGTTGCTGGTTCAAGTCCAGCTGCTTAACGGATTTTTCTTTGCATTGTCATTGTATGTTGAATTTCATTCTATGAATGTTTCATAAAAATAAAAACAAAAATAATCAATAAATCGATTATTTTCATTGATTCAGAAAATAGCTCCATCTCTTGCCACTAATGCGGAACTGTAGAAGTTCCGTAGTGGGTGAGCCGCTTGATTAAGCTACTCATAGATGGCGCTAAGAAGAGATCTTCCAAATAAAAATATGACACAAGGCATTGAAAATTCGTTAGGTACACCAACGTTAAGTATAGCTTAATTGGTGGAGCGTGGTACGGATTACCGAGGTTGCTGGTTCAAGTCCAGCTGCTTAACGGATTTTTCTTTGCATTGTCATTGTATGTTGAATTTCATTCTATGAATGTTTCATAAAAATAAAAACAAAAATAATCAATAAATCGATTATTTTCATAGAAAAACTAGACAAATATATTGTTAATACTAAATTGAAGTCTTATTTCTTATTTTTAAATGTTAACTAGGCTGTATGGCATTATCTTTGCCATCCAGAAAAATAAGAACTTACGGGGACAGTTTATAATTAAGTATCTAATTTTTTCCGAACTTTCGGTGCGATGATTGAAATTTATTAGCATTCATTGACTGAAACTGGAATGATTAGTTATTTGATTAATTTATTCATGAACTGTACATGTTTTCAAAGTATTGTGTTATTCGATTTCTTTGAAACCCGTATAATACAGAACTGACCAGAACCCGCGAGCGCGCAAGTTAATTAATCGATTCTCGTGTGTTTCCTACATGCAGAAATGCCGTTGGGTATATAAAAAACACAAAATAGGATTATATTTTAAGTGTAAACGGATAGCGAAATCAATAAATTGACACAGTGCGCGGCATTCTGTTATGATTGAACGCGGCTTCTGGTTTGTTTTGTATTCTGAGGGTCATTAATAGACTGATGATGAATAAGTATTAGGCATTCGTCCGGCTGCGATGAGGTCTTCCTTTATACAGAACGGAACGAAAGTATGAAAAGCACGCTTTCTTTCGACATTCTACGAGTAGGTATATCTTATGACAAATCTTTAGTACCTATCATACTTTGATATAAATCATCTGATTTTCAGTCTGATCTAAATAAGTTTGATGTGAATATTAAATCCAATTATTCAACAGCTTCCAAACTCTACAAAATCATTTAAGTAGCCTTCCATTTTATATAAATCTTATCAATCAAGTTAATTATTGCATAACAAATGCACAATAACCTATAAAAATTAAAACGCATCTGCGACTGCGCGAACTGTCACTTAGCGCTAGGGGGTCAATATTCGAGCCCCTAAACTTAGGGGGCCCCCTTAGCAGTTAGGTGTTACTTAAGCGTTGGTGAAACGGAAATTGATCTTAGGTATCACCTAATAGAGCCCTTAAATTTTAGGAGTCGTTGGTGAAAACGGGCATGAGACTTCTGGACATACACACACTCACATACAGTGACATACATACCCCGCTAGGTACCTGATTTGGCTGCCTAGAGTGGAGCACAAGAGCTATTACGCTCGAAGGTTGGACGTGTTTACTTAAGTGGCTAGTTGGCTATAGTTTTAAACTCCAGTGCCACCTCTCCACCCTTAGCCACCAATGTTGCCACCTCTTTGCCCCACGTGTGAATAACTTCGTGGGGCCCATTCAGTGGATGGCGAGTCACCTACCGAAGTTCGTTTATGAGTAATCGAAATGGTAGGCATCCGTACCTGTCCACTCCGCAGTATCCCAACCCCATAGCCCATTCCAAACCGCTTCCCACTGGCAATAGTTTCCTCGTCCTCATGTTGTATATTAGGGGATAGACCTCCATAGATGCTCCTTGCAAAATGGGCTCGTGATCGGAAACCAATGATAATACAACAATGATATTAATACGAGTACAATTTAGATTAATTTATTTACTCAACATTAAAATAACATTATATAAATACTACATGTCAAAATATAAGTTTTTTTGTTGAGTTCGTCAATACTGCCGCTAGGCAGCACTGCTTGCACTGTTGTATTCCGGTGCGGAGAGTAAGACAGCTGGTGTAATTACGGACACAAGAGGAATTTCATCTCAGCTCTCTAGGTTTGCAACGCATCTGCAAACCCCCCGGGGTTGCTGGTGTCCATGGGCAGTGGTGATCATTTACCATCAGGTGACCCACTTGCTCGTTTGCCTTCCTTGTTGTAGAAAAAAAAAGTCAATCGTTTCTTTGTCACACCCAATCACTAGTTATTATCCTAATCTTTTTGTTGTCAGATTATTTTGTGATGTCTTTCAACTTGTACCTAAGTTATGTTTCTTCACCTAAATACGGTAATACTACACATACTTTGGTGTAATAATTTTGACGGTTACGCATAATGGTGAGTACACTTACGATAAAAAATAAGGGGTAACTTGGGGGGGGGGGGGGGGGTTGCTCGTAAATAAAATTGACGCCTTATTTTTGCTCGTCTGTTTAAAATTCAATACTTATACCATGTCGTAATTTTAGGCAAGTTTAATTGACTTTGTTAACATTTCATAGATACATAGGTATATTATTTACGCATTTCTTATGACACGTAACATTATGTATCCACATCAACTCGAAATATTTCATATCAAACAAATCACAGTGACAATCGTCATAAAGCAAATTTACAGAGCGCGTTAAAAAATTAATTAAACCCTCCGGAATAATAGAGATCTTAATAATGGTGCGATTAAATTAACAATTTTGTTATCGTGTTGAGCAATTTGCATGACTTTAATTAAATTAAATATTTGACTTGTTCCCGGAACGCTATTCTTTAGACTTCTTGGCGGGAAGCCGGTTGAGAGTGGATCGTGTCAGTAAATTGAATTTTAAATTTTTGGTCTCAATGGGTGTGAAGTTCCCAAACCTTACCGGGCCCGCGTGAGAACTGAGAGCAGACCTGTGCCGAGAATGGGGCGTAAAAAAAAGGTGGGTGATGATGATGACTTCTCACTCATCCGCAATTCCGCATATAGAGCGCTTCATCAGCGTGATGACGTCTATGCACTAGCGTCCACCTTACATCTAGCGTTTTTTGAACGTCAGCGTTTCATTACGAGTCACAGCAGTAGTAAGGAGATTACTGTTTCTGCGACACGTACTGAAACACCCGCGGGGCGGAAAATTTTTAGTAGTAAGGAGATTACTGTTTCTGTGGAATCACGAGGTTCTAAAGATTCTCCAGATAAGCGTTTTCTTTTAACTCCACGTGTTACAGTTCTAAAAACAAAGGAAATGTATACATATAACAAGAATCTTTTTTAAATATATACTTAACTACCAGTCATCACTTGAAGCATCGAATTACCTGTTTTATTTGTTTGACAAATAGAACAATAGGCTTCCATGGGTAATACACCATCTATCTCATCGTAATGCGAAGTCGACGATGAAAAATCGGTAATGTGTCCATTGCAAGGGGTGATATAAGGTTTGGTATCAGGATCGTGAGCTATTTCACCAAGTTTTCCACTTATATACCACAATCTTAAATATTTATGAAAACTTTTTAATAACACTGATTTACCAAACATTTTAAAATCCTCACTAGTCAACGACATCACGGTGTTGAATAATAGTATTTCGTTAAAAACGCTGCTTATATTGGGTTCCCCACTGCTAGCTAAAAATCAAACTAGAACTAGTTTAAACACGTTTAAAATATTAATACTCACAAGTTTTGCGACTGATTCTCGAATTCCTCACAACGTTCAAAAAGCTCTTCATCGTAAAATGAGTTTTGAAGATCCATGTTGTAGATTGACTTTCACGGCTGTTGGTAGTGGCACAGTATGGTTAGTTTTTGAATTGCTTATTTATAGGCCAAAATCATTTGTTCGATGGTGGGGGGTGGTTTGATGTGGGTGGAGTTGGAAATAAGGTACGGTCTCTTTTATTTTTTTGCGTTGATGAAATATTTTTTACAGTCGTTTTTAGCTGCAATATGTTTTGTAATCTTGTAAATTAATTATTTTGTGTTCGAATAATGGTCATCGTCTTCAGTTTGTGTCTAGTATTTGATTCGGGTATCCGCGAATTTCCAGTGTTGTTCGTTTGGGACACCTTGCAACTTTTTCATATCGTAGACATCGATTTTGATAAGGTGAGTGCTCTTTGAAACATCATCTATGCGGGAAGATATATAATTGGTACCTCCATTTGTAGAGCGGGCAACAGTAGATGAATATTCCGTAGCCTGCTTCTTTTTAGGCTTATCAAAGAATACATCAATGTTGTTAGCTCGTTTTTGGGTTTGAATTTTGAGTGGTTTTGGGTCCTGGACTTCATCATCACTCAAATGACCATAAAAATAGTTTTTCAAAGTGTACTCAATAGAGTTCTCATTTGATATCTAAAACAAAAAATATAATGTGGGGATTGTTACAAATATAAATATATCTTGATACTTATATAAATAATGTTTGAAGCTTACCTCCATTTTAAGCCGTAGCAGCAGCGCAGAGCAGTCTACCAGTAGAGTTATAAACTTAAAACTGGTAACAATGGACACGTACAACAATACCTAATTCTCACTACTTCGAGCACACCTTGACGACACTGTTTCCGTTCTAGACACTGTTTTTAGACGAACTAATCTGAACGAATGATGGTCCTATCTACTGGAGTGCTGCTTTTATTAGCCGCACACACACACACACACACACATACACACAAATGCTGGTGATAAGACAAAAAATCTATAAAACGGACACCTGTTTGTCGCGACATGTCGAAACACGTTTCTTATCCGCAGCAGTACCTGCTTGAAGCCTCCGAGTATTTCCAATAAAAAAATCTACACGTTTGATCCTGCTTAGCTAATTTGAAATAAAATACAAAAACCATTACGTTTCGTAGTAAATAATGACATTTATCGTTTTTTCAAAGTCAAAGTCAAAGTAAAAGTATTTTTATTGTAGACTGTGGGTACACAAATACAACAGTTGTTATGTTTTTTACAGGCGTTCCAACACAATCAGCCAGTTTTGGCATACAATATTTCTTAATTGTATTAAAGATTTTACACTACATTTTAAATTACAGTGACTTATATTACTTAGATTCATAATTTCCCATTCATTTTTACATGTCAAGCATTTCTTACATCTACAAAGTGGTCATCTATTCTATAATACGCCTTCTCCACACACCATTTATACAGTTTAGCTTTGTATTCTGGGAAGTCAGTTCTTTTTAGTTCTTCAGGTAAGTGGTTAAATATTTTAACTGCCATGTACAGTATGCTTTTTCTGTAGTGTGCAGTGTTAGAAGTTGGCAAAATAAGGTACAAGCCGTGATTTTTTGATGTTGTTCTCGGGTTCACCTTTGCAGTTCTGTAATCTGATATATTTTTCTTAACATATAGACAAACTTCAAATATATACAGTGAAGGTAGGGTTAAGAGTTTATATTTTATAAAAACTGGCCTGCATGAAACTCTTGGTCCCATACCATATATTGCACGAACACACTTTTTTTGTGTCCTAAATAGTTTTTGCATGGATGACGAGTTTCCCCAAAGTACGATACCATAGCGCAGATTAGACTCGACATGGCCATGATAGGCCAGTAAAGCTGTCTTTTCCGATGCAATATTAGCTAATTTACGCAGAACAAATACAAAGCTATTTAATTTTTTTGAGACATAGTCTATGTGTGATTCCCAGTTTCCATGAGTGTCCACCATAATACCCAGAAATCGTGCTGAGTCCACCTGTTCGATGTCAAAGCCATTGTATGTAAGTTTTATCTTCATGGGATTGCCTTGTGGAGCACAGAACTGCATGAGATTTGTCTTTTTGAGGTTAACTCTTAGTTGATTGCTCTGTAACCAATGGTTGACTTCACAGAAGACCTGATTCACCTCTGCTTCGTACGTGTCTAGATTTCTGCCACATATGACCACAGAACAATCATCCGCAAACAAAATTACCCTATGATTGGTAATATTTGGGAGATCGTTAATATAGAGCAAAAATAATAGCGGGCCTAGTATACTACCCTGAGGTACGCCCTGCTTCACTATTGCCACATCCGATCTAACTTTAGCAACTGTTTTAGACTCATTGCACAAATGCGTCACCTCTGTGAATTGTTGCCTATTATCTAGGTAGGACTTCAGCCAATCATAGCATCTCCCTCTTATACCATAATTGTCCAACTTGTGCAGGAGTATCTCATGCGAAACTAAATCAAACGCCTTAGACATATCCATAAAGATGGTAGTAACCGGCAGCCGCTTGTCTCGACATGTTGTTGTAATTTTAAGAAGTTCCAGAATGGCCAAAGTTGTTGATCTGTCTCTCCGAAAACCAAATTGACTTCCACTAAGTATTTTGAATTTTTCCAAAAAATTCATGAGTCTGGCATAAATAATTTTTTTGTATACTTTTGATAGTATGGGAATGATGGCAATCGGTCTGTAATTCTCGGAACAGTGGGGGTCCCCTTTTTTAAATATGGGTTTGACTATTGTAAGTTTAAGTCGGGCTGGGAATATCCCTCGTGTCATTGAGGCGTTGATCAGATGCGTAAGCGGCAAAACCAAATACTCTGCATTCTCCTTTATTATCATTGTCGTGAGTTCGTCATAACCGCTCGATCTGGAGTTTTTTAGACCACGGATGATTTTATGAACCTCTAAAGGGTCGGTAGGATACAAAAATATTGTGGATTTGTTAGGAGTCCCCATATAGCCAGATGCCTCTGTTGGATTAGTGCTGTTTGCATCTTCGACAGCCGTGAACTGTTTATTAAATGCATTAGCAATTTTCTGAGGGTTAGTAATAACCTGTGCTGAAAATTTCACATCTGTGAATGTTTGCACTCTTCTCTCTTTACCAAGATGCTCGTTAATCATGTTCCACGAAGCCTGTGCAACGTTTTCTGCATTTTTGATTAAGTTACTGTTACTTATTTTCTGTGATTTTCTGATACACTTTCTAAGTAGCCGCGAGTATGTTTTGTAATGTAATTTTGCCTCCAACTTGCGCTCCGACCGCCCGCCGTTTAAGTATGCATAATAAATATTTCTTTTGTTTTTAAATGATGTTTTTGACCCTCTTGTGATCCATCGTAATTTATTACTACTTTTAATTCTAACCCTGACAATCGGAAAACAAAGGTCGGAAAGCAACATAATTTGTTCATGGAACATTTCAAACGCCTTGTCCGGGTCTTCACACGCATATACATCAGAGAAAGTCAGTTTTTGCAAACACTCACTAAACTTTTCTCGATTTACTTTCGAATAGTCCCGTTTTTCAACAAACTTATGTGTTGCACGTTTCAGTTTATTCTCCACGGGTATTGTTATTAGTTGCGCAGAGTGATCAGATAGATCCAAGTGGTGAACGGCGATGTTCTCCTTGACAGTTGGAAAATTAGTCGCAATATTATCTATGCATGTTTTCGAGTGTTCAGAGATACGAGTTGGTTCATTGATTTGCAGTTTAAAGTTATAATTCGATAAAACGCCCTCAAACTCCTTCGTTGCTTCTGAATTTAAATTCATCCTATTGATGTTAAAGTCACCGCATATAACTATTTTCTTTTTATTTCTACCGTTTCTAGTTAAAGTATGTAATATTTGATCAAGTTTAGAAAAAAACAACTTCAAATCAGCCCCGGGAACTCTATACATACACAATAAAATGATATTGTATTCTGCGATTTCAACTCCGCAACATTCAAAAATATTTTCTACACAATGTTCTCTAATCCATTGCAGGTCGGTGTGTCTCAGACATTTCCTACCCAAAATACATACACCGCCTCTTTTATTTTTATGCCTAGAATAAGCTGACAACAGGTGATAGTCCTTTAAAACGACACCTTTTTCTTCCCCCGACTTTATAAAGGTTTCACTGACGCATATAAGTTGTGGGGCAGTCCCCTGATCTTCATAGTCATGTAGGACTAATTCGAAGAAATCTAACTTATTCAGCAATCCCGCAATATTTTGGTGGAAAATGCTGATGTCACTCCTTAGCTTTGCTGAAGAGGAGTCGGTGACCCTGGTGCTTGATTTTGTTCTTGGGGTTGACCTAAAAAAAACCCATTTGTATTAGGCTGTGGCGGTATTTTTCCAACTTCGGCTTGAGACAGTGTAACTGTATAACTATAATTATAATGTATTAGACAAGCTTTTAGGTGACTGAAAATCTCAGTTAAGCCAATATTGTTTATTAGTCCAGACCGGGTCCAAAACATTTTGCTGGTATAATCCAAATTACAATTCGAATCCAGTAAGTACGCGTATTCATTCTGCAGTATGTCTAGGTACAATATGTCATTAAAAACTTCAATTCGCTTATTCAACAAAGTATTATATCTATTGAGCTTAAAAGTTGGAGTGCAGATAATTAAATTAGTGTTTTTTATACAACTAAGCTTACTTCTAATCATTGTAACAAGTGCATGATAATTACTAGTTTTTTTTAAAGTCCTTATGTCCTACTAAGATTATGCATAAGTCTTCGATAGTGAAATCCCGTAGTTTACTATTGATTCCTTGCAGTAGCTGAGAAATTCCTCCATGAGTATACAGGTAATGGCTAATTTTGTATCCATCGAAGGTGTTTTCAGCCGTTCTGAGCACAGCATTGTTGTTGTAGCTGCTTACAATGCATAACTTGCGTTTAGCTTGCGGTTGTACTTGCGACTCAGCCTGCGATTCAACCCGCGATTCAACGTTCGATTCAACTTTTTCGTCGTCTTGCAGCTCAGATTGATGACTTGTTTTGGGTGATTGTGATGCTCCAGTGCCTGACATAGGTTCTGGATAGTCACGGCGATTTTTGGGAGTAGATGCAGAAGTCCTCCGATGCATGCTGTGGAGTATTGTGTCGTTTTCAATGTCACTGGTTTGCGTTAACGAAACAATCGAGTCCTCCTTCGATGTACTTGATGTCCGTGAATTTTCTAGCATCCGACAAACTGCGTTGGATCGCTGAGCACTCGAAGTTTTTAGATGGCATAGTTGATTGATTCTTCTATAAGTAGGAGTTGATGACATTCTGCAAAGCATTTTCGAGGTATGACAGCAACGTTTAACGACATCTGAAGCTGTTACAGTTCTGTACATAGCAATTTTATGCTTGTATTCGTCGTTTGAGCGTCTTAACTCTGATACTTCTAAACATAGCTTAGCGATTTCCTCATTCGCGATGTCCAATTCACTTTGAAGATCTTCTACTTGGTGTTTAAGGCCCTTCATTAGTGATAAAGATAGTTCACCAGACGACATATTAGGTAGGCTATTTTGACTACAATTCAATTTGCTTTCTGAGGATAATAGTATAATGTCGTCTGAAAAGTTCAGTCTGTTCCTGTGTTTTCGTACTGTGATATTGTCGTGGAAAGACATATCGACTACAAGTATAAAACTTAAGGCAAATTATATTCCGATTCTAGGTCTATTTTTTTCTTTGTCTGTTTTTGTTTTTATTTTAATTTATCAGGTAAACAATAAACATGTAGTACTGAGTAAACCAGTCGTGCGAGACACCGGTCGCCCGTGTTTGCGCCGTAAGCCGCAGGTCTCGGTATTATGGTCGTATTCACTGTAGGCGGTGGGTAGATTTAACACTTAACGTAACACTTTTTAATTTCGCACTTTGAAACACGATTTAACGCACTTAAACTTTTTGTTTCTGGATATGAATTTCACTGTATGATAGCTTAGGCCTTGTTCTTCATTTTAATATCAGATTTTGCGGCTAATGATATCGATTTCCATCACTTCAGAAATAAAAAGCGCAGAGCCGATTTTTTTTTTTTTTTTTTTTTTTTTTTCTAAGGAAATACATTAATAAAATGGGCACCTGTTTGTCGCGATATGTCGAAACACGTTTCTTATCCACAGCAGTACCTGCTTGAACCCTCCGAGTATTTCCAATAAAAAAAATCGACACATTTGATCCTGCTTAGCTTCATATATTCCTAGTTTTAATTTGGAATAAATTACAAAAACCCTTCGTTTCGTAATAAATAATGTCATTTATCGTTTTTCTTAAACTATTTATGTTCTTTCTATTCCCACGACCCATGTCAACTAATTTATTACTATAATATAAGTTCTCATTCCAACAAAATTGCGATTGCTTTTGCTCGAGAAAAGAGCAAATAAGACAATGTTCTTATTAAAATAAAACGCTTTGAAGAAACACATAAATAATCCCAATAAATGTATGCAGCCTACCCTGAGAAAATAAAAAACAACAATAGAACACACCTGTCGCACAAAAAATACGTACATGTCTCTACCTGCGTTATAGTTAGGCCGCAAATCAAAAAGTGCAAAAACAGTTTTAACAGAATTATCAACACTGTGAGAACATATAAAAAAAAACATGAAATTAATATTACTAAGTCGTGGTTTCAATTAGGTTAGGTTAGGTTAGTTTAACTAAATCGTTGCATGTGAACCGCGGGTGGTTCAGTACATACCACAGAAACAGTAACCTCCTTACCATTAAAAATTTTCCACCCCACGGGTGTTTCAGTACATACCACAGAAACAGTAATCTCCTTACTACTAAAAATTTTCCGCCCCACGGGTGTTTCAGTACGTGTCGCGGAAACAGTAATCTCCTTACTACTAAAAATTTTCTGCCCCGCGGCTGTTTCAATACATTCCACAGAAACAGTAATCTCCTTACTACTAAAAATTTTCTGCCCCGCGGGTGTTTCAGTACATACCACAGAAACAGTAATCTCCTTACTACTAAAAATTTTCCGCCCCGCGGGTGTTTCAGTATATACCACAGAAACAGTAATCTCCTTACTACTAAAAATTTTCCGCCCCGCGGGTGTTTCAGTACATACCACAGAAACAGTAATCTCCTTATTACTAAAAATTTTCCGCCCCGCGGGTGTTTCAGTACGTGTCGCAGAAACAGTGGGTCAAGCACGAATTGTCGATTCCTGCGTAACGTTACGGTTATCGTATCGAGATCGAGAAACCTCATACTAAATTTTAGTTCCAAATACGCTCACGGGCGGGCGCTGTTCCAAACGTCATACAAACTCGACAACGTTTACTATTCAATTTTACATTACGCAGCATTCGTCAAGTCGTGCTCGACCCTCTGTAATCTCCTTACTACTCACAGCCACAAAATAACTAATGCGCAGCGTCGAACGTCGCAAACTGCGCGAGACGCTGCGCGGGCGTTGGCGTTAATGAGACGCTGATGTTCGAAAAACGCTAAATGTGACTGGGCCCTTTTATAGCGAGTAAGTTAAAAGTTTTAAGTTACTTTCGCATTTATAATATTAGTTAGGATGAACTAACTAATATTATAAATGCGAAAGTAACTTTGTCTCTCTGTCTGTCTGTTTGTTACCTCTTCACGGGAAAACCGCTGCACCAATCTAGATGAAATTTGGTAAGATAGGTTTAATATTGAGGAATAACATAGGCTATTTTTGTTCGGGAAAATTATATAGTTCTAGCGGGATAGCCGAATCTACGCGAACGAAGTCGCGGACAACAGCTAGTAAGACATATTAAAAAAATACATAATTTAAATCTAGTGAGTTCATTTGTGTATTGCAGTGCGATCCCGACTATTCGATTCACAAAAAAGTAAAACCGCCTTCAAAACAAAAACCTTAGAATAAAAACGTAAAATAATCCTCTAAAATAATGATAAATAAATAAAATAAAATAAAATGCGTTTATTTCAGATAACAGAAACTAAAGCCTAAAGTTTTATGGCCTAGCACTAAGCAGCAGAAATATGAAGTCGGTGCTTCATTCAAAGAATATTCCGCTCGCACCGCACCGACTTCATATTTCTGCTGCTTAGTGCTAGGCCATAAAACTTTAGGCTTTAGTTTCTGTTGTCCGAAATAAACGCATTTTATTTATTTATCATTATTTTAGAGGATTATTTTACGTTTTTATTCTAAGGTTTTTTTTTGAAGGCGGTTTTACTTTTTTGTTAAAAGATTTTTATTTCACAATTTTACGTTGATTTAACATTTTCAGAATTATCCTTCAACTCCTAACCGTTAAGGAGTTGTACCTTCCATCATCAGCTCATCAACATAAAATGATGACTACCGGACGTTAATACTTGAATAGCCTTAGAAAATATATGAAACACATGATACGTGCCTATAAAATTTGAGGGTTGCCCTCGATTTCCCTGGGGTCCCATCATCAGATCATGACTTGGTGACAATGGGACCACCTCAGGAGTATACCCTTTCAAATAAAAAATAATAATTTGAAAATTGGTCTACAATTGACGGAGTAATCGATGTACATACATAAAAAATAAAAAAAAATAAAAAAATACATAGAGTGGAACGTAGAACCTCCTCCTTTTTTTGAAGTCGGTTAAAAATGCGTTCAGCTATCGCCTGCACAGCGCAGTAGGTCTAGCACAATTCACAGTCTATCTCGCGCGAGAACAACAACTGCCCGTCCTTTCCTGTCACTAAGAATGCAACGGGACGGGTAATGTAATTTCGCGCGACAAACAAAGTTGCGGCCAGTCATGCTAGCTCTACAGAAGCGAGTATTCGTTGAGCAGACGGCGATTTGTAAGTTTTATACGCGTATTGCGTATGCAGTGGGCGCAAAGTGCACGATAAAGCTTTACTCTAATCCTGAAGCCAACGTCAGCAGTTGTCATGTCACGAATTACTCACAAAATGGCAAAAGAACGCCTCACCCGAGCACGCCCGAGCGTGGTCGGAAAAAGCCGAACATTGTTTCGCAGAGCAGCAGTCAGTACTTACGAAAGGAGTAGACAACGCGTTAATAAGTCGTTACGGTCTTGACTACGGTTGACTTACTAACACTGTGGACTTTGGGTCGAGTACAAAATTCACGAAAAATGTGTCTCAGTACAACACGGCATTTTTCGATGACAGCCATACGTCATAGCGCTGTCGTTCGACCAAACTACAAGACTGATTGTCTCTCGGTTAGTTTAGTGGTCTTTTTTGCAAATTAGTGGTCTTTTGTTTCGGACGTTTTCAAGCGCTAACCCGAAGCCCATAGTGTTGGTAAGACAATTGACAATTGACATTGTCATTTCACAGTTCAATATTTCAAAAACGGGTAAACCATCTCGTTTAAACTAGCTTTCGATTAAAAAAACCGCAACGACATCGGTCTATTCGCTTAGAAGCTATGTTGCCACAGACAGATACACAGACGCCTCTTTGTGTCGGAGGTTAAACAAAAAAACTAAAGGCAACTCCGGTCAGAAGTGTTTCGTGGCAGCAGATGTTCGATTGTGTTGAAATGAAATTCCGTCGTCAGTTCGCTTCACATTTTCTATGTACGTGTTCGGAATAAGCGGCACGGCGTGTTGATTTGATATTTACGGGAAAATGCTGTAAAAATTCACACAAAAATACGCGCAAATTAGCATCGACAACACATGTACATATATTATGTTTCCCTTTGGGTAGGCGGGGGGTGCAATTTGCTCCTAGCTTCTTTATTGGAATATTAGCATACAGTCATGTCGGGTATAACTCGACTTTACTACATGTGACTGATCAGATTACTTCGTTACGACTCAGTTTACCGTGTAGTACTTTCCTTACATTGAAAAAAATTGCTGTATTTTTAAACAAGTTGATAAGAATTCAAAAACGTATTCGGTTTTGTCGTAGAATATGCTTAATCATAATATTTTCATTTTGAGGTTGAGTATAATCAATAATCATACAGACTAAATGCGCTCTCAAATGACGGCCATCGCATACGAATTCGAGGCTAGAGACGTTAATGTAGCGTTGAGGTATCTTTAGATCCACACACACACGCACACATACACAGACTTTTATTCTAGTGTCAAATAGTAGAAACTAAAAGTTGAACTTGCAGGGGGTTGGTCGCGGTTTATACAATCCATCCAATTATTTACAAATTAATTACAGTAATATCTTTTATAACAAAACCAGTCAGACCGTTTGAATCAAAACTCGTAGAATCGCGCCAAGACCGAGTCTTTTTTTTAACCCGCGGTAAATGCTATGGGCGACGGCGTAGCGTCATTCAGCCATCAACAGCCGAAAAGGTTAAAAAAAAAAAAAACACTTGCACACTGAATATGTATACGCCTTTAGCTGGCACCACTGGTATATAGCTAAATATTAGCTGACATACGAACTGTCACAATTGCAATATGCTGCCGAATGCCTTCTATCAGACTTCTGCTGTACTATTTTGTGTATGTCGATGTAAATTTTGTGCCAATGCAATCCTCTATATTGCTGGATTCAGCTGAAGTGGAAGCTTTAAGCGCAGCTTTTTTTTTTTCACTGAGACCGCCAAATCTATGAAAAATCGTCCACGACTTTG
Organism: Clepsis dumicolana; assembly: GCA_963691665.1. NCBI lineage: Eukaryota > Metazoa > Arthropoda > Insecta > Lepidoptera > Tortricidae > Clepsis > Clepsis dumicolana. The sequence continues at coordinate 7,562,869 of OY829527.1, read as the reverse complement.
AAAGAAAAAGAAAGAAAAACCTTCACGTATTTTAAACTGAAAACTTCTCGGAGGTAAATTACAGATTTAAATTTAATGAAAAAGTCGTGTTCGAGAAACGTCTGGGCGTCCGTGCGGAAAACTAACTGAATTAGACGATTACAGTTCGATTCTGTTGGCAATCGGGCTTTAGTAATGGGAATTCAGGTGGGAAATCCGGTGGAAATAAACGTATCACTTATATAAGTCTACTTTTACCCCACTTGTAGTAATATTGGTGGAGTAGTGCCTTTGTGAAGTTCGAGTAAGGCAGGGAAAACTTTGAACACGAAATGTGCGAAATTGACGACTGAAAAGCACGTAGGAAGTTTATAATTTAAAACTATCTTTTATACGTAGGTAGGTAAGTAAGAAGTAAATAAATGATTCCGATGAGTAGACGTTTACATATTGCACGTTTTTTTTTTCGATCAAAGCTCTGCTTTGTACATCTCTGCCTTATGGTTGGCTACATTTTGTAATTTTCACCAGGTAATTTTTCATTCAAATTAGTTAATTATAATAAAAAATATGGCTCTACGGGAAATAGGGAAGAGAGAAAGAATAGATACTTTTATTCGCACATAAACGCATTAATATCTTTTTTAATGAGACAAGGAATAAGCGAGCAATCACAACCGGAAAATGTGTTTTTCTAAGGTTAAGAAAAGTCTGAAGTTTTGCTCGGTGTAAAGTTTCAGAGTTTCAAGTTCTTATCACAGTGAATCGGCAAAACTATTCACAGATGAAATATACACCTCTCTTAAAAGAGTGTACTTATTTTATTTTCTATTTAAAAAACTTTCATTGTATTACGCATTGTACCGTTAATACGAACGACGTTTCTCACGGCACATTAAGTAGGTAATTTGTCTCGTACCGCTACTTGCCACAGGATACAGTCGCCCACTTATTCCGATATAAAATTATTTACATTTTAGTGCGAGTTTCAAGCTTACAGCTGACCTGTTATTTGCTCTGCGGCGACTCAGAGCCACTACTCCGAAGTCCGAAATTCGAAGTTCGTATCCGACCGCCTTTTTCGCATTCGTGTTAACCTTCGTTGGCGTGAGAGGGCCGGTCGGATACGAACTTAGGATTTCACAGTAGGGGGGGGGCTCAGGTCACTGACACAAAAATAACCAACTTAGAAAAGTTGAAAAACTCCCGACATTGTCATTTCAAAAACAGGTGAACCGATTTTAATGGAACTTGGCTTAGGACCATCTCGATTAAACTAGCTTTCGATTAAAAAAACCGCAACGATATGGGTCCATCCGTTTAGGAGCTATGATGCCACAGACAGATACACAGATGACACCCCTCTATTTCATCGGTGGTTAAAAAGAAATAAGCTCAATGTCCCTCAAATTTCTGCCGAAAAACTTTCTGCTCAAAACATAAGCTGAATACATAATGAATTACGGCGACGATCCACCTCGGAACGGCCGTTGAAAAATCACCCCGCGATAACCGGGGATAGCAATTTATGCAAGGGAAGCGACCAAATGAAGCAAAAACACTATTATTTGGCTGCGTCTTGCGAAAATTTATACGGAGTGTTCACTTTTATTTAACAACATCGGGTTGGGGCAGAGGTTGGGGTGAAGCGGGGTGTTTCATTAGTGAAGGTACTTTTAGTTTAAAAAGGGTTTGGAGGCCTTGTTTACTTGTTACCCGACTGCGAAACGCAAAGGAGGGTAATGTGTTTGTCGGCCTATGTATGTATGTATGTTTGTTCCTTTGTGGTACTCTAGAGACCGAACGCGTATTCCGATTTTAATGATTCTTACGTCAATCGATTCTTGTTAATTTTGTGAGTGTCACGAAATATATGACAGTAATTTAAATGCAATACGGCTACCATCGGACGCCATAATGTAAAAAATAAAAAAAATTAAGTCAACAAAATATATCAAGTGGGGTATCATTGAATAGGTATTTGAAAATCAATTTTAGGTTTCTTACACCATTTTGCATTTTGAGTGACCATTAAGGATCTATATCTGTTTAAAGTTGGTTCAAAACCATTTTCAGTTTATACGATTAAAAAGCTTTAAATCTTAAGCTAAGCCAGGGATTCACTAGAGGACAAATATCCCGAGACACGTGTCGCTAACATTGCCCAACCTTGTTCGACTAACAATCTCTTTACAAAAGGTATCGTGCTGTGCAGCCAGATAATAATCAAGCGAAGTTGCTCGACTATTTTTAGAGTTCTGCACCTCAAAAGGAAAAATGGAGCCCTTACAATAATAATAATAATATGAGGTTAGTTAAGTATAAATACAGCAAAGTGGTTTTAGTATGTAGGTACATATTATATAAACTAAAATGAAAACAAACACAAATTAAAAATACAGTAAATAAATGCACGATCGTCCAGCGCCGCTAGTCAGATTTACGAGGCAGCGGCGGTGTGCAGCTGCATCCAGGGTCTCATCAGCGAGGAGTCCCATCGGCCACCGAGCGCGCGCAGGACGCTTTTGGGACTGTCGCGCAACCGACTGAGCAACGGTCACTATAGGATCACTTTGTTGTCCGTCTGTCTGTCAAGACCCTTTTTCTCTGGAACGCTTGGAGGTATGCTGAAATTAATACCAAATAGGTACTCAAACCTGCAGTCCCATGAAGGTGTGAAAAAAACAAACTTCTAAGTCAACGCAATCAAAAGATACAGTCATTGAAAAGGTTGTTTCCATACAAATTGCCGTACTACAAAAACCTAAAGGGTACTTCCAGTTGTTTTAGAAACTTGACATTTGGTATGAAGGTAACTCTTATAGCACAATCACTCAGAAAAATCTTAAATTTTTATGTCTGTCTGTATATGTCATAGACCAATATAAAATGACTCCTCACTGCGTACATTTTGCTTAGGAGCAGGGCTCTGCTAATACTGGACATGGACACTGGGGAAAAGCGTTAAAATCTTTGTGTGCGGAACCCTCGTGCGCGAGTCCGACTCGCACTTGGCCGGTTTTTTAAACGCTTTAGCACTCACGCTACGTCTTTTGAGCGTGTTTTGACAAGCTCTCTCTCTAACACAAGCGTTAATGAATAAAGCTATCCTACTTGGCTGAATAAACCCCACCCTCAAAAATAATTCAATCCCGTTACTCCCAGCACCGTGTACTCAGAACTTCTAATTAACATATCTCGAAGCCAGGTCGGCGCGTATTTTGCTTGTCGCATAATTTGCCACTTTCTTGTTTACCACTTCGAATGTCAAATGCAAATGTTACAATTTGACTAATGTTTGCAAAGGTGATCATGATTATTGCTGTTTTATTCTGTTTATTGTTTCAATCTGCTTTCCGCGTTGTAAGTAGTGACCCGATTTAGCTGTATAAGATTAACATACATACATAATTTTCTCGCGTTCTTTGTGGACAATGATAGTTACATAAGCATAAAATAGTTGAAGCCCGAGTAGAAGATTCTTTAAAAAACCCAATAATTTTTTATCGCAACTCAAAAAATCTCTAGGGTTACTTAGTGTCAATATTAAGAGAGGTCTAAATAAATAAAATAAATAAATATCATGGGTCAGTCGAGTTCTCCAATATCTATACAGTCAACTGTTCAAAAATATCTATACACAGACCTTATTGCCAGTTACATAAGGTCCGTGTTTAGATGTTTATGAACCGTTGGCTGTACAGATATTGGAGAACTCGACTGGACAATTGACACCAATCGACCTAGTCCCAAACTAGGCGAAGCCTGTACTATGAGTAATGGACAACGGATAAACATACTTATGTAGATAAATACATATAAATATAAATCCAGATAAATCCAAGAACTGAGAACAAACGTTCGTATTCATCATACAAACATCTGCCCCAACCGGGGATCGAACCCGGGACCTCAAGCTTCATAGTCGGGGTCTCTAACCGCTTGGCTATCCGGTCGTCCGGTCTGTTTGTCAATTTCCACCAATTATAGGCCAGTAGCTTGTCTCTCTTTGGTGGAGAATGATAGACCTCATGACACTGGCGATCCTAGCGGAATTTTGACTTGCGATAGCCTTCATTGAGCACTCTTTTCGACAGACCTCTTCAAACAACTCTACAGAATGAGGTGACGACCAACTACGCAACCAGTTCTTTTTAACCCCCGACCCAGAAAGATGTGTCTGTGTATCTGTGTATCTGTCTGTGGCATCATATCTCCAAAACAAATAGACCGATCTCGATGCGGTTTTCCCAATCTAAAGCTAGTTTAATCGAGATGGTTCGTATTAGCTAGGTTTCATCAAAATCTATCTGTTTACCTGTTTTGGAGATGTTGAACTTGGCAATTACAATGTATGTATGTAAGTAAATCCTTTATTGCACGTAATATTACAAAACAATTACAATAAATATGCCAAAACAAAAATGTAGTACAAACAATGCAAAGCAATGCAATGTCGGGGGTTTTTCAAATTTTCTAAGTTGGTTAGGTTTTTCAAACGCAATTCACTAGGAATGTAACATGTTTGCTATGCGACATGACTTTTGGCTAGAAAATAATGCATGGAGAAATGACATTGTCGTCATAGGCTAGTCATCCACTGCAAGACATCCACTGCAGTCCTGCGAGAAATGTGTCCCGCCCACTGCCCCTTAAGTTTCGCAATTCTCCGGGCTATGTCATCCTCTTATGTATCTTAGATATACCTAACATACAGCAAACAGCAGACCAAGTCACTACCACTTACTACATTAGAGTAACCATTATTGAGATTAATAATTAATGTATAATAGTACATGAAGGTACTCAATTTCCATCGTTGGCTTCATAAAGAAAATACTCCAACATTTAAATACTATCCGAAACTAATAACTAACAATCCCTGTGTTAGTAAAATAAATGAACCGCAAATCTTTTCAGTATTATTTTAACCCTCGAAATGCTGAATAGCGTCATAAATCAAGAGTTCCAATATTAAAATTTCAGCTCGCAATATTATTGTTAAATCGACGAAAATATAATTTAAAGGTAATAAATTAATTGAGCAAACGAATATTATTCAGATCAGCGAGGATTACTATTAATATTACTTTATTTAGCTTCTGGTCAAAAACCTTTGTAAGTGTTAGATTCCCGAAAGTACGAGTAACAAAAAAATCTTACGATAAAATACGTAGGTACACAGCATTACTTATTAAGAGGTCACAAGGGGGTGATTCGGACATGTCCAGGGTATTAAGCTTCGAAAGCCATTAAAAAAATCCTTGCAAATCTAATTTTAATAAGTAGGTGTTTTTTTACACTGTGGTAGGTAAGTGATTTTTATAAGTTGGTCAAATGGTAAACTACTTATTACTCGTTATTCCTTGTTGACTACGAAACCCTAAAAAGGTTCTCAGATCCTCAAACAATGCAAAGTATTTACTTACAATCCGTATTCAAGAAAAATAATGACAACAATATTTATTCCTTCTCACATTACTTTCCACAAAGACATTTAAATACCACAATAAATTTTACCTCAAACCATCCCAGCGTTTTTTGCTCCAATAACATTATTTCTGGAAAAATACTGCGTTTTCCTTATTTATAAACGAAATGTTAACATCGAAAATTAGACGGAAAAGGATCGCGGGATAAAATTCCCATATTGTCGCTTTTAACAGTAATCTTAAATAGGTTTCGTTCTTCATTTGTTTGTTGCTATGAATAGACAAAATCATTGTTGTACATTTTTATGTACAAGTAATTGAAAACGTAATACAACATTACGTACATTACTAAAGGTAAGTAGTTTATTGTTTTAACATAGACTGTTATCTTGCGAGTGCTATGCTCTTGCCGCCAAGCCGATTTCGAGTCAGCGGTGCCAAACGGAATATGAACGCTCGTGTCACATGATAAATTTTAATTTCGCGTGCGCGCGTAAGGTAACGGTCAAAACAGAAGGCAATCTTTTATGCCTACACTTTATTTTTGTTCAAGAGCGAGCCTTCTGTACTTTATAGAACTAGGTATGTATCAGTTATTCTGTGATTTAGGTTTTAATGCGGCGTTGCGTGTAAATGCCGTTCTAGACGAGCTGCATTCTGACTGATTATCATAGCATAACACGTGGAAATGCAGCAATTAATAAACCATATCAAAATTGCGCTACCGGCCGTCGCAAGAAGTGTACAGACCTAAAAATTTAAAATAATTAAAGGAAGACCATATTTAAAACTAACACTATAATAAAAACGAACACCGAAAGTACTCGCGCCGCGTTAAGTTGAGAACTCCAAAAACTCGCAGGATATTCACGCAATTTCTTTTTTTACAAATGGCGACAAAAACTTTCAATAGGTACCAGCCAGTTCCGAGTTCTGAGAGCCCATTAGAGACGTCGTAAAGACTAAATTAGTACTGAGTGCCTCTGAAATTGTACCAATTTCGGTTTAACACGAGGTGGTCCACTTAGCTATGCCCTGGTTTATAATTGTAGTTTTGGAACTTTAATAAGACCTTGTACGTTTTCCTCGAGGCCTTTTACTTGAATTTCTGATCGTAGAACATCCGGCAGCACTTCGCACACAATGGCTAGTGCTAATTACACCATAACCTTGAACGTCTGCAAGTTGAAGTGGCAATGGGCTGGGCTCATTGCTCTTAGAATTGCTGACCATTGGGGCGTTAAGGTTGTCAAATAGAGACCATGTACCATGAGGTGCGATGTGGACCGACATTGCCGATGGGCCGACGACTGGTTAAGGCTGCCGGTCACCGGTGGATGCAGAAAGCTTTCGACCTTCATTGTGAAAGTCTTTGGAGGAGACCTATGACCAGCAGTGGACATTCGGATTGATAGAAGATGAAACACCTACTAGACCTACTGCGTACGGAGAGGCCACTAACCACATTTCACCGGTATCAACATCTACCACGCAGGCAACGATTCCAATATACTTAAGTTGGAAGTAATAGATAAATGTAGCAAAAAATTAATAATGAAGCATCGTGGGACAATAAAATTGACACAATTCACTTAGTTCCAAATTAAGCAGATCTTGTGTTATGGGTACTAGACAACGAATCCACATTCGTACTCATATTCATCATGCAGATATCTGTCTCGGTCTAGGATCTAACCCAGAACCTCCGGGACTAGGCCATCCGGTCGGTCGATCGGTATGGGATGCCCAGTGCCCGATTCTGCCTCTAATCATAATTCATAGCAATAAAAGTAAAGCTACCATATCAATTATCGCAAATAACGTGTCAAATTGTACTTAATTAAACATGATTTCTAACTTTTTTTAAATACACCATCTAACCAATGTGGAGACAGACTTTAACTTAATTTACTTAATACAAAATTATCTTGGTCTGGTCTCTGATGTTTGGGTTTCCTTAAACAATATCATACATCAGTGTTGATTTCACACCTCTTCTTTGTTGCAAAGCTCATAACGAATTTCAAAATTGGACTTGCCATTTCATTTTGCAACATGCCTCCCTGGGGAACCCAAAAGTTAGACATATTTATTAACAAACCGTAGTTCTGAAGTCAATTTGTAACTAGGATCGTAATATTCGTAGCCTCGGCACAATTTCTTAGTTAAATCGTACTTTCTTTGGCCAAGTTTGGTATAATTGTGATGGTTGATTTAGTTAGTTTACGAACTCTATACGAGGCATGATTGAGTTGAATGTCGATGTTTTCATCATATTTGATAATCAATTAGCTAAGTAAAGTTTTTTGAAGAGGTGCAAATTACATTTTCTTTTCAACAGTCGTCGTCTTAGTAATCGAGGAACTGCAGCTCTTTTATTTTTATTTCCTGGCATCAGTTAAAAATATTTTTTTAAATGAACGTGATGACATTTTGTGACATTTAATGGCTGATTAGCTTAGTGCCTAGCACTAGCCTAGAATTAAAAAGAAACTACGTCAACTGTCACTTTTGACATTGTCAAGAATGATTACCAAGTCTCGAGGTATTATTTTTTGACAATGTCAAAAGTGACAGTTGACGTAGTTTCTTTTTAATTCTAGGCGTCTGGATTATCCAGTAAGTTGGTGAAAGTAATCCGGATATTATCCGCTGTAGTACATCGAAGTTTTTCATCTGTGATTTCTCTACTACTCTTAATGGTACAGCGAACAGCAAAAACGCTATCATTTCAGCTGTACGCTAGGAAAATACGAACGCTTAAAGTAATTGAGATATGAAAGAGTGCAGTGTTAGTACGTGGAAGCCCTAGATTTATTTGATGGCGGAAAAGCCTGAAACTTTCTGGTTAATAGCGAAGGATTGTTGGCAGAGTTTAAAATAGCTGGCTCTTTCGTCCACGGTTTGGTACGGTTTAAAATGTTATTCGAGTTTCATTCACAGAAAAGGTGCGGTATATTTTTGGTTTGTATTCATTACACGCTGTAAGTTTATTTATGAATAAAATCATGGCTGTAAGCAAGCGCTGACAGTAAATGCAAGTAAAGCTACATTTTGTAAGTTGTGAAGCCGAGTTTAGACCTGTGCCCTTAGTGTAATCAAAAAGCACAAAATACGTCTTGATCGTGTTTGCGTTAAAGTGTCAAATAGTATGGGAATTGTTAAACACAAACGCGATCGAGACGTATTTCTTGGCCTGGTCGGCGATCACACTAGGCGCTCTGCAAGAAAACCTGACTAGTGCGAGTCAGACTCACGCACGAGGGTTCCGTACAAAGATTTCAACGCTTGTCTACAGTGTTTTAAGAAGTCCAGTGTTAGCAGAACCCTGCTCCTAAGCAAAATGTACCTACGCAGTCTGGGGTCATCGTATATTGGTCTGTGAAAACTACAGACAGACATTAAAATTTAAGATTTGAGATATTTCTGAGTGGTTGTGCTATAAGAGCTACCTTCATACCAAATTTCAAGTTTCTAAGACTACACTGGAAGTAACTTTTAGGGTACCTAGACATAATGAGAACGGGATATTGACCGCGATTGCCTTATAGGTTAATGCAATTAACCGCGAATCATTTAAAACTGTTAACCTTTAGGTTTTCAGGGTACGGCAATTTGTATGAAAACAACCTCTTTAATGATTGCATCTTTGATTGCGTGGACTTAGAAGTTTGATTTTTTCACAACTTCAAGAGACTGCAGGCTTGAGTGTTTGATATTAATTTCAGCATGCTACCTCCACGCGTTCCGGAGAAAAAGGGTCTTGACAGACAGACATACAGACGACCCATATAACCCAAGCCTTAGTGATGATGATGATTTAGAAATACAAATTGTGACAGCACGTATAACAACACCTTCCCATCGGGTGTTGAAAACAAATAAACAAGCTTTTACCCACAGCTTTGTTAAGCCTAATGAAAAAGCTCATATTTGCGTGCGGCAAATGCGTGCCAATTTCATGAAAAAACGCGTCACGAGTATATTACTTCCCTTTCAAATTGTTTAATGATATGTAGGCTTACGCCAATTGGTCCGTTTCGGATGTAAAGGTTTTTACGCGAATTCAATTGGTGTATTGGATTTTATAAAGCGCTGAACGATAATAGCGTTTGTTTTTTGAAGTGTGTACGGAATGCAGAGTTGGTTCGCTTTATAAAAAATAAGTGAATTATTTTATGAGGAAGTTACTCTGTTATATTAGCTCCATTCATCAAGCATATTGATGTAAAAAAAATAGACAGATACGCCACCGCTTCACCGCGCACGGACGAGCAATTCTTTTCTATTCTATTTTCCTTGATGGCGGCCAAAAGACTTGGGCCAATGTCGGTTTTTAATGACTGTGCACGAGCAATTAAAGATGATTAGGTGATTCGGTGACTTAGTACCCCTTGATGTTTGACATTATGTCAATCTAATGACAGCTAGAAAGCCGGAGGAGAACCAAATCTATCGATATTGCCCATGTGATCTCTAGCAGAAAGTGGAAGTGGGCATTTAAGCCATAGTCAGGACAACAGACGGGGTGGGCGGGTGATTGAGTGGAGGCCTAGGGTCATAGAAACGTAGGCAGGCAACCGATGCGTTGGACCGACGACCTGTTTAGGGTGGCCGGGAGGCACTGGATGCGGAAGGCGCAAGACGGAAGGAATGGCGTGCATTAGAAGAGACCATCACTCAGCATACACTCAGCATTGGGTGGAAAAGGGTTGAAGAAGAAGAGGAGAAGATAACGACAGCTAATGAGTGAAGGCCGCATTTTGTCAGCGCTGAACTGAACGGGTGCATTTCCTATCTTTAATGTTTTATATCGATGATCAAGCAACATGTTTTTCTTTAAGCACAGTGTAGGTTTGCATAGAATGGAACAAGCTTCAAGGCTGTATATCTGAAGCATAGTTTCTATGATAAAATGAGCAGACGTAATTTGATACATTAAGTGTCTGTTTCAGCAATCTCAGTTTGGTTCTATACATAATATCTAACAAATGAATGTGATGTCATGTCTGTTAGTTCTAACAAAATAAACAGAGACGGTATGATAGCTCTCTGTCAGATATACTTAATGAGGAGTGCTGAAACTTGCGGTAAGTCTGCGAAATAAGGTGGACATTAAATTTAGCCTTTTGGCTCATAAAACCACTGGCCGAAGGCTCTTGAATGGAAACGTAAAACGCCTGTGGGAATTATTAGGAATGAAAAGTAAGTATCGTAAGGCCATGTGGTTGCCAAAATTCATCAAGATTGGTTCAGGTGCTAAGGAAAGGATTTTAGTCCACCAATATTAGTAATCAATATTATTATTATTAATCTACCAACTGTACAGGAATTCATTGATTTAGTTATTCTCATAAGACATTTAAGTGTGGAAAGCTATTGAGCTTGCCTTAAAAATTGGAAAAGAGCAAGTCGAATTCGCGCCCCGAGGATTTCGAGCCATCATCTGATAATTCGTGCTACCTTACGTACGTTCAATGTACTTACTTAACGTAGCGCCATTTCTCGTCTTATAGTGATTTAATTATTTCTGAAAAACTAACGCTATTTAGAGACGTCGTTTTTTACTTGGGTAAACATTATCTAAATGCACTCTTAATTTTAAATGGATAGCATTAGAAACTCCTGGCATAGTCAGCTGTGACGAACAGGAAACCTAAAAACTAACCCTAAAATGAAACACTCGAATACTTATTCCAGTCATAGTGAAATAAAACGGATTACTCACGTCCATAAGAAAAATTTAGCCCGACTTGTTTCAAACTGGGTGCGGTTTTGGGGACTGCGGATTTGGGTGCGTCTCGCTGCTGCTGGGTCGTGTGCTCCCCGGGGAAGTACTACGAATTAGTTTGAAAAAAGTCGGGCTAAACTCGACTTACGTACGTGAGTGATCCGTTTTATTTCAATATGTTTGAGTCTCACGGTATTTTCATGTCAAAAGCACTTATTTCAGTGTCAATGGCCATCCCTTACCACTTAATTATAATTATTCACTGCTACAAATATGACTGCTTAAAAATAAAATTGTATCACTAATCCCTTCGATTTGTTAGCTCTCACAATTTTATTCTCAAAATTACTCTCAAACAAATGACGACCGAATAGCCTAGTGGTTAGAGACCCTGACTATGAAGCTTGAGGTCCCGGGTTCAAATCCCGGTCGGGGCAAATGTTTGTATGATGAATATGAGTGTTTGTTCTCGGGTCTTGGATGTTTAATATGTATATACGAGTAAGTATGTATTTATCTATACAAGTATGTTTATCCGTTGGCTAGTACCCATAGTACAGGCTTTGCCTAGTTTGGGACTAGCTCAATTGGTGTCAAATTGTCCCGTGATATTTATTTATTATTTATTTAAAGCGGAAATTTAAACAACTGAGCCTGCGTTATTCGTTTCCCAATTTTTTAAAAGAAATTCGATTCAATTAGTTCCAATTATTCAAAGGAGACAGACATTGGATTGACGGATTCCATTTTGATTGAAGCACGAAGTTTAAAGTAGACGACTGGAGTTGCCTTATCTTTGCGCTACATTTTTTTCTGTTTTTTTTTTGCGAGGTTTAAACGTGCAGCACACGTCTTTGAGTACTTTAGGCTAATGATGTTGCGTTCCTACAAAACAAACCAAATTGTCACTGAGGTGAAAAACACGTATTGTGGTCCTTGCCTTACTGGTAAGACACCTAATTCCTCACGTTTTATTATATCGGATGCTAGGTACAATTTATAATAATTAGTACGACAGTTTCGGATCTATTCAAAATGTTATCCTATATTTGCAGAGATTGTTGCCATCTCCTATCACAAGTGCCTTGTGGAAGCATTCTTTTACGAGTATCAATCTAAAAGTACTATTGAGTATTCGGTGCTAAAAGTGCGAACGGTAAACGTTTGCTTAATTTTACCGTCGTTGTGTATAGCCCACAATAAATCTCATTTAATTGAGTAAGTGGGCCGCTGCGTTTGCGATATTCACACACAGTGTGCTTGTTAAAAACAATACGGCCGAGCACGAAGTTTACGAATCCTGCGTAACGTTACGTTATCGTATCGAAATCGCGAAACCTCATGCCATAAGAATAAATAATAACATAGGTAGTAGAACGGAAACTCCCGCTCCGGACGGGCTCAAGGTCACGATATTAGAGTACTCGGTAAACGAGCTACTCAGTCAGGCTGTCACAGGTTTTTTTAATCGAGATGGTCTTTATCGAAGTTTCATTAAAATCGGTTTTTGAAATATTGAACTTTGAAATGACAATGTCGGGGGTTTTTAATTTTTTTCAAGTTGGTTATTTGACACTCGTCATCGGTTTGAACTGTCAGTTTTTGTACGATTGTGACAGCTAGCTGTTTCCGATACCAATTGTCAGCCCATACAAAATGAACACGATGCTGATTGCGAGTGAGTTAGACAATAAGCATGCGGGGCTGTACCTTTGCCTACCTGACTAACTCAGAGTTAACTTAACGCCAGATGTTGCGAATAGGTAATACTAATGAATTAACTACATGATGCAAGATGGAGCGACGACCTAGCAAAGATCGCGGGACCGCGGTGGATGCGGAAAGCACAAAACCGGTCTGAGTGGAGAGCCTTGGGGGAGGCCTATGTCCAGCAGTGAACGTCTTTTGGCTGATATAATGATGATGATGATGATACTAATGAATTAACTGTCTTGCCCAAGTTGGCGCAAGTCAGATTCAGGAACAGCTCGGTCGTCTAACCACTTTGTCCGGCAAACCCTTTATTCCCGGCCTCTGCCGTAATGTACTATTCCTTAAAAGTACACGACACTATATTCTGTGTACTGCATAAAAGCTGACTCGTTGAGTCTCGTTATAACTTTCCCGATCGATACAGAACCTTAGTTGACGACCCGAAATATTACGGACTGTGATTTTCTAAGCATCCGGAAAAAAACGCTTTTCGCTCGTTTAGTTGTAATGAGTTAAGCTGAGCTTTGTTAGCACTGGTTTAGCGAAGTTTGTTTTTCATTAGTTTTATAAAAAGTTTTAGATAGGTACCTAAGCAATAATATTTCAGTTTGTGTAAAATGTATTCGGAACCGCGGAATCGCGGGAATTGATTTCAGATGGTTAAAAAAAGACAAGTACATAATTATTATTGTACTTATGAATTAATAACCGTTCTAATAACGTATCTACACACATATCATAAGTCTTCTGGTTGGTATGCGTTCAGTAACCGTAGGAAATGACCATCATTACGACAGTCAGTTTTCATCTTCAAAAACCAATACAATTTAAAAACAGGCCTCAATAAAAAAAAATGTCGATACGAAACGTCAGCTCGATACGTTTGTCTATGATTTAAAAAAAAAACAGCTGAATTCGTGACAGGATTATTGTGCCTTCGGCTTCTGAACCCATCTTAGAGTAATAACATGTGTGTAGATGATGTAGTTAAAGTAATGTTTGCAACTCGACATAATTATTAGGCTTTAAAACACTCGTATGATCCTATTATGAAACTCGGCCCGGATAGCCTAGTGATAGAGACCCTGACTATAAAGCTTGAGGTCCCGGATTCGATTCCCTGTCGGGGCAGATGTTTGTATGATGAACACGAATGTTTGTTCTCGGGTTTTGGATGTTTAATAATTACGTACATTTAGTATGTATTTATGTTTATCCGTCGTCTAGTACCCATAATACAGGCTTTGCCTAGTTTAGGACTAGGTCAAATTGGTGTCAATTGTCCCATGATATTTATTTATTGTTATTTATTTATTTATCCGTTTACCCATAGTACAAGTTTTGCCTACTTTGGGACTAGGTCAATTGGTGTCAATTTTACCTGATATTTATTTTGTTTTATTTATTTATAATTTTGCATACGTTCAGCGACATTGTGTACATTCTTAACAACACTTTTTTTACACACCCACCATCACTATCGTTTCACAGGTACGCAACTCACCTCAACGCCTTAAAAACGTTCCTCCAACTTTCGCATGTCAGCAGGATTCAATTGAAAATCACTTGAGACAGTCCATAAAATTTAAGGGTAGACCCTAAAACACCTAAGATGGTTGCTACCATTGATAAGCGGACAAATGGACGCTTGTAAAACTGAGCAGGGTCCCGTAAATTCTCAATTTCGTTTCTTTTAACCCCTAGACGAAAAAGAGGGGTGCAATAAGTTTGACCTGTCTGTGAAAACTTAGCTTCCAAACGGATGGACCGATTTCGATGCGTTTTTTTAATCGAAAGCTAGTTTAATCGAAATGGTTCTTAGCTGAGTTTCATTAAATTTGGTTTCCGGTTTTTGAAATATTAAACTTTGAAATGACAATATCGGGGGTTTTCTTCTATGGTAGTCAAATTGCTAATTTTACTATCTCTATTAGTACTATTGAATGAGTCAAACCCGATAACAAAATAAAGATACTGACAGCTGTTTAATCCGCGTTTAATTCTCCAAATACATAAATAAAAAATATTATATTTTTAAAAACCTACCCAATGAAACAAGAATACACCGAAAACCAGAAAAACCCCGCGGATCGAACATGGATCGATTTTTTTTAATGTAGTGGACAGCGCCATCTGTGTGAAATACCTCGCAACGAGATAACAAACATAAAAGTTTAAAAATTCCAGAACAATACAAAAAGATAAATACTCCATTGAGATTACACGTTCAAAATGGCTCTCGTTTCCCGTGTAGCACAAAGCATTTTCGTCATGACACGATCTCATTCAATAATCTCGGACGAAACTTCGGGTTTTCCGCACCCGTAAGCCTGGGACCCTAGGCCGTCCATTTGGATGGTGGTCACGTACCACTCACACGACTCCCCGATCAGTGCTAGCCCATTGGTGAGATAAACAAAAAACTAGGAGTAAAATTAGAGTGTAAACCCAGTAAGAAATCTATTAAGGCGCTTCCCTGACCCAGACGCTGAAATGACTACTTTTTAGAGCCATTCTGTAGATCAATTTAAAAGTTTTAAGGCTTAGTTTTTAGGTGGAAGGGTCACACTGAAAACCAGCGCTACGGCTTGCCGCAGCATCATGCTGAGGGTGACCCTTTTAGTGCTATTCGGCACATATCTTTAATCGTTAGTTTCTAAGCTGTCTTTGTTAGTTAATAGTGTTTGCATTGTCTGGTTATTGTTGATTATTGATTTGTTTTATCTGTATGTGTATGTGTCGAATTAGTTTCTAATAAATATATGTTTCTTTCTTTCTTTCTTTCTTTCAATTAAACGATAAAAACGAAATATATAAATACATTAAGTATCTATAACATCTTAACTCAACCTGGTGTGAGGAAACCTGCACACTCCTGCGAAGCAATTCAATGGTGTGTGTGAAGTTCCCAATCCGCACTGGGCCCGCGTGGGAACTATATAGCCCAAGCCCTCGCATTCTGAGAGGAGGCCTGTGCCCAGCAGTGGGACGTGGATAGGCTGATGATGACGAACATCTTAACTTGGTCTATGTTTCTTATTTTTTTTCCTATTTAATACTTATGATATCTGCATCACAATTAAGTCAAGTGAAACTTGACTTGATTAATATTCTGTTATTAATACATTATAAGCGTAATTTACTTTGACTTGTGACATACACCAATGTAGGTAATAGAGAATTTAATAGGCTAGGATTTCTATATTTAACATAGTAATGTTAACACCTTTTTATAATCATCATAATAGATGATCAAACGAACTTGCAAAGTGAAGTTCGATCGATATTATATGAGTACGCTTCATTCGAAGATATAGTTTAACATGTAGTAGTTGCATTGTACTGGTAACATCGCACTCGTTTTAGAGAAAAAAAAAAAAAAAAAAAAGAATATTTCCGTTTCCTGCGCCATATTGGAGTGCCAGCACCCTGTCCATAACTTCTTCATTGTCTTTAGAGGAAATAGCACAAAATTTTTCGTAAGGGCTTCGGGTGGGTGGGAGCTTTATATCTTCGAATGAAGCGTACTCATATAATATCGATCGAACTTCACTTTGCAAGTTCGTTTGATCATCTATTATATTTCGTACGCTTCATTCTTTGATATAGTTTAACATGTAGATGTTTAGAGCTCAAAATTTTGTGTAAGTATAATAAAACAAGATATTTTTGAGAATGACAAAAACTTTTATTCTTTAAATCAATCTTATTGGAAAAACTAAATTATACATGTAATACATGTTGTGTTCTCCTGTGGTTGGATAATACAATAATTAAGATCTAATTATTAAGTAGGTAATAAGACCGATTTTGCAAAATTGCTGTCGGAAACTATTTGCCGGTTATAAAACTGTGCAAATGACCTCGACCTTGCAGTCCAGCCAGCTGTCTTTCGAATAGTGTCTAATGAAATTCCGGAGGCATGTGCTGTGGACGTAGCAGCATGGCGCGTGCTGTGGGCGCTAAATGTTTCTACGTCCACCCCACTTGCACTGAGCACTTGTTTGATCCAGCGGCTGATCGTCTGACTAGTGGCTGGTTTGTAAGGTCGTTTGAATGTTAACAACAGAGATTTAGATGAGGTAGGTCTAATATCTTTCGTCGCTAGTAAATAATCTTCTAATGTTGTCGCAGGACAAATTGCTTTATTTTCTACAAAATATGGTAAGAACAACACCGGTTGTTCTCGTCCGACTGCAGAGGTCTTGATAATATCTACAATACCTATCTGCACACCGGAAGGGCTTATTTTAATATTATCTATTTTTATTAGGGACAACGTTTGCACCCGATGGGCAGTTGTCAAGGCTAATAGAATCACTACTTTTTTGGTGATTATTTCAAGTGTTAAATCTTTATTAGGTACCCAAGAAGCAATGAAATCTAAGACTACCTGTGGGTCCCATGTAAAGGAGTACTTAGGTGTTGCAGGCCTTAATTTATAAGCGCCTTTTAGAAGGCGTTTTACTTGGTCATTGTCAGTAGCTTTGCTTCCTATCAGGAGGGATAGAGCTGAACGGTGATTATTCATTGAACCATAAGCAACGCCTTTGTTAAATTGCTCAGTCAGAAATGACAAAATCATTGATAATGAAGCTTGATATGGATTCGCTGAATTGATATGGCAAAATTGCCACCACGACTTATACGTAGAATTATATTGGAGTAGGGTGTTTTTACTAAGAGAGGACATCATTAAGTCTAATGATTGGGTAGGAGTCCCTCTTGCGGCGAACGCTGTCCGGATAGCACCGCTGCAGCCAGGGTATATTGTTTCTCGTGTCGGTGGACACTGAAAGAATATGACGGAAATATTATAATTTCTGAGTCAAGCAAATCAATCAGCAAAGGGAACCAGGGCTGAGACGGCCAATATGGAAAAACTAAAATGCCCTTGGCTTCGTCATGTATAATTTTTTGTATGCACTTTAAAATTATAGGGAAAGGTGGGAATGCATAAAAAAAGGTAAATTTCCAATTCAAAGTGAATGCATCAACGGTAAGGGCGTCAGGATCTGGACGCCACGAAACGTAAGTATTGCATTTTGCGTTGGTGCGGGAAGCGAAAAGATCTATCTCAGGGTTGCCAAATTTTTTAACTACTTTTTGAAAATCACTATTTGATAACTGTAATTCAATATCTGGATTACGAGACTCTCGGTCAGCTTCCACGTTATCTTTTGAATTGATATATGACGCAAATATCCAAATCTTGCGCTTCTCACACCACTGCCAGATCATTCTTGATAAACTATTCAAATGGGGGAATTGGATACCGCCCATGCGGTTAATGTAAGTGATAGCTGTCGTGTTGTCTACACGTAAAAGCAAATTGAGATTTTCCTTTTCTCGAACAAAACATTTCAGACCTAGAAAAACTGCAAGCAGTTCTAAGTAATTAATGTGAAAATCGCGTTCCTCTACTTTCCATTCTCCTCCTGCACGTATACCATCGCAATAAGCACCCCACCCCACTTTAGAGGCATCAGTGAAAATTTCAAAATCAAAATTTTTAACTGTGAGAGGATTTGAAGCAGTCATTATATTTTCGGACCACCATTTTAAGTCTGGTAGAATATCTTTTGGAACTTTTATTCTGGTATCATAATTTTCATTAGACTGAAGAGCTAAAAACTTGAGCCTCTCAAGTATTTTCGTGTAAGTCCAACCGTATCTTACAGCTGGACATGCTGATGTGAGGACGCCAATAACATGTGCGAGATCGCGAATTTTACAGGTCGATAAATGGGAAAACTTCTGCATTAACTGTAAAATATATGAACGTTTATCTAGGGGAAGAGATATTGTCATATCTATTGAGTTAAATATGAAGCCTAGAAACTTACAGCATTGTTGAGGCTCTAGACAACTTTTATTTAGGTTGACAATGAAACCTAGACATTTGAGTAAACTAAGGGTTTCATTGACGTTAGTTACACAGACTTTGTAGGTATTTCCTAAGCACAGGATATCGTCTAGGTAAATAACAGACCTAAAGCCCCGGAATCTAAGATAACAGATTACTTCTTTCATTAATTTGGTGAAAGTTCGTGGGGCCGAAGATAGGCCGTAAGGCATGGCAGTAAATTCGTAAGTCTTGTCTTCGAATTGGAATCTTAAAAATTTTCGATGGTCTTTTGCGACAGGGACTAATAAATATGATTCCTTTAAATCAATATTGGCCATATAGCCATTTTTTGGAAGTATTTTTGATGCCGTTCGGAAATCTTCCATTTTAAAGTGATAATTAATAAGAGACTTATTTAATTGTTTTAAATTCAGAATAAATCTAAAACTACCGTTGGGTTTTTTTATGAGAAAGATGTTGGAAATAAATTGATCTGTTCGTGGTTCGCATTCTACTACAGCGCCAAGATCAATTAAATTTTTAATCGCTAAGGACATGTGTTGTCTTTCCTTAGCTGAAAATATATTTTTTGGTATGTTATGTTGAGCTACCTCGGATGAAAAAGGTATGCGATAGCCGTTATCAATCCAGTCTAATACTGCTGGATTATTAGTAATCCGACACCAGCAGTTGTAATAATGATGCAGTCTTCCTGCGTGTAAGTATACCTGCTGCGCTAGTGTCGCGTCGGGGCACGTCGAGAGGTGGTCGACGTCGCCGGCGCCGGGCGCGGGGCCGGGTGCGCCGGAGCGGGGTACGCGGGCGGCGCCAGCGTCAGCGGGCCCCCGCGGTGTTGGTACTGACTCCGGTATTGAGTCCCTCGTCCCCCCCTGCTCGACGTCGGATAGCGCGGGGGGGCCGACCAGTTTCCCTGGAAGCGGTTTCGCGTAACTGGTGGCTGGGAAGGGGCATTTGAAGAAGAAGCCTTCGGTGTCGGCGTTTTCTTCATGTCCTTGCCTTGCTTCTCAATCGCTTTTGACTCCTTAATTTTTTCTGAGAGCGTTTTGCCATACAGGGTTTCGTCGCGTTCCTGTTCCTGTATGTTTGTTAGAAAGGCCTTGTCGAGACCTCGGGTTATTAACTTTTTTCTAACTTCAGTCTGAGTGAAGTGTAGGTCAGAAAGAATTCGGCATCCGTCGGATAGAATCTTTACTGCTTCGACCTAGAATAGAATGGAATAAAATAGATACGACTATGATATGATTTGATTAATAAATATAAGTCATTTACTTTATTAATTTACCTTGTTGTCTTGTTTTAATAAAACCGTCATCGCACGGTTAATGGCCGTAATGCCCTGACCAAGTTGATCCTGTTCAACTTGGATCTTTTTGTCTCGATTCTTGGCAACGTCAGTGACGGCTGCTCTCAACTCCGGGTTAACGGTTGGCGCTTTTAATAACTTGCAGTTCTCTGGAACTGCGTAATTTTTTAAAAGCTTTTCTTTTGCCTCTGATTTAAGTCCCTTTTTTAAAATGGGGAGCCAGCGTTGAGCGAGCTCGGAGTGAATTTCTGGTCCGTACACGGGAATCTCCTCGTTAGCATCTCCTAACGCTTCTAGGAGCTCGGCGTCGAGTACGTCTGCGTCTGCGGCGGGCGGCGCCGGCACCGGCGTGGCCGTCGGTGACGCGGGCAGCGAGCGTGGTTCAGTGAACGCCGCCTGATCTGGCTCTGGAGTCGGAGATCGATCTCTCACCCCTTGCGGTGGCGACGGCGGCGTGTTATCAACATTATCCATATGTGTTCCGTTATCTAAGCCGAAGAACAAAGAAAATTAATATCATTTTTTGTTTGAGGGTAGATTTGAAAGAAAAAAATCTAACAAATGATTCTATGGTAAATTAATGTAACTATATTACGAAGCAGATCATCTTTCCAAAATGATAGGTTGGTACCTTCGTGTTGACTCGCAGTCAACCCCCGGGTTAATCTTTGAGCGTCAACTTATCCGTCGTGTTAACTCGCAGTTAACCCCCAGGAAAGCTTACAGGCGCTAGTTATTATAGTATGTAGGTAATTTCACTTCACACGCTCGTAATGTTAAATTACGACTTACCGATATTGTCCTCGGAATCTGACGATGAGATAATCACGCGTCGCCGTTTCTTTAACCTGTTGATTCTTGCACTATAATAGTTAATTTTCTCTTCCGAAGACCGTTTCGGCATTTTTAAGATTAACGTGATACGTGACAAAATTAAGGTAAATATTTAATTACTTAGGGAACGTGCTAATGTTACCGCGCACAAACAAACAATGAAGAAGTTATGGACAGGGTGCTGGCACTCCAATATGGCGCAGGAAACGGAAATATTCTTTTTTTTTTTTTTTTTTTTTCTCTAAAACGAGTGCGATGTTACCAGTACAATGCAACTACTACATGTTAAACTATATCAAAGAATGAAGCGTACGAAATATAATCATCATCATCGGCCTATTTACGTCCCATTGCTGGGCACCAGGCCTTTATTTATAATTTATTAATATTTTTAAATAAGAAATTTACGTATTCGGTGCGAATTCTGAACAATTTTTTTTTTCGATAAGACGCGTTATTTGTGATAGCACTGTGTAAAATGAAGTTAGATCGATATTTAATAGATGTCGTCACTAAAACGAAGTTGTTTAGCAGAAGTGAGGTGGGGTGAGGAAGGCGCGAAGCGTTCAAGGTCATTCTCTCAGGGAAGCCTAACAGCTAACATTGCAACCAAGGCAATCAGTTATACCTAATGTTAAGGCCGCCCATTGCTACCTTGTGTTTCCTTTGTACTTGCACAAGTAAGATATTTCCTTACGATGTTAAATTATAAACTTTTCGGGCGGTCTCGCTCGAAGGAACGCACGAGAGCGAAAATAAGGAAGGCGGGTATGGTTGAGTGAGCACGTATTAGGAGCGTTTTAGGGGCGAGGCGATTGACTTGTAACATTTCCGTGTAATGTAAAACGAAACACCCCGTGCATCACATCAGTCAGTGCAGCAATATACGGCTGGACTTGCTGTACTGAATAGTGTAATGCACGGGTTGTATCGGGTTACATTACACAGAAATGTTACACGACAGTCGCCCCTTCATGCTGTTGACTTTGTGTTTGTTTACTGTTTTATACTGTACGAGTGAGGTATTGGGATTTTTGACACTACAGCACTGCAGATTGATCCATAGATTAAAGAAAAGAAAAGGTACGGTGACGTTTCGGCCCCAGTACAACATATGGCTTTTTTTTATATGTTGAGGAAGGCAAACGAGAAAATGGGTCACCTGAGATGTTAAGTGATCCTGATTACCATTGCCCAAAGACACTCACAACCCCGGGACGTTTGCAGATGCGTTGCCAACCTAGAGAGCTAAGATGAAATGCCTCTTGTGCCCGTAATTACACCGGTAAAGATTGCCAAGACCATATTTGTACTACTAATATTATGTAATACTACTTAGCATGCCGTGACACCCTTTTAAATTGATATTTGAATCACATTATTATTAATAATGTGCTTAGGAGAAATTAGAAACACATGCTTCACTTAAAAGTAAATTCAGATGTTTATTAATGCCAGTTTAAAATGTTAACAATCACTAAATTTCTATAACCACTCTACTCCATTTATTATTCACAGTAAACCACCTAACATACTAGGCTATACACATAGATATAATTATGTATTATGTATGACGTACACTACTACATAATATTAACCGACAAATACCAACGCAAGTACCCAAAACCTACTCTACAATATTTTCCCTTATCCAATCCATGTAAGCAAATACTTTAGTATACACTCCAGGTTTTCCTACCAATCCACAAGAGATGGCTCCGATGCTAACGATACCAGTCAACTCAAAAGTGTTATTGTCATTCCCGTACACCAGGGGAGCTCCCGGATCCCCTATGCAGGCGTCTTTGCCTTCGCCGCCTGCGCATAGTTGGCCGTTGCCCAGTCCAGCAATACGAGAGTTGTTCTTAAAAGCTGATATGCAAGCCTGGAAAATAATTTTCAAATTCATTCCGTATTCTTCTATTCACGTGGGTCTAAGGTACAGTCAGACTGAACTGACCTGACCTGACTGACTGTACAGATCGATCATCTAAACAAATACTTGGGATCTGAGGCCCGAGTACGAATATTCGAAACCTGCGTCACGTAAAATCGAATAGTAAACGTTATCGAGTTTGTATGACGTTTGGAACCGAGGGTCGAGCACGACTTTACGAAAGCTGCGTAACGTTACGGTTATCGTATCGAGATCGAGAAACCTCATACTAAATTTTAGTTCCAAATACGCTTACTGGCGGGCGCTGTTCCAAACGTCATACAAACTCGACCACGTTTACTATTCGATTTTACGTTACGCAGCATTCGTTAAGTCGTGCTCGACCCTCAGCGCCCGCCCGTGAGCGTATTTGGACGCAAAATTTAGAATGAGGTTTCTCGATCTCGATTCGATAACCGTAACGTTACACAGGATTCGAAAACTCGTGCTCGACCCTCTGGATAATTCTGTTCCCCTACTACTTATTTCTGACTGAAAAGGTAAGCAATTTGCTTTAACAAAACTCTCTACAGGCGTTAGAAGGTTTGGTCACTTTTTAGTACTTTGGAGGACAATTTCTCTGAATATGTTGAGTTTGGGCAGAAATAAAAAATATTAGACCCATACATAAACAAACATAAACAGATGATCTCAATTGGAAAATCTTTTGTGTATCGCTTTGGGGTTTTATTTATAACTAGCTGTTACCCGCGACTTCGTCTGCGTTGCTTAAAAAAATTATGTCCACAGATTGCATATTGAAATATCAAAAACTCGTTTCACTTAATAAGTTACCTATCTAACCCCATTAAGCAATTTGTTGGTCAACTATAACACGAAGCACCACATACTTAAACACTAGACTACGTTTTTCGTGGTGCCTTCTTTTGTAAGTACATATAGGTTTTGCGGGCTGGACACACGCGAGCAAGCTACGTACAGCTGTCCATGGGAAAAGCAGGGTTTTCCTAAATGTATGCCTGCCACTTGAAGAGTTTACCCCTAGGCTTTGTTGACTGTTATGGCAAAAGCTAATTTAAACGGGAACTGCAGCCTTTTGAACTGGAATGGCAAATCCGTCGGTATAATGGGGATGCGAGGAATAATAGCACTGTCTCCTTTGGCCATTCCAGTCAAAATAGAAGCCTTTACTATATTTCGACTTAGATGCGTAATTTGCAGACGTGTGCCGTTACAGAGTCGTGGAGCGTCAAGATTCCGCATTAACAACACTGGAACACCAACTTTGAGCCTCAGCTTATGGGACGGTACCCCTGACAGCTCTAAGGAGTTCAAAAACTCTACGGGGTACGTCGTCCCTTGCTCCATATCCGTGACATTATCTACGGACAAATATTCGATAATGCTACCGTCTACATCTGACATAATTTCTTCATTTATTTGTCCCACTATATCATTTGTCGGTGCTAATATTGCCCGTTCACACAACCATTCTCCATGCCTCATATTGTTTATTAGATCAGGGTAAACATTTATTTTAACACCTTGCCTTGCAGCTTGTTCGCGCCGTCTTGCCTCAGCCTGGTCGTCGGACTCTTTCGATCTAGCTAGTCTAATTGTTTTAGCTCGGCTAGAGCTTTTCGAAATATTTGACTTACGTTTACGAGTCATTATAAAAAAACAACATATAATATTGCTGCTTTTGCAGGACCTGCTGCAACTACGACCACTGTTTTACTGTATTAATATATCTGTATATCTATTATTATGTCTATTTCGTCATGGATTGTTACTCGCTGTACATTTACAACTTAAATTTTTTATTCAAGTAAAGGTAAAACCGAAGAACTTTTACATATATACAAACTAAGTTTTTCCTATTTCCTCGAAATGGTTTTGTCTAACTGTTTAAAATTTACAATTTTACTCGAAACCAAAGAACAGCTTCTTTGAAAGTAATGTACAACTTATATATAAAATTTAAAAGGCAAAAATTTAAACAGATAATTTTACATCTATATTAAAAGTTAACTATCATATTTATAACCTAATGAGTTAAATGACTACTAACTAAGTAATTATATAATTTACATAACACCAGAGAACAGGGTTCAAAGAGATTTAAAAAAGTAATATTTTTTAAACCGCAATTTGTTTAATTAGTAAGGTAAAAATTATTTCAATCACCATACCATACTGTAACATCAGAACACCGTTCGGAATTTAAATTCAAATTCTGCTCATCGATAGGTATGCACTATATTTCCGGCCAGATACAAATACGGTAAAGGCGTAAGTCAGTAGTAAAATGCAATGGTGTATTTTTAAGACTAAAACTTTTTGCAGCGATGTTGGCAATCTTCTATTAATGTTCACACTCAGAGACGCCAATTAACTGCAAAGGAACTACTATTACTTTACGTCCCTGAGTGCGGTAGATGTGACTACGTCAGATGCGGTCGCAACAGACATAGAGCCAACAAAACTTAACTGCCACACTCAGAGACGCCGATTAACTTCCAAATGAACTACCATTACGTCTTTACGTCTCTGACCGCGGCAGAGGTGACTGCGTCAGATGCGGACGCAATAGACAGTGACAACAAAAGTTAACTGCCACACACACAGACGATAATTAATGCAGTAACTAACTATTAACTTACCTCTCTGAGCGCGGCATTGTTGACAACTTTTTCTTCCACACTAAGGGACATCATTTAACTTACTAATGAACTATTAATTACCTAACCTCTCTGAGCGCGGCAGGGGTGACAACTTTAAACGTGAATGCACCTGATAGAGCAAACCAATTAATATTAATTTACATCTCTCAGTGTGAAAGTTAACTAAGTACTATAACGAACTGATAACACACTGATAACTGAGCTTCACAGACAGGACTTACAATTTCCAACAGTCAATATCCCGGTACGGTTCTAGACATAGCTTCGACCTGTGATATGATTATCGCTATCCCGCGGGAATTTTGCAGTTTTCCGATATAAAAAGTAGCCTATGTTACTCTCGGATGTTCAAGCTATCTTCTTGTCAAATTTCATCACGATCGGAAGGGCGGTTTTTGCATGAAGAGGTAACAAACAGACAGACAGAGAGACAGAGTTACTTTCGCATTCATAATATTATTATAAGTTAGGATTAGGATGGTGTAGGTATGTAACTAACATAGTTATAAGTTTATTTTTACTTACCATTATAATATTGTAATTTAGTTTAATTATTGTATTATCTTGGATTTGTTGTAATTGTAAATTTCTTTTATTGAATAAAGTATTTGATTTTTTATTAAAGAAAAAAATTTAAAATCTTTTTGTATTTTTTTCCCAATTTTTTATTTTTACGGTTTTTTATAATTAATACGGTTAATTATATTTTTAATAAACTAACCGAAACAAGATTTGTTTTTAAACATAAATATTATTATACTAAAAATAAATCAAATCGGAGCCGGACAGTTGGGTACCATTCCTTGTGAGTATGTTCAAAGAAGATTGGAGGTTGACAAAAATTTCAACAATACTCTTTGTTGGTCATTACTTGACATATCCGGAATATATTTTTTAACACGAAGTACTTAGTTAAAATTTCAATTGAAATAGCCTTACAGTATTGTCGACGAAAGGCAAGTCCACATGATGGAGAACGTTACTCAAAGTATGCGTGTTGTTGATAGAACCCCACCCAGCAAGTGTGAAACGAGACTTAGACGGCGCAAGAGTCACGTCTGACACAGGCAGGCAAATTGGACGAATGAAATATGAAAAAAAAAAATAACAGAAAAAAACTGCAACCCTGGCAGGAAAACTCCCACAGAGTCTTCACAGAATGCTCCAAACGGCTGGTGGAGTTGACGCGTGACCAGAAGGCTGGATCATAATATCTGGCACAGAGGATCAGTATTGCCAGCCTTCTGGGCATGCTATCAACAGGGGTTGGGGCAATTTTTTTATGTATGGTGTTTATTTTTAACGATACTTTTAGTTTTTAATCTGTATTATACATATTTGTAAATATTATTTAACTAGCAGCCCGTCCCGGCTTCGCACGGGGTAGACAATTATAAAATGAAAAAAGTTGTTGTAGTGACATAACTACAATAGTTGGACATATGCTACCGCGAAGTTTTTTGTAGACTTTATGATGTTCTTCAATATTGTTGTACATTATTTTGTTCTATCGCTAATAGTTTCGGCAGCGCATTCGACGAAAGACATTTTAAGACTCATTTTTCTACACCTTCGGTTACATTGTTCAAATTTTACCAAGGATCCCTAATTTTTTTCAAAATGAAATGTAGCCTATGTCAAATTGGAAGAATGTAGCATTCTATTGGTTAAAGAATTTTTTAAATCGGCCCAGTACTTTTTGAGCCTATTCATTACAAACATACAAAAATAGGTACAAATCTTTCCTCTTTATAATATTATTAGTGTAGAAGATGTAGATTTATTTTATGTAGGTATTACAGTTTATTGATACTACAACTAACGTAAACCTAGACGAAGCCTAGTGCTGATCTTTTTGTTTATTAATTTTTAATTCTAATTTATGTTTGTGTATTTTTATTGAATGAATTATATAAAGACTACAACTTAAAACAGTTGTTCATCCCATTCAAAACAACTAAAAATGATTTTGTTGAAACTTAGCTGAGAACCATCTCGATTAAATGATCTTTCGTTCATCCGGCATCAAAATTAGTGTATCCGTTCAGGAGCTACAACGCCACACACAGACAAATACCCTGATACAGGTGCAAAGAACCACTTAAACACACGTCAGATTTACAACACCCCTCTTTTGGGACGTGGGACAAAATAAATAAATAATAATAACTGCAAAAACGGTAAATGCATTAGACATCATGAAAACGGGATGTTGATCGCGATTACCTTATAGATTTGATCAACTCCCGATATTTTATTATGTCGACGCAAGGCAATCCCGATTAATAACAACATAACATAACAACAAGTCGAACAAACAAAGAGGCACGGCTTTTTCTCGAAGCCATTCAGGCCATTTTCAACATCCCGTTTTCATTACGTCTAACGGTAAACACGTCTAAATAGAATCAAATAATATACATAAACCTAACCAACACAATGGTTAAAATATTTAAAATTAAATATCCTAATGGGTACTACTGATAATTAGTAATTTTTGACATGGGACAAAGCCACTTAAGAAAACTTATGTCGATGCATTGCCGCCTCTAGAAGTAACCGGTTCAAAAAATATGAATTTAGAACGAATACCTACTTTATACATTGCATTCTTCAAATTCAAATTCAAATTTTTATTGCGTCATCATCATTCATCCTTGACTTCATCTAAGTTGTCAAGTGTGAAACATTTACCTGTGCACGGAGCAGATTCTTTAAGTTTTATCATGCTTATAGCTTCTTTTTTCACTCCGACGATATACGGGATGCCTGATAATCTTCTCATTGGGAATTGTTAGTGCATCATCGTTACAATATTTGCCACTTGTTTCGTCCACGCAATCTGGTCCATCATTGGTTATATCGTAATCACCGAGACGAACGTTGACTCTGGAAGAAGAGAAAATTAAGGAGAAAACTTTTTCTTGCTATCTAGGGCCTTTCACTGTCTTCTACAACAAACAGCATCTACTGGTGTCCGGTGATCTTCACCAAGTCATCGATCTATCAGTTGGTCGAAGTGAGAAATAAATAGGTACGTTTACCTACACACATATCATCCCCCCTACTACGAAGTGCAAAATTCGAAATTCGTATAGTGCCGTCCCGCTCAAGCTAATGACATTTCGATATCGAATTCGATGTCGTTAAGAGTTTAAAATTTGAAAACCAACTTAATTTACAATCATAGTGAAATAAAACGGATCACTCACGTATATAAGTCGAGTTCAGTCTGACATGCATAATAAATAATAATGTGATAATTTACAATAAAAAAAAAACAGTCTACGAAACGTCAGCTCGGTATGTTTGTCTATGATTAAAAAAAACAGCCAAATTCGTGACAGGTACGGGTATGATATGCCTTCGGCTTCTGAACCCATCTTAGAGTAAGCACTTATAATGTGTGTAGATAAAGTAATGTATGCAACTTCACATAATTAGGCCTTAAAACACTCGTGTGATCCTATTATGAAACTCAACTTCGCCTCGTTTCATAAAAACACACTCGTGTTTTTAAGGACCATCATTATGTAGCAGTTGCATAAAATAAAATTAAATAATGCTTACGTAGTTTACTTATTACGTACATTTATGACTAGTTGCAGCCCGTGACGATGTCTACGTAGAACGCCGTAAAACGAAATAGGTAATAAAAACTGTTTTGTTTCCGCCCTTTTTTAATCCATCCCGTTTGTCAATTTACCGCCTGATTATATGTAGTTAAAAATGACAACTGTTACCTACTATCATTTTTGAGAAAAACTTATGGGTCTGTACTTACGGCTTTCCTATTCTCACTGCAACCG
The DNA here is from genome assembly GCA_963691665.1 of Clepsis dumicolana. Classification (NCBI taxonomy): domain Eukaryota; kingdom Metazoa; phylum Arthropoda; class Insecta; order Lepidoptera; family Tortricidae; genus Clepsis; species Clepsis dumicolana. The sequence continues at coordinate 7,533,618 of OY829527.1, read as the reverse complement.
GAGAGAAGCAGTTGGCAGCAGATAATGCATACTGGTCACTTATCAAAACGGCACTACATAGAAAATTTGACTCATTACCCGTCTTGTATTCCACAAGCCCCATCCATGGGTACCGATCTAAGGCAGCAAATAATCCCGCTGTAATATGAACATGTTCGTAGCATGAACTAAAAATGTCTATGTGACAAACATCATAAATAACATTTCCCCCTCCACGGCGACACGAATATAAACACATGTCACACAGACTCAACTATCACCACTACCTCTACACTATAAACTGCGTTTCTGAAGTCTCTACGAACCCATTTTGAAAGAACAAAAACCCCGAATAATGTAGGTAAAATTATTTCAACAGTGATTTATCAGATCTGTTAAAAAGTACATGTTTCATGAGAGAGACTCTTAATTAACAACGACTGGAAGAAATTGAATACGGCCGTCATTGTAATTAAGTTTGATAAATAATTATCAATTTACCAGTATCATAATAATAATTATTATAATGCTACACCCCAACACACATTTGTAAAAATGTTGCGATACTTAAATAAACACACAAAGTGACATTAATTCTCCGGTTTTTTTTTTATTTTGTATGTATTGCGTCAATGAATGAAAAGTTATTTCTTTGCAACTTCGCTACCGTATACGTGAAATACCACTGAATCAATGGAACATAATAAATAAATAATACCTAATAAACAAAATCACTTTATTTCAGACAAAATTCGATACATAATTTTATGGTGTATTTCTCTTCATTTTTAAATAAAAAAATCGTGTCTGACAGAGCTGCCCAAATAGAATATTAAATGAGTTGATAAGGATAATAAATGAACGAACTTTATCGAAAGGTCACCGATACAGTGAGTAAATAACCAAAATTTTAAGGTCAGGTTACAAATAATATTAATATCTATAGAAGCGTGTAACTAAGCCCAAAAAAATGGCTCCACCTTCTAGGTACCGTGATAGGCGTGGGAAAATAAAGGGACAACGCCGTGCGTCAGTTAGGTGTGACAATCGTGACGTGCGGACTTGTGTCACGGCAGTTTCGATCGTGAATATTATTACAATTTAGCAAAAATGCCATCGTGTGTCGTGAAATGGTGTAGAAACCATACGATTAGCGAGTAAGATGGTGGTAGCGACCCGGTCTTACGTATTTTTTTAAGGTCGTAAGCTGCAACACCACAGCACCCACTGTTATGTACTATAGGGTTTACAGAAGGTGTACATTTATCTTGGTTACCTGAAAATAAGTATAATGATAATTATTAGGTACCTAACTTGTGAAGAGTGACTTAAATAATTTTATTGCACGTTATAATATTGTAAAGTAAACTGACTCTATATCAACGCCATGTTTTTACTATCATCTATGTAATTATTGACCAAAGTCCAGCACGGACCGCAAATACATCTAGTTTGTGTTTCAAATTTTATGTGAAAGAAAATATTGTTGTTTTATTAATGTCGTGAACATAATTTTAATTGAATTACTTAATTAATTACTTAATTTAATAAAAAAAATTTATCGACTTCAAAAAAGGAGCAGGTTCTACGTTCCACTGTATGTATTTTTTTTTTATGTATGTTCATCGATTACTCCGTCAATTGTAGACCGATTTGAGGTGGTCCCATTGTCACCAAGTCTTGATCTGATGATGGGATCCTAGGGAAATCGAGGCCAAACCTCAAATTTTACAGGCACGTACTATGTGTTTCATATATTTTTCAAGGCTATTCAAGTATTTGCGTCCGGTAGTCATCATCTCATGTTGATGAGCTGATGATGGAAGGTACAACTCCTTAACGGTTAGGAGTTGGAGGATAATTCTGAAAATGTTAAATAAACGTAAAATTGTGAAATAAAAATCTTTTAACAGAAAAGTAAAACCGCCTTCAAAAAAAAACCTTCGAATAAAAACGTAAAATAATTCTCTAAAATAATGATAAATAAATAAAATTAAATTAAATGCGTTTATTTCGGACAACAGAAACTAAAGCCTAAAGTTTTATGGCCTAGCACTAAGCAGCAGAAATATGAAGTCGGTGCGGTGCGAGCGGAATATTCTTTGAATGAAGCACCGACTTCATATTTCTGCTGCTTAGTGCTAGGCCATAAAACTTTAGGCTTTAGTTTCTGTTGTCCGAAATAAACGCCTTTTATTTTATTTTATTATATTATCATTATTTTAGAGGATTATTTTACGTTTTTTTTCCAAGGTTTTTTTTTTGAAGGCGGTTTTATGTCACTTACCAGAGGCAAAACAAAACAAGGCAACCAGATACAAATTTAATAAAATCATGATAAACACTTATAAATATTTTAATACCTATAAATTTAATGAAAACTCAGACACGTCTTAGTCTTCTTAAAACGATATTTATAATAAATGCTTACGGAATGAGGCTATTACTTTACTATGCTGTTCACAAACTTTAAACTTACCTTGATTACAATGTAATTTTCATACTACCTCAATACAGTCGCAGTTGTTTCGTCAGCAAACGTAACTTTGCACTCAGTTTCTAAGGGGAAAAATCAGAAAACTTAACGATCGTAATCATAACATAACAACAACGAGAATTCATTAACAGGACTCGTTTTATTATGACATGTTTCATTAAGCAAATTCCATAAAGTTTTTGTTTATACATTAAATCAATAAAAAAAACTGCGCCCAAATCGGTTCATCTGTTTGGGAGCTATGATGTCTCAGACAGATCTATACACAGATACACAAGGTTTGAAGCCTTGGGTCTATGGGGCCCCAGCGCTTACAAGCTTATTTCAGAGTTGCAAAAGCGCTTGGTCGATGCAACTCGTGACCAAAGGGCTGGCAGTTTTCTCTCGCAAAGAATCAGCATCGCTATTCAGCGAGGCAACGCTATCAGCCTTTTGGGCACCATACCACGGGGCTTTATTTAGATTAAATTTAGTTTTAAGTTTTAGTTTAGATTTAGATACACACATACCCACGTCAAACTTATAACACTCCTCTTTTTGGGTAGAGGGAAAAAAATACATCCAATGATATGCCTATACAAGTGTCAAACGCTTTGAAACATTTCGATTTCTCAATTGCTATCCCATATCATAAATGTCTTTTTCTTATACGATAAAGAAGGAATGCGCCACTGCCCATAGACACCCGCGACCCCGAAGGGATTGCAGATGCGTTGTCTATCCAGAGGGCTAAGATGAAATGCCTCTTGTGCCAGTAATTTTCTCGGCTGTCTTACTCTCTACGCCGCAACACAACAGTGCAAGCAAGCGGTAGGATTAACGAGTAAGATCGTAGTTGCGATCCGAACGGACCTCGCACAAGGTCCTACCACCTACTGTCACCCATGTCTATGTCAATCCTATATCGTTTTTATTCTCTTATTGCTATCGTTGGTACAAAGTCAACTAGTATAAAGACACACACACTAGCATAGTCTGTTGTTCATTGTATTAAGTATGAATAATGTTTACCTTAACATGCTTAGACATTATTCTGCAAGCTTAAAATTGCGGACCCAGAACAATTTTATTTAATTAAAATAATTATTTTGAATAAAGGGTACTGGATTTTCAACCTACGTAACGAATGTAAGAAAACGTGTCGCTCTGTGGTTTGACTCTAGTTTTGCATGTAAATTTTAAATTAAAATAATCTTATTAAATCCAGGTTTTGAAGTACAGACCAAGTTATTTTAAAATTCAAAGTCTGCCCCAAAGCTTCATCGAGCTCGACACTTCACAGACGCATATAAAATGTCTGTTTTAAAATGATACTGTGTTTGGTTTGTTTTTTAAAGTTAAGCATCAGGGAATTGCTAGGTTTTCTTGCGTGAAAATAAGAATCTATTTTGTTTAATTATAATTCTTAATTACATTCTGGAATGCCGTCTCTTGCGTTGACAAGGTTTTCGTAAGGACTTTCAATATGATACCACCGTGAGACATAATCATATCGAAATTTAGCGAGTTTAGCCAGACATGTTTCGGACTAATTCGTAGTCCTTCATCTGGGAGCGCACGAACCAGCGGCAGCGAGACGCATACTGCGCGCCGCGGCTCTGCTCGCGTGACTACTAGGCGCAGCTGACAGCAGCGGACAACTACCTTCGTTTTAATCATCATTTTTATTATTATCAAGCACACTACACTGATCACATCACTCTGTAAAGGCTCGTTCACACTCACCGTTCACGCAGTATTTAACACAGAGGAAGACTACGAATTGGTCCGAAACTCGACTTATATATATAAGTACGTGAGAAGTGAGTGATCTGTTTTATTCCACTAGGATATTCAATGTTGTGGTAACGTGCCATTTAAGTTTTGACCTAAAGACAAAGCACGAGTTAGAACTAAAAATCGAGTAGTAACGTAATCGTATCGCCATATAGAAAATGTGTATGACGTTTGGAACAGCGCCCCCGTGAGCGTACTTAGTACTAAAATTACACAGCACGCACTTTTAGTATTTTCTCGATGGCAATAAAACGTTAACGTCGATTCTTGGTGAAAACTCGTGCTCGGCCTACTTATTCAGGGTGACTGTATGTTAGTACCAACTAAGGTCGATGTGGGTGCTGTACAAAGTGATTAGAGACTCCATTAAGATTATTAATTTATCATTAACTAGCTGTTGCGCGCTTATGGCTATCCTGCGGGAACTGTACAATTTTCCCTAAAAAAAACGTAGCCTAAGTATATTATTCTTCAATATTCAAACCATCTTCTTACCAAATTTCATCTAGATTGGTGGAGCGGTTTTCCCGTGAAGAGGTAACAAACAGAGAGACAGAGTTACTTTCGCATTTATAATATTAGTTAGGAAGTTAGGATAACCTAACCAACTTAGAAAAGTTGAAAAACCCCCGACATTGTCATTTCAAAGTTCTATATTTCAAAAACGAGTGAACCGATTTTAACGAAACTTAGCTAAGAACCATCTCGATTAAAACTTAGCTTTCGATTACCTATTCAATCCATCCGCTTGAGAGCTGTGATGCCATAGACAGATACACAGATACAGAAGTCAAAATTATTAAGTTAAAAAGCAAATGCAATGTGCTTGTAGTCCCAATTTGACATTTTACTAAAAACCTCATTTTTTTTATGACTCTAAAGAAACCTCACACATCAGTCTATCAATCTAAGGACCAATAACAATTTCTATAACCTCAATCATCTGAACACAAAGAACCTGTCTTCTTCCCAACCGATCAAATGGAGGATCTGGAAAAAGGTACGGAGAAATATTCAATAATGTTTAACATTAACATATTCCCTTTGGCCGGCACTTGCCCTCTAGACGTATTTCATTATCATAATACCAAAAAGCAAGCGCTTTGGGGTCGGCCCATAGAGTATTTAGCCAAGAGGAGACGACTTGTCCCCACAAAACTTTCCCTTGCCCGCTCACTACTTTTGCCTCTCCTTGATAATGGTGATATTGCGTTTCTTGACTTGAGGGAGGAGCTACTTAACAAGCTTGAACGGCTGCAAAATGTTTGCATAAGATACGTGTTTGGCCTGCTTAAGTACGATCATGTCTCACAGTTTCGCGAGCAGCTTAACTGGCTGCATATACGACGTCGCAGAGACATTCATGTCTTGTGTCTCCTTTTCAATGTCCTGTTTTAATCCTTCCTCTCCTTCATACTTATCTGAAAGATTTAGCTACATGGCCACTGGAAGCGGGCATCGTTTGCGATCCAGCTCCAACCTCACACTTGTCTTCCCGCCAAACAAGGCGCGTTCATATGCCAAATCTTTCAGTATCCACTCCGTTAAGCTGTGGAATGAACTACCTTTATCCCTGAGAGAGTCTCCGTCTGTGGCATCATTTAGGGAAAGGTTGAAGAAACTGTGGCTTGGTGAAAACTTCTGAGGTGATGGTTATGTTGTTGTACACGTTTGTGTGTATGTGTATATCTGTGTACATTGTTGTGCTGTTTAGATATGTTGTTGTATTTATCATAGTTATTGTTATATATATATTTATTATGATGTGTATTTTTATTTATTACTATTTCTTATTCTTTTCTTGCGCGTAATTTGACTGTTTGCCTAATTGTTTGCCAAGTTTTCCTCAGTTACCAGATTAGCTGGAAGAGATCCCTTTTTAGGGATAAGCTCGCCTTTGTACTACATTTTTGTTCTGGTATATTTATTGTTATTGTTTTGTAATATTATGTGCAATAAAGGATTTACATACATACATACATACTTGTGCTCTGATTTTTGTAGTGTTATACCTTACTCAACTCTGATTCGCCCATAGCCTCGAGCGCTAGTATCACTTTACGGTTCAAAGTGACAACTGACAACCAATTTGATACTCTGTCGATGAAACAACCATCAATAATCTGAGATGATAACATCCTTGTAACATTATAGATTTGAATGTGGTGTCACATTAGTAATAGTTCCACGATCATTAATTGGCTAAGAAGCCATATTTTTTGCCGAGGTGTATAGTATAGGTTGTAGAGACAGGGCTAGAAATCTGATTATTTTTTAACGTAACTCTTTAATATTACTGTCGCACTAAGGCTAACTAACTGGATACGATACAAATCTGATAGGTACGTCAAGTTAATCTGAGGTCAAAAGTGCCACGAAGGTTACAACCCTGCTTCCTTGATGACTTGTTTAAGTTGCTACCTTGTATTGTCTTCGTACTTTTTTTCTGTTTTGCTTCTTATGTGATGTTCAATAAAGAGTTATTGTATTGTGTTGAAACTTCCGGGCTCTGGTCGCTTTGACCGCGGGGTTTGGTTGCTACGTTGATGACATCTCCAGTCGGTTACATGCTCTAAGAATATGTCTATACAATGCATAAGGATCGGCCTTTGTAAAGGTATGTCATAAGTACTGATTGAAATAGTTGGAACGAAAATCAGGATTGTGTGAAAGATGACTTAGGAATCTTGGGATATACAGTAACACATTATACATAAATAATTTATTGAATCAGGCGTTACTTTGCGGAGGTCCATATTTATGAACTAAAAACTACATGTAGTGGAAGTGGTGGCATGTTGAGCGGTTGTTGTTGTGCTTCGTAAATGGCCTCGTGGAGAGTGCCGAAACGCGTCAGCGTTTAGTATAGTGGTGGTGGTGATAGTTGGGTCTGTGTGGCATGTGTTGATTCGTGTAGCAGTGGAGGTGGAGGTGTTGCATGGAAACATACATTTGCCGCACAGATATAACTATTTGTCATTAGTGGTCGCGGGTGAGCAAAGTAATTGTTTTTTAGTTTTACATTATACATAGACTGATTTTGACGGAGTTTGATACGATCCACTCTCATCGGTTTCCCGCCAAATTCTCTCTCAATGTCATTATTTACCACAGATGTTTGTCTGTAATATGCGATGGACCAAGGAAAACGCAAAATCAGCCGTCCTAGGCCCAGAACGTGATGGAGGAAAATGTTTTTATTTTTCAAAAATAAACGACGCAAAAGAAAAATCTCAAACTTTTATCAGGTACCGAGGAAGGTTATTCCTATCACAAAAAAAAAATCAAGCAATACTGAAATTTTCATCCATCCCCAATTGCTTCGCGGGACGGTGTTTTACATAACCGAAAACTCACTATAAATTGCGAATATAATTTTGCACATAAATTCTGAAAAACTCAAATGTGTTTCATAGATAGCGTAAGCAAAAGTCTATAAGTCATACCAGAGATAAGTAGACAAGTAATCAGTAGTAAGAGTCAAGTAATACAAAAACTACCAAACTCCATACTAACTTGCGTAACTCCGAAATATAAGGTTCACTAGATGGCGTTGTTTAGCATGCGTGGGAGTAATACCGCGGCTAAACAACGCCATCTAGTGAACCTTATATTTCGGAGTTACGCAAGTTAGTATGGAGATTGGCAGTCTTTATATTACTTGTGAAATGAATGGCACAGAGACCTCTTTATAGTGAAACTAGCTACTAAGTACAGAATTATTTTATAGGCTTCAAAGTTTTATACGCATGCCTTCGATTACCGCAATGCTACAGAAATCAAAATAACTATAAAAATGAAACTTCGTCGTAGCGTGCCTAGCTTTACTGAAGTTAGCCCAAATTGGTTTTTGATTTATTCGAGTCAAGCGTGACCCTAAATTAATGTGTTCAACCACATTGATTTATGAACCGGAGAAGTAACTTTAAGTAGCTAGGAAGGTCGGTATATGAACATGAATAACCTAACCGTGTAAACTTCAATTTTAAAACAAACTTTTTTGCCGACTGTATTTTTTGTCGACTGTACTTGTATAGTCATCCAACTTATATATCCATACTAAATTTCAAGTCGATGCCATTGACCGTTGAAGAGTTCTCTCCTGTGGAGACGATCCCGGCCAAACTACACCAAAATTTCACTACAGGATTATTGTACTGTCACCGAATTTACATAAGCTTGCCGAATTTCGTCTTAGGGTGTCTTTCAACCAGAGATATGCTATGCTACGTTGCTATGGATGCGCTGATATCCACAAATCATATTCATTGCTCCACATAGCACAGCAGTGGTAGAAACGGGTGCAATGAATACGATTGGTGGATATCAAACGCATCCATAGCAACGTAGCATAGCACATCTCTGGTGGAAAGGCACCCTTAATTAGTTGAAGACAACTGCTTTCAAATTCATTTGCAAGACTTCATGGACTGCTTAGTTACATACTACATACGAACGGTGCAAGGAAAATCTTGTAATAATACTTGCTCGCGCACTAAAACCTTGTTTTGGCTCACGCAATGCAGGGATGCTCTATGGCCGTCACCGCGAAGAAAGAAAAACGCTCACTTCAACTTGTGTGTCACCCTCGTGTCTATACACATATATCATACCGCTTGCATTATAAGGATTAAGTTAAATATCCAATCGCCGCGCCGCTCCTCTCCGCTACCATCCGCATGATGCCTCAAGCCGGAGCTGCAGTCCAAAGGTGAGTGTCTATGCATTGCGACAAATTCCCTTTAGGACTTAAGCGAGTGCCCGGCCAAGATATCAGTTCATCCCGGAATTGGCTATTTACACGCCATATCAATACTGTTACAAAATTTTGAGTTTTGGTATATTTTGCTTTACTTTACGTGACTGTTGACTTTGTATAATAATTTTATTTGAAATAGCCAACAACGTTTCAGAATTCAAACTCTCGAAACCGTTGAACTCGAATGGAACTGGGAAGGACATGTTTTCCGAATGCATCCGGATCAGACCTTAACTAAAGAAGATAGTGTGACGATTTCGACCGTTTTCAGCTAGACTTAAGAGAGTCAGAGAGAAAAGACAAGTGGAAGCAGTTAGAAAAGGCCTTTGCCATTCAATGTTCTATTTTAAAAAAAAAATTCCTAATGTAAGGAAAAGCGCTTACGTTGACTATTACCAAAATTCAAAAAATTCCAAATTCAAAATTTTATTCAGCAAATAGGCAGTTGAATGCTCTTTTACACGTCATTTTTTGAGTCTACCAGCGCTTTCGGAAAGACCATGATTGCCAAGAAGAATGCGCCGCAAGAAACTTGGCACAAAGTCATTTTTTCTAAAAACTAGTTACATTAGCTCATACAATACGTAACCACAGATAAATTACACAAAGAAACCTCACTCTGTCATTAAAAAATTAGGAGAGAAAAAAAAAACCGTATTTTAGAAACAAGTGTACCAAGAGTAGTACAACTTAGAACCAACAGTACAACTATAAAAGGTGAGGCAATGGAGGTTCGTTTGTGGTTCTTAGATAAAATGGACGAACAATAATTATTATTGTTGTATGGAATTACATGCATGATTTGTGAGGGTTAATTTTATTACAAGCTTATTTCTGAGTTACAAAAGCACTTAGTTGATGCAACTTGTGACCAAAGGGCTGGCAGTTTTCTCTCTCAAAGAATCAGCATCGCTATTCAGCGAGGCAACGCTGCCAGCCTTTTGGGCACTATGCCACGGGGGCCTTATTTAGATTTAATTTAGTTTTAAGTTGTAGTTTATTTAGTTTAAGCTTAGATTTAATGTCATTGTAAATTGCTTTTATTATGTAAATAAAGTATTTCTCATTTTATTATCTATGGTTATTAATGACTGTTTCAGCATGAAAGTGTCAAATCAGCTGTCATTTAGTACCCAAAAGTGACACTAATGATCGAGCCTACGAGTGAAGCATTACAAAGTGCTTTAGCTCTGTGCTGTTTAGATCCAAACGCACCTTCAGTCAAAACAGCAAAAGTGAACTTCAAAATAAGTGAACTCCAACAAAAGTTTAGTACTAATCGTCCTTCCAAATTTTAAATGTTTTAAAGCGTTCAACAGAGTAATAGCTAACGCGTGTGAATTTATGAGTCGAGATAAAAATGTGACTTCCTGGGAGCTGACAGAGATTAATCTGCCCCGGGCAATAAGCGATATGCGGTGCTCTTATAAGGAGTTTTTTTAAATATCGTAATCATCATCATTAAAATCAGCCTTTATTGGTTTTGATTCGGTCATTTATGTGTTACATAGGAACCCGTTTTTACCTTGCAGTCAAACAAACACAAATTTTGCATTTTATAGCTACTTTAGACTCAATATTTCACTAGAATTTTAAAGCACTTCGATTCTTTGACCTTGGGAATCGCGAAAAACTTGGGAAAATATGATATTGGATGTGTAAATTTTGTATATTAAGCAAAATAAAATCGCATGTTCGAATTTCGAGCCAAAAGCGAGCAATCTATTATCTATGTCGGTGTTGCCGTTCAGGGATAAAGAAATCCATTAATTATCCTGCATTGCAGTCTTCGAAATTTTTTAATTTTATCTGTGTAAAATTTTATTGATATCATAAAAAGCAAAAAATACGTGTCCAATATTTTTTTTTTCGATATTCCATTATGACGGACTAATTAGAAATATTACTTTTTTACCCAGAGGATACATTCCTATTGCTATAGAGATTCCTTATGTTAATAATAATGTTCCACTTGAGTGGAGAAGCGGACGCTCTCTAGTTATACATAATATCATAATCATCAGGATATTGGCCGCGATTACCTTACTAGGTTTAATGAGGCCCGAGTGCGAATATTCAAAACCTACGTAACGTAATAAGGAAATTTGTATGACGTTTGGAACAGCGCCCGCCCGTGAGCGTATTTTTAACAAAAAATTAGTATGAAGTTTCTTGATTTCGATAATGGTTACGTTACGCAGGATTTGAATATTCGTACTATGGCGCCTCTGATATTTCGACGCAGTTAAGTACTTGCATCATGATCACGGGGGGAGACTAACGAAATTATTGATCTAAAATTTAGCATGAGGTTTCTCGATTTCGATACGATAACGTAACGTTACGCAGGATTCGAAAACTCGTGCTCGGCCTACAGATAACCTCATTACGCGTTCCAGCTCCCGACCGCTCTCCGTCCGACGTCAGGTTTTAAAAACAGAATACCTACAAAAAATATATAAAAGATATATATACATACATACATACTTACGAGGGCTGTTTGATAAGTACCCGTTTTCTAAATATATTAATATCACTGGCCGCAAATAAGTATACCACCTTTTTAAGCCATTTTTCAGAGGCGGGAAAAAAAAAATGGCATTCTTTTGTTTTTTTTCTCATTTGACAACGATTCAGTGAAGGCGTGAACTTAAAATTGTTAAAATGGAGAAAGAACAGTATCGGTCTGTAATTAGATTCTTATTTTTGGAAGGAAAAACATGTGATGAAATAAAAGTAAGAATGCAAGCGGTTTACCATGAATGTGCTCCTTCTATGACAACCGTCAGATATTGGTATAACGAGTTTAAGCGGGGGAGAACAACCGTCTTTGATGAGGAACGCCCAGGCCGGCCAGTTGAGGTGACTACAGACGATATGGTTAAGAAAATTGAAAATATCGTTTTACCCGACCGCCGAATTAAACTTCGAGAAATCGTTGATGCTGTAAACGTTTCAATCGAGAGGGTACAACACATATTAGAAGAAAAATTGGGTATGAAGAAAGTATCGGCGAGGTGGGTGCCGCGTTTACTCACGGAGGAGCAAAAACGGAACCGACTGACTACTTCGGAGCAGTGTTTGGCCGTGTTCAAACGTAACCCTAAGGAGTTTCTGCGTCGTTTCGTGACCGTGGACGAAACGTGAGTCCACCACTACATCCCGGAAATGAAAGAGCAGTCGAAGCAGTGGATTTTACCGGGTGAACCTGCTCCAAAGAAAGCAAAAACCGTTCCATCGGCTGGAAAGGTCATGGCGACCGTTTTTTGGGATTCGCAGGGTATTATACATATTGACTATTTAGAAAAGGGAAAAACAATAACAGGGCAGTACTATGCCAATTTATTGGATGAATTTGACGCCGTGTTGAAGGACAAACGACCCCATTTAAAAAAGAAAAAAGTACTGTTTCATCACAACAACGCCCCGGCTCATTCGTCCAGAGCTGTGACGGCCAAATTAGCACAGTTACGCTACGAACTATTGTCTCACCCCCCGTATTCTCCAGATTTGGCCCCATGCGATTTCTTTTTGTTTCCCAACCTAAAAAAATGGCTCGGTGGCAAGCGATTTGGATCAAATGACAAAGTCATTGCCGCCACAGAGGCCTATTTTAATGACTTTCCAAAATCATACTTTTTGGATGGTTTATTGAAGCTTGAGTATAGGTGGAACAAATGTATAGAGTTAAAAGGTGACTACGTAGAAAAATAAATGCATATATACAAAAAAAATGGTTTTTTTTTTCATAAACGGGTACTTATCAAACAGCCCTCGTTCATACCTTGTTGTTCAACAATTACTGTTCAAACACCAGAAAAAAAGTTGGAGCTGTTAATAGAGGTGTATCCTCACAAAATTACACTCCATCATCACCGTCACCAGCCTTTTTTACGTCCCACTGCTGGGCACAGGCCGCCTCTCAGAATGAGAGGGCTTGGGCTACAGTTCCCACGCGGGCCCAGTGCGGAGTGGGAGCTTCACACATATCATTGAATTGCTTCGCAGGTGTGTGCGGGTTTCCGCACAATGTTTTCCTTCACCGATAAGCTCATGATAAATTACAAATGTAATTCCGCACATAAATTCCCCCGCGAGTCGGGGTTTGAACCCACGACCCTCTGCTTGAGAGGCCATAGGTCAAACCAATAGGCTATCACGGCTGTTGACATTTACACTCGTAACGTCAAAATACCTAAGCAGAATATTATACGCTCGGTTCTCATACAAATTGATGAACATCTTCCTCCTGTAGCCATACAGTTTTGTGGCTATATAAGTCTATGTTGTAAAGCGATTGGTTCTAGTTCATAGAATCATCATCATCATCATCCTTTCAGCCGAAAGACGTCCACTGCTGGACATAGGCCCCCAAGGCTCTCCACTCAGATCGGTCTTGTGGTTTCCGCACCCACCGCCGTCCCGCAATGTTCAGAAATACTACTACTTCATTATAGAATACTAATTTTGAAAGTATATACTTAGCCTGGGAATAATTCCCCTTATAAAGTTCTATAAAGTGATGGCAAAAATGACGTATTGCGTGTGATAGGACATATTCACGAGCATCAAGCGGCCATCAGCGCGGAACGCGGCCTAATGCCGGAGTAATAAGTGTCATTATTGCTTGGGCTATTCGGACTGTCGAGATATAAAAATAATCAAGCCTATTTGCATCCCACGGCTGGGCACAGGCCTCCACTCGTACTGAGAGAAGCTTCACACAGACCGTTGAAGTGCGGCGTAGTGTGTACAGTCCTTCACCAAATAAGCGTCTTTGTATCTATCTATCAAAAAGCACATAGTAAATTACTTTCGTCTTTAGACAATATGCTACTAATTTACCTACGGTTTAGAAGATAAGGGGGGGGGGGGGGAATCACAATCTAGGCTATTCTGGGAGCGATTATTTAAGTAGATCAAAAAATTGCTTAGAAACTTTTTTTTCATCTTTTGTTACAGTGATGTACCTATGTAGAGTGCCCCCCCCCCTGCAAATATTTATTTTTGTTATTTCTCTACCAAACTAAGTATTTATGTAGCGGCTTCTACAAGACACTTATGAGTATACTCCAAATTAATACGAATCTTGTAGTTTTTGAATAAAATGCCTGTGACATACGGACGGACATGACGAAACTGGGAAATTAAGGGTTCCGTTTTCGCCATTTTGTCTACGGAACCCTAAAAAGGCGTCGTACCACATTAATTTAGATTGTTCTATTATCGCCAGTCTCCATGGCAACGCACTCGCACAAAACGGAGGGCGAGCAAAAAGTTGAGGAATGACCGAGACACGCCCCTGTCCTTATAGAGAGCGTGTGCTACCAACGCTTCTCATAATATATGTTAATATGTGCGTTATTACAGTAGTGACTCTGTGAGCTGTATAGACCTCGCGACCTCATTTTTGAAAGTTTTCCTTTTTTTAATTTCACGAAAACGAATCGACGATTCAGCTGGTTTCATAGTACAAACTAAATTTTTTTTTTATTATTTGGTACCTACTATATTATTAAGTGGAAAGGTCTATCCCCAGCAGTGGGACCTAATTATTACAGACCAAATAAATAAAAAACGAAAACATTAAAACGTATGTATTTCAACTTACGACGTTCAAATCGAGATGACGCTTAAACTGCAACAGGTTTTTCCTGTACAAACTTATTTTTATCAACTGCGATGTCATAATTGCACAGTACAGAAAGCATGTTTTGAGTTTTACGGACGCATTAATAAATTGGTCGTGAGGTACAACTTTAAAAGTGGTCATCAAGAATGAGTATTTTCATATAAATGTTTGTTTGGTTCGCTACAGACGTTTTAATGATCTTATATTAATCATGTTGTATCAGTGTTTATTTATACTTAGTGTGACGTTTAGTGGTATAAGTACGTATAATTTTATATTAATATTTCACATGTGATAATTCATTAGTCGTACAATACAACTGTAGATAAGTAACTGCTTTAATTGTGCCAAACCTGACACACATCCCATCGCGTATCAGTAGATATTCTTAAAAAAAAAACTCTTATTCTTTTGGCAGTCGTGTAAAAAGTGATTAAATTTTAACACTCTCGGGTTTTAAAAATACTTCGGCAATCAATGTTGCCTCTTATGGCAAACAAAGAGATATCGATACGAATTCAACCGAACTCGAAAGCTATTCTAACTCATAGTGACTCAAATAGTTCATTTTAAATGCACTTATGGCTTTGTGAGACCCTATTGAGTAAATGTGATTTTGTAGTGCAATAACGTGAAATTAATTAAAAAATACCTTTGTTTACAATACATCATGAAGAACAAAGACATTCTTTAATGAAAACAAATAAAGAAATTTTTCGCTATTGTACATAGAGACCATAGAGTATGGAAAAAATACATTCCGTTTATTTATCGCTTATTAAAAGCTATTAATGATCCTATGAATATAAGCATAAGGAAGTGGTCATGGATATTTGGAGTGTTGTATTATTAAGGCGCGCTGGGCTACTGATGCTCGTTTTGGATTCCAAATCTCGTTCTATTTTTGAAATGAAGGTTTATTAGTTCAACCCACCATGAAACGATGTCTTAAGTACCTACACCTACCCCAAAGATGATTAAGAAAGTTGAAGAACCCCCGACATTGTCATTTTAAAGTTTAATATGTCAAAAACGGGTGAACCGATTTTAATTAAACTAAGCTAAGAACCATCTTAAACTAGCTTTAAAAAAAAAACGAATCGAAATCGGTCCATCCATTAGGGAGCTATGATGCCTCAGACAGATACACAGATACACAGTCAACACCCCTCTTTTTCGTGGGGGGTTAAAAACACAATAGTATACAAAATCCTCGATAGTAATATTTTTATGTCAGGCCTGCCTCGGCCGGCACTTTTATCATTTCTGAAGCGGGATGAAAACAAATTTTGTAACTGCGATTGAACATTAAAGAAAAATATCTATTATTGATTTCGGTTTGACAAAAACCAAGTCAATAGTTTAGTTTCTTACCCAGAGTAATTTTAAACGCTTTGGCGTTTACACCATGCGTTGTGAGCGCATTTGACTAGCCCTCTCTCTATTGACACACGCGTTACTGGATAGCACTGTCCCGCTTGAGTGAATAGACTCCGCCCCCCAAATTAACACCCCTCACTCCTTGTCATTTCTAGTGCTAAGATTGTCTATCGCGATAACGCGGATAATGTTTTGATCACCTTTGAGTCTGGAATAATGCGGGCGAGTTATTTTAACTGGTTTTGTCTAACTTAAGGGTTACAACGAAGCCCTTATAGAATCACTTCGTTGTCCGTCTATCTGTTAATCCCAAGTAAATCGAAACGTACATGGTCGTGTTTCATTGACCTAGAATCTTGAAATTTGGCACGCAACAAGATCTTGCAACACAAATCAAGGAAAATTTGTGTTGTTTGCAATTTGTTTCGTATTGTTTGTAATCTGTCTGTAATATTTGTTTAGTTTAATGAATATTTGTCTCATTTTTACAAGCTTTTATTTCAGATTCTGCCAACCAATGTGCATCGTCTGTCATCCCTCCAGACCCTAAGAGTGGGTGTTGTGGCCATGCCAATGGAAATTCACTGAAGAAAAGTAAGTTTTTCATGGAAAAACGTAAAGAATTTTGATTCTTTAAGGATGGTAATATCGTGATACCATGAAAAAAACTCTCTCTCTAAGGTCCCTGAAGATAGATGCTTTTATGAGGAAAAAATGCGCCAAATAGATGATCCGATAGATAAATTTAATATTGATTGCATTATGAGTTTTTACTCAATGACGAAATAAGAACATCAAAAAAAAATCAGGGGTGACTATGGTGAATCAAAAAGTAATAGTATAAAACCGCCTTCGAATAGAAATTGAAACATGAAATTATAATCCTCTAAAGCTATCAGTTTTACGGCCTATCAAAAATATTTTAAACGCGGTAGGTACGGTACGATTCATAAACGACGGAGTAATTACGTAATAAACATACAAAAATAATAATTAAAAACACGACTGCATCTTCTTAAGTCGAACTGAAAGTTAATCGGGCTGGCATAAGGATTATAATGATACCCGAATCATCAAAATCGGTCGAGCCGTTCACGAGTTTCAGTGGAATAAAGAAACTCACATAATTACATACATACATACTTACATGAACCCTGAAACAATACACTCTTTTTCTTTCGGCAGTCGTGTAAAAAACATAGGTACACAGCCGAATTAAGAATCTCCTCCTTTTTGAAGTCAGTTAAAGTGAGAGAGAGAAACGTTTACTCGTATTCACATACATTCGACACATATATAGAAAAAAATGAGTTGAGAACAGGATCGCGGTGGATGCGAAAAGCACAAGACCGGTCTCAGTGCAGAGCCTTGGGGGAGGCCTATGTCCAGCAGTGGACGATTTTCGGCTGACATGGTGATGGTAAAAATGATTTTACAATGACAATATTGTGATTGCAGGTACTTCAATAGCTGAGATTGACGAATACCCATGGATGGCTCTGATAGAATATAAGAAACAGGATCGGATAAAACTGCTTTGCAGTGCCATTTTGATCAGCGGGCGGTATGCACTTTCTGCGTCACAGTGTTTCTCTAAACCAGCTCTTGCTCAGGGTACCCCGTAAGTTTTTTTTTCATACGATGAGGAAGGCAAACGAGCAAGTAGGTCACCGGATGGTAAGTGATCACCACTGCCCATAGACACCCGCAACCCCGGAGGGCTTGCAGATGCGTTGCCAACCTAAAGAGCTAAGATGAAATGCCTCTTGTGCCCGTAATTACACCGGCTGACTAACTCTCCACACCGGAACACAACAGTGCAAGCACTGCTGCTTAGCAGCAGGATTAGCGGGTAAGATGGTGGTAGCGATCCGGACGGACCTCGCACAAGATCCTACCACCCGCAAGTTCTCCTAAATTTATTAGGATTCCAGACGAAAATGGTAAAAAGTGATGTACTTCACAGATGGTTATCTAAGGAATTACTAAGGCTATCGACTTGAAATTTGGAACAGTAGTTATATATGGTGCTTACATGAGTAAAAAGATTTTTTTTATTCCAGTTTTTTTTAATTACGAGTGGGAGATATAACCCACGGCCTTTTGCTTGAGGAGGTCAAACCATTACCGCTACTAGCTAGGGTATTCCCTCCCTCTTACAACATTGGGTCCTTCAAGAGAAGTGTGAAGAGGCACTTTACGAAGCCGTCATGACGGTGCTGACGGATGGGGGGACATTATGTCCCACTTCCATCATCATTGTTATCTGGACTGCATTGTGTGCTTACCATCAGGTGCCATGTGGTCACTTTGCCGAGCTGCTATAAAAAAAAAGCTATTCTTCCTCTTCTTCTTCTTCTAGTGCCTAGTGCTGATAGGAGACTATCAGAGGTCAGCTATCATTAGCGCTATTTTTAGGGTTCCGTGCCTCAAAAAGAAAAAAAACGGAACCCTTATAGGATCACTTTGTTGTCCGTCTGTCTGTCTGTCTGTCAAGACCCTTTCTCTCTGGAGCGCGTGGAGCTAGCAGGCTGAAATCAACATCAAATGGCCTGCAGTCCCTTGAAGCTGTGAAAAAATCAAACCATACAGCCATAAAAAGGTTGTTTCCATACAAGTTACCGTACTTTGAAAGGCTAAAGGGTACTTCCATCTTTCCTAGGAACTTGAAATTTGGTATGAAGGTAGCTCTTATAGCACCAACCACTCAGAAAATTCTCAAAATCTTAATTTTTTATGTATGTCTGTATACATATACAGGCAAATATAAAAAAAATGTATTGGTCTGCTGTGACAACATATAAACATGAATTTAATAAATCAGTGAAATCATGGTTATTAGACAAGTGTTATTATAGTTCAAAAGAATTTATGGAGCATCATTAATAATATTAATTATTTATATTGCGGAGTAATTAAGTACCTACCTATATTTTTTTTTGTTTAATTTTTTAACGTGTTTAGCTTATAAGTATTATTGCATGCCGGACGACGGCTGATTGTGATGCACTCATAGTATTTAAGACCATTGTAATTTACTCACATTCTAGCAATAAATAAATCATTCATTCATTCATTCATTCATACAAAATGACCTCACGCTGCGTACATTTTGCTTAGAAACAGGGCTCTGGACAACTTAAAACACTAGGGAAAAGTGGGGAAATCTTTTAACGGAACCCTCGTGTGCGAGTCCGACTCGCACTTGTCCGGTTTTTTTTACTTTAGAGACTGCCGCCCGAAAGAGGGATCTGGTACTCATCCCGAACCAGTCTCTGAGGTTTCTTAACCAAGAGTTAGGTACGTCTACAGCCAGGTGGTCTGCGGCCTTGAATCTTTCCCTGGATAATAAACCGAAGTAGACCATACTTGTGTTTGCGCATTAGGTTACGGTACGTTACGGTAGCTATTAGCTTGGTAAAAATATACGATAATTATGTATTTCAGGAACAATCTTCGTATTGGAGAGTACGAGACAACCAATGAAGGGAAAGACTGCGTTGAAGTGAAACCCGGTGAAGAAGTCTGCAATCATGGTGCCATATCTATTCCTATTGAGAAAACCACGCCGCATCCAGATTATGACAATACGCTAAAACGTAACGATATCGCTTTGATAAGATTAGTAAAGACAGTTCCTTATACAGGTGAAATAAATGTTGTAAATAGTTATAGTTCTAAGAAGATACCTAGTTAATGAATCCAGAATCCAATTCATGATTCACAATCAAATTAGCCCACATCCACCCATCGCTGGGTCCTGCGTCAATATCATTCGTTTATAGCTATAGAAACGCACAACGGGCCGGTTCACAAATGTACCATTAAACCACATTTCAAGTGTGACAGCATTACTGACTGACTGACAAACGATACAGCCTACTCCACTGGAGCTAAAGACTTCAAACTTTACAACCACATGGTGAGGTACAGACCCAAAGTCTAGTGGTAAAGCCGCTGGATATAATAATATCACATTCACATAATATTATGTTCCCCTCCATGTGACTCACTACAAGACTTTTTGAATTCTTCACGGGATATGAATAGTTTCATATCCCGTGAAGAATTCAAAAAGCCTTGTTTATATCATTTCACGTGAGCGAAGCCGCAAGCATAAGCCTAGACGTTTCTTATTCAACAGTTTCATAACAATCAGAACAGAGAAAAATCTTTTTTTTCAGACTTCATTCGCCCAATCTGCTTGCCATCATTGGACATTACTCTTCAGCCTCCGAAGAACCTGTACATGATTGTAGCAGGATGGGGAGCAATCAACTACACAGTGTCCCGAAGCAACGTTCTAAGACGAGTTCATGTACCATTTGTGGACTTACAAGTAAGATTTCATGTACCATTTTGTTGACTTACAAGTAAGATTCTATGAATACGACGGATAGATAAATACATACTTCATTTATGAATAGAAAATATTAAAATCTCCTAAGGAAATATTCGTATTCATAGTACAAATACGTGCCCCGACTGGGGATCAAACGGGACCTCGGGATTCCTAGTCAGGCTATCCAACTACTAGGCTATTCGATGGTACCTAAATATTTTATAATATAAAATTATGAATATCACAGTTCAAAATGAAAATTCCCCATTGTTCTAATTTATTACTCGATAAAATAGCAACCGTGTTCCCTGAGGTAAGCAATCGTTGCTGCTCATCATGCCACACCACAGATATTACTAATTGGTTGCCAACCAAAAAGGTTCATGCTGAAACACAATAAGTAGTTTAAGCTGTGGTGCATATTGACGGAACTAGTAAGTAATATCATCATCCAGCCTTTCCTCCGTCCTCTCTATTCAGAACGAGAGGGCTTGGGTTATAGTTCCCACGTGGCAAGTACTTAATATGGCAGTAGCAATCCAAATGGACTTTGCGTTAGGATCTAAAGTGCAAATAACTGGCCGAAGAAGTAGATCAAATTGGCAATAACCTCTATCACACATGGCTAAAGCAATTTTTTTTTCAGGTCTGTGATAGCAAATACAAACGATTCAAAACGAACCTGACAGATAGACAATTGTGTGCTGGAAGTAAGCACAGGGATGCTTGCCAGGGCGACTCTGGAGGTCCCTTGATGTATTTTAACAGGCACACTACAGAGCTAGCTGGTATCGTCAGTTTTGGTCCAACACCTTGCGGACAAGACATCCCAGGAGTGTATACTAAAGTATTTGCCTACAAGGATTGGATTCACAGCGTGATAGAAAATGATTCCAAAATACTCTCTCCAACGTCGACAACCCCTGATACGGATATAATTTATTTTAGAGAATAAAATATTTAGAATAATACCTTATTTTTTTATTTGTATTCCATTTGGACTGTTCTTTAATTACTTTCAACATACAACCAAGTGCGATTCTACTCCCTAAGTTGGAAAACCTGTTTTCGAACAGCAACCTGTAAGATGCATTGATATATAAAAGGAATAAGTTTCACATCTTGTGTTGGCCGTTGTCGTTGTAATAATGCCGTGTGTTTAAACCTTTGAAAGCCATCGAAGTCAAAGACTGTCATTCTACACGCCAGCGTCATCATAATCTCAAATGTCAACTTGAACTTTAAGCACATACAAGTTAAGTAACCTGTCATTTATTCATTAAATAAAATCATCATACATTTCTTATACTCATGTCAAAACCTAAATACTATTAATTACAATAAAAAATAAATAAAACTTAAGACAACCTAAGTTCAGTCAAATAGGCCCCCGCGAGTTGTTCCCGGCGCAAAGGTGCCCATAATACTCGCCGCGTTACCACTGGATGGCGATGGACAACCTTTGCGCCAGGTAAGAACCCGCGCGAGCATCGGACCCCCTCTCCCTAATTCGACGTCCCACTTCCCTAATGAAGGCTATAGCCTCCGACCCCCAGCATCCCATCGTCTCAAAGGCAAGAGGTACAAAAAAATTGTTACCCTCCAGGGCCGAATATTTGTCGCGCTTTCTGACTGCGGCACATTCCGCCGCGGCACCAGCTGTTTGCACCGTTCGGCTGTGGTGCGAGGCGGCGAAAGTGCTGACACACGTGGCGTCCCAAAGTAGGCACTTCCCCTTCTGCCATGGCACCAAAGTGAGCCCGTCTGGCCTTTTGCCATCGGTGCGATTGAGGCCCGGTGGTTCTAGCACACACGGGATGTTGGCGGAAATTAAGGCCCTCCGGACGATGTCGTTGAGAGCGTGGTGGCGCGGAAATTTTCCCGAACAGCGACAGCAACTCAATGCGTGATGGCCATTCGCTTCCACCATGGAGCCGCAGATGCATTTATGAGGGACACAAACATCGCAGCCCAGGCGGAGCGCTACTGCCACACGCATTGAGTCACTATTCAGGAGTGTTCCCAAGTGAGGAGCAGTCAAAGCCTGCAACCACGCCCCAGCTTCTGCCCTTGACACCGACCTGAGTCTAGCCAAATCCGCAGCCGTGGCTGCACCCATTAGCCGCGAAAGTGCGTCCCTGGCTCCAACATCGTCCCAAACTCGCTGCACTTGCGGAGCCTCGGGCACGGACGCACTTGGGAAACGAGCCGTCCACTTAGCCAGCGCCTCAGCAACAAACGGGACGGTAACCCTGTCTCCATGAGAATTTTAAATTTTAGAAACCAGGTTACCAACCCCATGTGCCGACGCCAGAAACGCTGGCAAGCCCACATCCTCCGCCCGCCGTTAACCCAGGCCCCCGTGACGTATGGGTAAAGAGGCTTGAATCCACTGGTTACCAGAGAGAGACACATTAAGAATACTCTCTGTGGTATCCCTCAAAGTGTCGTCAAACGAAGACACCTTATCAGGACAGAACCAAGTCGGGGTAGTTCTTAAAAGATAAGTTATCTTTGGGACCGCGAAACACATTCTCAGTAGAATCAGGGCGACATGGGCACTAATATTTTTGAGACGTTCCCGGATGAGCAAAAGGAGCCGCTTTCTCGTCTCTATAGCATCTGGCATGGCCTCTGGGAATATTGGGGAACCCAGAAGGGTAAATGTGCCATGTGATAGTTCTTTGAGACCAGGAAGCAAAAAACTGAAAGAAGACAAAGAAAAAGAAGAAGTAGGTCCGCAACAGAAAAATTCACACTTCGCCGCATTCACCTCCAGCCCCATCTCCCTCAGAAGGGGAAGTAAAAAAGCCAAGTCCTGCTTAATAACCTCGGGCCTCCCCCCTATGGTCCCGTCATCCAAATACCAAATATTAAGAGGTGATTTCAGGGACGATGTTACCTTATGGATAGCGAGGCTGAAGGTGAGCGGCCCCAGCGGATCTCCCTGCTGCGCACCCACCTGAGAAAGGATCAGGGAGTTGTTGTAGACCAGACTGGATGGAGAGTGATACACTTGGTACAGAAAAGGATACAAAAACGGAATATTTTCTTTGACTTCGCCCAGCAGAACATCTCTCTCCACTGTGTTGAACGCGTTTTTAACATCTAATTTGATGATGATGCAGTCTGCGTCCCTGGCTCTGCAGCAAATGTGAGTGTGGCATGAATCGCAGCTTCGCATCCCCTTTGCGTGCCAAACCCTAACTGATGTGGCTGGAGATACCCCGCCATACGCTCCCTAACCGCACGGCACCCTAATTTGGCTACTAAACGGCGAAAGGTGCTCCACACTGTAATCGGCCGTATACCCCCTTCTTTTTTCGTTAATGCGCACAGAGACGCTCCGTACATATATGGGCAAACTTCGGGGTTTAGTTGCCCACTGAGTAAAAAATTGCATAATTTTACCAGGGACTCGAGCAGCCGTTGCCCGTTGTCGCCAGCGGAACTCGAAGTCAACTCTTTTAAATGAGCTTGTCGAATTCCGTCTAAGCCCGCGGCTGAGCCACTATGAAATGTCCCTAAAGCTTGGACCACGTCCTCCAAGTTGACCGTTAAGGCTTGAGTGGACCGATCCGACTCCCGTGGGAAAGTTAATGGTCGGGACGGGGGCGGATGCTTTGCCTGCAAGGAAGCGAGAGTCTCAGGGCCCGGGGGTGCTATGGAGTCATCCGACATCAGCACGCGAACATCACCCTCGAAAACCTTGGATTGTCTTCAACACAGAGGGCATCCGGAGGGTGTCCACCCTTACACTGATGCATTCAAGCGAACTAGACGAACATTCGGCAGCAACTATGTTGGACTTCACTTTAGTGGTGAGATTGCCCGGGCCCTGTACTTCTGGTGCTTTTAGCGCCGAATACGCAAACGTAAGTAGGGCACACCAATCGGCAGTTTCATTGGTTTTAATGCACCTACTAATTACATTGCGTAATTTTTCCGCAGCCAAATTTCTCGCTCACTTAGGAATGTGGCTAAGCACCCGTACCGATTTTTTGAGTGCGCCGAGGCTCTCGAGGGCGATGCGAGGTGGTTGCGAGCCCCGCGGCTGTGTCGTGTCGCGGTCGGGCTGGCTGGCGCGGGGAGACTATAACGCGGGGGGAATATAATGGTTCCTTATATAAAAAAAGTGTTTTTAAATAAGAGGACATGTTAAGATTGTTTACTTTTTCCTAATGCTAAAAAAGGCAGTGGTGTTACCCATAGTACAGGCTTTGCCTAGTTTAGGACTAGGTCAATTGGTGTCCAGTCCATTGTCCTTTGATTTTTATTTAATATCAGCAACTAATTTATGTGTTGATGGTGTGGCATTCATAACAACATAGGTACGACACTTTGGCGTTCTTGGCGTCCAAAGGGTTTTGGTGCTTTGAGACTCCTTCGTAGAGAGTACCGAAACGCGTCAGCGTATAGTGTGGTGGTGGTGGTATGGCATGTGTTTATTCGTGTAGCAGTGGAGGTGAAGGTGTTGTATGGAAACTGACATTTGTCGTACAGACGTAGCTATTTCCCACGTGTGGTCGCGGGTGAGCAAATTAATTGGTTTTTAACTCCCGGCAAAAAGAGGGGTGTTATTATGGTGTTATAAGTTTGGCCTGTGTATCTCTGTGTCTGTGTATCTGTGCATAATTATGTCTGTGGCATCAAAGCTCCCAAACGGATGAACCGATTTCGATGCAACATACAATGACAATGCAAAGAAAAATCCGTTAAGCAGCTGGACAAATGAATGAATGAATGGCTGGATGAATGTTTCATTAAAAAAAAAAACAAAAATAATCAATAAAAATCGATTATTTTCATCGATTTCGATGCGTTTTTTTTTAAATCGAAGCTAGTTTAATCGAGATGGTTCTTAACTAAGTTTCATCAAAATCTTCTTTTTGGTTATAGTTCAAAGGGTTAGCAAAGAACACGATGTTAATAAATTCCATTTACGATACGTTGCCTGT
This sequence comes from Clepsis dumicolana, assembly GCA_963691665.1. Lineage (NCBI taxonomy): Eukaryota > Metazoa > Arthropoda > Insecta > Lepidoptera > Tortricidae > Clepsis > Clepsis dumicolana. Next base: position 7,508,295 of record OY829527.1, on the reverse strand, counting down.
TTTGGGATAAAGAATCCGCTTTGGTTCATTGTCCCATAAAATAGATAAATGATCATCCCTTATTTTGGGGGTTTCGCGTATGCTAGATACATGCGTGCCTCGTATGTCATTGACTGCTTACGTTGCTTACAGAAACGTACCTATTAAAACAAATGCAAATTAAAATTCACCATAGTATTATTTATTTAGTTTGTCTGTGTAATTCGTCATTGGTGGGCCTGTTTTACGTCCCACTGCTGGGCACAGGGCTTCTCTCAATATTAGAGGACCTGGGCTATAGGTGCCACGCGGGCCCAGTGTGGATTGGGAACTTCACAATCTCCACTAAATTACTTCGCAGGAGTGTGCAAGTTTCCTAACGACGTTTCCCTTCACCAACTACGTAACGTTAGACCTCAAAAACTACGTAAATTGGAATACTTGCCAAAACATATTCTTTCAAAATGCACTAATGTAGGTATACGGTAAACCGTGCCGATAAGCCGTTATAGCCTAGTGGTTTGACTGTTTGACCTATCGCCTCTGAAGCAGAGGGCCGAGGGTTCAAACCCCGGCTCGCACCTCTGAGTTTTTCGGAATTTATATGCGAAATTACACTTGTAATTTATCATGAGCTTTTCGGTGAAGGAAAACATCGTGAGGAAACCTGCACACTCCTGCGAAGCAATTCAATGGTGTGTGTGAAGTTCCCAATCCGCAAGGGGCCCGTGTGGGAGGTATAGCCCAAGGCCCTCTCATTCTGAGAGAAGGCCTGTGCCCAACAGTGGGACGTAAATAAGCTGACGATGATGATGATGATGATACGGTAAAAGCACATGGCATTATTATGTTACCAAGTATGCTAAATGAGTTACCTTATGAAACTTATAATAGGGTGTGTGCCAACCCTAATAGATGTAAGAAAACTGTCAAAGCATTACATCCAAATTGTAACGCAACGCAACAATAACTAATTAACCCCCGACAAAAAAAGAGGGGTATAAGTTTGACATGTGTATCTGTGTATCTGGGTGTCTGTGTATCTGTGTATATGTGTATCTGTGTCTGTGTATCTGTGTATCTGTCTGTGGCAGCCCCCAAACGGGTGGACCGATTTAGATGCGGTTTTTTTTAGACAAAAGCTATTTTAATCGAGGCGGTTCTTAGCTAAGTTTCATTAAAATCGGTTTACCGGTTTTTCAAATATTGAACTTTGAAATGACAATGTCGGGGGTTTTTCAACTTTTCTAAGTTGGTTAGGTTATTTTAAGTAGCTAATTTGAGTAACTGTCGGTTAGCGGCAGATAACTATGCTGGGTTTACGCCCGCTGTTATAGGCAAATGAAATGTCATAATTTGTATCTATTTACTAATAAATAAACAAAAACAAAATTAAATAAAAAATGTAACATGTCAACATGACAGGATTGACTTCATAGTGGCGGGGCTATGATTTTTCGTCTTGTTTATTTTGTTGCTGTGTAATAATACTTATGCATTGGATAAGAAAATAAAGATATAACGGCAATGAAACCAGAATTATTATGTAGGAAGCATAGCACTGCATATATCCCATAAGCCATGCTTTTTTCCCCTAAGGTATAAATAATAAAACATGTCATTATAATAACCTAACCAACTTAGAAAAGTTGAAAAACCCCCCGACATTGTCATTTCAAAGTTAAATATTTCAACAACGGGTAAACCGATTTTAATAAATCTTAGCTAAGAACCATCTTGATTACTAGCTTTCGATTGTAAAAACCGCATCGAAATCGGTTAATCTGTTTGGGAAATATGATGCCACAGACAGACACACAGATACATAATGTTAAACTTGTACCCGCTTGTTTTGGGTCGAGGGTAAAAAAATAAATAAGTCTTCAAATATTTATATTTTGACGTATTTTTATGGAGGTCAAACATTGCTCAAATATTAATCTATTAATAAAATCCTGAAACCTAGTGGTTTTACCTACGGTCTCTTTAGCACAGGGTAGTGGGTTTGAGCTCCGGCTCGCACCCCTAAGTTTTCCGGAATTTATGTGCTTTTTGTGAAGGAAAAAGTGAGAACTGTAGCCCAAGCCCTCTCATTCTGAGAGGAGGCCTGTGCCCAGCAGTGGGACGTAAAACAAGGCTGGTGATGTAATGACGATTATTACAAAGCCTATTGGTACGTAATAATAGTCTAGACAAAATAAATTACGTTCCATTCAAGTCTTTGCAGTAGCCAGCCGGCAATATTGAGGTTTCGGTTTCTGCTATAATTTGCACTCAATGCTAATTATTACGACATCGACGTTAAAGTAGACGTCTCCATTGCCTTTGGTATCACCAATAAATCAATCAGTCGCCTTAATTGATTGAATCAGGTGTTACTTTGCCGAGATCTATATTTATGAACTAAAATTCATTAATTTGCTCACTCGCAATTACACATACTCGTATACCCTACCTAAAGCTCAGTTCAGAATTGCAAGAAAAATCTTGCAAGTCGCAATCATTTCAATATCCTTTCTAACTAATATTATAAATACGAAAGTAACTCTGTCTCTCTGTCTGTCTGTTTGTTACCTTTTCACGGAAAACCGCTGCACCAATCTAGATGAAATTTGGTAAGAAGATAGTTTGAATATTGAGGAATAAGTATAGGCTTCTTTTTATTCGGAAAAATCGTATAGTTCTCGCGGACGAGGTCGCGGGCAACAGCTAGTAAATATATAAACATCAGATTATGGGCCTTTGGAGCATTTTGAAATAGCAACGGTGTTGCCGAGCCCACCGGCGGGAGGCGCGCGGCCGGCGGCGGCCGTGCGGACGTGCTCGCGGCTTATATCACTGAGACTACTTTGTAGTCTCACTAAATTGGAAACAAAAACGAAGAACCAAAGGGCCCGTCCATACGCTTTGTTATGTCTATGGTCGCAATGCATTGAGATCCTAGATCGACGCCATGTATCTCGTTCGATTCACAGCTTCACAGTGTACTGCGGCCCGAGTACGAATATTCGAAACCTACGTAACGTAATCGAGTAGTAAACGTAATCGAGAAATTTGTATGACGTTTGGAACAGAGGGTCGAACACGGATTTACAAATGCTGCGTAACGTAAAATTGAATAGTAAACGTTGTCGAGTTTGTATGACGTTTGGAATAGCGCCCGCCCGTGAGCGTATTTGGAACTAAAATTAAGTATGAGGTTTCTAGATCTCGATACGATAACCGTAACGTTACGCAGCATTCGTAAAGCACGAGCACGAGCACGAGCTCGCCCTCAGCGTCCGCCCGTGAGCGTATTTGGAACCAAAATTTAGTATGAGGTTTCTCTCGATTTCGATACGCCATAAAAAAAAAACGTAACGTTACGCAGGATTCGTACACTTCGTGCTCGGCCTGCTGCAAATTCCTAGAATTCTTTTGTAAGTCTAAACTGGGTCGACCCGTCCCGGCCTAGTCTCGTCATCTACCACGAATAAATACTTATTGTTGTTATTGCGTGTTTAATATTTTTATTGGAGATCGGAATAAAACAGAAATCTGTACATAGCTCAAAGTGATTTCTGGATTTTTTATGCATGAAAAAAAATACCCAAAAACTTTTGACACCCAAATAGGTCGGTGGGAGAGGACGTATGAGACAGCTACGTCTATGAGAGACATTTATGTTTTCGTGATCCGTGATCGATGTTAGAAATTGACAGGTTTACCTCACTCGGCACTAGCGATCCAGCGGATTTTTGACTTGCGAGAGCCCTTATTAACACATTATTACGTTTAGTTCGAAAATTTCATATAGTAGGTACAGTCAAGGAATTTAATTCCCTACCCATTTCGTTGAAATTTCGTTAGTCATTCGCTGTGCATTAAGGTCGAAAATGTCAACGCAAACGCGACATGTCAAAGCAACGTCGTGTTCTATCTAGCTCTTATGGTGACAGTTTGCTGTACGATATTAAACCTTAGGTGGGTTGGAAATTAAATTCCTTGACTGTACGTGAGTAGCGTTATTTCACAAATCCTTGTAAACAAATTTATTGGATCTCCGATAAATTACCTAATGGCGTGACTCACGCCAAGTCACAATCCTAGTTTTGATAAAAGTCGTAATTTTCGATTAGCACCTTTTTAACATTTTCCTGTAATTTTTCCGACTACGAAGTGCAAATTTCGAACTTCGTATCGAGCCGTCCCTCTCATAGACGATACGATACGAACTTCGATTTTCGAATTTCGTAGTATGGGTTCAGGCTTGCTCTGTTCCGTTTTGAGATATAGTTTCTTCTTTTCCACTACTGGATAAGACTATTGATCAGTTCTCGTTATAGTTACGCTAACTTCATGTTTTTTGGCGTGTGTACAGTGGTTTTAAAACGTGGTTGTAACAATCAATATTTTTATAAGTATAATGTTATAAAAAAATAAAAATGTATTTAAATAGCGTCGCTATACTTACTCAACGTAGTAGGTATTTTACCGATATGTTTGGTTCCAAGAACAACACTGTTTAGATCAACATAGAGTTGACTTTGGAACTAAATATATCGGTAAGATACGAGGTTAGAAAGAATAGCGATGAAACGTACAGAACGGATAAGATTTGAATTATAAAAACGTGTAATTAAGACCATTATTGTGATTCTAACAATATATTTTATCTTACCTAGTAAACCGTTTAAATTAAATCTTAAATGGACTCACAGATGACTCGTGACAACAATGACAAAGTTCTAATGGTCTTATACCTATGCACAGACCAACCACCATCTGGATAGCAAATGCCAGGGTGAACGTATCCGTAACGCATATTATGCTCATTTGCACCTATAAATCTAGCCTCGAATTGCGGTTCACTTTCGACCAGGCCCCTATTTCACCAGCTTTACAATTGTCAGTTTTTTATGACAATTCGAACTACATTTCATTGACAATATGAAACGCGCTAAAACAAAAGTTCTTCAAGTCAGAAGTTGACACAGAACTGTCATTGAAAACTGACAATTGTAAGTTGGTAAAATAGGAGCCTGATGACAAGCGAGATGACAAGCTATGAAACAATCGCGACGCATCCCCCGGCCCGCTCACCGCGGCTTTTTTCGTAATAACTTTCCAAGTAGGTAAATTATAAAAGATGCGGTGTCCAGGTCCGTGCTCCTATGCATGGGCCGAGTCTCTTCATAAAAATTACCCTAACAATTTTTCATCATCTAAAAGACCTCTTCTCAAAAAAATAAACTGAGTTCCCTTCGCTGAATCAACGTCTTCTTTATTTTTAATTATCTCAAAACCTAGCAAAGCCGGCGCTCCATCAATGTGTCGCGCCCTAAGGCGCTTTGTCTTTGATTATACGACGCTGTTGTGATGCTATTGCCACGTTTTTTACCTCCGGCAATTTGCTCAGTTTTCCTTGTCCTAGAAGAATGTTGCCAGCATTTTCGGGTATTTTTTCTTCTTTAAATCCTGACCAATATTTTGTGAGGTCAGTCGTGAGGCGCTATTTGCCTTTAAACCCCACTACAGGCGATGATATGACTTTATAACTATACAGGAAGTAGTAGTTACTACCGCGCCCGAGTTGAAGATTCGTAAAGGATCATAGGCATAATTATATATAGCTGTTCCGAACTCCTTTGCTTTTTAGAGTGTTTATGATTTTGATATAATTCTTTTTTATATCAGTAGTTGTCTTTTGGTTGTCTTGTTGTCACGGTATCTCTGAGTTTTTACTATAATACTGGCTGATGCCCGCGACTTCGTGCGCGTAGATTTCGGTTATCGCTATCCCGCGGAAACTAATTATATTATCGAGGGGTGAAAGGCTATTTGTTTTAAGCGACACTTTTGGCGATATTGAGTTATATATATATTCGGAATCAGGAAAATTTTCTGCGTCGGATGAGCTAGGTTTCATGCAAATCTGAGCTCTTTTGTGGCGCTTGAAACATTAGAACTTTAGGGTATATTTCTGACACATGATGTATTATCCGACATGAAAACTGTTTCTTTTTTAAAGTACTTTACTTAAAGCATACACAAGTATTGAGAATCGGAGCTTAAGCTATTTTTCCTTATACAAAATTTCGATTGTATGGCGGTTCAAGCACATTCGAACACTGCTATTTTATGTTGCAAAGCTGCTTAATACATTTCGTCTTCCACTAATAATACAGCATAATGTCGCTTCAAGCAATTTGTCCTGTACAAAATTCCTCAAAGCAGGTCGGTTGAATTCTCTACGCTGCAACTGTTAGCACTTTATATGGAGCTTAGACTACTTTTTCTTACAAATTTCTCGAAGGATGTCCTTGGAGCGCGTCCGTGGACAAACCTCCCAGGATTTCTAGTATTTCGAGGAAATGCACTTTTTGCTATTTTAAATACATTCATTCATTCATTTAAGAATAATACTACTTCTTTTACCTAAGGTAGTAATCATTAACAGTGTAGTAACCTAAATAAAAGATTAATTAAACTTATTTGGTTCTTTAATTGCTTCAAATAATAAGATTAGTGTTTCTATTACTTTTAAACTTACAAAATGTTTGTCTTTTTTTGTATTAACAACCAACAGTTATAAAATATTCTATAGGCATGGGACATCAAACAACTAATAATGAAAGCTGATCGTTACTTCAGTCAACTTGCCTGTCCATATTTATACCAAATGACAGTTAAAACAAAATAGAATATCCTTATTATCCTTGATCAACGTCGGTTAAATCTTATTGCTTTCCTCTACATATGCACTGTAAAGCCACTTAAACCATTTTGACTTCTGTTGATTGTTGAGACTGTTGGCGTTTCAATATTTTTTCCTTACTCTGGAATAAAGTCGATATAGGAAGTTATGTATGAAGCGACAAGAATCTAAGAACCTCTGGTATTTTAATTAATAAGTGGTATATCATAATTTCCCAGGATTTTTTTGAAGACTAGAGAAGTTATCGTCATTGAAATATGACAAGTACTTTTTTTTTAAAGATTTTTTTTTTAAATTTGAAACTTTAAACGGCTCTCCTGTAAAGTTCACAAAATGTCGCTTAAAACAAATAGCCTTTCACCCCTCGTATGTATAATTTTCCCGAATAAAAAGTAGCCTATGTTTTTCCTCAATATTCAAAATATCTTCTAACCAGATTTCATTTAGATTGGTGCAGCGGTTTTCCCGTGAATGGGTAACAAACAGACAGTAGAGAGAGAGACATAGAGACAAAAAGATAGAGAGACAGAGTTACTTTCGCATTTCTAATATTATTAGTTAGGATTTTCACGTTTTAAACAGTGCCTTATCATTATACAGTCCATTCCCATTTATCCCTATTTAGAGCTCTAACAATAGTATAGTATGGACGGGCCCTTCGGTACTCCGTGTTTGTTTCCAATTCAGTGTGACTACAAAGTAGTCTCAGTGATATGAGCCGCGGGCACGTACGCACGGGCGCCGCCGGCCGCGCGCCTCCCGCCGGCGGGCTTGGCAACACCGTTCCTATTTCAAAATGTTCCAAAGGGCATATCCTGAGGTCAATAAAAGAAAATATCAGTAAAAGACCCAATTAACCACTCTTTCTGACAGTTCACTTCAAACAACTCTACGAAAGTGACTGGACGTGCAATGCAACCTATTCTTAACGCCTAGTGTAATCGCCGACCAGTGCCCTTAGTGTAATCAAAAAGCACAAAATACGTCTCGATCGCGTTTGCGTTAAAGTGTCAAATAGTATGAGAATTGCTTAACGCGAACGCGATCGAGACGTATTTCTTGGCTTTGTCGGCGATTACACTAAGCGCTCAGGACAAGAAATACGTCTCGATCGCGTTCGCGCTTAACAATTCTCATACTATTTGACACTTTAACGCAAACGCAATCGACACGTATTTTGTGCTTTTTGATCACACTGAGGGCACTTATTTCAAACTCAATTAGTACTATACGAACGTAACATACTCGTATCTTTACTGCGTAATAACATCATTGACTAATTTGACTATAGGTATTTAAGCGGGTGATAGGACCTTGTGCGAGGTCTGTCCGGATCGCTACCACCATCTTACTTGCTAATTCTGCCGCTAAGCAACAGTGCTTGGTGTGTTCCGGTGTGAAGAGTAAAACAGCCGAAAAAATCACTGGCACTAGAGGCATTTCATTCTAGCCCTCTAGGTTGGCAACGTATCTGCAAGACCCCGGGTTAGCGGATGTCTATGGGCAGTGGTGATCACTAACTTAGCATCAGTCACTTGCTCGTTTACCTACGTTATCGTATAAAAAAATCGAAGAGTCAACCGTTAGACAGTTACGACAAATTGTGCATCTAAAGTTTTCCGCGTCACTCTGGTAACCCGTCACCCCATTTTCCTGCTGAGAACAAGGTAGGAATGGCCGCCCTAAGTTTTAGGGGAAATTGGTAACGCGGCTTGTTTTCTGTGAATGTTTTTTTTTTCCGTGCGCTGAATAAAAATAAGTGGAATTACACACATCCGCTGGCATAAAGGTAATAGGAAATTGTGTTTCTCTGATGATACGCTGGATGGAATTGGTGTTTGAGTCTTGAGCCTGGAGTTACGTTTTTTGTACGTTTTTCGACGCAAAGGTATGGATGTTATAAGTTTGACGTGTATGCTTATCTCTGTATCTATTTGTGACTGTATGGCTGCCGCGGTTTTATTGTATTGGCTTTAAAATTAATTAAAAAAAATATTGACACCATTGACCTAGTCCCAAACTAGGGAAAGCCTGTAATGGGTACTGGACAAATGTTAAACATACTTGAGTACTTAATGTCGAACAGATTTTAACTTTTTGAGTTGTTTTTAAACAATCTTTATCTATACATTTATTATTTATTTATTTATTATCAAAACAATTTCACAGCATTACAGCAAAGCCAATGCGCTATAAAATTTAAATATAAGAAATACACAATACAAAACAAAAGTACATGTAAAAATTAAAAAAAAAAAAAAAACATTACAACTATTTAGGGAGTTTTAAATGTCAGTTTCGCTTCCCTAAAGCGACGGAACACCACACCCTCCGGCCAAGAGTCGGAGCGCAGGAACATCTGCTGGTGCTTGGCAGGCACTTGGAGTCTAAAGGAGCTAAAATTGTTAGCCCTAGTAGACTCGAGCGGATGGATGAACACCCGGGAACCCTGTAACCGGTCCCGTGCTGCCTCGCGGATGTGCTCGAAGACCTTGTCCGATGTTGTCTACATGTTGTCGATGTTGTTGTGTTGGATACATATATGTATATCGTACCTAAGTCCTCTATTATGCGTTCAGAAACCGTAGGTAACGACTATCATTACGATAATAAATTTTCGTCTTCAAAAATCAATGTAATTGAAAAGTAGGCCTTAATTAAAAAATCAGCTCGATATTATGTCTGTCTATGATAAAAAAAAACAAACTCGTGACAGGTGTATTAAGTATGCCTTCGGCTTCTGAACCCATCTCAGAGTACTTATAATATGTGTGTAGATAACGCCATGTATGCAACTCTACATAATTTAGGCCTTAAAACACTCGTGTAATCCTATTATGAAACTCAGCTTCGCTTCATTTTATAAAAACACACTCGTGTTTTAAGGACCCTCATTATGCAACCGTTGCATAAACTACTATTATGCAACTGGTACATATTGGAGCTTGCCTTCTTCCAATAAACTTAATATAAATATTATAGTGACAATTTCATACGAACGGGTAGTAAAGAGACGATTATAGCGATAAAGCATGCGGTTCACGTGCAATCAGCGCCATCTATGATGGGCTCTCACCTGTTTGACTTGTTTTAGCCATGTTTAAGTAAAGGCTTAACAGCTTTTTTTATACGACGAGGAAGGCAAACGAGCAAGTGGGTCACCTGACGGTAAGTAAGTGATCACCACTGTCCATAGACATCCGCAACCGCGGAGGAATCGCAGATGCGTTGCCAACCTATAGAGCTAAGATGAAATGTCTCTTGTGCCCGTAATTACACCGGCTGTCTTACTCTCCACACCGGAACATAACAGCGAGTAAGATGGTGGTAGCAATCCGGACGGACCTCGTACAAAAGGTCCATTTTTGTGAATTGTTTTGATATTATTAGTTTTATAACCATATTTATACATTGTATCGTTATAATTTTCCTGTCAGAAGAAAAATATAATAATCCAGTAATTTCCTATCAGATAGAAGGTTAAAAAAAAACATAATTATCTAAAGTCACCTCTATTTTTCGCTTGTAACCATGCTACTGCTGCAATTACATTATTCGAAAAAAAATTATGATATTTTACAGTCCTCCATACGAAATAATAATAATAATAATAATAATAAATCATTTATTGCGAACACATGTCCATAGATGGTTAGTAATTTTACCTTATATAACTATGTTAGTAAATTTAAATAATTCCATAACATTAAACATACAATAACACCAATCTAATTAAAATGTCTATTATGATTATGTCACGATTACTTACATAATTATATTGTACCTACAAATAATTGTAGTGAATAATAACTTAAAACTAACTAACTAATTAATAATAACTTGGTTTTCTCAAACATTGTCGGAAATGTTGTCATTTATTCGAAGAAACAGAACACGAAAGGCCTTGTTGACGGCCGCATTACATTGCTGGCGCGATTACCTGTCCATAAATCGGATTGTTGGACTGTTTTTCATTTGTTTTTAACTTTTAAAAAAGTAAAATAGACCATGGAAACATTGAGTGACATGTCTCATTCAGCCAAACCGGTGGCTGAATGCAGGCGTTCTATTCGAAATTTACCATTTTTATCAATGTCTTGAATAGCTTGGCAGTATTAAAAAGAAAAACGTACTTTTTTATTTAAAAAAAATGGCGAAAATGAAATCATGCGTAAAGAAGTAACAATAACGCACGAAGTCTTGATTTATTTAAAGTTATGCAAATTATGTTAATTTAATAGTTTTTAGTGACAAAATCGTGATCATTTGTTGTATAGAAGTCCACCATGATGAAAATCAGAGGATAACTATTAACTAAAGCAAACTGCTTAGTACTTACCGCTTAAATTTAAATGGAAATATTTAGTCGTGAAACTATTATAAAACAGGGGTAACGAAATTAATGAATTTAGTTAGTTATTAAGTATTTAATTAAATAAAATATATTAAAACTCAGATATTGTAATATTTTGCAATAAATAATATTTAAGACACTGCCACAATTATTATAGTAACAACAATGTCAGTTTTGGTTTGCTGTATTATGAGAGTTAATTAATAATTCCTTATTTCCTCTTAATGTTTGAGAAAAAAACTATATCTGCCACGGCTGGAATAGCAATAGCTGGACTCGTGCTTTCACTTTTTAAAACTACTTAAAAACTTACCTACCTCATTTCATACAAATTTCACTTTTCACAAAAAAAAAATTAAGCACTAGAGTAATACCTAACCTAACCAACTTAAAAAAGTTGAAAAACCCCCGACACTGTCATTTCAAAGTTCAATATTTCAAAAACGGGTTAACCGATTTTAATGAAACTTGCTAAGAACCATCTCGATTAAACTAGCTTTCGAACAAAATAAACCGCAGCGAAACCGGTAAATCCGCTTGCGAGCTACGACGCCACAGACAGATATACAGATACACAGGTCAAACTTATAACACCCCTCTTTTTATTCGGGGGTTAAAAGTAGTTACGCATTTTCAGAAACTCATGTGACATTACGGGGTGAGGGGATCGAGCCAAATCTCACGACATCTCACCAAGGGGGGAGGGGGGAGGGGGGATTGAAAAATCACCAGAATCACCTCACGTTATTAAAGGACGCCCCCTAGGAACAGACACAAACGCTAGGTACTGCACTACAGTCTCTTTCATCACCCCCGTAATTATTTATACATGTGTAATCAACTTATTTAATCAACAGAACAGTGTACATTCGGAGTTTGTCAAAGCTCTTACAACCGCTTGCATATTTAACGAGAACTTGGTATCACGTTTGCCTGCCTTTATTCCATTTATCCAAAGCGATATTGGTGCAATGTACAAACCAGATTAAGTAAGTACCTAAGTTCAATGCCTCCGAGTTGGAAAACTGTTGAATACTGCGTCAACAGCTAGTGTGAACGAGCCTTTACAAAGTGATGTGATTTGTGCTACCATACTTTTGACAATAATAAAAAGGGCGATGAAAACGAGGGTAGTTGTGAGCCGCCTTCTAGCCACACGAGCAGAGCCGCGGCGCGCAGTTTACGTCTCGCCACCGGCGTAGCGTGTGCTCCTAGGGGAAGGCTACGGATTAGTCCGAAACAAGTCGAGCTATGAACTAAAAAACAATTACTTTGCTCACCCGCGACCACTAATGACAAATAGTTATATCTGTGCGGCAAATGTATGTTTCCATGCAACACCTCCACCTCCACTGCTACACGAATCAACACATGCCACACAGACCCAACTATCACCACCACCACTATACTAAACGCTGACGCGTTTCGGCACTCTCCACGAGGCCATTTACGAAGCACAACAACAACCGCTCAACATACCACCACTTCCACTACTGACATATGTAAACCATGTACTCAACTTAGTTAATGACAAAACCAACGTACCCACTAATATTTTATAAATTCCAAACTACCCTTTTATGTAAGTCCTAAACTACCCTTTTTTAAGAAATGAATTCCAAACTACCCTTTTTATTTTTATTTTTAATCTACGCCAGGTACCCCGTTATTTTTAACCGAGTACGGTAAAAAGAGAAGTCATGTTCTCATTATTACTATGACACATTATTAAAATTAGAACCAAGTCGTAACAAAGGCGAAGAAACCAAATTAACTTGTTCATTAGCTATACTCGACTGACATACGTGAGTGATCCGTTTATTTCACTATGATTGTATCTCACGGAAGTTTCATGTTAAAAGTAACTAATTGTTCTTTTTTAAGGCTCCGTTCCGGTTACCATGCCTTCGCTGTCTGTCTGTCTGTTCCCAGTTCAACTACACCTGGGGTTCCACTGCATCTTCAGAACCGTAATACCTAGGCGCTGAAATAATATAACCTAACCAACTTAGAAAAGTTGAAAAACCCCCGACATTTTTAGTTCAATGATTAAACTAGCTTTCGAGTCTCGAAACTTTAGTGTAATCAACGGCCAAAAATATGTCTTAATCGCGTTTGCGCTACGGGTGTCAAATAGTATGAGAATTGTTTGTTATCGATACGTGCCACTAGTGGCGCTACTAATGTGACCAATTCAGACGTAATTTTGGCCGTTGGTTACACTAGGCGCTCTGGTTAGCTCTCAGTTTCGATATTGCTTGGACAACGTCAAATAGAGACAGTCGGTTTGATAAAATTAGAGCTCTTAGAGACGTAGCTACTTAAATAGATAGTTAGGTACTGTGGGGTGTAGCCCAGGGAGTGGGCACTGGAGAAGGTACGGTGATGCGTCCTAACGGTAAAATCATCTACTGCCCTGCAAGTACTAACGTAACTAAATAAAATATAGTATTCTTAGCCAGGACTGGGTCTATATTCAAGAGCAGGGGCTTAAATCTAATCCATGTACTGTGTAACAACTATCTTAATCCGAGGTCCCAGCCCGACCGCACTGCTTTCTGGGAACCAAGTGTTCCTTTATTTTGATCAAATTCTAAGTTTAAAATAGACAGATCAGTCTAGCTTGCCAGGACCGCACCATGCACTTGTTGCATGGAGGCTAACACCCTACAGTACTTTATCTTGTAACTGACATAGTGTAAAAAAAATTAAAATAATCGATTTATTGATTATTTTTGTTTTTATTTTTATGAAACATTCATAGAATGAAATTCAACATACAATGACTATGCAAAGAAAAATCCGTTAAGCAGCTGGACTTGAACCAGCAACCTCGGTAATCCGTACCACGCTCCACCAATTAAGCTATACTTAACGTTGGTGTACCTAACGAATTTTTCAATGCCTTGTGTCATATTTTTATTTGGAAGATCTCTCCTCAGCGCCATCTATGAGCTATGAGATTAAGCTACTCATAGATGGCGCTGAGGAGAGATCTTCCAAATAAAAATATGACACAAGGCATTGAAAAATTCGTTAGGTACACCAACGTTAAGTATAGCTTAATTGGTGGAGCGTGGTACGGATTACCGAGGTTGCTGGTTCAAGTCCAGCTGCTTAACGGATTTTTCTTTGCATAGTCATTGTATGTTGACATAGTGTAGGCATCTAAGTTTTAATTTTAACATTACTACAGTATAGTCAATTAAATACAGAGCTTAGCTCTGTTGGTTAGTAACGCAGTTGTCTGTAGTTTTATCTGTTTCAGTCTTTAGTGATCAATGCGTTCGCGAACATATTAATAATCCGACATAAGTACCTTTGTTTTTCGGTCCTGAAATGTTGCAATTTTGCACCGGTTTTGAATTTTGAATCAATATGGTTTTCGTTTTACTTTAACTTATTTCAATAGCCACTAGGCGGGTTTGCACTGTGACACACTCACAAACGTAGCATGTACAGCCGCTATCGCGCTCATGTCAAAACATACAACATGTCTGGAAGAACCATCGCTGGAAAACCTGTTTTAAAATAAAAAATGTGCATTCAAATAATTTGAACCGTTACCGCTACAGTGCCACACACATAGCGCTCAAACCTATAACACCCCTCTTTTTGCGTCGGTGGTTAAAAACGCATTCCACTCAACTTCACCACTATATACATACAACGTGTAGCCCGTAAGCCAATACTGTCCAAATAAAACACAATCAACGCTAAACCGTCCAAGGATTGATCCCAATTTGTCCAATAAGGACCCTTGTAGGGTAGTTGGATAATTTTGATACATTAATCCGTTGTTGGATGGACGTGTCCGTAGGGACGGATGCAATTAAGGACCCCACGAATTTGAGGAAATTGGCTGTTGTTCTTGTAGGATAAGAGTAAAGAAAAAAAATTGGGCCAGAGCCCCGACGAACATTCGATTCCTGCGTAACGTAACATTAATATCGTATCGAAATCAAGAAACTTCATACCAAATTTTAGTTCCAAAGACGCGTACAGGCAGGCGCTACTCCAAACGTCATACAAATTTCTCGATAACTCTACTACTCGATTACGTTACGCAGGATTCAAATATTCGTGGGTACTCGGGCTTTAGTACGAATTAAACTTAAACTCGCATGGTCTGCAAATGAAGTTTTTACGCACAAATATTGAGAAATTTCCTATGTTACTTTAAATACCATAGACTTCTTATAAGTTTTCTTGTAGGCTTACGTAAAAAGCTTTTTTCTGTAGGTTTTTTTTTTATTTTAGCTCCATTACTTTCGGAGTTAGGAAGGGAAGAATGGTCAATTTCTTAAATAACTTCAGAACAATATAAATGTTAAAATTCTAATATTATAAGTACGATATAGATTACAAAACTTAAAAAAAATACCACCATTTGATTCCCATCTTTAAAATTAATTTATTTACGTACGTCTACGTCATAACTGTACGTCTTTGGGTCATCGACTTACATAATTATATTTATGTGTCTTCAACCTTCTTACTACCCTGAGCTGAGAAATAGATATCTTCCATTTTCTTCCACGTTGTGCGCGTAATTATATGTACGTACCACATTTCAACTCAATCGGTTCAGTTCGCAACAAATTAGCTGTTACAGATGGACTGACACATGAAGGGTGTAATAGTCCCTTAATCTATATATATTCGACATTAAAATACTAATACAGAGTTTTTATCACAACAATGTTCTGCGTTACTTGATAATATAATACAATGTCTATTGAACACCACGAAACAGTACAAAGAGATTACAAAAAACAGGCACAATAGGCGGTCTTATCGCTTATAATGTCGTCGCACCCGGGCGCAATTATTATCAAAAACCCTTCTAAATCACATAAAACACCCGCCCTTCCTTACTTTCTACATTTATCGGCACACCCAACAGTACTTGTAGCATATTTAGGCGTATTTATCTTCCCATATTAAGCATAAACGACTGCAAAATTTACCGGAGTAATGAAAACAGTAGGAGGAGAGAAATCTCGTTTTAAGAGTGGGCCTCGAAGTGAGTGTTGTTCATTTGTTTTGTTTACCGTCACGACGCTTACGTGTTTCGCAATTCACGGAAATAACGTGATCATCCACGAGTCTACTCTCACAACTGAGACGAATTCAATGACGCCTCATACGTTGAAATCCGTGAAACGGTTTAGGTTGGAGAGCACGCCAAAGAATTAGACATACATGCACTCGAAATACATAAGTTGGGCAGTAGTACAGTGTAAAGAGCTTATACCTACCAGTGGCCCGACGCCTTTGATGTTTGCGTAAATGCCGACACCGCAACCGCATGGCCAAAGCACCAAGGAGGGCGAAAGTTCCTAACTAATCGGGCAGTGGCGGCGTATGCAAGGGGGCTCGCCCTACCCGCCCCCGTACGATTGACCTGTCTAGAGGTCGTCGGACGACTGTATAGACTGTGGCAGTAGTGTTAACCTACACACCGCCAATAAATAAATGTTTACACGTATTGTATTCCATTCGTCTCGAATTGCCGAAAAACGTGTGTGGAAATTTGAGCGTTAATTCAAATGTTAAAATAAATGGAATGTAATTCCATGCAGGATAGTTTCTTGTTCATCTGTCTGTCTGTCAATAACTCTGAGAATAAGTCACAAATTAATAGAGGTATTACATTTTAATTTCATTTATTATTTTCCTTTCAAAAGTAGTTCAGAAACAATGTTATTGTTACTTTTATGACATTGACATCGTTACAAAGAGCGAAAGTTATTTCAAATGTCGAAGAGATCATAAATTTTGTATTCATCTATTCCAACAGCAATAACATTATCAATCATGAATTCAGTTCCTACGCATAAACGTTGCGGCTCTCAGAAAGGCAGTTTGTCTTGCTTAGAATCAACATTTTGTAGAATTACTACGGTAACAGAATCAGTTCTTGAAAACGAAAATTCTTTGACATGATTGGCGTAGGGGCATAATAATTATGACATGAAGTTAACGTGAGATTATATCGTTAATACTATCAAATTAAGCCGAATAAGGGCTAATATGGGAAATAATTGTATGTATATATATCCCTTTATTGCACATAAAACAAAACAAAAAACAGATAACAGAACAAAAGCAAATGTACAAAGGTGATCTTATCCCTTAAAGGGATCTCTACCACTTATAATTCGTGTAGTTTTGTAAATTGGTACAGCTATAGGTACCTTGCGGCATCTGATGTAGATGAACATACTAAAAGTCCTCGAGGGTGGGAGGCGTGCTAAGGGTGTAGGGGGGGATTGAGGATACCTTTTTTCATATTTTTGCCCATATCTGGAATATCTGTACGATTATGGATGAAGTATTTTGGTCGTGTATAGCTTGGCATGTTTCAAACTAAGCCTTTAGTCCTTCCTCTGAGACCACACGCTTTGGAAATTTTAACCCAAGAAAACGTTTCGAACGCGTTCACGTTGACGTTTCAATGACTATGGGCAAATCGGTAGCGCCTCTATCAGAGCTTCTTATGTAATCAAAGGCCTAAAATACGTCTCGAACGCGTTTGCGTTGAAGTGTCAAATAGTAGGTATGACAATTGTTTGTTGTCGATACGTGCCAGTAAACGCGAACGCGATCGAGACGTTTTTTGGGTCAAAAATTATATTAGAGGCTCAGCACGTTGTCTCATAGTAATTGACACTAACGCGTCCGAGACGTTTGTTGCGATGTGAAATTTAAACAAATTCAATTTTCCAATTACTTGGTAACTGCTGTGGTGTTCTAACGTTAACAACTCGTTTTTTTATGATAAAGGAAAGCAAACGAGCAAGTGGGTCACCTCATGGTAAGTGATCACCACTGCTAGACGCCCGCAACCCCGGGGGGTTTGCAGATGCGTTGCCAACCGAGAGAGCTAAGATGAAATGCATCTTGTGCCTGTGATTTCCTCAGCTGTCTTACTTTCCACACCGGAACACAACAGTGCTAGCGCTGCTGCTTAGCGGCAGGAATAGCGAGTAAGATGGTGGTAGCAATCTGGACGGACCTAGCACAAATAAAAAATAAATAGATATCATGGGACAATTGACGCTAATTGACCTAGTCCCAAACTAGGCAAAGCCTGTACTATGGGTACTAGACAACAGATAAACATACTATGCATAATATGCCTACATACTAAACATCCAAGACCCGAGAACAAACATTCGTATTCATCATACAAACATCTGCCCCGACCGGGGATCGAACCCGGGACCTCAAGCTTTATAGTCAGGGTCTCTAGTCTATCCACTAGGCCATTTGGTCGTCAGGATTTCTGATTCTAGGAACTATAATAGCACACGCAAACAATAAAGATAGTTAGGTGTAACGTTTTCTACGAAATAAAGCTGGCCATTTCTGCTCATTTCGCGGCCCAATAGCTAGGGCCGCCTCGGTTACGATGTGTCACAGTAATCTTTATTTATTGCAGTATTACAGAAATTTTGTGCGAAGCTGTGTACAGATTTGTATCGTTTGTGTTTGCGACAGACACTGGGCGAATGCGAAATGATTGCTGTAAACGTTTATTTTTACAAGGCTCTTGGGTGTTGACATTTTGGAAGGTTTCTTTTTAAAACAATTCTGGTTCTTAGACATGTGTTTTGTCTTTACTGTGGTTCATAGATAAGACACAAGTTTTTATGTGTCTAAAATTGTTACTAAGTAATACTCTGAAAATTATTATACTTTTAAGGTATTTTTTAATCTAACGATACAATACAATACAATACAATAACTCTTTATTGAACACCACATAACAGGCAAAACAAGAAATAAGGCACAAAGAAAATACAAGGTAACAATGGGCGGCCTTATCGCTACAGAGCGATCTCTACCAGGCAACCATAACGGAATAAAGTTTAGAACAGATTAAAGCAGGTGGTGCTATTATATAATATTATAAGGAATTTACAGTAGGTAAGTACACTAACAAAAATATATAACAAGCATAAAAACACATACTTAATTACAATGAAACTCGATAATAACAGATACAAAGCAATACATTAAATATACTAACTATAGAAAAGTTAAAAAAGTCAGAAAACTCACGTACAAATAGACAGATAATGCTCCTTCAGCATAGTTCTATCTAGTATCTAACGTGCGGTGCAGAGCGCATAAAATTAGCGCTCACTTCGCTGCCTTGTACGGAAAAGGAATGAGCCACAGAGACACTAGGGCAGGGCTATGGTATGGTAAAAAAAAACTTTTTTCCTCTAAAAACAACGTGCGATTCTGCCTTGTAGACTTAAAAGACTACCTGGTTAATTTATATCTGAAGAATTAAGCGACGAAATATAATTCAGACGTAAACGCTACCTTCCTTGATTTTTACACTATAAGGATTACACGTTTATAGACGATCTTCTGTTGTCGTACTTGTCGAGTCCGTTGAAATCCGCTTACCAAATAATTCATTCCGCCGATACCCATTTGATTTCGACCTTTTGTTCCCGGGTTTGCTAAGGTTCGATCCCCATCATTATTTGTGGGTAGTTAATAGTGTCCTATTGTACCGCTTGAAAGGAAGGGCTGTTTTGGGGATTCGTTTAATTTCGAATTACCTTTGAAGTCAATATTTAATGGGCTTCATATGAGTATCTAATAGAACTTTCGTTCCAGTCATAACGCGTTCCATAAGTTATTAAACAAAAGCCTCCTCGTACAACGAGAGGAGTCTGATGTTTTGTACTCATGGTTGCTTTCCCGGAAAGATTTTCTATAGGGTTTTCTATGTAAATAAAGCTTTTGTCTTGATCCAAACGTTGTTTGATTAAAGTGTTCTATAATATAAGCTTTAGGAGCTATAGGTATATTTCTACTTGGCCATTTCAACAAACGACTACATAGGTGAACTAACCTACTGTAGAATGTCCCGTTTCGAGAATAACTTCGAAATTGCCATTTCACTGCAGATTGCTGGAATATTTCCATTTCAAAGTCCACACATGTTGCTCAAATTGGCAAAAAATTTAACTGACCATGAAGCAGACAGACGGGAGGCGCCTTTGGCTTATCTATGCACTACTTTTTCTGCCTCTTTGTGTGAGGGACAAGATACACACAAGTAGGTAAATTACACGTCCACGCTCATGTCAAAAATTTGTTACTTTCCTACAAACTCACACTCAAACAAGACAGTCACACAAATGCCAAAATCATGCACACAATCAAGAGGCCCTGTGCATTTTGCACAATTTTAATGTAAAATTTTTGGCAGAGGGAAAATCGCACGTGAACATCTCCTTTCCTGCACCATGTAACTGACCCGTTCCTGGAATTAGGGTACCTGCATAGAAGGCAATCTGGGTTCTTTCAGGCAACAATGGCAGTCAAGTGGCACTCGTTACAAGGCTAAGTGACCCGGACTTACACTGCAAAAAGGGATACAGTAAGCTTCAAACTTATATACGCCGGGGCATACTTTATATATAATGTTTAGACTGTGGGAAGGGGGGGGGGGGGGGGTTAACGCTTACGTTAAAGTGGCGAATAATATGAGAATATACTTTGTTGCCGATACGAACCTGTAGAGGCGCTGCAGATTTGCTCATAGTGCCTAATCAAGACGTTACCGCGAACGCGTTCGAGACGTCTTCTTGAGTCAGTGCCCTTAGTGTAATCAAAAAGCACAAAATACGTCTCGAAGTGTCAAATAGTATGAGAATTGTTAAACGCGAATGCGATCGAGACGTATTTCCTGGCCTGGTCGGCGATTACACTAGGCGCTCTGAACTTACATAAGGCTTAATGTGATGAAATAGTACATTGTATATTTCACAGGCCGTACGGGAATTGCGAACCTCGGCGTCGGCGCAGAAATCGCTGGAGAATTTTTAAAGGAAAGACGGGAAGTAGGTACCTTGTTGAGACGGGTACGGTAGCCGGTCACTGGTTCGATTTTCTGAAGTAAACTTATGTCCATGGGCTCGTTGCAGCACTGCACTCACTTCAGTCACTATCACTAAAGTATAAAGTTCTTATGCGGGTTTCTTTCTAGTTTTAAGATTTTTTGCTTCGGGAGGATGTGCGCGCGCGATCCGAGTTTTTTCAGCGAAGAAGGGGGGTGGGGCGCGGCATGGTATTGCCAACGTCACAGGTACGTAAAAAAAAGAATAGACTAAAGGACAGGAAATTGTGTCATGAATGTTTAGTAGTGTGAAGCGTGCTTTATGAAGTATATTGTACTTAATATAATTTAGAAAACTATTCGGCCAAACCAATCGCCATTAATATAAAATGTAAAATAATATTATCCACCCGAACAAATTTACCTAGTTACATAGGTACATTACAATGCAAGTTAATTAAGAGCTTGCAATGATTTGAACTTTTTTTCATTTCCAAATGTAATATCTCAAAAACGGCTGAACCGATTTGGTAAACCTGCTTTCAAATAAACAAAACCGCATTCAAATCGGTTCTACCGTGTAAGAGCAAGAGCTACGGTGCCACAGACAGACACACGAATATAACACCCCTCTCTTTGCGTCGGTTGTTAAAAACGCTTGTACCATCCAGTTTTCTTATATTCGTTTGACAAAGTGGCTCTCTGACAGCCCGGAGGTTCTTTGCAGGGCGACATCAGTTCCTCATATTTACAACTACAATATAATACAGCAGTACCTCTATGAGAGCTCGTAAACGTATTGCCAAGAAATGCCAATTACATTTGAAGTAGGAAATGGAAGGACGGAGTGGAAGGAAAATTATATTATATTGCTCAGATTTCTAAATTTTAAAACTATTTTTTACCCCCGACGAAAAAGAGGGGTGTTATAAGCTTGATCTGTGTACTTTTGTGTCTGTGTATCTGTGCATCATAGCTCCCAAACGCATGGACCGATTTCGATGTGGTTTTTTTTCTTTTGAAAGCTAGATTAATCGAGATGGTTCTTAGCCAAGTTTCGTTAAAATTTCTTCACTGTTTTTGAAATAGGTATTGAACTTTGAAACGACAGTATTCGGGAGTTTGTCAACTTTTTTTTGACTCACAATTGAAAACCCGCAGACTGTGGGTGGTAGGGCCTGGTGCGAGGTACCACCATCTTAATTGCTAATCCCTCCGCTAAGCAGCAGTGCTTGCACTGTTGAGTTCCGGTGTGGAGAGTGACAGCCGAGGATACTATAGGCACAAGAGGCGTTTCATCTGCAAGCCTCTCGGGTTTACATATCATATTTGTTTCGGCTAGACTAATCAAACCTCTTTCTCAGTTGTTATCCAATCCAACATGGCATTTTAGTTACCCACTAACCAGCTAAACACCGATTTATTCCTTTTCTTATCAAACTCAATACAATAGCCCCTCACAAATGGTGAATTCCATTGTAGTGTCACAATGCGGGTTTAGCTGTATATGGCACAGTTAGTTTAACTAACAGCTCTATTGTGAACCTTAAGCCTTAGCACGGTTAAGGAAATCAGGTTAATAAATAATAATTTTATAAGGCTTTCTTCTGTCATCTACGTATAGATCCTACAAATATCTTTTGTTTCGTAAAAAAACCGCAGACGTTTTGCCAAGAGCACATTATTTCAATACTAGATATCCACTCAAAGAGTTTTTCTCTCAGAATACAGAATGAACCGAGCACGAAGTTTTCGAATCCTGCGTAACGTAACGTTATTGTATCGAAATCGAGAAACCTTATACTAAATTTTAGTTCCAAATACGCTACTGGCGGGCGCTGTTCCAAACGTCATACTTTCTCGATAACGTTACTACTCGATTACGTTACGCAGGATTCGAATATTCGTATGTATACTCGGGTTTCTTGTTTCTCCTGTATTCCGAGGTTTTTCTCCTCTAGTTTGGCTCCAAACTCCGAACCATAACCGCTTTAAATTCCTTCATCACTTACCTCGTGTATTAAATTTAAATTTGTCATCCCACTTAGAATGTTCCGCCAATTTGAAGCATAATCTAAAAATCCTCAGCATTCCGTAGTAATTGGCTTGTTTCCCCCAATCAAGTGGGGACTACAAGCAATCGAAGGGAGTTAACCCACGATTTATCTTGTATCAGCCAGGAAATATCCGAACCGGCGATTGCCGCAAAACATGGGCTGCTGACTTATTGCTTTTTGATGAGGTGCGGCGGGCAATTTGTGATATGAGGTGTGGAGTATGGGCTATGAGATGTAGGTACTGTAGAGATCATTATCATTATCATGTCAGCTGAAAAACGTCCACTGCTGAACATAGTCCTCCCCCAAGTAGAGATAGAGACTGTAGAGATAGGTGGCATATAATGCAAATTCAGCTGGCTAGACTGGTCTATCTCGTTTTGAATTCAGAATGGTTTTAGAATAAAGCAACAGTCTTTGCTGTCGGAGGCAGATCAGTCGGGCTGGGTCCTTGAAAGGATGAACATTGTAATGGTTTTAAGCCCCTGTCCTTTATCTGAGAAATAAATAGTCCGGTCTTAGATAAAAGTGTGTTTCCATTTGCTAGGTATTAAATAGTTAAACAAGGCATTTGGATATTTTGCACTTAGGCCGCGATCTCGTTCGTTCCTCTCCAGTGCTCACCTCCTGGGTTAGTCCCCACAGTAGGTACCTAGCTAAAGTATGAGGTTAGAGATAATACATGTAACTAGCGACTCGTCCCGGCTTCGTGCGCTTTTGCACGTATTTGCAGTTTATTAACTAAGGTGTCAGTAGCATTTGATACTGACAAGTGATTTATCATTTTTGTATGCTGCAACAGCCATGAACGCAGCTCTGTCTCCTTAGAGAATTGCACCCCTGATGAAAAATTACACCAAGAAAAACTGACTTTCGGAAATTCATCGCCACACTCGAACCATTGCTGGAAAACCTGCTTTCGAATAAAAAAACCGCATTCAAATCGGTTCAACCGTTTAGAGCTACAGCGCCACAGACACACACAGACACATAGCAGTCAAACTTATAACACCCCACTTTTTGCGTCGGGCGTTAATAAAACGGCATAGTAGAAGAAACGAAGATTAAAAACTGTCTTTAAAATCCGGTTCGCGCTTCAACCTTGCGTCTTCCAAAGCTACAATTTAGTAGTAATTGGTTTTGAAACTCCTATCGGTCGGAGCAGCGTGATAACTTTACGTTCTTGTTTATTTTGCACTTCCAGTATTGAGACTGTCCTTTAGTAAAGTACCTGGAACTGAGACTTTATGGTACCTACCGTATGGTTTTCTTTTAAAGTATGCCAGAGCACCGGTCTTCCTAATTAAAGTAAGTACATGCGAAAAGCCAAGTGGTTATAGAGAAGCTGATTATGAAGCTTGAGGGTCCCGGGTTCGATCCCCAATTGCGGCAGATATTTAAATAAATAAATATCATGGGACAATTGACACCAATTGACCTAGTCCCAAAATCCCAAAATAGGTACAAGACAACGGATAAACATACTTATATAAGAAAAAAACACCACTGCGGTACCAATTTGAAAGTTCAAATCTTATCGGTACCTCCACACTCGCGCTTTCCACCTTCACAATCAGTCGCGAGTGTAGCGCCCATTAACAACAACACATCAAGCTTCACTCACAAAACGTTATGGGAAGTGCTTACTTAACATGTCACTGTGATTTATGGAACCCTTACGGTGCCATCAGCTGTGTACTGATGGCATGCAAAATATTTGGTTGCGAAAGGGGATTTTAATTTAAGAAAATAATATAATTAAGAAACTCACACAAATGCCAAAAACACGCACACAATCAACAGACCCTGATCATTTTGGTCAGACTTAAGTAATGTTAGAGTTTTGGCAGAGGGGAAATAGCACGTTAAAATCTCCATTCCTTTCCTGCTCTAAGGCTATGTTGAACATTCTGTACGAGGAGACAGGTTTTTTTACAGGGACGTTGTGGGCGATGATTTTTAACCCCCGACAAAAAAGATAAGATTGACATGTGTATGTGTGTATCTGTGTGTCTGTATCTGTGTATTTGTGTATCTGTGTATCTGCGTATCTATGTATCTGTGTATCAATGTGTCTGTGTATCTGTGTATCTGCTGTGGCATCATAGCTCCCAAACGGATGGACTGATTTCGATGCGGTTTTTTTCAGTCAAAAGGTATTTTAATCGAAATGGTTCTTAGCTAAGTTTCATCGAAATCTGTTTACCCGTTTTGAAATATTGAACTTTTTAATATTGTGGACCGAGCGAAAGAAGTGAGAACTATAGCCCCTCTTATTCTGAGAGGAGGCCTGTGCCCAGCAGTGGGACGTAAAAAAGGCTGGTGACGTGTGAAAGAAGTGAGCAAAGCTGAAGCTGAGAAGCTTCAGCTTCAGCTTGAACAAAAATGTATGTATGCTTGAAAATTTTGATCAGATTCGATAATTATTATGTTTTTTCTTGTCGGTTCGTTATTTTATACTTAGTACGTAAATCAGTTCAGAAATGAGGTCACAAGGTCTACAGCTCACGGAGCCACTAGCATATAATTATAATTACTTATTCTTCTACGCGGTCGAAGGTTTGGGCATTTAATTCAATTCAATTCAATACATTTATCTCAAGTAACTAGTGATTCATATTTTGTGGTTTTCCGTATTATAAGAGCTATTTATTGTAACTCGTTTTTAGAAATAAAATACTTTGTGCCAAGTTTCTTGCGGCGCATTCTTCTTGGCAATCATGGTCTTTCCGAAAGCGCTGGTTGACTAAAAAAAAGTAAAAGAGCATTCAACTGCCTGATTGCGGAATAAAACTTTGATTGATTTTTATTTTGAAGTATTTTTAATCAGTAACGAAATTATACGAGTTTAATCCTTAAACACATTTGCAAAGGTCCTTTTAAAAGGACAAAACCGTTTTTCCCCGACAATGCGAAATGTAATTAAAGCTCCGCCCGTTGAGTGATTTTCATTAAAAGTTTGATGACATTTCAAAGTATCGTGACATAAACCTCTCTAGCTATTTATATTTCTCGTTTGATGCCCAAGGTTTTTACCTACCTTCTTATATTTACTGGGTGAAAAATAAATAAATCTTTGTGTCAATAAGTGCAGCGCATTGACGGACGCCATGACGGACGGCCGATTGATTGATGGCTTTCGTCAATCAATATTATTGGCTGCGGCAAAACGGATTGTCGAGGAGATGCTTGGGGCCTATGTTCAGCAGTGGACGTCTTCCTGCTGATATGGTGATGATGACAGTTTTTTTAACCCCCGACGAAAAAGAGGGGTGTTATAAGTTTGACCTGTGTATCTGTATATCTATCTGTGGCATCATAGCTCCCAAGTGGATTCACCGATTTCAATGCGGTTTTTTTTGTTCGAAAGCTAGTTTAATCGAGATGGTTTTTAGCTAAGTTTAATCAAAATCGGTTAACCCGTTTTTGAAACATTGAACTTTGAAATGACAATGTCGGGGGTTTTTCACCTTTTCTAAGTTGGTTATTTTACTGTATTAAGGATAGCAACATCCAAATAAATTATGATACATAATTTCAACAAATTACAGTATAAAAGACCAATAACAGCTATCCGTTGCTTACAAGATATGACATTGATTACCAAGTCTCGCGGTATTATGTTTAGAAAATGTTGAGTCAAAAGTGGCACTTGACGTAGTTTTTTTTTTAATTCTAGGCTAGTGCTAGGCACTAAGCTAATCTGCCATTAAATCTCACAAATGTCATCATGTTCATTTAAAAAAATATTTCTAACTAATGATAGGTAATGAAAATAAAAGAGCTGCAAGTTCCTCGATTACTAAGACGACGACTGTCGAAAAAAAACTTGCTTCTCTTCAAATAACTTTACATAGCCAATTGTACATTATATAGCAGTATCGCCTAATGTCCTATAGAAAGTACTGGGTCCACACACACCCGCATACCTCTTCAGATCGACATCACCTTTAAATTGAACCAACTTGAGGCCCCTTTACCAATGTCAAACTTTCTTAAGGTGGGCCAAAGTTTGTATGTTTGCCTAATTAAGGGTGAACGTTACCGAGTTGTTTGTTTGTTCCTGATAGTTCAAGGCACACATTAGTTAACTAGAATCCAGAGTATCAGAAACCAGGGCGAGTTAGTTGAGACAGTTGTTGTTCCGAATTTTCAGTCTATCTTTTGTTTTGATCTGCTGACCAATGATAAAAGATAGGT
Source organism: Clepsis dumicolana (assembly GCA_963691665.1). NCBI lineage: Eukaryota > Metazoa > Arthropoda > Insecta > Lepidoptera > Tortricidae > Clepsis > Clepsis dumicolana. The sequence goes on along the minus strand of OY829527.1, from coordinate 7,481,137 downwards.
CATAATATTATGCTCACAAGACAATGAAAAAACATGTTACGAACATTTTGACATTTGCGCGCAAGCTTAGACCATATTCGAGAGCGACTGAGGCCAAACAGGCTACAATTGTAAAAGGCTACAAAAGGCTGTGCTTTATTTTCGGCGTGATGACGTATCTGCCTCTTTTTATACATATGTAATATCATTCCTACTGACGAATATAATATTATTATACAATACAATCCAACTGACGAGAAAATAATCTATCTATCTTAAAATAATCTATCTATCTTAAAATAATCTATCTATCTTCAATTTAGCCGTCTCAATAAACTTACTGTCGGTAGGCAATATAACCCCAGCCCCTAAACCACGAAATTCGAAAATCGAAGTTCGTATCGTGTCGTCCCGCTCACTCTCGTGTTAAATAATATTAGCTTGAGAGGGACGGCACGATACAAAGTTCGAATTTTGCACTTCGTAGTCGAGGGGCAGGTTAAGGTCGGTGTTAGTCGAATTAAGTAAGCTATTAAAAAACCTATAAAAAGTAAAAAAAAAAAACTTCTGGGCCTGTGCCCTAAGCACAACTTGTCGAATCATGCGTCACGTAAAATCGAATAGTAAACTATAACGAGTTTGTTGAGACCAAGCGCCTGACGCCCGCATCGCCAGGCCGCATCGACGTTAGCGCGGGGGAGCGCGGACGCAAGCCGACCGCCGCCGACGTATCGCATCGCAACACACTTCGCTTACGCTCACCCGGACATATGTTGGGTCTAGATCCCTAGTGCACGTTAAAGGGGTATCCAGACTTGATGGTTCCTTCAATAAGACGCGGACTGTATATTTAAAGGATTGTAATGATCGACTATAAAACAAACAATAACAATGGTTGTCGCGGCGCGTACAAGATAGGGTAGCGTACGGTCCGGGTGAGCGTAAGCGAAGTGTGTTGCGATGCGATACGTCGGCGGCGGTCGGCTTGCGTCCGCGCTCCCCCGCGCTAACGTCGATGCGGCCTGGCGATGCGGGCGTCAGGCGCTTGGTCTCAACATACTCCCCGCGTTGAAGAGTCGTCTTCAAGTTAATCAATAGGAAGGGGGCAGATTGTATTAAATGCTCTGCGGATAACACCCTTCTTGGTTTTTATGTCTGCCACCCTGGCAATGCCATCCTTGCCGGGTAGCACTCGAACGACGCGACCGAGGAGCCACATCAGAGGGGGGAGGTTCTTCTCCTTGACGACCACCATGGCACCAAGCTCTAATTTTCCTCTGGAACTGCGCCATTTGGTTCTTTCTTGTAGACCAAGAATATATCTTCTATCTTCAGAGAACCTTTTCCAAAAGTGCTGTTTCAGGAACTCTATTCGTTGGTATCTCTGAAGGTTTGAGATACTCTGATCTGGGATTGGCTCTTGAGGCAACAACATGAAAGACCTTCCAATTAAAAAATGAGCTGGCGTTAGAGGAGCGAGATCAGAAGGATCGTCAGAAAGAGGAGTGATCGGTCGCGAATTCAAAATTGCCTAAATTTGAATCAAGCAAGTTGACAATTCCTCATAAGTGAGGTGCGTGAGGCCTAGCGATCGCCGCAGGTGATGTTTAACCGATTTTACAGAACTTTCCCACAAGCCGCCGAAATGCGGCGTATATGCTGGAATAAAGGAAAAGTTGACTCCAGAATCTGATAAATCGGCAGCAATATTTTGTTGAAATATATGAGAGAGCTCGTTGGAGGCGCCAACGAAGGTAGTCCCATTATCCGAGAAAATGGTTCTCGGTTTTCCTCGACGAGCCATGAACCGATTGAGAGCTGCAATAAAGGCTTCTTTAGTGAGATCAGACGCAAGCTCCAAATGGAGTGCCCCCGTCGCTAAGCAAACAAAGATGCAGATGTAAGCCTTGATTAGCCCACAACCTCTGCCCTTACGATCGGTTATCAAAATTGGACCTGCGTAATCGGTGCCCGTCTCTAGAAATGGGTACTCTAAGTGTAGTCTCTCTTTGGGTAGATTACCCATTTTAGGTTGCACGGTTTCCCCCTTAAGTTTAACACACTTGATGCAGTTGTGGATGGTGTGCCTAGCGAAGTTTCTACCCCCTAAAGGCCAATATTGATGTCGAATGGAAGACAGGAGTAGCTGAGGACCGGCGTGAAGGGTAAGTGTGTGAAACGATTTGAAAAGTAGCTTGGTTAAAGGATGTTTACTGCAGAGAAGTATGGGATGCCTAACATTGTAACCGTAAAATGAATTAGCCAGTCTGCCCCCGACCCTGATAAGACCATCTGAGTCGAAGAAGGGCGAAAGTGACATGAGCCGATTTTTAGCAGGCAAAACTTTACCTGATTTAAGCATTTCATACTCCTCTGGAAATGAGTCTTGTTGTGACGTCCGTGACAGAAGAATCGAAGCGCTGGATAACTCGTTAGTATCAAGATATCCAGTGCGTTTTGGGTTGATTTTCCTGCAGTTAGAAACGAACCGAATGATGTAAGCCATAATACGTCTTAATTTTGAATAGTTAGAATAGCTGTTAATCAAGAAATTTATGAAATTCGTATCAGGTGCTTTTGGACACAGTAATAACGATTTATTTTGATTAATCTCTGGCAACGAAGAGCTCTTTTCAGATGTTGGCGCAATCGGCCAGAGTGAAGATTCTAATTTTAGGAATGGCGGTCCAGACCACCAGAAATGAGAGTTGATGAGGAGATCTGCGCTGAGACCCCGGAATACAAGGTCTGCGGGATTCTCCTTTGATGGGACATATCGCCATGCAGAACGGTCACAGGTTTCCTGTATCTCCGATATGCGATTTTTTACGAAGGGTCGTAGAAGGGACGGGTTCGATGACAGCCAACCGAGAACTATCATCGAATCACACCAAAATGTGATTTGGTCTCAACAAGTTTGTATGACGTTTGGCACAGCGCCCGCCCGTGAGCGTATTTGGAACTAAAATTTTGTATGAGATTTCTCGATCTCTATACGGTAACCGTAACGTAACGCAGGATTCGACAAGTCGTGCTTAGGGCACTGGTCGCGCAAAAGTTAACATAGGTCCTAATTAAAGGACCAGGCTCAGAAGCTTAATTTTTTACTTTTTATTTGTAAGTCGGGTATTATTTTTATATATGTTTATGTCACTTTTTACATAAAACGTAATATCTCAAAAACGGCTGAACCGATTTTAATAAGACATAAATAAATAATAAATAAATAAATATCATGGGACAAATTGACACCAATTGACCTAGTCCCAAACTAGGCAAAGCCTGTACTATGAGTACTAGACAACGGATAAACATACTTATATCGATAAATACATGCTTATATACATATTAAACATCCAAGACCCGAGAACAAACATTCGTATTTATCATACAAATATCTGCCCCGACCGGGATTCGAACCCGGGACCTCAAGCTTCATAGACAGGGTCGCTAACCACTAGGCAATCCGGTCGTTAAACATGTCTTAGAATAATCGCTGGAAAACCTGCTTTCAAAATAATAGAAACTACGGTGCCACAGACAGACACACATAGCGGTCAAACTTATAATAGCTACCCCTCTTCACATCGGGGGTTAAAAACATCTACTACTAGTCGCTACTGTTTATATGATTCAGCGACTTTCTCCATCCAAGTGGCGGCCAGCAATTTCAGTTTTGACAATCTTCCTCAGTTTGAGGTTACAGGCCCCCAGCCAGCTGTAAACGCGCAGAGGCAATAAATATCGTGCGTATCTGATATTGCGCGGATCTGATATTGCTTCTGATTTTTAAGCCCGGACGTACGTAGGAGGTTTTCTTAGGGCTACGTACGTACCTTGGAGGAAAATGGAACTCTTTGTACTACATTTTTTACCCGACGAAAAAGAGGGGTGTTATAAGTTTGACCTGTGTATCTGTCTGTGTCATCATAGCTCCCAAACGGATGGACTGATTTCGATTCGTTTTTTTTTTATCGAAAGCTAGTTTAATCGAGATGATCCGCGGCTAAGATTCGTTAAAATCGGTTCAACCGTTTTTGAAATATTGAACTTTGAAATGACAACGTCGGGGGTTTTTCGACGTTTCTAATGTCCTTTTGACGGGGTTTTTTGACGGCCGAATAGCCTAGTGGTTAGAGACCCTGACTATGAAGCTTGAGGTCCCGGGTTCAAATCCCGGTCGGGGCAGATGTTTGTATGATGAATATGAATGTTTGTTCTCGGGTCTTGGGTGTTTAATATGTATATAAGTATGTATTTATCTATATAAGTATGTTTATCCGTTGTCTGGTACCCATAGTACAGGCTTTGCCTAGTTTGGGACTAGGTCAATTGGTGTCAAATTGTCCCATGATATTTATTTATTTTTTATTTATTTTGAGGTAAGTACGGGACCCCAAAAAAACATACGGTAGTTAACCTAGTAGTGAGTACAGTATTACAAACACACCCCACTGCACATTTAATTAATTAAGCCATGCAAATGCAAAAAATAACGTAAAATTATTCATGAAGTTAATGTATAATCTTCTTAAAGCTAATTGAATTAGTTCCTTCAGAGTAATCCTTGTGTGAGACCACCATCCACGGGTATTTAATTATACTCGTAACTAAAACGTTTAACCATAAAATATCGGTGTCTATAGTTGATTACACTAGAGGCTCAGTGCCCTTAGTGTAATCAAAAAGCACAAAATACGTCTCGAACGCGTTTGCGTTAAAGTGTCAAATAGTATGAGTGCCCTTAGTGTAACCAAAAAGCACAAAATACGTTTCGATCGCGTTTGCGTTAAAGTGTCAAATAGTATGAGAATTGTTAATCGCGAACGCGAGCCAGACGTATTTCGTGACCTGGTCGGCGATTACACTAGGCGCTGAGAATTGTAAAACGCGAACGCGATCGAGACGTATTTCTTGGCCTGGTCGGCGATTACACTAGGCGCTCTGTGCCCTTAGTGTAATCAAAAAGCACAAAATACGTCTCGATCGCGTTTGCGTTAAAGTGTCAAATAGTATGAGAATTGTTAAACGCGAACGCGATCGAGACGTATTTCCTGGCCTGGTAGGCGATCACACTAGGAGCTCAGAGCGCCTAGTGTAATCAACTATCAAAAAGACGCCACGATCGCATTCGCGTTTACGTCAGAATTACTATGGGAAAATTGGCAGCGCCACTATGGGCTCGTAAGTTATTACCTATTGACAACAATTTTCTTACTAGGTAGGTACCTACTTACCTATCTAAGATGTATTTATACCTACTTAACTAACGGAAACAGATGCTTAAAGAATAAATACTTACACGATACCCTATCTAATTAATTTATTGAAAATAATTTATTGAATCAGGCGTTACTTTGCGGAGGTCCATATTTATGAACTAAAAAACAATTACTTTGCTCACCCGCGACCACTAATGACAAATAGTTATATCTGTGCGGCAAATGTATGTTTCCATGCAACACCTCCGCCTCCAATGCTACACGAATCAACACATGCCACACAGACCCAACTATCACCACCACCACTATACTAAACGCTGACGCGTTTCGGCACTCTCCACGGGGCCATTTACGAAGCACAACAACAACCGCTCAACATGCCACCACTTCCACTACTGACATATGTAAACCATGTACTCAACTTAGTTAATGACAATACCAACGTACCCACTAATATTTTATAAATTCCAAACTACCCTTTTATGTAAGTCCTAAACTACCCTTTTTTTTTAAATGAATTCCAAACTACCCTTTTTATTCCCTTTTTAGTTCCTATCTAATTACAATAATGAATGTCGATAATATTACTTAAGTACTTACTTAATAGATAGGTACTTAAGTACTTACCTGTCCTAAGTAGATATTAAGTAAGTAAGTAAACGCTTTATTGTACAGAAAATACAGAAATAAATACAGGTTACCAACAGTGAGATACGGTACAAAGGCGGACTTATCCCTATAAGGGATCTCTACCAGTCAACCTTTGAGCGGTAGAGAGGAAAAGTTAATTTAAGGGACCGACAAAGAGTGCGTTTATAATCACAAATAGTGAAGGCGAATAAATAATAATACAATACATAAACTCATACAAAAGCCAACCATATTATACTTACCTACTTACACAGCACTAAATACCTACTTGCCCATTGCTACCTTGCATTTTTTTGTACATTTTTTCTGTTTTGTTTATTATGTGGTGTTCAATAAAGAGTTCTTGTATTGTATTGTATTTACTTACTTTAAGTAGTGCCACAAAACTCACGTAAGTAGGTACCTAAGTACACAAGATTAATTGCTCCTTCAATAAGTTGGTATATTTACTTACTTACCTATAAATAGGTAAGTAGGTAATTAATTAAGTAGATATACAATACATTATTTTAATTCTTACTGAGCATTTTAATCAAATACTTGTTGACAAACATAAATTTTATCATAACAATCTATCACAAATATCATAATATCACACACGCCTCACGTTAAAACTTACCACGTACACTCGGTACACTCCCCACTTCATCGGAAACACAAACTGATACGTCTGTTACATATAGTTACTCGTCCTACTTAAACGATTTTAATAAAACGGTGTCCACTGCTTGTTTATACTTAACTGTGTATCACAATGAGAATTACTGCGCGCGCATTCGAACCAAAACATTACAACTCACAACGTAGCATTCGCATTATGAGTCATGGTCTTGGTAATGCATTGGATTCTCGTGCCGCCCGACCCAGCGAAACGGCTGTTGGGGCAACGAACGTTGCCGGTCTCGCTTGCTCTTAGTGCTTGAATATAGTACTGTCGCGTTCACGCAAAGCGCGGGTGGAGGGGCACCGTCAGCCGTGTGCGTCTCGCGTCGCTCTGCAGACAGTTGAGCCACGCGCTTGTTTCAAAATGGCGGCCGCTCCGTGTACGTCAACCGCTCGACCCGTAAGTGAATTCGACTACGAAGGAGTGAAGAATACATACATGAAACAAATAGAGATGTACTATTTCAACAGAAAATTGGCCGTCATCGCGCCATGGACCAGGAAAGTGATAAACAAAATAAAATCAATCATAAAGGAAGGAATTCGATTAGAAGAAATCGGCTATCCCTCGAAACTGCCGAAGTACAGAATAATGAACAAGTATGAAATTATTACAGAAAATGGGGAAGAAAAGTTGATTTATAAGAGAAAAAGTCAGAATGATCGCATCATACAAGTCGTGGGAGCTGAAGATTGTTTCGACATTATAGCGGACGCCCATATAAATACTGATCACGGGGGGCACGAAAAAGTCATGAAAACCCTTAGACTGAAGTACACAGTCCCGAAAACCAGCATAGATTTCATCCTTGCGTCATGCAATGTGTGTTTAACGAACAATAACACTGAATTTAGACGCAGAGCAGATAACAGAATACCTCAAGTTTTTCACTCCAGAGGACAAGTAAGTATAATTGACATGACTTCAGAGCCTGATAATCAGTTCAAGTACATTCTGCTCTACTTAGATAGGTTTACAAAGTACATGCTCCTGCGACCTCTAGTGACCAACTCTGAAAACGAAGTAGCCATGGAGCTACTAAAAATTTTTTTAGACATTGGCCCTCCGGAAAAGGTGGAGACTTATGATCGTGTGTTTTTCTCTAAAGTCTTATCTTTAGTGCAGTCAGCTTACGAGCATTTTAAAATATCTCTGATGATACCAGTCAGGTTGCCTGAAATTGGTACGATGCAAGTTAGACAAAGGCTGCAAAAATGGCAGCAGGAATCCGGCAGCAGCAACTGGGCCATGGGGTGCTACGTGGTTCAATGGGAGAGCAACTGCACCGCTACTGGTGGTCGCAAGTCACCCTATCAAACTGTTTTTAAAATAAAGCACTGGCATAGTATACGTACAGGAGAGGATACATCTGACAGCCAAGGTGGTTCAAAAGATGTCAGTCAAAGAAATGATGGTGACTGTCAAGTTTTGACTGATTCGGAAGACGACAACGGCTCAAATGCAAGCGAGGTGGCTGAAATTACTGAAGAAAACGGCGATATCCTTGCAACGATACCTTTGAAACCGCCGAAACAGATTAAAGCTAGTAACATTTTGCAATCAATTACGCCTAAGATACTAGGAAAAGTAACCAGGTATGTTGAAGAACAGCCTACGAAAGTTATTGATTCTAAAATCACACTCCTTTCCGGCGGCAGTTTAGTATCTGAACATAAAACACGACCCATACAGACGGAACCATCAAATATAGACGATATTCCTACTTCAGTGATTATTAAACCGCCTGCGCCCGAGCCTGAGAAAAGAAAATGTCACATATGCAAGACGTTTATAGCTAAACCGTATTTTTGCAAAAAATGCAACAGGCCCGTTCATTTGTTTTGTTCTGATAGACTGATGAAACAAGATGTACCTCTCGATGTTTTAGAAGTTACATGCACAACTTGTAGACTATTTGCAAAAGGAAATGGTAGTGGCGACGGCAGTGAAAGTACTAAGAAAAAAAAACCGCATAATCTTCAAAAGAACCTACAATGTCCAAGGAGATGTAACAAATTACTTTGAGACAGATAATATAGGTATTTGATGAGTAAATTTTACACAAATATGCAGTCGAAGAAATTCAAATGCGAACCACCGTGAAACTCTTTTGCTGCGAATTTTGTATTCACATACCATACATCTGTCAAAGAAAACTTTATTACACTGATTGTGTAAGGGTTCCACAGAGGTACGCGATTCAGTTTCCTCGTCTGCACATTGCATTTTGTTAGTCTTACTCGTATAGTCTTGTTTTGTAATTCGAAAACTCTATAGAGAAATTAACCTGTATCACGAATCCAGGAAACAGTCTATTCTCAATTTACGTTTTGAAAAAAGCTGATTTTGCTGAGTGTACTTCTCTTTGACTGTACTTTCATTGTCCGATTAATGGAAGTGAGTCAAAGTTAACTAGTAAGATTTGATTACAAACACACAGACAGACAGGACATGTAAAGCTAAACAAGGTAAACGTCCCAATGACCGACACGGTAATTCCAATAATTGACATCCTGCTTGTCACTTTTACTGCGTATTAAGATTAAAGTGCAAACTATTTCGACGGCCTCGGGCAATGGGACATTTACTACAAAAGCTTGTAAAACGATCGCCTTGTCACCCTAAATTGTCCTGTTGCGAAAAACAACATGCGGAGCGTAGCGTGTGCGCAGGCCAGCTGTGACGTAACTAGTGTTTTCTCTTTCTCTCCCGTGCGATAACCAATGCGTCGTTGCCCCTCCGTGCAAGGTATCTTACTTGGCAACAATGAGCTCGCAACAACGTAGAACGGACGATGCTACAAACTTATCTCGTACCAAACGCGGTGGCGCTGCAGTCGCGTGAGATTTGCGTTTTTGTATGAAGGGACGTTAGTTCCAGTTTTATCCACCGGTAAATGTAAGTTTGTTTTAAATGGATGGCCGAGTGTGGCTAGTTATTTGATATTGCTAAATATAATGGTTATTTTAAGTTTTTTCAGTAAGTTTTTTTTTTCTCTAAATGCCAACTGTGATTTTAATATTATGCCTTAAGAAATTAGGTACTAAGCTAATAAATAGCTGTTTGTTCTTTTTCTACAACTGTTTTATTTCTTTGCCTATATAAACATAAATTGCCTTAACTAAATAACGAAAAGCTTCGTATTTGCTCACAAAAAAACAGAAACCCTTTTCATTGCGATATTTTTTCAACTACCTAGCCGACCCAGCGAAGCGAACTTCGTACTTACCTGATCGCTACGCCATAAGCCTTTCCATAGATAATGTACGGAAAAATAATTATTCCATTCCATACCATATAGCTAATTTTTTCACCCTGAATTTTTTCCCTTTATAACCCCCGACGAAAAAGAGGGGTTTTATAAGTTTGACATGTGTATCTGTCTGTGACATCATAGCTCCCAAACGGGTGGACCGATTTCAGTGCGGTTTTTTTCAGTCGAAAGCTATTTTATTCGAGATTATGGTTCTTAGCTAAGCTTCATTAAAATCGGTTCACCCGTTTTTGAAATATTGAACTTTGAAATGACGATGTCGGGGGATTTTTAACTTTTCTAAGTTGTTGTTATGGTTAAGTATTCTGCTAATCTGAGCGAAGACAAACACAAAAAACAAAAGATCATAGAAATTGGTTAAGTAAGGATAAGATCTTGACTTATAAATAAATGGTCGTAGATAACTAAAACTACTTTAAATTATCTTTTCTATAATACTGTATAATTTTCCCTTAGACTTTGACATTTTAACAAATTAAAAACAAAATTTATTGATGGATGTCACCGAAGTAGCTACGATATTTTTTTTTGTATCATTGGCAACACCTTTACATATCTACTTACATTCCTTCATTCAATTCTGATACGGGCGCCAAGCGCCAAAGACCAAAGACGTATGCGAACAGTATGCCCAGAGCTCCCGAGCTAGAGTATTCATGTCATACGTATACGTCATCGTTGTTATCGTATCGCCATTGAGAAACTTCGTATCAAATTTTAGTACCAAAAACGCTCACGGAAGCGCTGTTACAAACGTCGTCATACATTTTTTCTCGATAGCGCTCCACTCCATTACCTACGTTATTCGTATATTCGTGCTCGGGGCTCTGAGCTCTTAGTGTTCATTTCATTGAATGTCGCAAGAAAATTTGTATGACGTTTTGAGCGTGAGCATATTTTTAACATGAAACTACCGTGAGACTCAATCATAGTGAAATAAACGGATCACTCACGTATGTCAGTCGAGTATAGAGTCGAGTGTAGTGAGCGTATTTGGTAAGTACTAAAAAAATATAATGAAGTTTCTCGATGGCGATATGGCAATACGATGTCGTTTACGTCACGTAGGATTCGAATTTTCGTGCTCGGGGCTCAGTTGCCGGTATTATCGGTACACGGCACATCAAAGAAGTTCTATCCTAATTACTTACTTCAAATTAAATGGTAAGGTAATGAAATAGTTTCAGTTTATTTACAAATCAAAATCAACGTCAGAAGTTGAGAAGTTATTCGATCTCAATATAATAACATTGAGTGTCAGAACTAATGGAAAACGCTCACTAGGGATGTGACATACGAGAGGCGGCTGATAAGTAATCTCCTTGGTCAGAAATATATACAAAAATAATGCTGGCTGGTATGGATTTATATTCGTTTGTTATTCTATTTTCAAAATGTATTACATTCATTTGTTTATTGCATCACGTTTATTTGTCTCCTACAATTGTTTCAAACATGTCGGTAGAAAAAGTGAAAATGGATAAAATCGAGCAGCGTGCGGTGATTAAGTTTTTGACTAAAGAAGGGAATACGCCTTCGGAGATCAGACAGCGTATGTTACGTGTGTTTGGCAGTTCGTGTTCTTCCGAATTTGTTATAAAGTTTTGGTCAAAGCAGTTTAAGTTAGGTCGTGAGAGCCTGGAAGATGATCCTCGTAGCGGAAGACCAGTATCGGCCGTCACCGATGAAAATGTAGTCAGGGTGAAAAAAATTATATTAGAGGACCGACGAGTGAAGCAGTGGGAGATAGCTAGAGATGTGGGCGTCAGTAAAGAGCAAGTCAATGAAATAATTCATGAGCATTTGAACATGTCCAAGGTTAGTGCACGTTGGGTCCCCAGAATGTTGACTGCATTTGACATGGAGAGGCGTGTCAAAAGTTGCGAAGAGTTTTTGGACATGAGTCGAGGGAAAGAGGAAGAAATAATTTCTAGAATTGTAACATGTGATGAGACTTGGATTCGACAATGGGACCCGGAAAGTAAGCAAGAGTTACAGTGGAAATTTAAGGATGAGAAGCCGCCTCGGAAATTCAAGGTCTGTCCATCGGCAGGTAAACTTATGGCTACAATCTTTTGGGACACAGAAAGGATTTTGCTCATAGATTATTTACCGAAGAAAACTACAATGAATGCTGATTATTACTCAAACTTACTATATCAACTAAGAGAGACAATAAAAGAAAAACGGCGAGGTAAACTAAGCAAAGGAATTCTGATTTTGCACGATATCGCACCAGTGCATACCGCCCGCACAACGAAGCTAGCAATTAAAGACAATGGCTTTTAAACCATTGACCACCCTCCTTATAGTCCAGATTTAGCCCCCTGTGACTATTTTCTGTTTAGACTTCTCAAGAAAGACCTCAGGGGACGAAGGTTTATGACCGATGACGAAATGAAGGCTGCGGTTACTGACTTTTTTGACGACAAACCGAAAGATTTTTTTTAATGGTTTAAATTCAATATTTGAAAAATTTAATAATTGCATTTTACTAGCAGGGGACTATATAGAAAAATAAAAAAAATTTAGCCACGACAGTCTTTTGTGTCATTGTTAGGTAGATTACTTTTCAGCCGCCCCTCGTACCTAATGGATTATTAAATAATTAGGTAAGTAAGTGTTTAAGTAAGTACCTTATTATTTTTTAAATTCTAATTCAAAATCATTTACTTACCATGTCCATAAAGTGTTAGTTTACAATTACCTTATCCAACGTTAGTTTCATCTAAATCTAGGTTTACATTATATTATAAACTAAGCCTCTAGATCCTATACCTATGCACAGAATCCCAGTGTTTTCAGAAAGCGCAAGCAGGAGACTCCAGGGCCGTTTTCGCGTGGAGGATTTTCGTGACACTAAGATCGATTAAAATAGTTAAGTAGGTATTTTTAAGTGGTACTTCTTGTGGCTACGCGTCGTGCGGAAAGTTGCATTTTTCGCACTAGTGCTTTTTATTTTTCCAAGGCAGCGGGGTGCCTCATGGAAGCTCATGCCAACTCTGCACACCGTCCTTGATTTAATCAAAAATTAATAAACGTAGGTAGGTACTTACAAGGTACGTTCTACTACATAATAGTAGGCCGAGCACGAGTTTTCGAATCCTGCGTAACGTAACGTTATCGTATCGAAATCGAGAAACCTCATACTGAATTTTAGTTCTAAATACGCTCACGGGCGGGCGCTGTTCCAACCGTCATACGATTTTCTCGATAACGTTGCTACTCGATTACTTACCTAATGCCTACCTACGTTACGCAGGATTCGAATATTCGTAGTACTCGGGAGCACAGAATGAGATTGCTTGGGCTATAGTTCCCAACCCGGCCCATTGCGGATCAGGAACTTCACTAACACCATTAAATTGTGGAGTGTGCAAGTTTCCTCGCGGTGATTCCCTTCATCGAAACAACTTTATGCCAAAATCAAAAATAGCTAAACAATAATTGACATCCTTAACGCCCAACGCGAATCAAACTTCGGATAGTTTCAAACTCTCTCTAGGCTAGCAGATTCTGTAATCTATACTTTAATATTCTAGGATTGGAAATGTTTGCAGCAGTCAATAAATTCTGGGCAAACAAAATTATTACTTCGAAAGCTATTAGCGCCTGAGGAAAGTTTTGCCGCAATTTGTCGTACAACTGCGAAAGATGCTACGAAAAGTAACTAGGCCTATAATAGTTGAATCGATAATTAATTTTATCTACACACATAATAATATCATAAGTCCTCTATAATGCGTTCAGAAACCGTAGAAAACGACCAGTGCCCTAAGCACGACTTGTCGAATCCTGCGTCACGTAAAATCGAATAGTAACCTATAACGAGTTTGTATGACGCTTGGAACAGCGCCCGCCCGTGAGCGTAATTGGAACTAAAATTTAGTATGAGATTTCTCGATCTCGATACGATAACCGTAACGTTACGCAGCTTTCGTAAAGTCGTGCTCGACCCTCTGGTATAATTTGCACTGAAGGCCGGTGATGAATTTACTAGGAACGCAACATATAATATATCTTTAGAGCTTAACTCCTATCATTGTGGCTGTCCTAACAATAGTAACGGCATCCTTCACGCAATCTCGCGCAGTGCCCTAAGCACGACTTGTCGAATCCTGCGTCACGTAAAATCGAATAGTAAACTATAACGAGTTTGTATGACGTTGGGAACAGCGCCTGAGGGTCGAGCACGACTTTACGAAAGCTGCGTAACGTTACGGTTATCGTATCGAGATCGAGAAACCTCATGCAAAATTTTAGTTCCAAATACGCTCACGGGCGGGCGCTGTTCCAAACGTCATACAAACTCGACAACGTTTACTATTCGATTTTACGTTAAGCAGCATTCGTAAAGTCGTGCTCGACCCTCTGCCCGTGAGCGTATTTGGAACTAAAATTTAGTATGAGATTTCTCGATCTCGATACGATAACCGTAACGTAACGCAGGATTCGACGAGTCGTGCTTAGGGCACAGCTTACAGTGTTACAACGTTCACTATACATCAATTAGACAACCTAAGCTTGCGGTATTGGCAGTTCGCAGACTAGGGAACTGTTAGATACAACAATACATGAATTTAAACGACCGGATGGCCTAGTCGTTAGATAACCTGACTACGAACCTTGAGATCCCGGGTTCGATTCCCGGGGCAGATGTCTGTATGATGAACACGAATGTTTGTTCTCGAGTTTTGGATGTTATAATTATGTATTTATGTATGCATTAATCTATACAAGTATGTTTATCCGTTGTCTAGTAACCATAACACAGGCTGTGCTCAATTTAGGACTAGGTCAATTGGTGTCAATTGTCCCTCGATATTCATCAATAATAATAATAATAATAATAATAATAATAATAATAATAATAATAATAATAATAATAATAATATCATGGGAAAAATTGACACCAATTGACCTAGTCCCAAACTAGGCAAAGCCTGTACTATGGGTACTAGGCAACGGATAAACATACTTATATAGATAAATACATACTTATATACATATTAAACATCCAAGACCCGAGAACAAACATTCGTATTCATCATACAAACATCTGCCCCGACCGGCATTTGAACCCGGGACCTCAAGCTTCATAGTCAGGGTCTCTAACTACTAGGCTATGCGGTCGACATTATTATTATGAATACACCAATGATACAATACAGTACAATACAAGAACTCTTTATTGAACAACATATAACAAACAAAACAGAAAAAAGGTACCTACAAAGAAAATGCAGCCTTATCGCTACTTAGCGATCTCTACCAGGCAAACATGACGGAATAAAGGTAAGATCAGATTGAAGCAGGCCCTGTTTCACCAACTCTACAATTGTCACTTTTCAATGACGATTCGGTGTCAACTGCTGACTTGAAGAGCTTTTGTTTTAGCGCGCTTCATTATTGTCAAAGAAATGTAGTTCGTTCGAATTGTCATTTAAAACTGACAATTGTTAAGTTTGTGAAATAGGGGCCAGCACGTCGAAAATTAAGCGATGAAAAGGAAAATTGTAGTCGCTTTGGTATCACTCGCTCACGAATATGGACCAAACGAGGTATTTGGCCAAAAAACTGTAAATATTTCAGGATTTATTTCAGAGCCATCTCGTATAGCTCACTAACCCTATAGGTCAGGTTAAATGGCTTTGAAAATGAAACAGCTGGGCAAAAGGTTTTTGGCAAACAACATTACTAAACCGATTGACGAATTTGTGTGAATAAATCTCCCTCTCTCTCGGAACATAATATTTGATTTAACTCTACCCACGACACGAACAATTTCACAACACGAATCATTAAATTTAAATCCGATCGGATCTATCAGTTCCGCACCCACTACAGTGGTAACGTCATAAATTGTCCTGTTATCGCTTTCCGGGCCACTTGACGCGGCGCGATCGTTCGAGGGACAATTGTGGCCAGCCCCGAACGTTAGTGGCCATTTTATTATGGCGGCACTATGCCTCGGGCTGTGAACTATGGGAGCATTACGTGCTAAAACGTTGTCATAATTGGAATTAAACGTGTTTATACCATTTCGGTAGTGCCTATTCCGAAGTCTGAAACTCGAAGTTCGTGTCCGACTGCCGTAAAAAAGTAGTGACATAATAAATATCATGGGACAACTGACACCAATTGCCCTAGTCCCAAACTAGGCAAAGCCTGTACTATGGGTACTGGACAACGGATAAACATACCTATACAGGGTGGAAAGTTGAGATGGGGCAGTAAGGGCAGCTACTAGATCCCTTGCTGCTAAGCGAAAATGCTCTTAGGAGACCTTTACTAACTTTTTAAGTGACAATCGACATTCACCAATTTTTGATAAAATGTACAGTCAGCGAGAAAATCGTCAGATTTGACTTTCTTTATTTTTAATTCCAATCGGTCCCATTTCTATCAAGGATTAAAATACTCCTTGACACCAACCAAGGTTACACCCATAAATCAAAGAAAACTTTTTACATACAGTTCGTAGGGTACAATACAATACAATACATGTGGGAGATGAATGGCAAACAAGCATAAAATTAGTAATATCATTTATTTTAATATTGGTGCAAAAATAACTTACTTACAACCGAGGGTGGTCATACATACAGCTGTAGAAGCAAATCACATTATCTATAGCAATAATTGAACAAATGGATATAATTTACATTAGATAGAGGCTGATTACACATAAGAAGCTTAACATAGCCACTAATAGTTGTTCCTTTAATAAATACGCACCAAAATAACACACTCAAGCAGAGAGCCTGCTAACTAATAATATTACATTCGAATGATAACGGACAGAGTTATAGTTTACCTGACAATAGGGAATGTTTAGTGCATCTGCACTAAACAGTACGACAGCTCGATGGCAAGTGACCGGCGCCAACCGGCGAAAGAGTATTTATACTACACAAACAAATGACGTCATGGAAGAGAAATGGTCTTAGGCGGGTAAAAAGGGTTATTACTATACAATTTGAAATCAAAATATGATCAAAAATCGTTTTCTCTCCCACATACAATACAATAACTCTTTATTGAACACCACATAACAGTCAAAACAAGAAATAAGGCACAAAGAAAATACAACTTACTTAACTAATTACAGTACTTAATTAATTACATTATGAAATTCGAAAAACATCCTGAGCAACAAAAGAAAGACCTAAAAACATACTGAACTTTCACGATTATCACAATTTCGTCATAGATGAATGGGAATAACATCAATCTCCAACACTTTTCCAATACCCAATCATGTCTCAACAAAACGACTTTACGTGCAAATGAAAACAAAATCCCAACAATGCCAATGTTTATTATAAAGAAAACCTCGTAAAACAGTAATTGACGAAGACATTACTACAATATCGTGTGATTGCCTGTTACACTGAGTAATGGTATTTTTATAGCTTTCAGACGTCGTAAATTTGGAATGAGCGTTTCCATAATTGATTTAGCTTTGTTTAAGGAGTGATTAAAGCATTATAAATACTTCACTTTAAATGGCTTTCTGAAGATGTTTGTCACCATTTAAGAATCTGAATGGTTCAGCAAAAGGTGAATGGTCTGATCGTCGCTGAGATTTGAAACGGAAAGCTCGAAAATATTTTGCAAATGCTGTAACTTTTGGTTATGATTTTGTTAAAAGTACTTACTAGTAGAATACTTATACTCGTCAGCGCCAACGTCCCCGCTGCTCTGGAGCTAGTTTATATCTACTCACATATATCATAAGTCCTAGATGCATTCGAAAGCGGTATGTAATGACCATCATTACAATATGTGTTTAGATAAATACTTGTAGCGATAATGTTCTTGGTAATTATCTAATTATGTTGTACAAAAACTGTCTTCACCAAGCAGCAACGGCATTAAGTCTGCAGCGCTCAAAGCAATTAGTTTGGTCCGTTTGGCGGTGGTCGCGCAATTTGCGCTGCGGCGGCCTAATTTCAAGTCCTGAAGCACCGGACACCGGACTTTTCTTTTTTCTCCTTGTACTGTTTTGTAATGTTCGATAATAGTAGCTCATCTACCTAATGTGTCATTCTATGGAACTTGCTAACTATGTAAACAAACCGCCATAGTAAATTCATCATTCAGAGACAATGTCAATATATGCGGTTTGTTGACATATAGTTAGCAAGTTCCATAGAATGACACTGTACACACATAGATATCATATTATGATATTATTCTATGGACTTATTAAGTCCTCTTTAATGCGTTCCAGTAATCAGTAATCAGTCATTTATTTGCTCAAACATGGTACAGATAAGATGGTTTACATACAGTATATTGTGCTACATGTTTCATCACATAGACATGCAAATGGTTATAAGTTGTGTGTATCACATGCATAAATTAACTATCGATATTCCAAATTCACAATGTCATTTAAATAATCTTGAACGGAATAGTAAGCCTTGGAAACTAAAAACTTATGCAAGGCATGCTTAAAATCTTTTATGCTTTCTAGCTTAACAATATTTGTCGGTAATTTACTAAATATATTATTCTGAGTGCCATTCTAAAGACATTTTTCGACAAAAAAGCGGTTCTTGATGGCTTATAACAAATTTTCCCATGCTGACGTATACTATTACATTTTGAGAATTGGTGCATATTACATCTGACATAAGTTGACATCTCATAAATATCGAGGCAGGGTAGAGTCATTATCTCCATAGCCATAGTTACCCCCCATTCATTACGATAATCAATTTTCGTCTTCAAAAACCAGATACAATTTAAAAATAGGCGTCTATTTAAAAAAAATTGTCGATACGAAACGTTAGCTCGATAACATTTGTCTATGATTTAAAAAAAACAGTCAAATTCGTGACAGGTTTGGGTATGATAATTATATGATATGCCTTCGGCTTCTGAACCCATCTTAGAGTATTCATAATATTATGTGTGTAGATAAAAAATGTATATGCAACTCTACATAATTAATAGGCCTTTAAACTGTGACCCTATTATGAAACTCGGCTTAAACACATTCATATTTTAAGAACCCTTGTCATGTAACAGTTGCATAAACTACTATTTTTAACATAACTTCACCTAAATAAAACTTAAAATTCATACAAAATTACCTGAGGCTGAGGCCGCATTGGAAATTCAGCGCATATTTTTCATTACATTCAATATGTTCTGAATTTTTCCAAAAAAGATACAAGAAATACATTATTCTTATCTAATTATTTAGAAGCTAACAAGCCTAATTCATAACACTTCATTAAATAAACTCATTTATCTGCCTGAGGGTCCATTTTTTTATCTCCGAAGGAGCCATTTATCTTTTGGGAGGAAAATCCTTCTTGCCTAATTAATTTACTGCCACCAAGATGTACACAGCGGGGTTATGTAGTACGCGGGCTTTTTAGGGGTTCTTATTTAAAAAAAAAAACGGCCAAGTGCGAGTCGGACTCGCGCACGAGGGTTCCGTAGAAAGATTTTAACGCTTTTCCCCAGTGTTTTAAGAAGTCCAGTGTTAGCAGAGCCCTGCTCCTAAGCAAAATGTACGCAGTGTGGGGTCAACTTATATTGGTCAGCGAAATCTACAGACAGACATGAAAATTTAGGATTTTGAGACTTTTCGGAGCAGTTGTGCTATAAGGGCTACCGCCATACCAAATTTCAAGTTTCTATGACAACTGGAAGCACCCTATAAGTTTTAGGATTTCGGCAATTTGTATGGAAATAGCCTTTGTAATGACTGTAACTTTTGATTGCGTTGACTTAGAAGGTTGATTTTTTCACAGCTTCCAGGGAACGCAGGCTTGAGTATTTGATATTAATTTTAGCATGCTACCTCCACGCGTACCAGAGAAAAAGGGTCTTGACAGACAGACAGACAGACGGACCACAAAGTGATCCTATAAGGGTTCCGTTTTTTTCTTTTGAGGTACGGAACCCTAAAAAGTTAAAAGGTCCCCCATTAACAACTGCCTCCACGCCTTCTAAATGGCGTAATGTGAAAACAACGGTATCTATTCATTTGGCCAAAATCAATCATTTTCCAAAAAGGCTTTTTAACCCCCGACGAAAAAGAGGGTGTTATGAGTTTGACCTGGGTATATCTCGTATGTGTCTGTGTATCTTTGCAGCTGTGTATCTGTTTGTGGTATCATAGCTCCCAAACGAATGGACCGATTTCGATGAGGTTTTTTTTAATCAAAAGCTAGTTTAATCGAGACGGTTTTTAGCTAAGTTTCATTAAAATCGGTTCACCCGTTTTTAAAATATTGAACTCTGAAAAATGACAATGTCGGGGGGTTTTCAACTTTTCTGAAGTTGGTTAGGTTAAGTTAATAGGTATTTCAGAAACTGTGAATATTTTAGGATTTAAAGTTAAAAGGTCCCCCATGAACAACTGCCTCGCCTTCTAAATGGTGTAATGTGAAAACAACGGTATCCATTCATTTAGCCAAAACACGTTTGCCAAATTGATTAATCTTCCAAATGTTTCATTTTCCAAAATGCTTTTATCCAAAAAAATCAGGATTTATTTCAGGGCCATCTCGTAGAACCCTAGAGGTTAGGTTATGTATGTTTTATAAAAATCCTGAAATATTTACAGTTTCAGAAAGAAAAGCATTTTGGGAAATAAATCAGTTTGGCATAAGTTTTTTGGGAAACATTAAGAAACCGAAAACAACATTATTAGTTAATAGAAACCTTTGAAATAGGAACTAAGTGATTAAGTTAACATTATCTTACGTTAGTTACTTAGTACATTTCTTTATCAATATGAAGCGCACTAAAAGAAAAGCTCTTCAAGTCAGCAATTGACAATGATTGTCATTGAAAACTGACAATTGTAAAGTTGGTGAAATAGGGACCATGTTCAATTAATTATTATGTATGTTCATCTATTTAATTCACATCATTAAGCCGTCCCTTAATCTGCTTCAGAACCCCACTAATAATCGAATATCAATGACGTATCGTTTGACACAACATTAGGTACAATAACTGAGTTTGCTGTACAAACTTCGTATGGCAATTAAACTTGATTGCGTAACTTAAAGACAAACAGATAGTAAACTTTACCGGAACTTAAAACGTTTGTTTCGTTACCATCATGTCAGCCGACAGACTTGGGGCAGGCCTACGTCCACTGCTGGACATAGGCCTCCCCAGAGGCTATTTCCACTCAGACCGATCTTGTGCTTTCCGCATTCACCGCGATCCCGCGAAATGTTTTTTCAATAAACTAAAAACGGGATAAGTGCAAGTCAGACTCGCGCACCAAGGTTTCCATGCACTGCAACCTTGCTCCGTTGCCAAATTCCATGACTGTAAGTACAGTTTTGATTTACTTCGAATTTAAAGACGGACCTATAAAGATCCTATAAGTAATGATCTTCTAAGGGTTTTTTTTCCTTTTGAGGTGGGTATAAAACCCTTTAAACAACTAATTTGCTTCTGATCGACCACACCTGCAAAACAGCTACGTCTACGCGACAAATGTATGTCTGGATTCACACAGAGCCTCTAGCTCCACTGTTATCTTAAGTCTTCCTTTCTTCCAATAGTAGCCACCCGACTTTGCAACTTTTTCCATTAGTTTTTCGCTTGAACTTTGTACGAATAACGTAGAAAAGTTCTGTGGCTGGAATTTGTAATGATTAAAACTGAGACGATCGCGGTCGCGATCGCGGTGAATGCGGAAAGCAGGAGACCGGTCTGAGTGGAGAGCCTAGCACTAGCTTGTATAATGTAAGCTACTGATTCACGTCCTTGGGACGATATATGTTGATTGGAATGTAATGTGCCACTGAGATCGGTCGTCGAACTACGTACGTAGGTATTTATTCAAATATGATCTGATGATGTTATTAATAACGTCCCAGTGGGTTGGTTGGTATTGGCTCTACCCTTGTGGCATGCAAACATGAAAAATAAATTTAAAAAAGGTATATCGTATATCGTCGCTAGAGACGTTTAATCAACAATTACAACTAGATGACATGTCAGAGCATGCAAAACTCACTTTCAGTATAGGTTCTCATTTACTGCAGGCCTGATTTCAAAATTATTGTAACCGTTGAAGGATTGTTATCATTATCATCATCATCATAGCCGGAAGACATCTACTGCTGGACATTGGACAAATGCCTTCCCCAAGGATCTCCACGTCGATAGGTTTTGTGCCACCCACAGCCAATGGCTTCTCGCGATCTGAAGTACTAGATCGTCCGTCCACCTTGCGGGAGGCCTACCAACACTTCGCCTTCTGGTACGCGGTCGCCATTCAAGAACCTTACAGCCGTAACGGACATCAGTTCTACGAGCAATGTGCCCCTTAAGTTCTTTTAAGACCCACTGCCACTTAAGGCCACTTTAGTTCTTCTACGAATCTCCTCTTTTCTGAATCGATCTCGCAAGGATACTCCAAGCGCAGCTCTTTTCCTTGCCCTTTGAGCGAACTTCTCTTCTTTCTTTCTTCTCCTAATTCTCTTTTCCTTACTTTTACAACGATAGCGCTCTCATATGGAGTAGATACCTGTTACTTGTAACACTGCTTGCAGTGGGATGTAAATGGGTTGATGATTTAAATGCATGTAGGCATAGAGCCTGAAACCTCATCCAACGAAAACTGACAGGAAAAATACAAGGATAAAAAGGAAAATATTTTATTACAGTTCGTAAAGTATAGATACCACACCTCACCTGTCTTTATAAGTTTATTGTGATCTTTTCCTGTGAAAAAACAAAACTAAGACTCCTTTTGTCAAAAACTGTGAATCTCCGCGTCTACTCCTAACTATATCTAAGGTACTCAATAACAGTTCTGTTATATTTGTCAGTAAATACGTATCGAAAAGCAGATAGATACCGAGTGTCTGTTAATTAACTATGGGACCCTGTGGGCCTCAATTAGTGAACTTAATGAAATAAGGACCCCCCTAACGCTATTGGGAAGCTGCGTAGAACAAAGTTTTGAGATATAGAACACCTGTTGCCTGCGACTTCGTCTGCGCAGAGTTCGGTTAACGCTATCCCACGAAAACTACACAATATTCTGGGATGAAAGACAGCCGATATTTTTGACCGAGCGAAGCGCCTCAGTTACAGCTTGAACAAAAATTCTGTCGTATGTCTGTCCGCCGTCTTTCAGACTCTCCGTCTGTCAACGTCTGTGATAAAGGCTACAAACACTCCTTTCAGAAAGTTTGTAGGTAGGTAGGTACCTACCTACAAACTTAGCTATTTAGGTAAATAGCTGAAAATTTTGGTTTAAAAACAAACTTAACATTGACTGCAAACCATTAGCTATGATAAAAATAATTAGGGGGTACCGAGCATACTACGCGGGATGGATGACGGCTGAACTATTGTGCCATGCCATACTTTTTTTTTAAAAAGTTTAGGTATTTCATCCATATTTATAAACTACTAACAATAAATTTGCTCACCCGAGACCTCTTTTTATGGTCCTGAAGCCAAAATGGCAAAAAAGGAACCCTTATAGTTTCGTCATGTCCGTCTGTCTGTTTGTTTGTTTGTCTGTCTGTCTGTCCGCGGCATATTTCAGAGACTATTGGTACTAGAAAGTTGTAATTTTGCATAGATATACATATCAATTGGACGGAAAAAATGCTCTGATAAAATCTTTATAATTTTTCGATAGAGTTATTCGTGTGCGAAATATTTAGCTTTGAAGTGCTCATTTTCGTTGGAGTCAAGTGTCCCCTCCCCCCTCCCCCTCTACCAGAGAAACTGTTGTATTTGGAGATGTGAAAAAAATCAGAGTAGTAGTGCATTATAGTGAATTTAAAAGGAAAACTATCAAAGATAAGTAGGCTTTACAGGTTTGGGAGTAATAGTTGATTAACTTGTTATGTTTGCCTAAGTACCTTTAAATTAGGTAACTATGCAGGGGATTTTTCGTAATGGCTTAGGAACCTTATCCTGGGCGTGTCCGACACGCTCTTGCCCGGTTTTTTTGGTGGTCACAGTGGTCACGGGTGAGAAAATTTATTGTTTTTATTAGTTATTTTTTTTAGTTCATGGAACAAAAGTCCAGCCGTCATCCTTGCCGCGTAGTATGCACGCTCCCCTCTTAAAGATTTGTAATACTGTCTCCTACACTAAATTTTTTCTATACAAATCCACGTCACTTTTCTTTTTCCAGTTCCACAGCTAATCTAAACCTGAGAAACCAGGGAGGTGGAAACAGTCGCAGTTTTACGATTCATAAAAATATATTATTATGTATATACATTTTCGGCGAAAATGTGCCGTTAAAATTCGTTTTTATAGGCGAAGGAGTGAATCTGAAATCTGTGGAATGAAAAAGGTATTTTATTTTTGGTGTAAGAGCCTTAACTGAGAATATTACTGGTTTAAAGGTAAAAGCAGGAGATTTTCACAGGTTTTCACATTATTTTCTACTTTCAAAAGATTTTTTCTACCACACGTTTGAATTGAGAAGTCAAAGAATATGATTTTACAGTTTAACCTGTCTTAGCAAAGCCCCTACTGGAACTTATCTGATAGAGTCCTGTTTCCAATAAATGCACTTTTGTTTTACAAAAAACGTGGAGAAGAAACATTCAAACCCAACGTTATTATCTATGGATATCGCTTTAATAAATCTATCAAACACCGCTACATCAAACAAATCGTGAAAGCATCCATTACGAAACGAAGGTTTGTGATGTTGAAATATAAAATTGGAAAAGGACTTTTTAAACTTTTCCGTCAAGTTGATTAAAACCAAACATTCAGATTTTTTTTTGTGTTCATTGACTTACTAACACAATGGACTGTGGGTCTACTTAGTACAAAATTCACGAAAAATGTGTCCTAGTACAACACGGCATTTTTCGATGACAGCCATACGTCATAGCGCTGTCGTTCGACCAAACTAAGGCTGACTGATGCTCGATAAGTGGTCTTTTTTGCAAATTTGTGGTCTTTTAGTTCGGACGTTTTCAAGCGCTAACCCGAAGTTCACAAAGTTGGTAAGTTAATCGTTTCATTGCCTTTTATACATTTTAGTTTTTTTCTTTAGTTCGTTTAATTTCATAATAGGTACAATTTTATAATGCATTAGATCGCAGATGATCATAATTGAAATGGAAGCTCGCAAGCTACTGTAGGTACAATAGCTCGTAAGTATGGCAATCAATTGGTTATTTATTAGCGGTTGTCACTAAGTCACTGCTTTACGTTATTTATTATAGGTACTAATGTTTTTCTGTACGGAGTTTCCATCCCCTGAATGAAATTAATTAATTATCACCTGTTGATTTAAATACATAAATTCACCTCGAAATATTGTTCACTGGGATGCTTTCAAAAACGCCAGAGAGTGTTGATTTTGGGTTATCAAAACGACAATTATGTTAGGTAATAGTTGCATGTTAATAAGTTTAATACTTAAAAGTTTTTTTTTGAAGTAGAGCACCTTGAATCTCGTTTTAAGAGCTCACGCACTGTAATTCGCGTGGTTTTTAAATATCGGTCACTCGTAACGAGACAAATAATACGTCGGAATTTCTTAGTTAATTTACCGAAAATAATTCGGTAAACATGGTAATTATATCGTATAGTAAAGAAGGTGGAATTTTTTTAAGAAAAGCGCCGAGAGTACGTGAATTCACAAGAATTTACCTTAACTGTTTTTACGTTTAAATAAAATACTTAAATTAAATTTACATTCAATAGCCGTGATAGCCTAGTGGTTTGACCTATGGCCTCTCAAGCTGAGTATCGTGGGTTCAAATCCCGGCTCGCACCTCTGAATTTTTCGGAATTTATGTGCGGAATTACATTTGTCATCATGAGCTTTTCGGTGAAGGAAAACATCGTGAGGAAACCTGCACACATCTGCGAAGCAATTCAGTGATGCGTGTGAAGTTCCCAATCCGCATTGGGCCCGCGTGGGAACTTATAGCCCAAGCCCTCTCATTCTGAGAGGAGGCCTGTGCTCAGCAGTGGGACGTAAAAAAGGCTGGTGATGATGATGATGATTTACATTCTTGGAAATTGAGTAGGTATAATAAAGCAGATATCACTTCCACGGAATATCACAGGCTTACACAGTCTATTCCAATCCCCAACTCAGACCCAGACACTAGAGACCTAAGTTTCCTGGAAATTACATGACTCGAATAAGTCATAACTTCCACGGCTGTCAATAAAATAGAATAGTCCTTTCAGATCCAAAGAGACCTAACTCGAATACTGCTTTGCCTCCAATTTCATTCATAGATCGAATGCTTTCAACGCTTTCAATTTCTATTCGCAGTAGCTCTTACGACGTTTTACATCTAGACGAGCCGTCTGTGAAATACCAAGATACGTTTACGGTTTGATAAAAAAAGTCTTAATAATAATTTCGAGGCTGTGGCTGGAGAGGGTGGTTTGACAAACTGCAGATGTAACTTTGTCAAGTGCAAGTCATTAGAATTTGGAAATATCGAAACCGCTAATAAAAACCAGACATAGGCGTGACCGCATAATTCTCGTTTTGCGCCAGTAAATATATTACAGTAAGACATTGTGAATTTTCACAGAGAAAACATTCGTGAAGGAACATCAAAGTATACGTTTTGGTACATTTATTTGTATCTGCAGAGTCTGCAATATTAAGTTTCTATCGGTTTCCAGGGCTAAAGTAGTAATAAAAAATGGTTAGTCACTTTATCTTACATAGATACGGAAAAACTTGTAAGTAATAAAACGTAAAAATAAAATACATCTTGTTGGAGTTCTTTTTGTACGGGATCACCACGTAGTTTAATATTCATAATTTAATACACACACACACACACACACACACACACACACTAACACACGTTTGCATGCTCGCTCCTATACTTTATTTATCCGCTAGTTATCATTGTGTACCTACTTACTGTAGTTATTGAGTAGGTATTAACCTTTTGCATGCACCTCCACCGTTGATTCAATTGTATCGCAACCATAGCGCCCATCTGTTTTGTAACTTAGAAACTAGGTATGTTGTTAATCGCTCTCGCAGACGCCCAAGATACAGGCTCAGCCTAGTTTGGAGTCTGATGGATATTTCCCTTTGTAAAAACTGCTTATCTAAATAAACTATTTGTATTTGTATTTGATTTGGTTTTAGTTCATGAAATGACTTCTTATGAATTAATAAATAAAACAAGTAATTGTAGAACAACCGACACAAATCGCCCTAGCTCTAAATTAAGCAGCGCTTGTGATGGGTATAAACAATGTACTTATATAGATAAATACTTATGTGGATAAATACACAGGTACTTAAATATATATTAAACATCCAAGATCCGAGAGCAAACGTACGTATTCATCATCTGCCCAACCAGGGATCAAACCTGGGACCTCAAGCTTCATGGTCAGGTTATCTAGCCACTAGGCTATCCATTCGTCGTCTTATGATATGCGGACCAATAAGTAAAAAACCTTTTAAGCAGTTTAATTCCAACGCTTACACAAAATTCGCAAGACCCTAAGACAATCACTTATCTAGAATTAGACAACCGTTCTTACCGGACTATCCTCGCATTCCAACAGGCAACCTTCTAGAAACCATAAAGCCATACTTACTTGCTCATAAATTGCAGGATATAACCATTCGGACTGCCATTGTCCCCTTTCATGACCAGTTCAAGCGCACTTTTGACCAGAAAATACTTGAGGGAAATTCACTTAGCTCACCCTGTGTTCCCACTACGAGAAAAAAGACTTTACTGACCGCGCAAGAAAGCTTTTTCGAGTGTAAAATAAAGTCCTATTGTTGCTAAAAGGAATTTAACAAGGTACATTGTAATAACTGTTTCGGAAATGGTGTATCGATAAAGCTATAATCGTTTGCTAAGGGATGAGTGGGGTTTTTTTGAGTTAGCCTTATTTGATGTGTTCGTGGAAATATTACGCTTTACGGTTTTTATGGTTGTTTCCCAGTGGCCAGTAATTGCGGGTGCGATAGAAGGAGAATTCAGATAATTTTTTTTTAGGGTGCCCTACCTCAAAAGGAAAAAAATATAACCATGTGCGAGTCGGACCCGCATGCGAAGTTGTTAAGTATTTAACTCTACATAATATTTGAAACGTTTCTTGTATAGGGATCCTCCTTAATTTTTTTTTTTAATTTTTATTATTTGTTGTAGTGATCTTAGTAATATGATGTACACTCTGTGTAAATTGCAAGTGTCTATTACGGTTCTGAAAATACAGCCCTTTGTATCGCGGATACAGACGGATGGACGCAAGAATGGACAACTAAGGCTTAGTAATAAAGTCCCGTTGGTATGTGTTTGATACGGAACCCTAAAAATGGAACCGTTGTGAAAACCACTTGGCTGTCTTTCTGTCTGCCAGCCTGTGCGTCTGACATTTTATCAATTTACTAAACCTTAAATTTGGTATTCTAAGAGGTTATTAGTAGTCCTTTCAGCTGTCGACGGATTATAGTCGGTTTCTGGCATACCCTATATAGTAATCATAAAATACACATTTAGACAACATACATGAAATAAATAAACAAAAAACCGTGATTGCCTAGTGATTTGACCTAGGGCCTCTCAAGCAGCGTGTCGTGGGTTCAAATCCCGGCTAGCACCTCTGAGTTTTTCGGAATTTATGTTCGGAATTACATTTGTAATTTATCATTAGCTTTGCGGTGAACGAAAACATCGCGAGGAAACCTGCCCACACCTGGGAAGAAATTCAATGATGTCTGTGAAGTTCCCAATCCGCACCGGGCCCGCGTGGGAACTATAGCCCAAGCCCTCTCATTCTGAGAGGAGGCCTGTGCCCAGCACTGGGACGTAAAAAAAAGGCTGGTGATGATGATGACATGAAATAAATAGATAGGTACCTACATAAAAGAATCAAATCAAATCATTTATTTGCTAACATAGGTAAGTATTACAGATGTTACATAAAGTTTTGTATCACTATGTTTGCCATAAGGCATACAAATATGTAGACTACACATCATGCAGCATAACTATTAACACATACCTTAAAAAAGCCAGCCATAGGTCTCTTTATCATGACAAAGAAGTCGAAGGGGCTCTTCGAGACCATGGACGCAACGTCGCGTCCGAAACATCGAGGTATTTAAATTTAAATATTTTTTTACGCGATTAAGTCCCGAGTGTCATGATAATGTATGAAAATCGCAAAAGTTAAAATCAATACATAAATCTCTTACTAACAAGGTACCTAAGTTAATAAAGGGTTGGACTACCCTAATTAATGCATAGAACTATAGACCAGCGTAACCAAGTAACACGTAAGCAAACTGCATTCCCATAGAAAGGCGATCATTGCTTGCTTGTAAGCTGCCAAGTGGACTGTGTTAAGCAACTATCTAGTAAGCCTTTTGCTATAGCTGAACCTGATTGCTGGCTGCTTCTTATGATTGGATATAGCTCACACCGAAGACTTGCTTACTTTAGTCTTAGAGCGGGAAAGCAAAGGAGATGTTAACGTGCGATTTCGAGTTGCGAGCGATTTTACGAGTCGTGCGCGGTCGTGCGCTCCCGGAGGAAGGGCTACGAATTACTACGAAATATGTCGAGCTAAACTCGACTTAAGTATATACTCACGTGAGTGATCCGTTTTATTTCACTATGATTGAGTCTCGCTTTAGACCCATGTCTAAATGAACATCCCTGTGAAGTTTTTACTTAAAAAAATACATTCTCCCTTACATTCATTGCCTCTGCTGGCTGACAATATTATGGGAGAACGATTTTTTGAATTTCTGTTTTTCAAAATAAAAATTCAACCCGTCGCTGAAGTCTTGACGGTTCATTACAACTAACTCTGTATGATACATACGAGTAATTATCTTATACCACCCAGCGAAATTCGAAAGTCTAATGCTGTGTTCTATTCTATCAAATTCCTTAATCGTGTAATAGACAGATCTACCATCAGCCTTACTGATTCCTAGTATTTGGAACCGAGGCTCTGTAATTGACTCCCACCTGGCCATAACAATGGAGGCTTTTGTTGGCGAGTACTGGACGTAAATAAATAAATAAATAAGACAGGGCCCCTATTTCACCAAAAAAAAAAAAACAAAATATTTTATTTGGTATCATGCTAAGGGTTACAATATGTATGTCCGGTCCCTCCTGGTAAGTATGACAAATACTTATGTTAGGAGTTTCCGCTCCTCCCTTCCGGTGTTGTTTTACAATTAGCAATTTCTTATTAAGAACTATCAATTAATATCTTAATTAGTAAGGTGTGTGTGTGTGTGTGTGTGTGTGCGCGCGTGTGTGTGTGTGTGTGTTCACCAACTTTACAATTGTTGGTTTGTATTATAGACAATTCGAACTAGATTCCTTGGCCAGTATGTAGCGCGCTAACACAAAAGCTCTTCAAGTCAGCAATTGACAACGAATTGTCACTGATAACTGACAATTGTAAAGTTGGTGAAGGTGGCCAGGGGTTGAGCAAGTCTTAGTCAACACCCCTATGAAGTTTCAAAATAACCGGCCAAGTGCGAGTCGGACTCGCGCACGAGGGTTCCGTAGAAAGATTTTAACGCTTTTCTCCAGTGTTTTAAGAAGTCCAGTGTTAGCAGAGCCCTGCTCTTAAGCAAAATGTACGCGGTGTGGGGTCAACTTATATTGGTCTTCGAAATCTACAGACAGACATAAAAAAAAATGATTTTGAGACTTTTCGGTGTGGTTGTGCTGTAAGAGCTACCTTCATACCAAATTTCAAGTTTCTAGGACATCTGGAAGTACCTTGTAGGTTTTTGGAAATCGGCAATTTGTAAGGAAATAGCCTTTTTAATTACTATATCTTTTGATTGCGTTGACTTAGAAGGTTGATTTTTTCACAGCTTCAAGGTACTGCAGGCTTGAGTGTTCGATATTAATTTCAGCATGCTACCTCCACGCGTTCCGGAGAAAAAGGGTCTTGACAGACCGACAGACAGACAGACAGACAGACAGACAGACGAACAACAAAGTGATCCTACAAGGTTTCCGTTTTTTCCTTTTGAGGTACGGAACCCTAAAAAATCATTTAGCGGGTAGTAGGACTTTGGACGAGGTCCGTCCGGATCACCACCATCTTGTTTACTCGCTCTTTGTGTTCCGGTGTGGAAAGTAAGACAACCGAGTAAATCACAGCACAAGACGCATTTCATCTTAGCCCTCCAGGTTAGCAACGCATCTTCAAACCCCTGGGTTGCGGGTGTCTATGGGCAATTAATTCGCTGTACCCTGAAACGTTTCTACGCCAATACTGGCAGAATATGCTGAACTAACACATTTACTAACTTATATTATACCATATTCTTGGAAATAAATGATTGATTGATTGAATGGTGATCACTTACCATCAGATGACTTAGTTGCTCGTTTGCCTTCTTTATTTATAAAAAAAAAACGCTATAGAGCAATTGAGCCTTTCAATAATAAAGAAATGCCGCGGGCTACAGCTACGACCATAATCCCGTCAATTCGCTAGGAAAGATGTCGAAGATACAAAGGTATTCGTTCAAAAAATATCTCCGATTCCGCTTGTCGGAGCTTACAACATTTCGTCTCTAAGGGCTCCCAAATATCTCCGAATATTAAATACCGTATAGTGTTAATAAATTTTTGTATCTTCCAAAATTGCATTTTTAACGAAGAATCACGGCGGAGTTATTTCAATAAATTGAACACGATTTTTATGGTACGTTACGTACACATTGACTTACCAACACCATGGACTTTGGGTTAAAAGACCACCAATTTGCAAAAAAGAGCACTAATCGAGCGTCAGTCAGTCTTAGTTTGGTCGAACGACAGCACTATGACGTCTTCTTCTTCTTAAATTTAAGAGCTATGCTCTTGTCGGTGGAGTAACCGCCATTCCGCGCGGTCTTCGGCCGGCCGTTTGACTTCCTGATACGACACGACACCCACTTTCTCCTTCATCTGGTTAAAATAGGTCAATCTTGGCCTTCCTCTGCCTCGACTATGACGTATGGCTGTCAAAATGCCGTGTTGTACTGGGATACATTTTTCGTGAATTTTGTACTAGACCCCAAGTCCATGGTGTTAGTCAATGTACGTACACGTTATTTTTTGGAAGGGGTTAAAAGAAAGTCAATATTACTGTGAAGAAAGTAACCCTACTTAATTTACCTAACACGCCCGTTGTGGTTTAATATTTAGGGAGTTCAATTAATGGATAATTAATATTATGTACTAGCTGACTCGGCAAACGTTGTTTTGCCGTATAAATTATTTCTAGCTGTATGAAAATACTTTACGACTTATTCTTATACCTACCAAATATACACTACGCAATAGAAAATATTCACGTACCTTACGATCAAAATACTTAAAGGCACCTGTTTTTTTTAGTAGGTAAAACATATAATAAAAAAACATGAAAATCGATGGAGCCGTTTCTTAGGAGTACGACCACAAACACCGAGACACGAGATTTTAATATTATATGGAAGATATCGCATTGGGCCCGGGTGGGAACTATAGCCCAAGCCCTCTCATTGTAAGAGGAGGCCTGTGCCCAGCCAGCAGTGGGTTGTGAATAGATGATGATGATGATCTCATTGTATCATGGCTTGTAGTAGCATTTTTTTCAATAAGCATTTATTGAGAAGAATAAGAGAGATATTTAATCGAGTAAACAAATACTTACCTACCTAATGTATTCCAAACAAATCTCGTTTTAAAGTACCTGGTAATAATTATTGACGTAAGTAGGTACGGGTATTTTGATAAGGGTCTCCCATGCTACAATGAGCTGCTTTGAAATTTGTTCTAGAAATAAACTTGAACTAACTACAGATTTATAGAACTTTCGCGAAACTTTGGGCATTCATGACATGTTGGCTATTGTAATATGCTGTCGGGATTTACACGTGAATATTTGGCCCTCGACGTAAAAGAGAGGTGCTATAAAGTTTGACGTGTGTATCTTTTTGACTCCGCATCAGGAGTTTTGAGGATATTCGCATCTGCAACTGCGGAACTTCCGCATTAAAACCACCATCAGCATCCGCATCAGCATCCGCATCAGCATCCGCATCGGCATCCGCATCGGCATCCGCATCAGCATCCGTATCCACATCTGCATCCGTATCTGCATCCGCATTCGCAACAAAACAATGCGGAGCTTTATGCGGATGCGGATGTTGAGCAAGTCCTTACAGGAATGCCCTAGTGGCGGTGTGTGCGACGCACTTGATTGGTACTTACACCGTTAACCAATAGAAATGTTCATTACGTTTTTGTGATTCGCCCATTGACTGCCCTAGCTTAGGTAGCAAGAACCGACCCGTTGTTTTGTTTGTCTCATCATTTCAGCCGAAAGACGTCCATTGCTGGACATAGGCCTCCCCCAAGGCTCTCCTCTCTGACCGGTCCTGTGCTTTCCGCATCCACCGCGGTCCCGCGATCTTTACCAGTGCCCTAAGCACGACTTGTCGAATCCTGCGTCACGTAAAATCGAATAGTAAACTATAAAGAGTTTGTATGACGTTTGGAACAGCGCCCGCCCGTGAGCGTATTTGGAACTAAAATTTAGTATGAGATTTCTCGATCTCGATACGATAACCGTAACGTAACGCAGGATTCGACAAGTCGTGCTTAGGGCACTGGTCGTCGCTCCATCTTGTTGGAGGCCTACCGACAGCTCTTCTCCCGGTCCGTGGACGCCATTCGAGCAACTTCTGATCCCATCGGCGATCAGTCCTGCGAGCGATGTGCCCCGCCCACTGCCACTTAAGTTTCGCAATTCTTCGGGCTATGTCGGTAACCTTAGTTCTACTGCGGATAGCATCATTTCTGATTCTATCCCACAGAGAAACCCCGAGCATAGCCCTCTCCATCGCCCTCTGCATTGTACTTGTAAGGGCTCAAAGAAAACTGCAAACCAGAAAATTCTGCGGATACGCTTTTTTGATCGCAACCGCTTCTCTTTGAACCTATTTGTAATCTCTTTTTTTTTACTTAGATTAATCTAGAATTCCTACACATGTCTTTGTTCCCCTTTCTGTGAACACAATACACGTCTATCATTCCAGTAATAAGACACGGAATATGTGTACAGGAGTTACATTGAATATCCTGAACATTGGATTTAATATAACCGCTTCGACTTCGACGGATGTAATGTGGTGGCCACGAAATAAGCGAAGGTTTAGGGGAACAATAAAAAGTTTTTTAATAGGTACTGTTGCTCAAAAAGTGGTACTTTTTATAGCTACGTCTCATGCGGAAAGTTGTATTTTTCGTACTAGTGCTCTTTACTTTTCCAAGGCGCTGGTGGCACTGGGCCGCCTTACACCACTGCCTCTTTGCCATTTTTCCGCAAATATATTAAAAAAACGTCGTTTGGTACACGTGTGGAAGTGTCATACTTTCCGCACTTACATCAAAAAGTACTATTGGTATATTTTTTTATACGACGAGGAAGGCAAACGAGCAGTGGGTCACCTGATGGTAAGTGATCACCACTGCCCATAGACACCCACAACCCCGGGGGGTTTGCAGATGCGTTGCCAACCTAGAGAGCTAAGATCAAATGCCTTTTGTGCCCGTAATTACACCGGCTGTCTTACTATCCACACCGGAACACAACAGTGCAGTAGGATTAGCTAGTAAGACGGTGGTCATAGCGATCCGGACGGACCTCGCACAAGGTCCTACCACCCGCAAATTTATACTGAAAAGTAAGAGTGGTACACAGTGCAGTATGTTCAGATGCGTGCTGTTAGTTGACCGAACGAGCGAAGCGTCGCCGTCATCTGCCTAAGCCCCGTCCCAATATCTGGTGGGCCTCTCCTTGTCCGCTTTCTCCACTAGAGGAGATTTTGTGCGGTTTGGGCGTCCATATCGGTGTCCTTCAGGTCCTGTTGGACCGTCATTCACCAGGTGCTGGGGGTTCTTCCACGGCCACGCTTCGTCGTCGGCAGGTTTAAAGCCACTCGCATCATGTGTTCTGTGGGCCGTCTGACCACGTGGCCGTACCAGCGCAACCGTTTCTCCTTCAGCTTGTCTGCTATTTGGGTGATCTCGCACGTGCTTATTTTTTTTACTCAACTGCGAAACGCAAAGGACGGTAATGTGTTTATGGACTCTGTCCATCCCTGTGAGCGAAGCGTCTCCGATTTCTTTTTCAAATATTTCCAAAAACTGAATCGATGAAAAGAACTATAATACGTAATTATCGAACGTGCTCACAAAAATCACTAGAATCGGTTGAACAATGTGATCTGTAGAGGAGAATAGCCGGAGCCTGACGGAGCGGTATGAAAGGATTTTTGCCCGAGCTGAAACGGAGACAATAAAATATTCAGCTAGTTTAATTTTTTTTTTATGATTTGGTCACATTTTTTATTCCCCAACAACTCGCTGTTCTACCGGCCCCAGTCTCTTCAGCTTCGAATTGCTGGCGTGTTTACATTATCACGACACTCCCACTGGGCTCTTATCGATAACAATCTTGTCGTACGTTCCTTAGGTTCGGAAACTGATTCTGATGGTAACAGATTCTGTGGATCTTCGTCAGGATCCATTCTGAGACTAGTAGTTATCACAGTCTGTATCATCATTGGTAGACGTTGCTGTGTGACTGGTGTGATGATTTATATTCAAGCAGTGTCATCATAATTATCTAAATATATAAAACAGTAAGCCAAACCCAAACCCCTGGACCTAGAAAGCTGAAATTTGGCCTAGAGGTTTTTTATAAGGCGGCATTTCAGCAAAAAAAGTTGTTCCAAATACGAAAAAATCAACAATCGACCAATTCGGCAAATTGACTCATTTGCCGCATTCAATTCAAAACATCACTCTGAATTACTGTAATTCGAATATTATGCCTCATTTTCGTTTACGTTTTGTAATTTCGATTTTCGAACCATTCGGTCTATTATTAGTATTTGGCTACCTTATTTTCTATCTATCGGGTGGTAGGACCCTGTGCAAGGTCCGTCCGGATCGCTACCACCATCCTACTTGCTAATCCTGCCGCTAAGCAGCAGTGCTTGCACTGTTGTGTTCCGGTGTGGAGAGTAAGACAGCCGGTGTAATTACGGGCACAAGAGACATTTCATCTTAGCTCTCTAGGTTGGCAACGCATCTGCAAACCCTCCGGGGTTGCGGGTGTCTATGGGCAGTGGTTATCACTTACCATCAGGTGACCCACTCGCTCGTTTGCCTTCCTCGTCGTATAAAAAAATAATAATTGGAAACTAGCTATATAGGTACTAGTATACCTGGTATTATGTTTTACTTACGAATATTACGAATACACTTGCGAACTTATGTATTGTGTTTTTTCAAGTTGATTGTTAATTTGTTTAGATCAAAATCTTGCTTTATGTGCAGCAGAAGTCATCAAAAATAACAATCAGTTTGTCAATTTTTTTTAACAGCAATTTAATCTATTCACTTAAAAATAAAAAACAAGCTTTTTCCTGTGGGTTTGTATATAAAAATAACCTATTTGGGCTGGGATAAAAAGTATCCCATGTCTTTTTCGGGCTGAAAAGCCATTTTCATGCCAAAAATTGTCAATTTGG
Organism: Clepsis dumicolana; assembly: GCA_963691665.1. Lineage (NCBI taxonomy): Eukaryota > Metazoa > Arthropoda > Insecta > Lepidoptera > Tortricidae > Clepsis > Clepsis dumicolana. The sequence continues at coordinate 7,444,802 of OY829527.1, read as the reverse complement.
TATTCCGTCCGTAAAGATTCACAGCCACCATTATATTTATTTCAAACGGATAATTTACTCTATATTTCAAAGCTATCTCTATTTTTATATTCTATTTTCATATTATGGTTATTGCCAAGTTTTTTGTTAGTAAAAACCTTGGCAATAACCATAACATAACTTTATGAAAACTTGAAAAAAAAAAGAGGGTTCAATAAAACCAATAACAAAGGTTTTATGAAACACTCGCAGATAGCAAAATTGCGGGTACGCAGAGAATTTAATACAGTTCCGGATTCGAGGACGACGTGAAGATTAAATAAACTTTTATGGGCGAAAAACCACTCGCTCGGGGTTGCCATATCGAATATCCGTAAAGGGGTTTTTTGCAATCATGAAATTGATTCGTAAAGCACAATGCGCATTTCTTTCAAACGAAAATCTAAATCAATATTTTTTTTATTGATAGAGGGAGGAAAACGAGCAAGCGGGTCACCAGATGGTAAGCTATTACCGCCACCAGGAACCCCAAGAGTCACTAGTCCGCTGCAGGCCTTTAAGGTGGAAAAGGGATAGAGAAAAGTAGAGATTCAGTAAAAGCAGTTGAATGCTCTTTTACATGTCTTTTTTTTTTAGTCTACCAGCGCTTTCGGAGAAGAAGAAGAAGAAGAAGAATGCGCCGCAAAAAACTTGGCACAAAGTTTTTTTTTTTCTGAAAACAAGTTGTAAGTTTTAATGCCGAATAGGATTTTTTTTGTCTATGTTTCATGGGCAGTACGGCGATTACGAACCTCTTCTCAGAAAGCCCTCACTTCGACTTTAGGTTTCTACTAGGTCCTTACCTACCGCTTTTAAACAATGTACTATTACGCTCCGCTTAACTAATCATGAAATCAGCGCTTTCTCTCAACACACTTAACTGTATTTACACTGAAAACCTTTCAACATCAACCAAGCGCGTTTAATCACGCACTACCAGTATTACCACTAATTATGCGAAAACCGCAAACGATGCATTCGACTTAACAGCGTTTAATGTTAACATAGGTACGTATTTAAACTAACAGAGGCCCGAGTACGAATATTTGAATCCTGTAGGCCGAGCATGAAGTTTACCCCCCAAGATTTCAACTCACTCGGTTCAGTAGTTTCGGAGTAAATCGGCTGTGACAGACGGACAGACAGATACGCGAGTCTTCTTATAACGGATCTGTTTTTCTTTTTGAGGTACGGGACCCCAAAAATGTTAGAACCTAGGGTAAATGCCCACAATTCCCCTTAATCACTCATCGGAATTACCACTAATTACACGAATACCTCGAAACGATGCATTTATACCCCCCTCCCCGTCGATTTAGGTCAACCGCTAATGAGATTCCAGACTTCTGATCTAGTCTTTATTACTTGAAGCTGCTGAGGTGAACTCGCCCTTATTTGTATTTACATAGAGCCTGTGGGGTCTTTGGCGAGCTTTGAATAGAACTTACTGAGGGATTGTAGACTTCATTCTGTACTATAGAGCTGATAAGTTTGTGGGGTTGCCATGTAAAAATCGTAAAAGCGGACATTTATAAAAAAAAACTGAACCAGCAAAATAGCAAAATCATCTAGCCCCTACTTCACCAACTTTACAATTGTCAAACTATATTGACAAGTACATACATTAATTTCTTTGCTAATATGAAGCGCGCTAAAACAAAAGCTTTACAAGTCAGCGGTTGACACCAAATTGTCATTGAAAACTGACAATTGTAAAGTTGCTGAATTAAGTGCCTGGTGATGGTAGTTAATGCAACTGTTACATAAAACTCGAGTGTGGTTTTATGAAACGAGGTGAAGCCAAGTTTCATAACATCACACGAGTGTTTTAAGGCCTAATTGTGTAGAGTTGCGTACATTACTCTACCGCACATATTGTAAGTACTCTAAGATGGATTCAGAAGCTGAAGATGTAACAAAGCTGTCACAAATTTTACTTCTTTTTAAATCGTAGACAATACAGAGACGTTTCGTATCGACAATTTTTTGTTATATTGTAAGTTGTGTTGGGTTTTTGAAGATGTTCTAAATTTGAAACTCATTACGATATCGAATTCGATGTCGTAATGACATTTACGTTACTGCTGTCGTAATGCTGGTCATTATCATGTGATATGTGATTTATGATATTATCATGTGTGTAGACAAAATATTTTGAGTGATTGCTGCCTGCCTATGAGGATACCAAAATAGCAGGTGGTTTAAAGATTCGTTGCTAAAATAAAGACAAAATGCATTTTGAGTCGGTAATATATCTTCTGTCTTACCCTTACCTATACGCCAACACATATAAGAATCCCGCAACCACGCGTAGACTTGGTATTTTAGTAACAAAACGAGATAATGAACGTTTTACAGGAATAATCGGAGCTGAGGGTCAAGCCCAAAGTTTTCTTATCCTGCGTAACGTTACGTTATCGTATCGAGATCGAGAAACCTCATACTAAATTTTAGTTCCAAATACACTCACGGGCGGGCGCTGTTCCAAACGTCATACAAAATTTCTCAATAACGTTTACTACTCGATTACGTTACGCAGTTTTCGAATATTCGTACTCGGGCCACAAAGTCGTTATTATAACGATAGGACAAACTAAAGTTAAAAAGATGAAATGCAAGTTTAAAACTGTTATTTTAAAGTCCGAACGAAAAGTCTGAAGTTCAGACATGTCCGGATAAACCAGGGCAAATGGTCACCCCACTTGTTGGGGCTGCATTGTTGGATGAATGGTCCGTAGTTCAAAAGACATGTTGTCTGGAAAATGCATGCGATGGCATGCGGTAAGGGTTATTGTCCACTAGCAATAGGTCATATCATAAAGCTTTAAATACTCACTGAAACAACTACAAGAAAAATAGGCATGACTGAACATAGTAGGGTCAAAAGTTGCTTGTCACTTTTGTACCTTTTCGCTCTACAGCCAGATACAGCGCGTCATACGTGATTGACAAGTGTGTTATTGCGACAAGGTACAAAACTGATGAGCTACTTTTTCGCTCTACAGCCAGATACAGCGCATCATATGTGATTGACAAGTGTGTTATTGCGACAAGGTACAAAACTGATGAGCTACTTTTTCGCTCTACAGCCAGATACAGCGCGTCTTACGTGATTGACAAGTGTGTTATTGCGACAAAGTACAAAACTGATGAGCTACTTTTGACGCTGACTGTACATAATTATATTAAACAGAGTTCGTTTTAATGAACCGCTAAGACTTAAGCCAAGGGTTGAGTAACTCTAAACACTGTGTAGAGTTGAAAGAGAAAACATTCTTCCATACATTGATTGCCTCTGCTGGTTGACAATATAATATCACTACCTTAGGGCTCAATTGTCGTATCCACCAAAACCCAACTTTTCAGCAGAGCAAAAAAACCTAAAAAGTACTTGAAAAAAAAAAATCAAAACTTTTTAAAACAAAAATTATTAAAAATATTGATTGTATAATCTGGAATAATAATAATGAGAACATGATTTCTTCAGTGTCAGTTTAAAAAAAAACTTTACAGAGATGCTCACTTAGTCTTATTCAACCCCTGGCTGGAGTCTTGACGGTTCTAAAACGAATCCTCTATACATTTTTTTATACATTCAAGAAACATCATTTTTGGAGAACAGCGTCATCTATGTGATAATTCACATAGACTCACAACGAGATTACAGCGACACCCCATCGGAACTAATCATCTCTCCGGACCAAGAGATGGCGCTTAAATAAATCAATTCGTGATCTCAATAGCGTAAATTGGAAAAAAAATACAAAAAAATGTTCCATTGTGATCACTAGCAATAATTAGGTAGGTACATTACAGTTTTTTTTGCGCAAACAGAGAATGCTAGCTAATTTTGAATTTAAGATGATCATAGTGCCTTTGTTAAACGGTGATGTAAGCAAGTTATTACTCACAAAGCGTATAGTGAGCAGTGTGATTGTATTCTGTGTGTAATTTTCCTTAGATTGCACGCTAGAGAATTACCTAACTACCTCAGAATACAGAACAAACCAGAACCCGCGAGCGCGCCTAAAACTGAGGCAACGAAAACTACACTTAAATAGAGTAGTTTTGCATAAGCATCTCCGTGCACGCAGCGTATTGTGACAAGTTCTGAGATTGACAGTAGATTAATAAGACCCTTCTTCTGCTATTTTTACATGTACAAATGGCATTCGGTTCGCAAAATATAGAATAGGATTATATTTTAAGTATAAATGGGTAGCGAAAGCTGTAAAAAATTGACACAGTGCGCGGCTTGCGGTTATAATTGAACGCGGCTTCTGGCTTGTTCCGTATTCTGAGCTAACTACATACGGCACTGAAGATTGACAAATAAGCAATTAATGTTGATTTGGGAGCACACGCTTTGGCGGTAGCAAAACAAAAACACAACTACCCTCGCCGTCTAACTTCATCGTCATACTTTATTACTGTCAAAAGTAAAACAGCACACTACACTAATCATTTATTACTGTCAAAAGTAAAACAGCACACTGCCCTAATCATTTATTACTGTCAAAAGTAAAACACCACACTGCCCTAATCATTTATTACTGTCAAAAGTAAAACAGCACACTACACTAATCATTTATTACTGTCAAAAGTAAAACAGCACACTGCCCTAATCATTTATTACTGTCAAAAGTAAAACAGCACACTACACTAATCATTTATTACTGTCAAAAGTAAAACACCACACTACACTAATCATTTATTATTGTAAAAGTAAAACAGCACACTACACTCTAATCATTTATCACTTTGTAAAGTATCTTCACACTATCTGTTGATGCAGTATTTAATACTGTTGTCCAACTTAAAGTTTCATGACACGCATTTAGCAATGTGCACCACAATGTGCATGACCTGACTCTTAGGTCCTAAGCCCTTTTTTTATTTTTTTTGGACGCCTAGACAAGTGACGACTAGATTTGAATTAAGTTTTTTTTAAATTGACAAATTAACCATGTTGTATATTAGTAAAAAGCCGTGATAGCCTAGTGGCTTGAGGTATTGTCTCTGACGCTGAGGGTAGTGGGTTCGAACCCCGGCTCGCACTTCTGAGTTTTTTGGAATTTATGTGCGAAATTACATTTGTAGTTAAGTTTATCATGAAGTTTTCGGTAAAGGAAAACATCGTGAGGAAACTTGCACACTCCTGCGAAACAATTAAATAGTGTGTGTGAAGTTCCCAATCCAAACTGGGCACCCGTAGGAACTATAGCCTAAGCCTTCTCATTCTGAGAGGAGTCCTGTGCCAGTAGCGGGACGGACGTAAAACAGTACCGTGACTGACTGACAGACAACGCACAGCCTAAACCACTGGACCTAGAGACTTGAAATTTGGCAAACATATAGGTACTTTGAGTATCCTAGAGGGTCAAAATTCCAACGGGATAGGGAACTGGCTCATTTTGAAATATTTCACGGGGCCAAAGCCGCGGGGCATAAGCTAATACTAGTATATTCGTATGGTTTAAATAAAATAAATGTTAAGGTAAATAAACATATTTGCCTTAAATGTGGTGTACAAAGGTCTGGTCTGTTGTGGACTGTTCTTGATGTCAGTAAGTATAATTTTGTAATCCAAGTTTTACCAGGGTTTCATGTTTCTAACCCGAAACCGCGAAACTACACCTTCGGAACGCGTAATTAATAGCTAAATCCAAAACAGATTGTCTAACGTGGTTTGTAGAAGATTTACATAAAATTTCGATACATAATGAAGACACACAATTATAATGACCGTGACACTCGGGACTTAATCACGTAAATATATGCATTATTTAAATACCTCGACGTATCGGACGCGACGTTCCCGGCCATGGTCTCGAAGAGCCTTTACCAAACACCCTTCAAGCCTTTGAGACCGTGGACGCAACGTCCCATCCGAAACGTCGAGGTATTTAAATAATACATAATTTTTACGTACCTAATTAAGTCCCAAGACAAGTGTCATGATGTGTGAATATTGCGAAAGTTTAAATCAATGCCCACAATGAAGAATACTTTTACTACTTATAAAATACTGAAGAATACGTAACAGCGTACCTATTTGAGTAGAAAACTGGTAACATGTTGAACGGCGGTTTCCGTGGTTTGAAAATGGACTAGTAGAGTTTCGGAATGTGTCAGCGTATACATAGTTTAGTGCTGATGGTGGTGATAGTTGGATCTGTGTGACATGTATTGTATTGTATTGAGTCGTGTATCAGTGAAGGCGGAGGTGCTGCATGGAAACTGGAAAAGTAACTGGCACTCGCGATGCAGACCCAGAGTCTAATGCGCGAGCCGCTGGATTATATCACATTTTTACGTAATATGTTGTCCTCTATGTGACTTACTATGTTTGTATTAAAAATTGGGGACCTTTCAGCCGGGTACGATGCGGGGTGGGGGTTTTTAGGTTAGGGTTTTTGACGAAGCATGTTGCTGATGATGTATTGTAATTTAGGTTAAGCGAGTTGACGAGGCCTGTTGCTGATGTATTTCTATGTAAATGCCTGTTACTTGACATTGTACCTAATATTAATGATGTAGTTTTATATGTATTAATAAATGATTATTTTTGTTTGAATATTAATAATAAAAAATAAAAAAAAATGTATTGTGTACTGTGTAAATAACCTGAATAGAAAATAAATATTCTTATTCTTAGATACATTTGCCGCACAGACGTAGCTAACTTCCACGAGTGGTCGCGGGTGAGCCAATTAATTGTTGTCAGTTCAATGGGCTGCATATTTATTTGCTAGAATACAGTAAAATGTAGTTATAATACGTAAGTGTTCAAAATTTAAACAGCTAAAACCGCCTTGAAAAAACAAAATAAAAAATAAAGCCATTAAATAATTAGTTCGTGAATAATGGTTTCACTATGCTTTAGCACTATGATTGAGTCTCACTGAAGTTTCATGTTATTTATGTTATGTTGTGTTTGCTATGATGTAAGTGTTTTCACGTCAAAAAATATTATGTGTTCGAGTTTGAATTTTGCAGTAGGGAAACGGAACAAAATTTAAACGAACCTTTGACATTAATAACATCCTGCATAATCTCGCTCTCATAAAGCAATGAGCGCATGTTAGAGAGGTTTAAGAAAGGCTTCCTTTATAAAGGCAGAGTCGGATAGCAGGCCACCTGCTACGCGGAGGCGATGAGGTAAGAAGCGGGTGTAAATTGCTATAGATCGTTTTTAGGGTTCCGTACCTCAAAAGGAAAAAAACGGAACCGTCCGGATCACTTTCCTGTCCGTCTGTCTCAATTTCAATTTCAATTTATTCATTCACAGAGAACATGGTAAGTACAGTAAGATCTTATATAATAAGGTAACTAGGTATCACATATTCTGCCGCTATTGCAGCGTGTAAATATTATATTATATTACATTAAATAGGATTACATTACATTAAATTATATTATATTATATTATCAATTCATCATATAAATAAAAAATAATATTAGCTAAATTCAGTAGGTGCGTCAGTAGCGATATAGTGCAAATTATTAAAATCCATTTCATCATTGACATGTCAGCAGATTTTGGTATTTAATAAGTAAATAATTGAAAGACTACAATAACAAAATAAAATTTAAGAGTAAGTATTATGTCAACAATAATTTAGATAGACTAATATAAAATTATCGAATTATTTATCAATTATTATTATTACATTCCATGAATTCCTTAACTGAATAGAAGCACTTTTCTTTAAGCCAGGTGCAGCTTGTATTTGAACTCATTGTCTGATAAGTCTTGAAATAGTTTCGGTAATTTGTTAAATATGCGGATCGCCATAGGAAAACAATTATTTTTGAACAGTTTCGTTTTAATCCTTGGCGGTGAGAGTTTATTTGGGTACCGAGTAGTATAAGCCCATGTATCACTTGTTGTTCTGAACAGTCTGTTTGTCAAGACCCTTTTTTTTTCTAGAACGCGTGGAGGTAGCATGCTGAAATTAATATCAAATACTGAAGCCTGTGATCCCTTGAAGCTGTGAAAAAATCAACCTTCTAAGTTAGCTCAATTAAAAGATACAGTCACTAAAAAGGTTGTTTCCATACAAATTGCCGTTCCCTGAAAACCTAAAGGGTACTTCCAGTTGTCCTAGAAACTTGAAATCTGTCTCTAGATTTCACAGGCCAATATAAGTTGACCCCACACCGCGTACATTTTGCTTAGGAGCAGGGCTCTGCTTACACTGGACTTCTTAAAACACTGGGGAAAAGCTTTAAAATCTTTCTACGGAACCCTTGTGCGCGAGTCCAAGTCGCACTTGTCCGGTTTTTCAAAAATGTCCTAAATTTTTGCATAGAAAATTTATTACTCAGTTTTGTGACGGTCCATAATATACCGTATGTAAAAACGCGTCACAAAACTGACAAAAAATTAGGGACACTTTTTTTTATTATTTAAATAGATAGTCCTCGTGATTCTGAGCAGAAATAATCCAAAATTTGTTAGGTTATCCAAAAAAAGTTAAGGGCACACAGTTTTCTCAAAATGCCCTTTTGATGAGGACATCTCCATGGCAACAAACGGCATATAAAAGGTGATTGATCCAATTATAAACCCATTTAGTAATTAATAACTAGTAGATATAATATTTGAGCAGTAACTTACCGCACAGGGTGTGCATGAGCCAGGTTTAATTTTATGCAAATAAGGGTCACAGAACTAGTGGCATCCGGGGAATTATAATATCGCAGGAACAATGCAGCTCTGGAGTTGCTGCTTAGCGAGTATTATCACCCACTTGTAATCTAAGGCAGATTGTTTATGGATATGACCGTTTTAAGTTTTTTTTATACGACAAGGAAGGCAAACGAGCAAGTGCACATGATGGTAAGTGATCACCACTGCCCATAGACATCCGCAACCCCAGGGGTTTGCAGATGCGTTGCCAACCTGCCCGTAATCTCACCGGCTATCTTACTCTTCACACCGGAACACAACACTGCTGTTTGTTCGTTTGTGGTGTAGCGATCCGATCGGATCTCACACAAGGTTCCACCACCCGCAATGTTACATGGTTTTGACAAGCTCCAAATCAGCTCTACCCGTGATCATGATGCATGTATCTACTTCATTATCAAAGCAAACTCAACACCGAGCGCAGTCGCTTTTTATACTATTTTTATTATTTATTCAAAAGCACAAAAGCAAGCCGAATACGAAATTTCTAACTTATAAATGGCCACAACCCGCTTTGTCGCTATGTGCCTTTTCAACCCAATCAAATGATGAAATGACAATTTGTGAGCGACGAAAATGGCAATCAAGCTAGCGGCAAGAAATGCAACCACAATCAACCACTCTGATTGAAGGAACTTTCGTGGTTGCTTAATCTGATTGGAGTGTACCGTACTTGTTTTGTACAGGTCTAAACTAACCATTCTTGTATAGGATAAACGTCCGCACTCTCTACCATAAGTACTGAGCATAATATCAGCTTACCAATTGACCTAGTCCCAAACTAGGCAAAGCCTGTACTATGGGTAGGTACTAGACAATGGATAACATACTTATAGAGATAAATGCATACTAAATACATATTAAACACCCAAGACCCGAGAACAAACATTCGTATTCATCATACAAACATCTGCCCCGGCCGGGGATCGAACCCGGGACCTCGAGCTTCATAGTCAGGGTCTCTAGCCACTAAGCTATCCGGTCGTCAAAGTTGTAGTAGAAAAACCTTTCCCACGGGCCAGGCAAAAATCAGTCTTATGACAATGTCATAAACATTTCGACAGGGGAAAGCTTTTCTCACTTTAGCATAATACATACATGCATCATGATCACGGGGAGATTGCCGCGGGTAAATGCTATTTAATGAATGAATGAAATTATTTACAAGATTTTATGAACTTGCAATGTTTGTATTGTAACTATACCTAATTATGTAGGTGCAGGTCTAATCTTGTAGTCTTTTTAGTAATATTATAATTGTTTGATATTCAATTTTACAAAATCGGCGGGACGGGTTTGAATTAAATTTGATATAGAGACGAAACTCACACCCTAGATAAAACAGAGAACATTTTTATACCGGCGTAAATTTCATAGTTCCCACGGGACAGCGAGAACCGAATTAGACGCAGACAAAGTTGCAGGCAAGCTATTGCCTAGTTATTATCTAAGCGTTGAAGTAAAAGCCAGTTAACCCAGATCTTTACGTCACAATAGAGTTAACTCCAAATAAAAAAATAACCCGACGAATTGAGAACCTCGGGGGAGGTTTTTTTCAAGTCGGCTGAAAAAGCGATGTCAGCGTCAAATGAGCTGTCAGGAGTTTTCGGGGTACCTATCGGCAAAAAAGCCAAATAAATTTAACGCGAAGTCTGTATTGGCTCGTAAATCCTTCAATGACATACCGTTTGGGCCCAGGTACTGTCCGAAAGGTATCCCTTAGACTTTTTTTGCGTAAATAAAATCTGCATCAAAATCATTCGGTGTTCGGTTGATGTTCGGCATTTTCCGGTTATCCTCGTTTGTTTTTGGGGTGATTATTTATATGGCATGTAATGGCGATATAACCAAAGACTATGTTTATACAATGTCGCGTACCTTTAAAATAATAAGCTTGCTGTAGCTAGTTTCGCTATAGAGAGGTTTCTATACCATGCATTTCATATGGCATTTAGATCCCTGCTCTACTTTGCTCTGCTATGTTGAGCTGACCTAGGTCAACTGTACGTGTACAGTCGAGCAAATTATTTCATAAAATCCTTAACACCCTTAACACCTTAAAATCTTTTCAGTAAACGTCATAGAGACATCCGCATTGCTTGACATGGAAAATCATTATGACGTTTACTATGAAAATGTTTTATGGAGGGCAGCAATTAATTTCCTCGACTGTACCTACCTAGTTTTCATTTTTATTTATACTTAATAATATGTCGTAATTTCATGTAATTTGGTTGATTGGATTTTACGTAATGTGATATTATATGTACAATTTACACTCTCTATGCATTCAATTTGATTTTTACATTATTTAACTTTGTATGCAATTTGTTCTGGAATAAATAAATTTCATTTCGTTTTAGCACAATAGTGCCCATATTTTCCTTCGAGTTCAGAAATCAGGTTATTTTCATGTTGAATATTTCCACCTGATTTTTTGCTGCAAATGAGTTATCCTGTATTCCCTTAAAAGGCATGTACTTAATGAACATTAACAGTATAATACTTGTTTTTAATTTCATTCACTTTAACTGGAACTGAAATCCAAGTTAAGATGCCTCAGACATTCCATTAATTTCTTACTTCGCTTGTACTTATAAGTCATCAGTCTTCTTTAAAAGTCAAAGGCCAGAGATCAGCTACGAATCTTAAGTCTTAAATATAGATTTATTTCAGCGAATTGTGTGAAATGAAACTAATATCTTAATAGATATTACGGGCAACGTCACGGCTGCTGGGATCGTACCGCAAGGTTTTTATACACTCGGATTGGTGACAAACGGATTGGATACCGTTGACTTTTCTTTTCTATGTAATATATTATATTATATATCTATATATGTAAATACTAGCTGTTGCCCTCGACTTCGTCCGCGTAGATTTCGGGAATCGCTATCCCACGGGTACTATACAATTTTCCGAATAAAAAGTAGCCCATGTTATTCGTTAATATTCAAACTATCTTCTTACCAAATTTCATCTAGATTGGTGCAGTGGTTTTCCCGTGAAGTGGTAACAAACAGACAGACATAGGGTCGAGCACGACTTTACGAAAGCTGCGTAACGTTACGGTTATCGTATCGAGATCGAGAACTGACTGACTGACTGACTGACTGACTGACTGACTGACTGACTGACTGACTGACTGACTGACTGACTGACTGACTGACTGACTGACTGACTGACTGACTGACTGACTGACTGACTGACTGACTGACTGACTGACTGACTGACTGACTGACTGACTGATTGACTGACTGATTGACTGACTGATCAACGCCCAGCCCAAACCCCTGGACCTAAAAAGCTGAAATTTGGCGTAAAGGTTCCTTTTATTATGTACAACCGGGATAAGGCGAGATTTTTGGAAATTTTACCCTTAAGGGTGTAAATCAGTCTGTCAGTCAGTCAGTCAGTATTACTGTTATAGTTAGCCAGCTGAGTCTGTCAGTAAAGTTCTTACTGCTGCAAGACTAACTTGGATGCTTTGACGGAACGAGATGACGAAACGGCTACGGATGGCATTTTATCCTAAGTGTATCCGACACGCCACCAGTATCCAGTTCTGGTGAGGAGAGGACAGCCGGTGTGATTACGGAAACAAGAGGCATTTCATCTTAGGTCTTTAGGTCGGCAACGCATCTGCAAGCCCTCCGAGGTTGTGGGTGTCGATGGGCACCATCTTATAATCACGTGACCCACTTGCTTGTTTGACTTCCTTATCGTATAAAAAAAGCCAGACCATATTTTAAAATTTCTAAGTATTAAAAACGCAGTCCTTACTAAGAGTATCACCGTTGGACAGGCGCACAATTTATCAACGTCATCGGCGAGGAACGCGAAGAAATATGTAAGACCCCGCGAGTCAAACCTCCGAGAAATCAATAGCTGACACAAAACATTACAGCTTCATATTTTTATATTGGAGGATGTTTTTCTTGGCAGTTGTTTACAATATTATATTATTTTGTCGATCACTGTAAGGGACTCCAGTTTTTATCTGGCCCCTATTTCACGATCTTTACAAAATTTACAGTTTTATGTGACAACTAGCTGTTGCCTGCGACTTCGTCCGCTTAGAATTTGTTTATTGCTATACCGCGGATATATTAAGTTCTGTATAACAATTCAATAGTCCAATCATCCCATGCGTTTTGGTCTGTTTAATTTAGGAAGCTATTCTCAAGAGCTTAGAGCCTAGATGTTATTTTTGGAGCTAAAAACAATTACTTTGCTCACTCGCGACCTCCAGTGAAAAATAGTTATATCTGTGCGGCAAATGCATGCTTTCATGCAACACCTTACGTTATGAAAGGCTGAACCAAAGGGTTATGAAAGGTTTGGCGAAACCAAAGCTTCACACCTCTCTTCCACTTTGCTTGGTTTGATACTTATCAATGTCATGTTGTTGTAGGGGTGCCCCCCGAGCCCCCCCTCTTTGTTTGCTGCAAAATAGTGTTTCGCTACTTATCAATCGCTGAGAGGAAACGGTGGTGTTTGTGTGCTTTTTATGGCGGGGGGCTGCGCCCCTCGAACCCCGCCTCTTTTCTTCCGGTGGCGTAGTGGTTTGCTACTAATAAATAGCTTGGAAGAAAGAGTACTATTTGTGTCCTTTTTATGGCGGGGGGCTGCGTCCTGTGTTCTTCCGGTGGCGTAGTGGTTCGCTACTTATAAATAGCTTGGAAGAAAGAGTACTATTATTATCCTTTTCATGGCGGAGGGCCGTGCCCCCCGAGCCCCCCTTTTTCCTTCCGGTGGCATAGTGGTTTGCTACTTATAAATGGCTTGGAGGAAGAAGTGGTGTTTGTGTCCTTTTATGGCGGAGGGCCGTGCCCCCCAAATCCCCCCTCTTTCCATCCGTTGGAGTAGTGATTTACTACTTATCAATGGCTTGGAGGAAATAGTGCTGTTTGTGTCCTTTTTATGGCGGGAGCCCCCCGAGCCCCCCTTTTTCCTTTCGGTGGCGTAGTGGCTTGCTTGGCTTGGAGGAAGAAGTGGTAATAGTAATAGTAATTTATTTCCAGTAAGATTAGTGCACATTACATAAAAAAATTACATATAACAAACTTAGATCTAATCAATAATTATACAGTATGTCTAAACTAGGTAACATGTGAAACCTGTGTTTTAGACATAAAATAATAATACAAGTACACAAGAAAAATTGGCCAATAACATTAATACCGCTATAAATATCTTATGTTAAAAGCTAAATTACTAAATTAAAAACATATAATTTAATACTAAAAAATAAACTAATCAGGCGTCCAATTTCAAAAAGAAAGACCAACTTGACCTTGTTGACTAAGCAGTCATGTCGCGAACTAAGATGAGTCATTTGGCTCGGACGGACAAACGTGACATTTTTATTGCTTACAATTTATACGCGAAATTTTTAGCAAAAATTCATATAAGGACAACTGAGTATTTCCGCGTTCTAGTGAGGAAATAAGACGAAGCTGTGATCACGTTTGGATTTGGAAAATATGACCTTGACCCGTAGGAGATTGTTGCAGACATTTCTTAAGTATGGCGATCCTAGGCGCCTAAGTAATCAGTAGTGTCTATGAATCTAGAAATTGCATGTTTGCGTGTTCATCTGTGTTCATCGCCCGTTTTGTGGCCGCTGGGCTTCTTGTACCGTAGATATGTTGCACAAACGGGAGCGGCGTCCTTTTGAGTGCAATCCTTCATCACGTGGCCGACTTGTCCGCAGTGGCCGCAGGTATGGTCCTGGTCTCTGCAGAATTTGGCAGAATTACCATATTGTTGGCACTTATAACATCTGGACACATGAGTGAAGTCCTTGATAGGGAAAGAGGAAGATGATCGTAGCGGGGACCTCTATGATAAAATTATAGGTTCGAGCGTCTTTCTTGCCAGATTTGTGACTAAGTTTAGCCGAACTCAGAAATCGATCATGAGATAAGTCCGAAGTTTTTGGGGCGATGTTCTGATCATATAATTGGTCAAACAAATCTTTCTCTGCAAGATCCGTAGGGAGACCGAATATAATCATTTTAGGCTTCCGCTTGTCCGGGTCAGCTACTGATAGTCCTGAAGATGTAAGTTTCTCTGAGGCTTTAAATTTCCTGATGCCATCCGCATTCTCAGAGCTGATGATCACGCCACCATTCTTTGTGCTCCAGACTCCGCGAACTTGAAGTTTTAACTCCTCTGGCTTTATTATTTTTTGGACTAAAGTTTTGGTTTCTTCGCTCGTTTTATTTTTGTCTTCCGGAAAAATAGCAACTGAGCTCAGATTAGAAGGGCGAATGAGCTGGCGGGGTTTTTTTTTAGCTATGGTCGCATAAGAAAAGGTCTCGACGGCCTGCTGCTTGCTGTCATTAACAGCGGTCGTTTTAACTCGTCTAAACCACAAGCGAGTTCCCGTTTCTCATTCTGTGTTTGGAAAGACATCTGGGCAGAGATGCATTTTTGCTTCACCGACTGATATTGTACAGCCATTTGCGAGGTCCCGTGGCCGATTTTCCGGCAGAGCGTGTGGATTTTAAGTTTTTGCTCCAAATTTAGTTTACCTTCTGTCGCGGTAAAACAGATCTCGTTCAAATAGTCTTCTATGCTGCTCATCTATTTTTGATTTTCCGGAGTAGAAACCATTGCTTGGACGGGCGCTGGATGCTGGGCAATGGACTGCAGCTCAGAAGGCTGTTCACGCGAGGGCAGCGGAGGCGGAGGGCTCCGTGCAGTAAGCGCACTCCGATTGAAGGGACTATTCGGGGTCGACATTATAACACCTCACTTAACATAATTCACTAAGACACCAAAGCGACGAGTTGACGAGATAAATTAATAAATTAGCGAAGGCACGTGCGCGTGTGTCACGCGCAGATCGAGAATGAAGTAGTGTTGGTGTTGTTTTTATGGCGGGGGGCTGGCCCCCCCCGAGCCCCCCTCCTTCCTTCCGTTGGCGTAGTGGCTCGCTACTTATCAATGCCTTGGAAGAAAGAGTACTTTTTGTGTCGTTTTTATGGGGGGGGACTGCGCTACTCTGTTTCTGATTGACATAGGCTACTTTTATACTGTAATTGAATTCACTTGTTTCTATCACGCGGGAATTTTGCATTTTCCCGGAAAAAAAGTAGCCTATGTCAATCAGGAATAGTGTAGCTTTCTGTTGGTGAAAGTTTCAGGGATTACCTCCTAAAAAAAAAGAAACGAAGTTAAGATATTTCTCTATCCCACCGGAATTTCAGAAAATTCTTGTTTAGAGCATCTCTATGATACTCTAGGTACATGTATTACAAATTTCAGGTCTCTAGCACCAGTACTTTAGGCTGTGAGTGTCCTCTATATCCGCTAGTCAGTAAATGCTATTTGGTCTTTATCCCGTGGGAATTTCGGAAAATCCTGAAAGCTGTTTTTAGCTGTTATTGTTACCTACTTGCAAGGCAAATTTGAAATGTCTTATAATTACAGTTACTGAGATAGAGCCACTTTGATCTGAAAATATAAATCCCATTTATTCCCTATCCCGTGGGAATTTCGAAAATCCCTGCTTAGTGCACCTCTACGATAGTCAAGGTATATGTTTGCCAAATTTCAAGCCTCTAGGTCCAGTGGTTTAGGCTGTGCGTTGTCTGTCAGTCAGTCAGTCAGTCAGTCACGGTACTGTTTTATAGGTATAGATTCGAACTACGTTTCTTTGACAATAATGAAGCGCACTAAAACAAAAGCTGTTCAAGTCAAAATTCAAAAAAATCGAAATAAAAAAAACTATTCAGCACAATGCTCTTTTACACGTCTTTTTTTTTTGAGTCTACCAGCGCTTTCGAAAAGGCCATGATTGCCAAGAAGAATGCGCCACAAGAAACTTGGCACAAAGTCATTTTTTCTAAAAACAAGTTACATTAGCTCTTACAATACGTATCCACAGATAAATTACACAAAAAAACATCACTCTGTCATTAAAAAATTAAGAGAGAGAAAAAAATACCGTATTTTAGAAACAAGTGTAAAAAATATTTTTAGAACAACAAAACCAGAACACTTTACTGGCACGTTTTAATTGAGCAGGAGACACCGAATAGTAGTTGAAAACTGACAATTGTAAAGTTGGTTAAATAGGGGCCTGGTAGAAGGCCACATTCACTCATCGACCTAGGTTCTCAACTTGGACCTTAAGTAAGACCTTACAGTGGATGGTCAGAATCCTGTTTGTAGGTAAAACTTTGGTTTTTGACATTTAATCTAGTCAACGAAGAACGAGCGAGGCATTGCTATACAAAGAGGCAACGCCGCCAGCCTTTAGGGCACCTTGCTCCGAGGTAGCGGCCTCGGGGACGTTTTCCATTTTAGATTCTAGTTTTAATTAAGAATTGTTAATTATTCATTCTGTTCTTGTTTGTTTTGTCGTAATAAAGATATTTCATCTAGTCAACTTGTAAGTAGTAATTATTAAACGCTTTATTGTACAGAAAATACAGAAATTAAGACAAATTACTAACTATGAGGTATAAGTACAAAACGTACTTATCCCTATATGGGATCTCTACCTCTCAAAGTTTGAGCGGTATAGAGGAGTAGTTAATTAAGAGACCGACAAATAGAGTGTTTATGATTACAAATAGTGAAGACGAATAAATGATACAGTACCATACCATACCAAACTGAACCAAACCAAAATACCGTACCAAAGCCTACCATTATTAAAATTATATGATATACATAAAAAGTCCTTTATAGTCATACAATATTCAGTATACTAAAATATCGAACACAGTTGTTAATTAAAAACAATTCCCAAATATTTAAGGACTTGTTTTAGAAGGTCAAAAGGACACGAAAAGTTACTATCGTAATACAGTACTTCTTAATACTAAAAATAATCGCATTGAAACCCGTCCGTGGGACGCAATAAACTTCAAGCATCACTGAAAAACACGATACCTCTACAGGCAAAGCATCAAATTTCTTGGAATCTACTTTTTTTCGTCAAACGCTGAGGCGACCGTCAGAAAACTAAAATCTAGTCGAAAAACATCCAAAACTCATAATTTTATAACATGAGCAATACACCCAACCATGGGAACCTCTTTTATTGCACCTATTATATTTATGCCCTATAAATTTATCCCATAATAAACGAACTGCACAACTTTTCCGATGACAATTTTCTAACACGCACGCTTTATGTACGATTTAGTGCACTCATAAAGTTTGGGATTGCCTTTATGCTGGTAACATTGAATTTTATGATGTACTCTGAAGCATTATGGATTCAATTTTAGGGGTTGTGCGTTGAGATAAAAATGGCTGGCATACGTTTGAATAAAAAGTGTTGACAGCAAAACTCGAGCGATTTACGCAGGAAAACTTAACCGGTGTTTCTTGCCCCGTACGTGCAAAATTTTAAATGGACTGGCGGCTGACGTTTTCCCATCTTGCTACGACATGGGCACCTTTAAAAGGAGAGTATACCGCTGCTTGCAAGGCCAGCAACGCTCCAACAGTTCCAATAGTGCTGTGGGTGTCTATGGGTGGCGGTCATCACTTACAATCAGGTGAACCGCATGCCCGTTTGTCGGCTTTAGTATAAAAAAACTATTTGAGTTTTTAAAACTTAAAAAGTTTGCAAAGTGGAACGCGTTTAAATTCGAATTTATTTGCTTAGGTTAGGGATTGAGGTGCGTTAAAATAGGAAATATTAATATTTTTATCCTTAGAATGTGCCGTATAAGTTTTTATCTACACACATATCATAAGTCCTCTATAATGCGTTCAGAAACCGTAGAAAATGACCAGCATTGCAGTACATCGTCGCCTCCGCCCGCCCTGCAGGTCCAGCGGTAAAGTAATAGTCGATATCGAATTCGATTTTTCGAATTTGACAACCAACGTAATTTACAATCATAGTGAAGTAAAACGGATCACTCACGTATATAAGTCGAGTTCAGTCCGACTTGTATAATTAATAATGTGATATTTTTTATTTTTTTTTTACAAAAAAAAACAGTTTACGAAACGTCAGCTCGGTATGTTCGTCTATGATTAAAAAAAAAACAATCAAATTCGTGACAGGCATGGGTATGATATATGCCTTCGGCTTCTGAACCCATCTTAGAGTACTTATAATATGTGTGTAGATAAAGTATTGTATGCAACTCCACATAATTAGGCCTTAAAACACTCGTGTGATCCTATTATGAAACTCAGCTTCGCCTCGTTTCATAAAAACACGCGCTTGTTTTAAGGACCCTCATTATGTAGCAGTTGCATAAACTACTATAGTGCATGTGTACACTGAACTGGATATGAAATAAATAATACTGCCTCCATTTCTCTCTTTCATTTATAATAATAAATACTTTTTAATTTGCGTATACATACATCAGAAATACGGTTTGCAAACACGTTTCAAAGCGGAATAAACATCTTTTTATATTCTTTGAATCCCGTGTTTTTATAAAAGACGTAACCTGGTAATCTTTTAAATGGCGTTTTGCAAGTACGCTTATTTTCAGTTTTTTTTTCAGTGTAAAGTGAAACTAATTGAAGATGGGTTTCAAAGGTGACAACTGTTGATGTAAAAAGCTGTCAAGCTTTTTGTAAAAACAAGTACTAGTTTGGATTTCATTCTTAACAAAACTTCTTAAACAAAATTTTCTTAACTGAAGCTGGATTTAGATATTTATCAGGCTTACGTACCTAAGTACCAACAGGATTCATTTCCAATTCTTTGCCGTCTGTCTGTACGTCGGTCCGGCGTTCAGAGTAGTATCTTTAGAACCTCAGTGACTCTTGAAATTTTCAGAGAAATTGTGTATTCCTAGATGATTAGGTATAATCGCTAAAACGAAAAGTTATAAAATCAAATGAAGTTTCAATAACAGTACAAGATAACCTAACTCAGAAAAGTAAAAAAAAACCCCGACATTTTAATTTAAAAGTTTAATATGTCAAAAACGGTGTCCTGTCACTTTGTCGCCAGTCATTTAGCAAATCTTTACACAACTACTGATTTCGCAAATAATTTATTTTATCGAATAATAACTTCACAAATTTTCATTTTGTATCGTATAATTTGTCAAATAGGTTATTTTATAACGATATCAAATAGTCAACTAACGTATCACCTACCAACGTTTGGTATATTACTTTGTCACTGGTTTTATTTTATTTAAATAAAACATATTAAATCGCCGTTACCTTTTAAAAGACTCAGCCCTTTTAAGGACGTTCGGGCGGACAGACAGACTTACTGACGGAGAGAATTAACAAGCTTACAATAGATTTAGGTTAGGTTAGACTTACGTCAAGGCGCGGAGCTCCTCAAGTACGCGGAATAGGAGCTCCGCGAAGCAGAGCTCCGTCGACACCGTCTAGAAATTGAGGTTGAGCATAATATTTTTCAACACATTTGCTCGAAAATTTTAGAAGTCCGGCTTAGAAGTCCAATTCAGTAATCAATAGGCAAGGAGCAATAAACTTACGGAGTTCAAGTATAAATTTCATACCGTCCGCCCTGTATTTCGTTACGCGGAAAGTAATTTTTACGGAACAATGTTTACCAATTCACGTTTTGCAAAATAACCGATTTTAAAAACGATTTATTTGTGAAACGAACATTTTTAAAAATAATAATTTGTCTTTTCGTATGTTTGTCAAGTGTCAAAGTTTCTAAATGTATAGTGGTCGAGTAATTATTTATAAAATGAGCATTTTTTGCAACAACGTGTTTGTGAAATGAATAGTATATGAAACGTTGGTTGTGAAATGAACTTTTGTTAAACAAGTTTCGACAAAACATTAGAGAACCGTCAAAAACGGCTGTGTCGATTTTGTTGTCAATTAGCTAAAAACAATCTCGATTAAACTAGCTTTCGATTAAAAAAGCGGTTTGGTCGTCGGGGTTTAAAAAGTAATTTTACTACTAAGGGACTATTGAGTACGACGTACCTACTTAAAAAAATTAGTGTATGTCACACTAGGCTAGCACTTGACTTAAAGAACGAAATACGTATCTTTATTCTTATTCTTTATTGCACATAGAAATAGTTTACATAAGCATTATATTGACATCTTTAGTTAAACTTCTGCTTGCCTGCGACTGTGTTCAACAAAAGATATAATGTTCTTTTGATGCATGTAGTTTAAAGCTTCGCAAAGCAACTGCCAGGAAATTCCGTGTGCTTTGAATCTAAGCACAAATGCTCTACCTATATGCTAGTGCGCATTATATAAAAGCCCTTTAGGGTATAATCATATGCTTGTATGCACGTTATGTATTGCTTTTGTATTTGCAATAAGAGCAATTAAAATAATGTTTCATTCATATAAACTGCCTAAATAGTTTGTATTTTTTTTATGTTATGTACTCACTTTTTTGTGTTACTGTGTTTTATATTGTATGTATTTTTCTGTATACGATTGGAGTTTGAATTTTCCAGTGTTTGGTTTTGTTACTGTCATGCTGTGTGTTTTTTTGGTAAATAAATAAGTGTTATAATAGAACTAACTAGCTGTTAACTGCGACTTCGTGTGCACAGAATTCGTTTACCGCTATCTTTTTTTCACGAGCAGGTGGATCACTTGGTGGAAAGCAACCCATCTCCTGTGGAGCATTTCAATGGTGTGTATGAAGTTCTCAACGGGCTCGGTCCAAACTGGGAACTATAACCCAAGCTCTCTCATTGTGAGAGAAGGCCTGTTACCAGCATCGGACAGTAAAACGGCTGGTGATGAATGTCCACGCATTCAGCAAAAAAATTTTTTTATTCAGTTGTGATTGCAATGTAATTGGAAAGCATTTGAATTCATATTTCAATGCAAAAAGGTACGAAAATCATTTCGATTTCCTTCAATCGCGTACGTTTTACAATACAATAAATGCCCAAATTACGTCAATACCGAAACGCATGAGATTATTATTTTTATGTTTATTCGGAGAGCTATAACTTTTATAACGTTTTTATTCGAGTTGCTACATAATTTATTATTATGACCTTGATTTTATGTGTGCATTTACAGTCGGGGTGTAATAAAGTGGGTTGATATCATTTAGTTAGGCAATTTTCAAGTAAGTAATGATTTTGTACCGTCGAACCACATAAACATAAATTATGAACACAACCATTACATTTATACATGTTTTAACAATGTCAATCACACACAACAACACATTTTTTTAATACTTAGTTAGTTTTTAAGTTTTTTTCAAACTGCATTAGTTTCAAAAAACTTTCGACTTGACATGAATGAGTTTGAAAACTGACGAAGGTTTCCTTATGTTCCCCGAATGTATGTACTTACATGTAATGTATAAAACACTACAAACTAACTCCCAACCGTCAAACTAGTCAAATGGTAATGACTAATGAATGCTCAACTGAAAATTCTTGTAACGGAACCATTTTTGAGTCTGTGAGCTTATAATATACAACAAGCTGGCAACAACGACACAGCTTGCCAATCTCAATACAAGACGAGCGTAACAAAAAATCCGTCTTTGAGTCGAATTTAAATTAAATGTTAATTAAGTAAAAGGAAAAAGTGTTTTAAAAGCGCGTTAAAGATTACTGAGAGTTAAACCAATTGGGTTTTAAAGGGGACTAATTAACACCCGTTCCTGAAAGAATTTAAACCGCTGACGCATTTTTTGAGGAAAAAGGCGTCATTACCTTTAAAATGACTATTTAAGCGTAAAACTGCGTAGACAAAATTTAAAACGCTCTGTAGCAGTTGAATTTCTACAAATTGTTACCATATATTTATATCTATACTAACAGCCGTTCCTAATATTCAAGATATCTCTTGGTTTGATCTACTGACGAATAATTTAACCGAATTAATAAAAAAAAATGCTATCTGACATACCACCGACTTCCCATCGACAGATAGCAAGCAGAGATTGGATCGTTTACCAACAGTAAGTTTATTGAGATGGCAATAGATAAATGTTTTTTATTATTATTGGTAGATCAAAATAAGACAGATTGAATATTGTGAGATAAACGTTAATTTAGTTATAAGTACTACGCCAGACGGTGTAAATACGATAAGGTGTGGAACTCGATTTCATTAACAACGATGGGAAAAGTTACTGGAAGAAGAAAACCTGATCGTAGACTAAAGTCATATTTGAAGAACATATGGGAATGGACGGGAATCCCGAATGCAGGCAAGCTCTTTTGCCTTGCCTGGGACAAGGAGAGGTTTGCTGAGCTGACTGTTAGATTAGATGAAGAGGCACCAGAAGATGAAGAAGAAGCTATGGAAGCTTGATGCAAGTGGGTCTGAAGTAAAAATGGCAAGACGGCGAACGTAGTTCATCTCTGCGATTCATCTGATCATCCAGTAGGGCCAGTCGCTGGGGACCCACACTATTTTTTAACTGACTCGTTTTTTAATCAAACGTATCTAGTTTCAATAACATCATACATTTATCAATATTCATAGGTTCAAAAAATTCTTTATCTGTGACCTGGTAAGCGATAATCAAACAGACAAAAATAACATAAAATCCTCTCTCTTTCTCTCCTTAAACATTTTACACGTCTTTTACGCGTACACAAGGAATGAAAAAAACATAATTCACTTTATTCGTAATAAAATCTTGTGAGAAAAGAAAAATATGCATCCTTTCGTTTCAGCAAATCAAGTTCCACTCGTAAACATGCACTTGGCTGTAAAAAAATGTTTATTTGTTATTTTGCAGCAAAATAAGCAATAATTAGGTTTAAGTTTTTACTTCTTAATCATAATCTCTCCAATGTTTTTATTTTTAATTCCGGGGTCATAGAAACTGAATATTTTCAAAGGGCTTTTTACCATTAAATCGTCAACAAACGTTTCATAACTGTTAAGTATATTTTCGTCGCATTATAATTTCATCGAAAGCTATTTTCTGACTTGTTTTCCTAACCTTTTGATTTAAAAACCAACCTAACCTAACAAACAATGCAATTTTCCTGAAATTATCCTGATTTCCGCAGAAAATAACTGAAAATGCGATGAAATTAAACAGCTATGAAACGTCAAGAGGCTCCCATTTTCAAACACCTAAATTCATAATCTTTTAAGTAAATTCTAGGGGGGTTTCTTATTTAAAACTTTAGGTTTTCTGGAAACGAAGCTATTCAGTTTGCTTTACTGAAGATATCAAACAAAGGGCAGTCTTCCAGCGGTTTGCATTTCATGTAATATAGACCGTTCCAGTAGATTGGTAATATTTCTAGGAATTCAACATACAATGACAATGCAAAGAAAAATCCGTTAAGCAGCTGGACTTGAACCAGCAACCTCGGTAATCCGTACCACGCTCCACCAATTAAGCTATACTTAACGTTGGTGTACCTAACGAATTTTTCAATGCCTTGTGTCATATTTTTATTTGGAAGATGTTTCATAAAAATAAAAACAAAAATAATCAATAAATCGATTATTTTCAATATTTCTAGGGACCTTTACAATAATAAGCCTGCTGTACCTAGTTTAACTAAAATGCTTAGCTTTGTGTTAAACGGGGGTCTAAGTGTCGTACGAAATTAATGGTACCTACAGACTACAGAGTATCATTAGCCTTCTGTAGCTACAGAAGGCTAATGATTATATTAAAGGAACGCCTCATTGTATAGCCATTGAGTCTCGGTTTTGTATCGTCTTTGGAGTAAAATATACATTGAGTTTGGTAGGTTTTTAGACCAGAAGCTTCATTGTCTAACACGCTCGGCTTTAGCATTCACCGTCTTTTTCTGTCAATATTTTTTTTACATACCTACCTACTAAACTTGTATAGGTGGTTGTGTACATGTGGGGAATAAATATAAAGTTTTTTAAAACTTGTTCCCTACTGTAGTCCTTTAGTTTGTTCGCGATGTTTGTTAAACAGACTAATGAAATATAATACCCCGCAAAGAGGGTAGGTACAGATTTTTTCCCTAGAAATACTAATGGCGCCAACGCTCGCTAAAACGATTAGGTCTTTTTAAATGCACCATTTCTATTTCTGATATTTACCAATTTCACCATCTTTTACCATCACGTGACCCACTTGCTCGATTGCCTTCCTTTTCGTATAAAAAAAGCTTGCATTTGAGTTTTTTCTTTTGTATGGAGAGCTATTGTATCGGTGCCCTGTCGATGTCGTGGCGAGAAAAGTCATCTGTGCCCTTCTAGCATTACATAATGCGTATTGATCTCTCGCTTGCATTGTCGTGGCGTCACAACCGCCAATGACGCTTGCTCGAGAAGTCTTTTATTGTCTCTCTCCTACCGTGTTTGGAAGAAAAGGACGTGAAGCAATAAATCATTCATCGAATCGTAATTGCTTTACTGTAAAGGGTGTTGACAGGAAACTGTTTGCAATAATGTTTATTCAGGAATTTGTTTTACGACTTGTTTTCGTCTGAGATTTGTTTGTACAAGTTTCGTGTGAAAGGTTCAACATTTCCTTGTAACTGTGTTGTTGGGTTCTCAGAGGGTCGAGCACGACTTTACGAATGCTGCGTAACGTTACGGTTATCGTATCGAGATCGAGAAACCTCATACTAAATTTTAGTTCCAAATACGCTCACGGGCGGGCGCTGTTCCAAACGTCATACAAACTCGACAACGTATACTATTCGATTTTACGTTACGCAGCATTCGTAAAGTCATACTCGACTCTTAGAACCAGCGTGTCACTGTTGAAGAGGATGTGTAGAATAAATAGACTGAAAGTAAGAGAGGAGGTCTATCCTGTGCCCAGCAGTGGGACGTAAAAAAAGATGGTGATGATGTAAGTAAAAGAAAACTTTCTTCTTTTTTAGAACTTTTTCCAGAATTAAATTAGATTATACCTATATTTAACGTTTAAAAATCATGTAATTTGGGGTGGTAACTATTTAATGCTAAGCATCAGAATACTTATTACCTGAGTGAGCCCGCCGGCGGTGAGCGACGCACGCGCCGTGCGCGGCTTATATCGCTGGCAAAATAATTAATGCCACAAAACTACTAACAAAAACTTACATAGAGGCGTAAGTCTATGGTGTAAATCACTATAGCTCTAGATCATTGTGACCGCTTCGGTTGGTTCGGCTGCTGGCTGTACTTACTAAATCTCCTAATTATTAAAATAACTCCATGTTCTCCAGCAAACAAACAGTAATACTACTCCATGACACTCAGTAAGTAAACGTTGCCGACTTATGAATTCAACCCAGTATCGGGTGCCAGGGTACTTTCTGCGCGCGTTATTGGGGACGCGGTTATGCTGAACGCAACCAGCTCTTTCATAATAATAAATAAAAAAATACAATACAGTACAAATTAATATTCTTTATTGAAAACCACAAAACAGTACAAGGAGATTACAGAAAACAGAAAAAAAATATCATGGGACAATTGACACAACTAGACAAAGCCTGTACTATGGATACAGTCAGCAGCAAAAGTTGCTAAGCACCCGAAGCGGTAACAATGATATAAGCACGGCTATATTTTTATACATGATCTCAATTGGAAAATCTTTTTGCATTTTTATTGTTTTTCCAATTATTTTTTATTTTTACGGTCTTCCCGTGAGTATCAATTATATTTTTAATAAACTCACCGAAACATGAATACACAGAAAAAAACCAGAAAAATACCAACCCGTGCCCACCCTTACACCAGAATTGGTATTTACCAATAAAAATACCAATTCTGGTGTAAGGGTGGGCACGCGACCCGGAGTGTCGAGGTTCCGGGTTCGATTCCCGGGGTTGGTATTTTACTGGTTTTTTTCTGTGTATTCATGTTTCGGTGAGTTTATTAAAAATATCATTTATATTTTTATAGACATAAGAGCTTGTGCAGATCATTGTGAAAGCTTCAGCTTTTGCTACTGACTTTACTACAAATTTATATGCATATTAAACATCCAAGATCCGAACACAAACATTCGTATTCATCACACGAACATCTGGCCCGATCGGAGATCGAGCCCGGGACCGCAAGCTTCATAGTCAGGGTCTCTAACCTATCGGCTATAGGCTATACGGTCGTCACTCGACGGTTCGACGGTACTCTGACTCAATGTCGCATACGTTTATTAACTTTGACAAAATTGGAATAACCACGGTTCTCGCCTGGTAAAGCGGTACGGAGTGCGGGGAGAGGGGCGGTATGAAAACCAGTGCAGCGAAGATGCCGGCTTATTGTTTACACTCGCAGCAATGCTGAGTCCGCTTCTTTTGTCACTTTTCATAAATTAAATTATAGGTATTACTTTTTTCTATTAATCGTTTTGTGTGGCAATACGCAAGTGGCCTCCTTCTTTCTTTCTTCTTTCTTTCTCCGTCTAGAGTGGCTATTCCAATTTCGAAAGTTTATGTAGGTACGAGGTTGAGTCACAGTATTGTCGATATATTAGATCACTAGTATTGAGTGAAGTCTATCAGACATTTCCACCAATCATAGACCAGTAGCGTGTCTCTCATTTGTCGAGAATGACAGATATACTTATGTCCATTGAGTTGAGTGTAGTTAGATTGAGTGAGCTCAACACTAGCTATCCTAGTTGATTTTTGACTCATGATAGTCCTCATACAATAAAAAGCTTGGCTACATTCTGCATGCAGTCATTTCCGTTGATGATTGCTCGTTCACTCACAAGGAATACCTAACTAGCTCGTATGTAATGGAGTTCGCGCTAAGTCTCCGATACGACGCGATACAGTACTTACAGTAGCTTATCATGCATGATAGTAATAGGCCTTGAATTAGTTTGCTATGCTACTTGCCCTGTATGACAATGGCTAATGTGTTGTACTGCGTAGGAATACAAATGGCTCTGTAGTCTGTTTTCTAGGTGACTTCAAGGCTAGTGTATTTGTAGATAAAGTGAGAAAAGTTTTCCCCTGTCAAAATGCTTATGACATTATCATAAGATTGATTTTTGCCTGGCCCTTGACTGAATCGTGAACCACTATGGAACCTTTTCGTGGACAGGTAAGAAACGATTTTGTTGTAAAAAAATAATTTATCGGCCACAAACAGACACACTACACTCACATCGAACTTTTAACACCTCTCTATTTTGCGTTCATGGCAAGGTTCATAAACAGCCCGAACAGCCTCCTCAGGACCATTCTAGACCGAGTGGACTGCCCTATTGTACGGCATTGGAACACTGTACATAAAGGTTCGAGACCTGTGTTATTTAATAATGGATAGTCCCAATATGACAGAATCTCACGGTGGTTTTATATTAAAAATTATAGGTACAATATATTATGTAAGTAATCGTGACATAATCATAATAGACATTTTAATTAGATTGGTGTTATTGTATGTTTAATGTTATGGAATTATTTAAATTTACTAACATAGTTATATAAGGTAAAATTACTAACCATCTATGGACATGTGTTCACAATAAATGATTTATTATTATATTATTATTATTATTATTATAAAACCAAGAGGACTGCCAGGGTCTATACGTTGCCGCGTTTTTTTGAAATAATAAGCCTGCTGTAGCTACTTTTACTACGGAGGGGTCTCTGTACCATTCATTTGGTATGTCATTTAGACCTCTGGCTAACACAATAGCGCCATCTAAACCCGTTTTTTCTTCCAGTTCATAGATGGCGCTATTGTCTTATGCAGAGGTCTAAGTGTGTCACAGGCCGTTTTCATGAGGGGAAACAGTCTGTTTTAAGGTAGCCTACCTAGGGTTTTGTGAAGGAAACAAATTACAAGTTTAATACATTTATTTCTACAAAATCGGTAGGCTAAATTGACAATTAGAATAGAGAATCTCAGGGGATTGAGTTCGAAGACACTTTTGAAGATACTGGGTTCGATTACACGCTAATGTGGCCTACACTTCCCTCGGGTGTCTGGATCCTCCGGCGACGGCGGAAATAGGGCGCAGGCGTCGTAGAGCAACCAGGAGTGACCAGGGGGCTCGTGTGATGACGTGGTGTTGAGATGGTGTGAAGGGGACCGTAGCGTGCCAACGGCTAGCCTCTGAGTAGGCTGCGAGAGGTCGGCAGGGGTCCGTTAGGAACCAGTAGTGGGTGGAGAGTTTTCCACGGGTAGCGTAGTTGCCCTGTAAATAACCTGGTGTGAGCCAAACGTCCATGGTATGCTCGCACTGCCATATTCCGCTTTCCAGTCCGACCATTCCCGAGGGAGTGGGAACCAGATTGGCAGTGCATGGCAATACGGAGGGTCATACGGATTTACAATTTAGCTAGAGTCAGAGAGTAAGCTTTTACAGGTTTCTAGTGAGAGTGGATAACAGATTTACACAAAGTGACCGTTGGAACTTTAAATTCCAACCGTTCTAGGAAGACGTTAGGTTTTAAAATAAGCGCTACGTCTATAACCGTAGAGCAGTGAAATAGGGAAAGATTAAATTATAATTAACTGTCCGGAGCGCTATTAAGGTACAGTAATACTTCGGACAGACTAACAGAGTGGAAACCCTATAGAATTAAATAAATTACAATAAAAGACACAAGTAGTGTAACACAATGATAAAGTACAGAAACGATCAGTATTCTTACCAAGTTCTGGGCTGGCTGGTTCCACTCAGGAGTTGTAGAGAAATGTGGGGTCTCCCAGCCGTACAAGCGGTTTTATGGTTGAGTGGGACCGGATACGGACAACCAAAAGATTTTGAATTGGGCGACGCCCATGGGCGTGTCCGTGCTTCTCATTTTGAATACCAACGTATTGTTTCTGTGTAGTGTGTAATGTAGTTTTTTATGTGTTTTATGTTGGCTAAGTGCAAGTAGCGGTTGTTAATTAATTTATTTACAACCGATGCAATTTTAATTCTACTTAAATTAATATTATTCGCCTAAGTGCGGAAAAGCGCCATCTAGCGAATTATGGCGGAACTTTTTAATGTCTAATAGCTTGCGTATTGTGACAAGTGTCATACAAAATTAATGGTACAGAGACCTCTCGATAGTGAAACTAGCTACAGCATGCTCATTATTTTACATGAACGCGACATTGTATAGCCATTGGCAGTCCTCTTGGTTTTATCGTCCTTGGTTCATGGTTAAAAACGAATTTGATAGTACTGTAGATTACGTAAGACGCGAAGGGAAAATAATCACCATAATATCACCATCAGTACCTATTGTCGCAAAATCTGTTTATTTCAATCCCGTTGTTATAAAGATAAACAGTTCTATTTTCTTGGAACAAAAGTTATTGTTACTGCCGAAGTTTATGGATAAATATATTTTGTTAACATTTTATTACCTACTTACCGTAGTACCAGGCGAGGAATCTATAAATGAAAAGATACCGGTTAGTATTTTATGTATACTGATGGAATACGCAATAACAAATTTTATCAAATAATTCATAATATTACCCGTGGTTAAGCCGTGATAGCCTGAGGGTCGTGGGTTCGAGGCCGGGCTCGGATTTCTGACTTTTTAGGAATTCATGTTGTGTGAAATTACATTTTTAATTTATCATGACTTTTTCGGTGAAGGAACACAATCATGAGGAAAGCTGCACACTTCTGCGAAGCAATCAAATGTTGTGTGTCAAGTTCTCAATCCGCACCTGGCCCGCGTGGGAACTATAGCCCAAGCCCTCTCATCCAGAGAGGGGGCCTGTGTCCAGCAGTGGGACGGTAATAAAAGGCTGATGATGATGATGATGGTTATGAAGAGGGCTAAGCTCGGGGTTTCTCCGCGCGATAGAATCAGAAATTATGATATCCGCAGTAGAACTAAGGTTACCGATATAGCCCGAAGAATTGCGATACTTTAAGTGGCACATTGCTCGCAGGACTGATGGCCGATGGGGTCAGAAAGTTCTCGAATGGCGTCCACGGACCGGGAGACAAGCTGTCGGTAGGCCTCCAACAAGATGGAGCGACGACCTGGTAAAGATCGCGGGACCGCTGTGGATGAGGAAAGCACAAGACCGGTATGAGGGAAGAGCCTTGAGGGAGGCCTATGTCCAGCAGTGAACGTATTTCGGCTGACATGATGATGATGATGAATATTACAGCATGTAAACGAAGTTAATCTGTAAACTGATAATCTGTCCGTGTGACAATTTGCCCCACTTTTTCGAACTCGCTTCACTCGTTCAAAACAGTTCCTCCAAATTTTTGCTCATTTTTTTAAACAAAGAGCAATGGCGAACAGAGGGTATCGCCAACAGCCCGGCTGTCACGAAGGCAAATCGTCCAAATATCGATGCGACTTGCCGCCGACGTTGAATTATTAACGTCTAAAATGGCGTGTGGTACAATTTACTGGGAAAGAAATCAAAAGAATGAATAGGTAAATAAAAATAAAATAAATATCATGGGACAATTTGACACCAATTCACCTAGTCCCAAAGTAAATAACACCTGTACTATGGGTACTAGACAACATGCATGCAATTCCTGCATGTTGCATGGAATTTCTTAACGCAATAATGATTGAATACTGAATACTGAACGAATAAATGTACTTAAGTAAAATTATAGATAAATGTATACTTTGTTGAATCAGGCGTTAGTCTCTAGTTAATAGTTAGGGTCTATACTTATGAACTAAAAACATTTACTTTGTTCACCCGCGACCACAAGTGAAAAATACTTATAGCTGTGCGGCAAATGTATGTTTCCATGCAACACGTATCAACACATGCCACACGGACCCAACTATCACCACCTACACTAAACGCTGACGCGTTTCGGCACTAGAGAGTGCCTCGTCAAAGCACCAGAACAACATTTCAACATGCCACCATTTAAACCAAGATCCTTGTTGAACACTGTTATGTAGGTATAATCGTCCAACGATAACTCTGCACAAGATATTAATTGGCAACCTAGAAAAATCACGCTGTGGAAATACTTTTTTCATATCACTCAGACATTTATATAATTAAAAGTAATAATGATAGTTACTGTTTTTTTTTTAATATGGCTCTGTCCTTTGGAGAACAATTTTGCCAGTGTTTAGTAGGTTATGCCGTTGTACGGTAAAAAAATCTAGAAAACGAAATATGAGACGTATTTTAATGGTGAACGGTGAATGAACGATGACCTGTTTAATGTTTAATCTAATCAAAAGTTCAAAACGTGTTGTTTGACTATAAATCAATGTTGCCATAAACAAACTTTAGATTTCTACTGTGTTGTCAGTTCGTCGCAGAGTTATCGTGGGACGACTATAGTACGCCGTCAGTTCGGTCCTTGGGAACCTCCAGGGCGGCAACAAGAGGCGGTCTTTAGTGCCTTTATCCAAATCTCTTTCATTCAGCTCGCAAACTCACATAATGATTTGCGAACTTGGATACTTTCCGTTATCACGTGTAACGTTTCTTAAAACAGACTTGGATTTAAAAAAGAGGAAACAAAGTTGTGTCAAAGGGAATTTGAGACGTCATTTGGTCTTCGAGTTACATAAAACTGTATTTTGAAACGAGCAAGCGGGTCACCTGATGGTAAACTATCACCGCCACCCATGAGAACCAGCAACCCAAAGAGAGTCACTAGTCCGTTGCCGGCCGTTTAGGAGGAAAAGGGATAGAGGAAAGGGGGGGGGGGGATTGGCCCTCCGGTATTCTCACTGACCGAACGAAACGCAACAGGCGTGCTGTTGTTTCACGCTGATTTTCTGCTAGAGAGTGGTACTTACCAAGACGAGCCGGCCCATTCGTACGGCAGCAAATAGCTACAGTACGGCTCTCCCACTACAAAAATATGTAAATTACTGTATCCTGAAATATCTAAATTCTAGATGATTCGTGTGCCATTGAATCGGAAATACCCGTTTTTTAACCACCGACGAAAAAGAGGGGTGTTATAAGTTTTTAACACGATAAAGAAAGCAAACCAACAATTGCTCGCCTGATAGTACCTAAGCGATCACCGCTACACCAGAGGGAGTTCCCAATTCGCACTGGGCTCGTGTGGGAGCTATAGCCCAAGCCCTCTCATTCTAAGAGGAGGCCTATGCAGTGAAACATCATTAGATCATTATCATCGTCATCATTAGATGACGCCTAAATAATAAAATTGTCCGAGCGAGCGCGAAGTGCTTTTAGCTTGGACAAGAATTCTTTTGTATGTCCGTCAGGCTCAGGCGTCTGTCCGGCTGTTCTCCTCTACAGATAGCATTTTTAAACAGATTCTCGTGAAATTTTGTGAGCAGGCTCAGTTATAAAAAAAAAACTTCGATTCGGTATTTGGAATTTTTCAAAAAAAATTATGAATACTAAATCGATTTTTTTTCAAAAATTTTCTCGCTAGGTCTACAGCTCACAGAGCCACTATTATTATAGTTATTAAGTCATTATTCATAAACGTCACTCAAGCCTCCATTAAGTAGGTTTGGTCTCCTTATCTTACCAAGGGAAACGTGAATGTGGCAAAAAAGGACAAACGAATTTAAACGACATTTTAGTTCAAATAAGTTTATGAATAATAAACGGTTAGCAAACTATTCACGTGTAAATCCAAAGCATTGTTGTTTCATTCGTTTTGACATGTTTGATTATGGCGGTGACGCCACGGGTGATTGGGCGCTTTTGTGCGGCTTATTAGAATTAATCGGTATTTGATGAGAGGTATGATAGTGATAGTTATTGGTATTTGCTTTTGTTCGGCTTTCCTATTCAATTCAGGTTGAATAACATTAATAATATTAATACCTATAGGTATATTATACCTTTAGGAAGAGATATCCGGTGACTGTTGATATATACCTACATAATTTTCTACCACTTTTTGAGGGAAACGAGGTACACACTGCTATTCAATGTATACGTACGGGATCTAAAACCCAAAACTAAAAATATTTTAATTTCAAATTCCAACATCTCAAAAACGGCTACAGGAACCGATTTTGCGCTAAGAATCCAAATCGTTCATTCCGTTTAGGAGCTACGATGCCACAGACAGTTACACAGATACACAAATACACACATCAAACTTATAACACCCTTCTTTTTGCGTCAATGATTAAAAATATCTGAGGCCCAAGCACGAATATTCGAATCCGGCGTAACGTTATTTGTATGACGCTTGGAACAGCGCCCGCCGGTTTCTCGATTTCAATACGATAATTGACAACATTTCATATTTTTGAGACTATAATTTGATTGATTGTCTGTATTCTACTTTGAAAGAGGAGTAAACCTATGGTTTTAAATTTTCATTAGGATTTGTAATTAATTTATTAAAAGGTACTTATTCCAAAAGGGCGTACTTAACTCCGAAACTACGCTAGGATGGATCAATTGCCTTTGTCTTGTCACGATCAAAAAACAAAACCAAGATGTTAAATTTATCTGACATTGTCAAACCTACGTGTGATTGTTGCTTATTTTTTTTTTCGTGAAAAAGGCAAAAGTATTACACCCATTCTTGCGTAGTTTTGGTAGAATTGGTAATTTTATATTATTTTCTTGTATTTAATAAAATAAGTAATTTTCATAAATATAGTGGTGTGTTCAGGAGGCAAAGCCCTTTCGATACCTGTATTAATTTCCAGGTGTAAAAAATATGAAATGTTGTCAATTACGTTAGGTACGCAGAATTCGAATATTCGTACTCGAGCCTCAGGTGCCATAAAATTCCCATCAATAAACGCTGCTAGAAAACAGGTGGGTGTTTTGTAACTGAAGCTTATTTTTAACCTCTCAACCGGCAACTGACAGGTGGTATAAATTTGCCGTTACCGGCCGTTTTTTGACGTGGGACCATAAATTGCCGTCTCACGGCACGGAATATTTAGATGCAGTTTTGCATAATTCCGCTTCAGAGGGTTACCAACGACAAATTTGTTTCACTTCTTACTGTAAATTGCTTACAATTTACTACGTTTGATATAATTTGTAAATGTAGGCATTTAAAACTATAGTAGTACTACACACATAATCATGAGTCCTCTGTATAATGCGGTCAAAAATTGTAGGAAATGACCAGCATTTCGACAGCAGTAACGCAATGTCATTACAACATCGAATTTGATGTTCTAATGAGTTTCGAATCTGGAACATCTTCAAAAACCAACACAATTTTTAAAAAAAGTAGTCGATACGAAACGTCAGCTCGGTATGTTTGTGTACCTATGTTAAGATGATAAATAACTTAGAGTACATTATAACATGTGTGTAGATAAAGTACCTAATGTACGAGTATGCAACTCTACATAATTAGGCCTTAAAACACTTGTGTGATCTTATTATAAAACTGTAATTACCTATTTTGTTTAAACATATCCAATTAAGTTTATTGGTAACTCCACATTGAAGGTAACTTGTGCCGACCTGGTTTATTCTCGAGTCAGTGAGTTAACAGGTCAGTTTTCAATGACAATTCGGTGTCAACTGCTGACTTGAAGAGCTTTTGTTTTAGCACGCGCGTTTTGTCAAAGAAATGTAGTTCGAATTGTCATATAAAACTGACTGAAATACGGGCCAGGTTCGCACGCAGTTAAAAACCTGTACCTAAGTCCAGACTGCCAACATACAAAACGGTTGCCCAACAAGCCGTGTTGTGTTTTCAAAGTTAATTCATTAGAGGGCGTACAGATGGCGCCTCTGGGAAAAACGGTCCCTTGTTTTATGTTCTAACTTTCGTGTCACTGTCAAAGGACAACCTTTCCTCGCACAAACTCTGGCAATCACGCCTGGCAACCTCGAATAGTAAAAAAATTAAAACTAAATATTTTACCAACTGTCAGTCCGAAATTTATTGCAGAAGACTTTTTTAGTCTGTGGCGTTTCTCTTGATTAGGGCTGTCAAATCTGAACGCTGTTCTAAAGTAGGGCTTCATAAAGAGAATTTTCGAGACGCGCGTTAAAGGAAGTTAAGGAGTTAAGTTGAATAATGAATAAGTCGGAACGTCGAATGAGATATGCGCTCGTCGAGATTGTCAAGTTACACGGCTGTTCGAGCAAAGTTTTTCCGTTGAAATACATTTTGAATGGTTTGGTCTTGTTTGGATTTGATGAAGCGGAACAGTGTTTGGAGTTTGTTTGGCTTTGAGCGTATTAAACAGGTTTAAATGTCGTGGAAACCTTATAGTGACTGCCTTGGACAAAACGATGGCTACAGTTTGCTATCTGTCATCATCATCATCATCATGTCAGCCGAAAGACGTCCACTGCTGGACATAGGCATCCCCCAAGACTCTCCACTCAGACCGGTTTTGTGCTTTCCGCATCCACCGCGGTCCCGCAATTTTTACTAGGTCGTCGCTCCATCTTGTTGGAGGCCTACCGATAGCTCGTCTCACGGTCCGTGGACGCCATTCGAGAACCTTCTAACCCCATCGGCCATCAGTGCTGCGAGCAATGTGCCCAGCCCACTGCCACTTAAGTTTCGCAATTCTTCGGGCTATGTCGGTAACTTTAGTTCTACTACTGCGGATATCATCATTTCTGATTCTGTCCCGCGGAGAAACGCCGAGCAATATTATAGACCTCTCCATCGCCCTCTGAGTGACTTTGAGCTTCCTTATGAGGCCCATCGTTAGCACCCACGTCTCAGATCCGTAAGTCATCACTGGCAACACACACTGGTCAAAGACTTTTGACTTCAAACTATAAACTATCTGTCACTCGCATATATATTTGGTATTTTTGGCCAAGCGGGCGTCTCCGCCTCAGCATGGACAAAACTGCTGTCTAATGTCAGTCCGTATGTCCAGCTGTTTTCTTCTACTTACAGTTAGCATTTCTTAACCGATTCTCGTGAAATTTTGTGAGTAGGTTCGATAAATTTGAAAGAAGTAGGTTAGGTTGGATTAGCCTAGGTTGGCAACGCATCTGCAAACCCATTTTTTTATACGAATTTTCTCGTTGGGGATACAATACGTTACGTAGGATTCGAATATTCGTGCTCGGATACAGCTCTGCCTATTTATTATATTTGTAATATCATTGGGTGCTAATGAAACTCAAACTGAACGCGATGTGTTCAGTTACCGAGGTCCAGATCTGGAGAGAATAGGGGTTTTAACTTGAGGTGATTCAATGCCTGATGGTTAAATGAAACCCAAGAAGCATGTTTCAACTATAATACAGCAAGGCCAATGTGACAACGAACGATGGCGCCCTCTGCCGCGGCGCAGCCGAGATCTCTGTCCCCATCAGTTTGGCCAACATGGCGGTCGAAGGTCGAGGGTCACCACCGGGACAGCTGGGGTAGAGCATGTTGAGTTCGCAATCCTGAAAAAAAGTTTGTGTATGGACAAGAAATAAGAAAGAATCAAGGAGGCCGCCATGTCTATTATACAGGATGATCAATCCAAATGGATCAGTGGGGAGAAGTTAGAAACTATAAGAGATAGGGAAATCTGTTCTTAGGAACCATGGCGTCAATTTCAGATTTAATATAAATGGCATTATTTTTTTAACTCTCATAACATCATCATCAACACTAACAACGAATTAACTTGAAAATTTTGTAACATACTAGCTGTTGCCCGCGTCATCCGCGTAGATTTCGGTTGTCGCTATCCCGCGGGAACTATACAATTTTCCCAAATAAAAAATAGCCTATATTATTCCTCAATATGCAAAGTATCTTCTTACCAAATTTTATACAGATTGGTGCCGCGGTTTTCCCGTGAAGAGGTAACAAACAGACAGACAGAGTGACAGAGTTACTTTCACATTTATAATATCAGTTAGGAAGTTAGGATTAGGATTAGGATAAAATAATTTCTCGCCGTACAGTCAACAACGAATTTTATAACACGGACGGTACCGATACCACGAAACTGACTCCTTAGCTCTTATCCTCTTCGCAATAGAGTCGGTTAGCCGTTCTTTATTAGTCGCTACGTTGGCTGCTGACCGTACGGAATGCAAGTAACTGCTACAGTAAACTAGTATTTTCATAGGAGATGCTAACAAACCCCTCAAGAGGAAGCACGACAACGCAGCGGGGCTCGAGACTTATGAATAAAATAATAAGCATCACTAAGGCTTTATTTAATAAGGGTTTATTTTAGGTTTTGCTATTTTTCTTTCAAAAATGGCCGCGCCACTTTCACCTTATGGCAATCAGGACCCGCCACTCGAAAGGATAATTATTTTTTTAAGACGCTATCTATCAATGCTCTTACCAGTTGTACCAAAGCCTCAATAATGCATGACATCAAAAAAAACACCGAAATGACACCTGCACACCTGTAGAAGCTGCCAATCCGCACCGGGCCCGCGTGGGAATATATCCCAAACCATTCTGAGAGGAGCCTGTCCCCAGCATGGGACGTAAAAAAGGCTAGTGATGATGATGATGATGTTTTTTTTTTTCATATACGATAAGGAAGGCAAACGATCACTTGCTCGTTTGTTTGATCACCCTGATGGTAAGTGATCACCACTTAAATGCATACCTGATAGACATCACCCTCGGAAACTATGGACGAAAACTTCTGCAACACAACAGCTTGGTCCTGCGTGCAATTCGTTGGCCGGTTGAACAGCGCGTTTAGCGTGCAGCGGCGGAATTGTGCGCGGGCGCTGGAAAAAAGGAAGTTGAAAATCAGCATTATGCCCTTTCGAATATTTTGAACACGAAACGGCGGAGCGAGACCGCCAGCTGGGAGCAGGGCGCGGCCGTCGTCACCCATTTGACAACAAAAACGGAGTAGGTACCGAATGTCCCGTCTTTACGCTATAATTATGTAAGTAGGTATATAAGACTAATTTTATTGGCAAGGTAGATCTGTTACCTATAATACCAATGGCATAACGTTCGATGTGATTTTTTTTTTATTAATTTTTATTGCAGTTTTTTTTTTCTACATGTAATATACGCTTATCGAAAACTTTGGATCCCTTTTTTGGAATACTGCGGGAACGGAAGAGTATGAAATTTGGCGGACTTAGTCTAAGTTTACAAGGAACAGATTAATTTTGGCCTCTGCGCGATTATTAGTATACGCCCGCCCAGGTCAGTGCCATTTTTTTTTTAACTTCCGACGAAAAAAGAGGAAGACGGACCTAATGCCACAAAACAAGATAATGCTAGAAGGTAGTTTTCAAACGAGTTTAGTATGTTTGAGAAATTGAATGTGTACGATTTGTAACTATAATATTATGGTGTGGGCGTAGTCTTCTTACGTAGAAGAATAGGTAATAAGAACTCTATAAACCGAATCTTACCAGCACAAGTAGAAATGTGTCTCGTAGTGCGTCCAGTCTCTGGTGGAGTTCTTCTGCTCTTCCACCACCATCTTGAAGGTCAGGTAGCAGTTTTCCCACAAGGCTGCTGTGCTGTTGATGCAGAGGAATAGCTCTCCGTACCCTGGGATGTCAAAGGCTAACAATTGGAAAACGACCAAGCTCAAAACTCGTTCCCGTCGTCTGTATTTCCGGATAGTTGGAATCTATGAAGGATCTTTTTAATAGAAGAATGAGAGAGTGAACCTTTGGCCTCATCTGCAGTTTCTGTCAGGTGAGCCAAGAGTCAATTGCTGCTTTATAAAAAAGAACAAAAGAAATATTCATCAGTATCATAATCTTAACAAACAACTTGTGCCGCATTTTTGGCAGTTATGCACCTATAATAATTATACAGTTGCAGTTTCAAAACCTTTGTCCTCCTAGCGAATTTAAATGTACCTAATAAATAGGTCATTTTATCAACTCTGTTTTACTGTTTTGTTCAATGTCAAAACTACATCATTTGCAGCTTCCAGCACCCACTTTTAATTAGGAAATTCTTTTTGTTCAGTTCAGTTCCAACAGTTCCTTTTTCTCGACGACTTACTTCATTACCTGTATTAAAATTTCTATTTGCATAGCATTATTTAGGTAAAACTGTATCAAATAAACATAATTACATTCCCTAGAAATTAAACCCGAAGATAAAGCAGTAAATGAGGAAACTCTACGAGCTCTGTAGAATGAAATATCAAAAGGTAGGTATATTTAAAACAATGCAATAAACATTAACGATAGAACAAGCATTTTGTATTGGGCTATTAAAATAATGTTGATTGTTTCTTGTTTCATAACGTAATAAGCATTTATTAATTAGGGAATTATTTAAATTTAAAATTCATTTTGAGAGTTTTCAAGAGAGTTTTTAAGAGTGGCTTTACGGGTGACGCGGAGCTGGACGGAGCCGAGCGGAGGGGAATGAACCTAAACGGTACTGACGGCCAAGGAACCATTGGTCTTCACAGATATTGCCGAGGACGTGGAGGTGTCCCTTGATGCTGTCCTCGTTGAAGTGGTCGTCAGTGACGTCTTTGCAGTCTGTGTTCCAGTCGATAGCGCAGTTTGTGAGGTGTCTGATTGCCCTGAAACAAATACTTGATTGATGCGGTGACCGTCAAGTTAAGACAAAAGACATTCATCATCACAAATCATCATCATCATAACAGCCGGAAGACGTCTACTGCTGAACATAGGATCTTCACGACGATCGGTCTTATGCCAATGGCTTCCCGTGATTCTTATCAGATTGTCCGTCACCTTGCGGGAGGCCTACCAACACTTCGCCTTCCTGTACGCGGTCGCCAACCTAGAACCTTACGGCAACAACGGCTATCACACATTATTTTCTATTTATAATATAGGTAGGATAAACATTAAGCGTCTGTTATTCATCGTACCTACAGGCTCGCATCCTTTACCTTTTCAAGCGTGATGACGAAGCCATACACAATTACACAGGTTGGTGGTTCAGGGTAGAGTCAGACACTCGAGCGCGTGAAAAATCACCTATGATATGGACCGATCAAATCAGAGCAGCCGTAGACGGTCCCTTCTCCGCATGCACCAGAAAGGCGGCTGTCAGCGACGAGTGGCGACTTGTCAGGCGGCTTAAATGACGATTATGATTTACTCTGTCAAGAGTGTAACGAAGAAGTCATGTTCTTACTTGCACCAATGAGTAATCTTCGACGGCAGTGGCGGCGTCTTCCGACTAGAGTTATAGATGATAGCAGCATTCAAAGTACAGTTGGTCGCGTATCGTGCAAAGTTGTCGCACTGTATGCTTCGCACTTGGACTTGTAGCTTCTCCTTCTCTTTAGGGACGGGCAGTGGCACTATCGGCTCGAAGTCCCGCTCTGATATGTCTTCGTTAGGCTCGTCGTTGAGCTTGAGAGAGAACGGCCTGGGAGTCGTGTCTTCATAGTCGTAGTGATCTGAAGAAGACAACAAATTATGCAACTGGTGCATAAAACGTGGTATTTTACTAGACGTTTATGTCCCCCGAGCGCAGGCGAGGGTAGATAGTTAAGTCGAGGGTAAATGGGTTTCATGAACGAGATTGGACTGTGAGGAAATTAAACAGCAGCAAAAATTATTGCATAATTTTTTTTTTTTTACAACGAGGAAGGCAAGCGAGCAAGTGGGTCACCTGATGGTAAGTGATCACCACTGCCCATAGACACCCGCAACTCCGGAGGGTTTGCAGATGCGTTGCCAACCTAGAGAGCTAAGATGAAATGCCTCTTGTGCCCGTAATTACACCGGCTGTCTTACTCTCCACACTGAAATACAACAGTGCAAGCACTGCTGCTTAGCGGCAGGATTAACGAGTAAGATGGTGGTAGCGATCCGGACGGACCTCGCACAAGGTCCTGCCACCCGCAAAATGAAATGAAATGGCAAACTATAATTCACCTTCTTTGATCAAAATAAAGTTAAACCCGAGCTCACTATAGCCAAATTAGGTGGATACATGAAATCGATAGGTACCTATGACCACTTTTTGCTAAAAATATCAAATGGTCATGGTAGTCAATTGCGTGCATAATTGTTGGCCTGATTGCTTAGTCTTAGAATACTTAATAAACCAACAAAATAAAACAAGATTATTCTATGAAGTTCTAGAGTTCGTGGCTGGCTTCTAAATTAAATCGCACGTAATTTTTTCCTAGAGTAATATTGGAGTAACGGACTAACTAACCCCGGTAGTTAAAGTGGATGGGTTTGAGGCCAAAGCCGAGGGGGTGAAGAGCTGGCCGGCTTGTGGTTGTGAGTCGCGGGGCTCTCTGGTCGGCTCCAGAGTCTGGGCGGAACATGTGAACAAACAAAGGAAGTAAGCTAAAACAAATATCTTGCTCACCCGCGACCACATTCGGATAGCTACGTCTATGCGACTAATGTTTCCATATAATTGTTAATGTTAACCTCCACCCCCACTGCTACATGAATCAACACATGTCACACAGACCCAACTATCACCACCACCACTACATTATTAGCTGACGCGTTTAGGAACTCTCTACAAGCCGTTAGCGAAACACCAAAACGACCGTTCAACATGCTACCAGCACATGTAGCTTGCGCGCCATTTTGTCGCTTGTCGCGCAGTGCGTCCCTTTCATAGTGATGAAATCAGTGAAGGACTCACTGAGCGACAAGCGACAAAATGGCGCGAGTACTAGCACCCCTGTTAGACATAAATTCAAAATAGGATATTTGACTGCGATTACTTAAGTAGGATTGATGGGCTGATATTTGACGCGGTTACACGCATCATGATCACAGGTAGACCCCAATATCCCGTTCCGAAATGTCTAATGTAATTAACCGCGAATCATTACTAGTAAGCTACCAGTTACTCAGTTGCTTGTGATTTATTTCTTATGCCTTGCAAATTAAGTCAATGGAGTCCCACAAACGTTAAATGGGGTAAACCTAGGCGGCTGTGGAGAGATAAACTGTATGAACTACATACTAAAGAACTGACTGCTAATTTAAAAAGACTGGAAACAGAAACCTCGGGAGGAAGCCTTTGCATAGCAATAGCACCTAGACAAATTAATAATCATAGTATAAAGTAGATACTCACAAACAGCATCTAAAAAGCCAATGCACGTTAAAACCACAACAACTTGGAGCATTTCGCCATCAGCGGAGTTTTAACATAGTTATTTCTGTAAAATTAAAGTTAACTCGAAAAAACTTTGCATACAAATACCTATTTTGACAAGCTCATTATTTTGGCAAGTCATACTGTCAGATTGCGTACGTCTATGGCGTTTGATAAAAAAAGGAGTTTGCTGTTCAAGGAAATTCTTAGTGGAATACAAAACTAGATCGCTCTTCTGAGATTTACGGAATTAATGTGTTTCAGAATTTGTCAATTTATCATGAACCTTTTCGGTAAAATCTTGAGCAAACCGGAAAATTTCTCCTCCTCCCGCTCCTTAAATAACACAATCATAAATACGTAATTAAACATCAAACACCAGAGAACAAACATTCGTATTCATCATCTGCCTCAACCAGAGGTCGACCCTACCCTAGGCTACCCAATCGTCGAACTGAACTCGTTCGTTCATTTTTTTGTCACCTAAAACTGTTTCAAACCGGTTGTTACAGCGAAATTTCTCGACCACCCAAACAAAACGAAAACACAATTGAACCAGAAATCCCCTTGCAAATTCACAAAGGTTCCGAATCAAAGAAAAATTAAACTTACCCGCTGCAGAATCGGTACGCGTTACAAACGACGTTTCTCTGTCACAATCTACAACTTTCCGCACTCATTACTATTGCAGGGGGAAGCTTTGAGCCTTAAAGTTTCCCTGGAAGCGCTTTATATTTTAGTTTTTGGGGTTCCGTACCTCAAAGGGAAAAAACCGAACCCTTGCCATTGGATCACATGCATGTGTCTGTCTTCTTGCTTCAATGCGTCAATTTACTTCTACTTTACATGACCGATTGAGATGAAAGGTTCACATAAGGTGTTAGTTGTTATAACACTTACGTATAACCTAACTTAGAAAAGTTGAAAACTCCCGATATTGTCATTTCAAAGTTCAACGTTTCAAAAACAGCTAAAACGATTTGAATGAAACTTGGCTAAGATGGATTTTGATAAAACTAGCTTTCGTAATCGCCCTTGTCCGGCCGTCCTACTAATGTAATGTTTTTTTTTATACGACAAAGAAGGAAAACGAGTAATTGGGTCACCTGGACCCCAGGGGTTCGCAAATGCATTGCCAACCTAGAGAGCTAAGATGAACCTCTTGTGCCCGTAATTACACCGGCTGTCTTACTCTCCACACCGGAACAACAGTGCAACCACTGCTGTTTAGCGGCAAGATTACCGAGTAAGAAGGTAGTAGCGATCCAGGCGGACCTACTACCCTCAAAATCCGTATTTTGTTTACACAAATGTATCTTCCATACGTCGCTACGTCTTCGGCCCTACAAGTTCTGGGTGGGATTCAATAAAATGCTCTACGTAACACGGCGCTCGGCAGCTCGCTGTGTGCTGTTACAGATGTGATGGATCCGCCGGATTATGATACTGTGAGAAATCTATCTAACTGCACATTACAATTCATGATCCAAATGGAGTAATTACGAATGTAATTGAAGTGAAATAAGCGGTTTTACCTTTCGCTACCGGCGAAGCGTGTGCTCCCAGAGGAAGGACTACGGATTAGTCCGGATCATGTTGGGGTATACTCGACTGACATACGAGGGCTATTTGATAAGTACCCGTTTAT
Organism: Clepsis dumicolana; assembly: GCA_963691665.1. Taxonomy (NCBI): domain Eukaryota; kingdom Metazoa; phylum Arthropoda; class Insecta; order Lepidoptera; family Tortricidae; genus Clepsis; species Clepsis dumicolana. The sequence continues at coordinate 7,400,684 of OY829527.1, read as the reverse complement.
GAAAAAAAAAACTGTTTTTTTTGTATATATGCCTTTATTTTTCTACGTAGTCACCTTGTAACTCTATACATTTGTTCCACCTATACTCAAGCTTCAATAAACCATCCAAAGAGTATGATTTTGGAAAGTCATTAAAATAGGCCTCTGTGGCGGCAATGACTTCGTCATTTGATCCAAATCGCTTGCCACCGAGCCATTTTTTTAGGTTGGGAAACAAAAAGAAATTGCATGGGGCCAAATCTGGAGAATACGGGGGGTGAGACAATAGTTCGTAGCGTAACTGTGCTAATTTAGCCGTCACAACTCTGGACGAATGAGCCGGGGCGTTGTCGTGATGAAACAGAACTTTTTTCTTTTTTAAATGGGGTCGTTTGTCCTTCAACACGGCGTCAAATTCATCCAATAAATTGACATAGTACTGCCCTGTTATTGCTTGTCCCTTTTCTAAATAGTCAATATGTATAATACCCTGCGAATCCCAAAAAACGGTCGCCGTGACCTTTCCAGCCGATGGGACGGTTTTTGCTTTCTTTGGAGCAGGTTCACCCGGTAAAATCCACTGGTTCGACTGTTCTTTCATTTCCGGGGTGTAGTGGTGGACCCACGTTTCGTCCACGGTCACGAAACGACGCAGAAACTCCTTGGGTTACGTTTGAACACGGCCAAACACTGCTCCGAAGTAGTCAGTCGGTTCCGTTTTTGCTCCTCCGTGAGTAAACGCGGCACCCACCTCGCCGATACTTTCTTCATACCCGATTTTTCTTCTAATATGTGTTGTACCCTCTCGATTGAAACGTTTACAGCATCAACGATTTCTCGAAGTTTAATTCGGCGGTCGGCTAAAACGATATTTTCAATTTTCTTAACCATATCGTCTGTAGTCATCTCAACTGGCCGGCCTGGGCGATCCTTATCAAAGACGGTTGTTCTCCCCCGCTTAAACTCGTTATACCAATATCTGACGGTTGTCATAGAAGGAGCACATTCATGGTAAACCGCTTGCATTCTTACTTTTATTTCATCACATGTTTTTTCTTCCAAAAATAAGAATCTAATTACAGACCGATACTGTTCTTTCTCCATTTTAACAATTTTAAGTTCACGCCTTCACTGAATCGTTGTCAAATGAGAAAAAAAACAAAAGAATGCCATTTTTTTTTTAATTTTCCCGCCTCTGAAAAATGGCTTAAAAAGGTTGTATACTTATTTGCGGCCAGTGATATTAATATATTTAGAAAACGGGTACTTATCAAACAGCCCTCGTACGTGAGTGATCCGTTTATTTCACTATGATTGCATTGCTGAGAGGGATCGTGCTCAACGTCTAGATATTCACTTCTTTTAATTGATTTATTATAGTTTTAATAGTGTACGTTGAATAAATATTGTTCTTTCTTTCTTTCCTATTGAATCTCACGGTAGTTTCATGTTAAAAATGCAATAGAAGTTGGACGGACGGTGTTCCCGTTAAAATCTATTATTAAAGTTTAAATACTCACTGAAAAAATAATAAGTACAATCGAGTTCTCCAATATCTATACGGTTCAAAAGTTCACAATTAAATTCAATATTCCACTATTGCCAGTTACATAAGGTCTGTGTTTAGATATTTATGAACAATTGGCTGTTCAGATATTGAAATACTCGACTGTACCTACATAGAAAACCAGAAAAATATGTGACTGACCCCGGAGCTCAAACCATCGGAGGGATAGCATATATATGTAGGTAATAACTAATAAGTCAATTTCTATCTGTTGCGCTTAAAAATTATTATTTTCAAAGTTTAACCAGCAAAAGACTCGTATTTTCAGCAGTCTTACCCTCCCAGTAAATTAAATTGTTAACTGCTCAGTTAACTGGAAAAAAGTTTCCAAATAAATCTCTCAGTTTTCTCGGCAAAAACAACATTCTGCAAAAAAGCGATAAATTGTTTTACTGCGCATTTTATCGCTTGGGAGTTTCAATTGTGACGAAGTTTTGATAATGTGAACATTTTTATTTCACTTACAAAAATAATCGTCCATTAGACATTACCTAATGAAATTCATAAACAAATTTGAAAATTTGCCGAATTATAATGAGGCCATAGTTATGACGATAAACAGACGAATATTTTTGTATGTAAAATAAATAATATTTATGATTTCATTTAGTCTATAATTGTGTCACGCTGCTGTGCAAAGGACGCTTTCTTGACTTTTGCATCTCCCTGAACCTGAAACAAGATTCATTAAATTTTCCCTTGAAAGTTACAAAAATGTGCCTAAACCTCGAATTTACTTAAGTTTACTTTTTAACTTTTTTATACGGAGCAACTTGTTCAGCAAACTCTCGACTTTGCAAAATTTATAACTTTTCAAAACCACTGGCCGCAATAATACGTTAAAACAACTTCAGTTTATTGGCACGAAACTCCGTTGCCTTTTCCTTAACCTGGCGGCAACTTTTAAAAAGTTATGCAAACTCATTAGGGGTGAACAATCTGTCAACAGAACGATAAACCGTATTTAAGTACGGATTCGGAATAAAATTTGAATTTGAAATCGTTTTTCGATTGTTTGCTACGGTTTTTCGGCCAGTTTGATTGTTTCTTCAAACAGCTTTTGTTATAAATACCGCAATACTTCTGTTTACCAATAGTCATACCTGTTTTCTGACCGTTGCCAACATTGTGCTTTAACTTCACCGTCGAACATTTGTCTATAAAAACAAGCCAAGTTGCATATGATATGACTAAGATGGAAAGCCTCTTGAATAAGACTTGACATCCAGTTAGATAAGTATCACCTTTTTTGTTCAGTAGGTATTTAACTTGGTTCTTTTTTGCACATTTATGTTTTAGGTGAGATATTATCTAAGAAATAATGATGAATTGAAATCAGTATTTTACAGCTCCGTCTAAGTAAAAAGACTTTAACAGCCGTTCCCAATAATTATCTGTCTGGCGATAAACAATCATCTACATATCTTAAATTTTGTCGTCTCAATAAACTTACTGTGTCGGCGGTAATACAATTTCTGTTTGCTATCTTGCGATTGGAGGACGATGGGGCACCTACAGATAGCAAATTGTTGGACAGTATATTAAATTAGTTAGTAAATCAAAACAAGAGATAGATTGAAAATTGGGAACGACTGTAAAACTCTCAGTCCTTGAAAAATTTAAAAATACGAGAGAAGAAGTACATTATTGTAGTATTCCTCCACAATTGTACATAGCGTAAATTTAATGTGAATCTGCCCAGAAGGTTCAAGTCTAACCATAAAATATTACCCCTGCTAACAGTACGAACATGTGTTACATTCAGGAATTCTTAAAACTACACCTTCCAAAGAGCGACTCTTATTTTCATCACAATTATCTTCAACACTCCAACCAAAATCAACTTCTATCTCAATCGTATAAAGTTTACTTTTACTAGCATTGTATGTCCACTACGTTATTCCTTCTCGAAAAATTGGTGCAACTCTCTGTTCGTGTGCAAATAATTTGGAACCTTGTAGCGTTACGCTTATGGTTTCTTCTGGCTTGCATCTTTGAGGTGTATGTGTCGTTTGATTTTGTTCCGTTGTTACCTTCTGATTAAATACAGCGAGAGTCCCAAGGCGGTGCTAACGATTACTTCAGGCTTCACTAAGGTTAATTGTTTAGTGACATACTAATCTCAAAAGGTGGATAAAATGAGATTAACTGAAGGTAATGGTAGTAAAACAATTTTGTGGCTTCTTTCGGTATTTCGGTATGGGAAATACGATGAATCACCATTTTCTTCACTTCCCCTGTCTGTGGTCATTTTATGAGACGGCAAAGGAACCGTATATCGACGAAACTTTGACTTTGGCTAAGAGTGACGTTAGCTATTCTCTTTCTACAAATCCAGCCTTCGCGCGAAATAGCATAATTAGCTAAAGTCTGCGCAGATAAAGAAAGTGACGAATAAAAGAAATTACATGACGTTAATTTATGACCAACAGGATTGCTCCAATCGAAAAAAAAACTTCTTTTTTGAGTCACGACGTCAAATTCAATGATATGTGAAGTTTCCAATCCGCACTGGGTCCGCGTGGGAACTATAGCCCAAGCCCAAGCATTCTAAGATGTTATCCTATAGGTACCTTTTCTGAAAAATGAGTATTTTCTGTGTAATTTCAATTAGGTCAAACAGTATGTAAGCGAAGCGATGTAGACCCCAACACACCTACCTAGCCAATATAAATCCAGAAGACATCTTAGAACCATTTATTTCCCCATAAACAACCCCCATTTCAGCTAGAAGAAATTAGATATATTTGCTAAAATAATCCAGGAGAAGCTAGCCGTACAGAGCGCCATTAAAGACGACGCAACTACATAGGAAGTGCATTACTACAGCACATCATGATACTTAGCTAAGTATGTGAATGGTTATGTGGCAGAGCACCTTACGGAATTTAGCACTTAAAGTCTAGGACGAGCTAAGGTCTTTTCCAGATTGTATCGGAACACGGTTTGAAAGCATGCTTGAATAATACAGAGGCAAACAAAATAGAGAGTCTACGATTTAGTTTCCGATGTGTGCGTGTGTGTGGGTGTTTTCTTTTTCGCTGCGCCTACCGTGAGCTTAGACACAGCTGAGAAAGGAATTAAAGTGTGACAAAATTTGAAAGAAGATTTCTTTAATGAAAATAGAATAATTTTCGTTTATATAATTTTTAATCAAGTCTGCGCATTTTTTATTGCGTAACATTAAAATAATGATTATTAGGTATTAAAAACAACCTATGACCTTTTTGGTTTTAATCTGTTCGAGACATGACTAATAAGCCTTATAAGGAATTTGACTAGCTTATTAATTACTAGAAAACTTAACACTACCACAGCCAATGCAATGCTTAGTACTAGTAGTGCTAGGTCCAGTTCGTAGTACTGCGTCCACGGCATGTTGGCGGCGGGCGCCCGCAGGTGCCGCGCGCCGCCGTGCCGCAGCACGTGCTCCGTCCACCACACCGCGCGCTCTAAAGGTGTCATGGGCTGGTCGTTCATACGCTTCCTGAGACGTGCTACGTTTTCCCGGTAACTGTGAAAAAATGTAAATTAGTAATAGTCCAAGTATCTGTAAGTAAAGTCCAAGTGTATGTATAAAATATGCAAGTGTATGTTAGTATTAGTAGTAGTTGGTCCATGAAACACCTGATGAAGAGCAACCTTCCAATATCTCTAAAAAGGAAACTTATGGATGGACACGTGCGTACTTCCAATTCTCATCTACGGTGCTCAAACTTGGTTTTTGACGGACGCTCTGAAGTCCAAAATCGGGGTTTGCCAGCGGGCCATGGAGCGCAGCCTGCTAGGCGTAAAACTAGTGGACTGAATCCGCAACACAGCCCTGCGCGCCGTGACTCAAGTTGCAGACGCAGGTCAAAGAGCATCTAGGCTGAAGTGGGACTGGGCTGGTCGAGTTTGCCGCATGACAGATGAGTTGTGGGCCAAGGTAGCCACCGAGTGGAGTCCCACAAACTCGAAGAGACGACCCGGAAGACCTAGACGGCGATGGCGGGATGAACTGGACTCCTTCTTGAAGGACTGGCCGCTGATTGCTAATGACCGAAAGCAGTGGAAGTATTGGGGGGAGGCCTTTGCTAAGCAGTGGGACAGATCAGGCTAATAATAATAATAATAATAGTATAAAAACATTGGCAGAGCAAAGTTTACGCTGGCACCGATCCTGTTTTAAGCTGAGCGCCTAGTGTAATCGCCGACCAGGCCATGAAATACGCCTCGATCGCGTTCGCGTTTAACAATTCTCATACTATTTGACACTTTAACGCAAACGCGATCGAGACGTATTTTGTGCTTTTTGATTACACTAAGGGCACTGACAGCTTGAAGTATATTGACCCAATATGAAGATCGAATATACTTATTATTGTCATCACACTTAACTACTCATTAGACGATAACTTAATAGGTTTGATAAGACGGTTTAAGGAATCGTGTACGGGATAAGTAATCGTATGCTGACCTATTAAAGAAGTTCATAATTCATTATGATTAAGACGTTAATTATGAATTAGATATTAAGTAAGTTATGATCAAAACAGTCATGCAAAATGGATAATAGAATAAAACACAGGTAATATTATGTTTTAGTGTCGTGACTGTATAAGTGTACAAGATACCGCATGCCTGAGTAAAATGTAATGCAACTTGTACATTTTCATATGTTATTCTAAACTAGGCACAATGTTTTCTTCTGTTATAAATATACTCAATGCAACTCACAAAAGCAAAACCAAATATGCTCGTACTTATAAACCAAACCGGTTGAACCGTTTATGAAATAACAAAAAAAAAATCATGGGACAATTTACACCAATTGTAGTACCTACCAACTACCAACTAGACAAAGCCTGTGCTATGGGTACTAGACAACGGATAAACATCTATGTAGATAAATACATACTTAAATACAAGACATATCAAACATCCAAGACCCGAGAGCAAACATTCGTATTCGTCATACAAACATCTGCCCCGACCGGAGAACCTAGGACCTCAAGCTTCATTAATCAGGGTCTCCAACAACTAGGCTATCCGGACGTCAGTATTTAAATATGTATTACCTGCTCTTATCTGATTTCTTGGGTTTATAGCCAATGCGTGTGCTATTATTTGTGTTTCTTAATCACAACCACTACTTTATCACCACACCTCACCTCTGTAAAGTTTTCTTTGAAAAAAAAAAAATCCCATATATGTTTTCATGCAGCAAAGGCAATGAATGTTTGGGAGATTGTTTTATGTTTATTTATCTTTTCTAAATAAATACTTTACAGGGGTGTTCACTTAGACATACTCAACCCCTGGCTAAATTCTTGACGGTTCATTAAAACGAACCCTGTATATTATGTACATGCCTTTTATCTCCAATAACAGTTTCGATAGCAGTCTTCAGTTTTTCTACTTCAAGGGTTCCGATTTCTAACTGCAGTCCAATTTTGTGATGCACGTATTTTTCTACATTTATCCACTGGTCGCACAACATTGGGATACCTATCAGTGGCACCCCAGCTGTCAGAGCCTCGTTTGTCGATTGTTGACCTCCTTGCGTGATGAAAACTTTCACTTTGGGATGTCCTGCAAAGAAATAACAATGACATTATTTGGTTTGGGTAAAATTTAAAAATATCTAATTTTATTTTCGGTTTATAAATCTGCCCTGACCAGGGATCAGGATTCATAGTCAGGGATCTCTAACCACTAGGCTATCTTGTCGTCAAGAAGTGACATGCAAGACATTTTTGACTTACTTAACAAATCCGATTGTGGAAACCATTTTGAAATTCTGATGTTCTTCGTCTTTCCAGGTAATTCGTCTGCATTCCACTTCCAGAGGACGTCGTAAGGCAATTCAGAGAAAGCTTTTATTATGGTTTGCACTTTATCTTGAGGCAACTCGTTTGTGTCAACATTTGTCCCAAAACTGATGTAAATTACTCCGTTTTTGGATGAATCAAGGTAATTTTTCAAATCCTGGCAACAAAAATATATATCTATTTATACATAATAGGCACCTTACAATGTTTTGTTAGTTACAAGCCAAGAACGGCTGGACCGGATTTTGTGATCTCTGATTTGTTGGATTCGTCTCTACTCCGGATAGCAAAAACTATTATAAAAAATATTCTGACGAATGAGAACTTGCTCCTTTTCTGAAGTCGGTTAAAAAGGGAGGAAAATTCCCAAAAAAAAAATGAGGTGTGCTCATTTCGTCATTATGATAGTACAAAAAACTGTTTCAAAAACGTATGTTTTAATTTTTTTTTTGCGTATGCTCCCCGATTACTCGAAGACGACTAAACCAATTTCAAAAATCCTTTTTTTGTTTGAAAGAATATACTTTGTAGTTGGTCCCATTGTCAATAAATCAGGATCTGATGATGGGATCCCGAGGAATTCGAGGGCAACCCTTAAATAAGCACGTATCTTAGGCAATGTAGGCAAGTAATTGCGTCTGGTAGTCAACACGATGATGATGGTTGATGAGGTAATATTGGAAGGTACAACTCCTTAATAGTCGGAGGATATTTTTTTAAATATTAACGTATTTTAAAGCCTTGATCGACCGAGCCTTAACTATTTGTTATCCACAATATGTAAATCGTGAGCTAGATCATGTTAAGCGTGTTTTGGAAAGCAATGGTTTTAACTGAAGGCAATGCAATCGTGACCTGAACGCGTCGGCCCGGAAACGGCCAGCCGTGGTCGACAGGGTGCCAGTCTACCTGCCATTCATAAAAGGGGTAACGGATAAAATCGGACACTTGTTACGCCGAAGATATAGCATCAAGTCGATTTTCCATCCTTATTTGCAGCTCAAACAGTTGGTGCGTTCACCCAAGGATAAGGAGCTTCTGAATATTCCCGGGGTATACATGATTCCGTGTTCCTGTGGGAAGAACTATATCGGAAAGACTGGGCGGAATATATCCACAAGACTGACGGAGCACATACGCAGTATGAAAAAACAGGACGATAAGGGTTCTGCTGTGGCCGAACATTCAATGGACTCGGACTCGACGCACTACATTCGTTTTGATAAAGTGTCAGTACTGGCGAGAGAAAAATTTTTCATTCCGCGGAAAGTACGTGAAGCCATTGAAATTAATAATAATAATAAATCTCAATTTCAACCGTGATAATGGATGGTCGGTGCCCCCTAGTTGGAAAACTGTGTTGAATACTGCGTCAACAGCTAGTGTGAACGAGTCTTTACAAAGTGATGTGATTAATGTAGTGTGCTACCCTACTTTTGACAAAAATAAAAATAAAGATGAAAACGAGGGTAGTTGTGAGCCGCCGTCAGCTGCGCCGAGCAGCCACGCGAGCAGAGCCGCGGCGCGCGGTTTACGTCTCGCCACCGGCGTGGCGTGTGCTCTCAGAGGAAGGACTAATCCGTAGGGATTAGTCAGAAACATGTCGAGCTATAGTCGATTGACATACGTGAGTGATCCTTTTATTTCACTATAACTTAAAACTGTTTAATATAAAAGTCTTTTAACAAAAAAATACATATCACATCAAATTTAGAACCCCCCCCTTAAAAAAGTAAAACCGCCTCCAAAAACACATAAAATAATCCAACAGTTTTATGGCCTTCATTCAAAGGATAGGTATTCCGCTTTCATCGCACTGACTTCATATTTCTGGCAGGGCATAAAATGATGACTTTTAGAGGACTATTTTATGTGTTTTTGAAGGTGGTTTTACTTTTAATACGGAAGTTCCGCGGTGTCGGATGCGAATATCCGCAACACCCTAATTATAAATGGCGCCAAAACCCAGCACATGTCTGCGCGTGCGCTAAAGCAGGCGCTGCCACAGACGATAAAACATTAATTTCAGAATGCTCCCTCCCTCCCACACGTTCCAGAGAAAAAGAGTCTTGACAGACAGGCAGACAAAGGTATAACAAAGTGATCTTATAAGGGTTCAGTTTTTTTGCCTTGTGAGGTACGGAATCCTAAAAATAAAATGAAAACTTTCAGTTACGTTATTGAAATTACGCGCCCCGCATTATGTAAAAATGGCAGCGACTGCGACGGCCCAGGCGAGTACGCACAGCACCAATCAGGTGTCAAAAAAAAAAACGAACACAAAATATTTCCGTTCAATCTTTAGAATATCCCATTGAAAAAAAAGTAAAGGAGCTCCTTGGTGATTTCACTCCTTGGATTTGCCTTTTGTATCGTATGGAAAAAAATGTTATATCTGTGCGGCAAACGTATGTTTCCATGCAACACCTCCGTCTCCACTGCTACACGAATCAACACATGCCACACAGACCCAACTACAACTAACTGTATGGCATGTGTTGATTCGTGTAGCAGTGGAGGCGGGTGTTGCATGGAAACATACATTTGCCGAACAGATATAACTATTTGTCATTAGTGATCACGGGTGAGCAAAGCAATTGTTTTTAATTCATAAATATGGACCTCGGCAAAGTATCGCCTGATTCAATAAATTAGTACAATATTTTATCAGATTATTTACTACCTAAGTATAGACTTCCTGTAACCTTGGAAGTGTTACATAATCTTCAACAAACTTAAGATTAAAAACCGAAAACCCGACTGCAATTCTGGGAAACAATAATAACCTGTATGTCACACTAACAACTAAATGAACCTCAGTCAAACGGTTTAGGCTGTAGAGCGTGCCAAAGAATTAGACATACATACTTACACACAATTATGTTTTTTAAATACTCACTGAAACAGGAATACACAGAAAAAACAAGAAAATGCTAATCCCGGGGATCGAACCCGGATCCTCAACACTCCGTGTCGCGTGCTTTAAACCCTTACTACGGTTAGCCAAGTATTTATTAAGTGATCAAGGGGGGGGGGGGGGGGGCACAATTTATGTAACTTTTGGAGCGATTATTTCCGAATAGAGCTGTCGAAGTATGTGCCACATGTTGATTGCAGAAACGTATTTTTACCCGACTGTATGCCACGCAAAGGGGGGTAACGTGTTTATCAGCCTATCTTATGTATAAATGTATAATACGTATATTTGTTCCTTTGGCAATCTAGAGACCGAACGCGTAGGCCGATTTTAATAATTCTCACTTCAATCGATTCGTGTCATTTTCAACTTTAATTACATGTATGGTCGGAGTGCCCCTCTCAGAAATATTTGTCCCATCAAAAACATTACATATAAAACAATGCAAATCTCACAATTCTTCTACAACAAAAAAAATTAAGATGTAATGTTATGATTTTAACTATGGAAGAAGCAAAATTAGCCAAATTACGGATAAATAATAGTCAAGTCGGTGTAAGTCAAGTTCGTACGGACGGATAGACAAACATGATGAAACTGTAAAGGTTCCGTTTTTGTCATTTCGGTTATGGAATCCCATAAAGCATATAATTGATATTCACCTGAAACAAGTCAAAAAAAATAGAAAAAAAAAACGAAAAGTTACTCCATTTGCGATCATACTTAAATACGCTCGAAAAACACAAACCTCCTTAGGCAGTCGGGCAAAAAGTTAGTTTATTTATAAATAATGATTATGAACATACCTCCGGTAATTCCTTTTGTGGCTTCTGGTGAATTCCACCCATGTAAACTACTCCGGGTGGCACAGGAAAATCACCTTCCCAAATAGGGAACGTAGTAAAAAACTGCATATTGACGTTGTTCTGCAATTCACTCAATGGAGGAGTATCTGGGCCAAAAACCTTTTTCACTACAGCATTTTCCAAATCCTGTAGAGTCCCCTTGTAGTAGTTCATAATCTTTTGCACATTGTATAATTGTGTAAGCTTTTCCCAGAGTGACAGATCGTAGAGACGGGTATTTAGTCCTTGAGGATACAGCAAGGGATGCGACGGAGCTCCTATCACGTCAGGATGATCTAATGAAGATCCACCGGCACTTACTAATATTACTGGTACTTTCACTGCGTGTGAGAAACCCAGAACGAATCTCAGCCAAGCTTCGGCTAAAATCAAATCGAAGGTATTAATTTTATTTTCAATAATATCCTGTACTTCGGGAAGATTTGTTTGCTCTTCAAATATATTCAGAGCGACTGTAGAAACAGTTCGCATTTGGTTGACAATGTCATCTCTTCCGCCTTTTGTCATAACTTCCAATTCTTTCCTCCATAATTTGTAGGACATATCATGAGTGTCGATTTCAGTTAAATTTTCTGGAGTCTGTCCTTTTAGATACTGAGGGTCTGTTGTGATGACCACTACTTCATGTCCCCTCTTCACTAGTTCGTTTGTCAACGGCCTGAATACCACATGATGGCTTATAGACGGCGTTGGGTACACAGCTAGAATTCTTGCCGCTTCGCTTTGATAAGATAAAATCAATGCCAGTGACACTATGAGACTTATAAGCCGAGGCATGTTGAGCTACTAGAGTGAATTGCTCGGTTATCATATTTTATATAATGCCATGAATAAGGCCGCTGCAATAATCTGTCATTGTTAGTGCAGGTGGCATGACGTAGGATTATTATTTAAAGTGACTCACCCTATTATTCATAAACCTACCAACTCTCTTCTTTCGGACTTCGGTCCCAGACATAACTTCTGACTGGAGAGAGATCTCTCTATTGGAGTCTTTCCCAAACTGGTGACCCTCGTGGACAAAAAAACGCAACCTTCCAAGACCTACATGACAATAATGGCGCAGTCTCACAGCAACGCCAGACTACCACACTGTGCACTACTAGCATGCTGCTACACGTATATCTCCATGTTTGGTATCTACTGTGTGCTACCCTCTCCTACACTGCTACGCACTCCGACGAGGATCAAGAGAAGCAGCATTTCCACGCTCCCACTAGCACAACGGAGCAACTCAACGCTCTCGCTAGCAAAGCAGAGCAACTCAACGCTCTCACCAGCACAGCGGAACACCTCAAGTACCTCAACGCTCTCGCCAGTACAGAGAAGCAACTCAACGCTCTCGTCAGCTAATATCCGAATGATACGGGAATAACAATGGATTCAATGAATTCAATGCGGGTCGACAGAGCCCGCTCTGCGCAACATTATTAGTATTTAGATATCATTATTAGTATATTATAGATATGAGGTTAGCCTCATTTCGTCAGTTTGCCCGTGACCACGATGCATGTAACTGCGTCAAAATATCGGGAGCTTGTCAAACCTATAAGGTAATCGCGGTCAATATCTCGTTTTCATTATATCTAAACAATTGATTCATTTTCATCTATTTATTTATTTCAAGTAGGCGTATTTTTTATTAAATTCCTTATATTGAACAAATAAACTATGAGCTTTTTGGTTTAAATCTGTTCGAGACATGACTTATAAGGAATCTGACTAGCTTACAAATTACTACAGAACTAAACACCATCGCAGCAAATGCAATACTTAGTACTAGTAGTGCTAGGTCCAGTTCGTAGTACTGCGTCCACGGCATGTTGGCGGCGGGCGCCCGCAGGTGCCGCGCGCCGCCGTGCCGCAGCACGTGCTCCGTCCACCACACCGCGCGCTCTAAAGGTGTCTTGGGTTGGTCGTTCATACGCTTCCTGAGACGTGCTACGTTTTCTCGGTAACTGTGAAAAAACAAAAACAGGTTTTAGTAGAAACATTGGCAGAGCAGAGTTTATGCTGGCGCCGATGAAAGTATATTTATTATGTTGATCCATTATGAAGATCGAACATAATCTTTATTCTTATGCTTTAGTCTCATGACTATTAAACAAAATGCTGAAAGCCTGAATGACACCTATAGAGTACAGGTCGCGCGGTGGCTTAAAATCCCTCGGCGAAACTGGTGGGGGCAATTTGACGCACAAAATTGCCAAGTTCCATTCCTTGGAAGTATTTCCTTGAAATGTACTTTTCTAATTCTTATTTTTGTACCTTAGTCGCCTAACATATATAATCACTTTTCGCTTGTGACTTGTCTTGCTAGTATATTCAAAAAATTAAAACGAAAGTAAATTTTAGGTATTATATGCGATAAAAGAAAACAAAAATTAATGACCCGGCAGTGTTGATTTTCCTTTTATTGAATTATGGTGCGATGTTGCATTTTTTTTACTACGACGTACTACTACTTACTAATACAATAAAACAATCTGTACGCAATAGTACTCACCAATAACGTGTCGGCGCCAGCGCGCATCCTCTCCTCACTGCTCTGACCCGCCAGATAGACCTGAGTAATGACTACTGCGCAGCGCATGCTTCTTCTACTTTTTCCGAGCAATCTTAAACCACCGCGCGACCTTGCAATATTATTTCCTCAAAAACGTCCGTAAAAATTGTCATTGTTAACTACACATCAGACACTGAAGTGCGTTGTTTATGGTCAACCGAACATTAAAGAAAAAACGAAACATTGCTGGAGCGCTAAACTCGACAGGAATGTTACATACAAATTTCATATTGTCTGGTTTCATTTTCTTTAATGTATGAACACTACTATACCTAAAATGATGGGCAAGGCTCGAGCTCAAGACTTTATTCAGCCAAATTAAGAAAAAAGTTGCTATTGCCACTGCAGCGCTAATGTCTGCGAAGAAACTAAAGGTTCGAATCGATAGAAATTAATTAATGCACAATTGCCAGACCTTACGCTTTTTTCAGAAAAATCTTTAAAGTACGATCGATTCAAGATTGCCTCACGACTGTACAGCGCCATCTTTTGGAATACATTCGAACTAATTCCTTACAAACTATTTCTACTCATAAATACTTGTCATAAGTGATATTCAAATGAGATTCATAAAAATTTTGTTGAAGTATGAAAAGGACATGAAGTCGCATGATACTTTTTTTGTTTCCATCTTGATTTTTGAGAAAAGCGCTATATTCGCCACGGCCAGAACAGCGGCTTCGTATTATTTTAAACTTAAAAAAAAGTTAAGTATAGCTTAATTGGTGGAGCGTGGTACGTATTACCGATTTTTCTTTTTATTGTCATTGTATGTTGATTATGTAAATACTCGTACCTTTTATCACCAATAATAGTTTCGATAGCAGTCTTCAGTTTTTCCACTTCAAGGGTTCCGAATTCTAACTGCACCCCAATTTTGTGATGCACGTATTTTTCTACGTTGAACCACTGGTCGCCCAACATTGGGATGCCTATCAGTGGCACCCCAGCTGTAAGTGCCTCGTCTGTTGATTGTAAACCTCCTTGCGTGATGAAAACTTTCACTTTGGGATGTCCTGCAAAGAAATAAACTATGACATTGTTTGGCTTGGTTAAAATTGAAAAACACCTAATTTTACTTTCGGTTCAAATAAAAGTTAATAAACTTAAGGACCCTTATTATGTACTTAATAGTTGCATAATAGTAGTTTATGGAACTGTTACATAATGAGTGCTTTAAGGCTTAAGACGCTCCCCTGACCTGAGAGATAACCTTGAGCATTTCGCGCCTTCCTCACCCCACCTCTCGTCTACTAAACCACGTCGTTTTAATGCCGATATATTAGATATCGGTCTAACTTAGTGTTACAGTTGAAGAAATATTATTTGCACCGATGAATGTTATCTATCGGGCCGGCTTGTCTTTTTGTGTTTCAATAGGGTCAAAAAAATTAGACCTGTTTTGCTAAGCGTACTTGGACTAAGCGGTCTTGATCCGTCTTACAGTGCAAGTGTGCCAAATGCTTTTTGACTGTGCCAAATTCTAGTTTCGAATAATTTATAGTCTCTCGATTAATGTTTTCATTCTGAATTTTGTGGGTACACTTAAAATACTAACTACCGACATTTTTCTTACAAAGTCAGTTATACACAGTGTTATCACAAAAAACGCGTCTTTTTGCAATAAAAGTTTCGTTCAGAATTCGCACCGAAGACGTAAATTACTTATTAAAAATACTATAAAAAGAACTATTAAACGTGGTATTCCTAGCCTATTCAATTCTCTATACATTGGTGTATGCCACAAGTCAAAGTAAATTATGCTTATGATGTAGTGACAGAAAATCAATTGCTATTCGAATAGTTACGACTTACTTGTAATGCAGACATCATAAGTATTAAATACGATAAAATATATATAAAACGTGGAAAGGCAAGTTAAGATGTTACAGATAATTACTCGTGATGTGTTTTTATATTTTGTTTTAATCTTTTAAGTAAAGTACAGTGTGGCTCTAAAAAGTTTTTAAATGCAGTTTATTCCAGCGTCTGGTTGAGGAAGGCCCCTTCATTATGTAGAGTTGCATTCATTATTTTATCTACTCACCCTATTATAATTATAAGTACTCTAAGGTGAGTTCAAAAGCCGCGAAGGCATATTAAACCTGTCAGGATTTTGACCGGTTTTTTATGATTTGTTACGCCTTCGGCATCGAGCTGATGTTTCGTATCGACTGTGTTTTGCTAATTGATGAATATTTGTAAATTTGTTTTTATTTTTTAAAGAAAATAGACTACCTACGGCTTCTGAACGCATAATAGAGGACTTCTGATATGTGTAGATAAACTACCATTTGACTTACCTAACAAATCCAATTGTGGGAACCATTTCGAAATTCTGATGTTCCTCGTCTTTCCAGGTAATTCGTCTGCATTCCACTTCCAGAGAACATCGTAAGGTAATTCGGAGAAAGCTTTTATTATGGTTTGCACTTTATCTTGAGGCAACTTGTTGGTGTCAACATTTGTCCCAAAACTAATGTAAATTACTCCGTTTTCAGATGAATCAAGATAATTTTGCAAATCCTGGCTACAAATGAATCTGTCATTAAATACATAGATACGTAACGATGTTTTGTTAGTTACACAATTTATGATCAATAACGCCTGGACCAATTTTTACGATCTTTGATTGGTTGGATTTGTTTCCACTCCCGATAGCAGAAACGGCTATTACAGTTTTCTCTTACAAAATAGTGTTATAAAATATTTTTTCCCATCACGATACAGGGCAAATGCAAGGAGTTAAATTACCAAGGAGCTCATTATTATTTTTTTCAATGGAATGAACATGTTCAATTGAATGAATGGAAGTATTTTGTATATGCAGGGCGCGTAATTTTCATAGCATTACAAAAAAAAACCTAACTGCAAAAAAAAATCACTAAAAAGAGAAAAACTAGCTCATTACAAGTAGTTTATACATATGTAGCTTGAATATTATAAGGAGTGCATTATTATAAAAGGCGTTTTACAGCTGCTGTTTCGTCATTTTGACGGCCGAATAGCCTAGTGGTTAGAGACCCTGACTATGAAGCTTGAGGTCCCGGGTTTGAATTTGAATCCCGGTCGTGGCAGATGTTTGTATGATGAATATGAATGTTTGTTCTCGGGTATTGGGTGTTTAATATGTATATAAGTATGTATTTATCTATATAAGTATGTTTATCCGTTGTCTGGTACCCATAGTACAGGCTTTGCCTAGTTTGGGACAAGGTCAATTGACAACATTTCATATTATTCACGCCTGGAAATTAATATAGGTATCGAAAGGGCTTTGCCTCCTGAGCACAACACTATATTTATAAAAATGTTATATTACTTATTTTAACACAAGAGAATAAAATAAACCAATAAAACAAACCAATTCTACCAAAACGGCGCAAGAATGGGTGTAATACTTTTGCCTTTTTCACGATAAAAAAAGTAACAATCACACGTAGGTTTGACAATGTCAGATAAAGTTAGCATCTCGGTTTTGTTTTTTTGATCGTGACAAGACAAAGGCAATTGATCCATCCTAGCGCCGTTTCGGAGTTACGTCCTTTTGGAATAAGTACCTTTTAATAAATTAATAATAAATTAATTACAAGTCCTAATGAAAATTTAAAACCGTAGGTTTGCTCCTCTTTCAAAGTAGAATACAGACAACTAATCAAATTATAATCTCAAAAATATGACATGTTGTCAATTGATGTCAAATTGTCCCATGATATTTATTATTTATTTATTATTTTTGTTTGCCCCCGCCTGCACTCCTAATAATATTCAAGCTACCTATGTATAAACTTATTATTAATGAGCTACTTTTTCTCTTTTAAACCGACTTCAAAAAAGGAGGTTCTACGTTCCACTGTATGTATTTTTTTTTATGTATGTACATCGATTACTACGTCAATTGTTGACCGATTTTCAAAATTCTTTTTTTATTCGAAAGGGTATACCTGAGGAGGTCCTACTGTCACCAAGTCATGATCTGATGATGGAATCTCAGGGAAATCGAGGGCAACCCTCACATTTCATAGGCACGTATCATGTGTTTCATATATTTTCTAAGGCTATTCAAGTATTTGCGGCCGGTGATGTTGACGAGCTGATGATGGAAGGTACAACTCCTTAACAATTAGGAGTTGGAGGATAATTCTAAAAATATTAAATCAACGTAAAATTGTGAAATATAAATCTTTTAACAAAAAGTAAAACTGCCTTCAAAAAAAACCTTAGAAGAAAACGTAAAATAATCCTCTAAAATAACGTTAAATAAATAAAATAAAATAAAATGTGTTTATTTCGGACAACAGTAACTAAAGCCTAAAGTTTTATGGCCTAGCACTAATTAGTTAATATTTTTTGCAGTCGGGTTTTTTTTGTATTGCTATGAAAATTAAGCGCCCTGCATATACAAAATACTTCTATTCATTCAATTGAACATGTTCATTCAATTAAAAAAATATGTAATGAGCTACTTGGTGATTTAACTCCTTGCATTAGCCCCGTATCGTAATGGAAAATAATATTTTATAACATTATTTTGTAAGAAAATACTTTAATAGCAGTTTATGCAACTGCTACATAATGAGGGTCCTTAAAACACGAGTTCGAGACACGAATTCGATGTCGTAATGACTTTTTGGTACACAGACACCTCAAACGTTGAAATCCGTTAAACGATTCAGGCTGTAGAGCGTGCCAAAGAATAAGATATACATACAAAAACAAACCGAAAAACATAACCCTACTTGGGCAGTCGGGTAAATAGTTAGTTAATAGTTAGTTTAATTATGAATAATGTAAAACATACCTCAGGTAATTTATTTTGTAGCTGCAAGCGAAGTCCACCCATGTAAACCACTCCAGGTGGCACCGGAAAGTTGCCTTCCCAAACAGGGTGCATGTACAAAAACAGCATAACGACGTTGTTCTGCAATTGACTCAATGGAGGCGTATCTTGGCCAAAATTCTTTTTTACAACAATATTTTCTAAATCTTCTTGAGTCCCCCTGTAGTAGTTCATAATCTTTTGTATGTCGTAAAATTGTGTTAACTTTTCCCAGAATGATAGATTGTAGGTACGGATATTTGATGATTGAGGGTATAGCAAGGGATGTGACGGAGCACCAATCACGTCAGAATGGTCTAATGTAGATCCACTGGAACTTACTAATATAACTGGTACTCTCACTGCATGTGAAAAACCCAAAATGAACCTCGGCCAAGCTTCTACTAAAATCAGATCATAAGTATTAATTTTATTTTTAATAATATCCTGCACTTCGGGAAGATTTATTTGCTCTTCAAATATCTTCAGAACGACTGTATGAAAATTTCGCACTTGATTGACAATGTCATCTTTTCCGCCTTTTGTCATAACTTCCAATTCTTTCCTCCATAATTTGTAGGACACATCATGAGTGTCGATTTCAGTTAAATTTTCTGGAGTCTGTCCCTTGGGATACTGAGGGTCTGTTGTGATGACCACGACTTCATGGCTTCTCTGTACTAGTTCGTTTGTCAACGGCCTGAATACCACTTGATGGCTTATAGATGGTGTTGGGTACACAGCTAGAATTCTAGCCGCTTCGCTTTGATAAGATATTATAATGAATGCAAGTGACACGACGAGACTTATTAGACAAGGCATGGTGAGCTACTCGAGTAAATTGCTCGCTTGTCGTGTTTTATATGCAACGATTAACGTCGCTGCAAGAAGCTTACTGTTAGTTCAGTTGGCGTGACGTAAGATAATTATTTAACGTGACTAAGACCTTACATAAAATAATTTTTTGAATATTTAGTGCAGTGTTTTTCAAACTTTTTTATGTCACGGCCCTTCAATGACCATCAAATTCCTTCCCGACCCCCCTAAAACCCCGTTTGTGCGATTAACCTAAGAACCCAACTAACAACCACAACAACCTTAGAACCCAACTAAGAACAACTTTATTATAAGACTTCATGATTATTTAGAATGCACACTTCTGTAATTCAATCAATCGTGCGTTTTAAAACGATAAGAATTCATGATTATTTCGAACGCACACTTCTGTAATTCAATCAATCGTGCGTCTTAAAACGCAATCTATATATTTTAACAGAAGGTAGTTACTAGTTCGCAACTAACCGTTTTTTTTCAATATTGAAAGGAAATAAATATTCTTGTTTTATTTAAATGTTCTTAAAAAATCTTCATTCCATGTAGTCACGAGCACAAGACTTTCGAAGTTGATCCTTTGAAAAACACTGATTTAGTGAAAAGCATAGACATAGCGTATGGACGGGCCCTTCTATACTTCATTTTTGTTTCCAATTCAGATATTTTTTGGTATGGCTATAAAGTAGTAGTCTCAGTGATGTGAGACGCGAGCACTTCTGCACGGGCACAGGCGGCCGCACACCGGACCTGACAGCGGGCTCGGAAACACCGATTCTATTTCAAAATGTTCCAAAGGGCATATCCAGTGAGGTTTTGTATCAATGGAGAAAAGACAAAATTTATGACAATTTCACTTTAAGACAAATAATTAATACATACAAAATTGTGAAATTAGCATTAAGAACCGCCTTCTGCACACACGTGTCTAAAGTTTAGTTGTATAATCGAATTTGCCTGTTAAAATTTACGCGCTAGCTGTCATCAATTTAGTACAAAATACCAAATTGCCTATGATATTGAAGGTAAGATTTGAAACATTTATGTGCCGTACCTAAGCTTATGTCACTAGAATAATTATCATGTATAATGAGATACGCGGTTGTATGCTTTTATCATATCGCGGACTAATCCAACCCGACGATTTATGCTGAAAAATGAATTAAAAACTGAAAGATAATAAATATTAAAAACGGATTTATTTCCATTTATATGTTTATTGTAAGTCGGCGCATTTTTTATTAACAGTCCTTCTAATTAAAAAACAGCCTATGAGCTTTTTGGTTTAAATGCGTTCGAGACGTGATTTATAAGGAATTTGACTAGCTTATAAATTACTACAAAACTAAACACCATCGCAGCCAATGCAATACTTAGTACTAGTAGTGCTAGGTCCAATTCGTAGTACTGCGTCCACGGCATGTTGGCGGCGGGCGCGCGCAGGTGCCGCGCGCCGCCGTGCCGCAGCACGTGCTCCGTCCACCACACCGCGCGCTCTAAAGGTGTCATGGGCTGGTCGTTCATAAGCTTTCTGAGATGTGCTACGTTTTCCCGGAAACTAAAAAAATAAAAACACTTTGCAATGGAATAAATCTGGCACAGCAGAGTTTACGCTGGCACCCATCCTTTTTTTATATCTGACATGCTTGAAATTATGTTGGTCCACTAAGAAGATCGAACGTATTATTATAAACGTCGTAACAATTAATTACGCATCAGATTTTAACCTAATAGGTTTGATAAAACGGTTTGAACTGTACTAAGTGTAAGATATTACTAAGTAATCGAAGCTGACTTATTAAAGAAGTTCGATAGTAACTACTCATTAAGTTATGACGACAACATGTGAAATTGACAATAAAAAAACAACCACGGGTAAACTTATGCTTTAGTACGACTGTACATACAAGATGAGTGAAACCTATAGTAATATATTACATTAGTGGCTCTGTAAGCTGTAGACCTCGCTCGCGACCACATTTATGAAAAAAAAAATCTGACAAAAGAAATTGGTAAATACTACTTCATAGAGAATAGGAGTCACTAAAAATTCAATTCTACCGTTTGTTAACATAATGTACTGTAATTCAACTCTTAGAATTAAGGCCCATGCGTGTGCCATTAGTATGCTTTTTATATATTCTAAATAAATACTTACATACCATTTTTTTTTTTTTTTTTTTTTAATGGCAATAAACACTTACATACCTACTCAACCGCTGTATAAAAAAAACATAATGGCCACACATCACGTTTTTTTTATTCTCCAAATAAATACTTTACAGGGGTGCTTACTTACTTACTCACTCAACCACCGGCTAAATTCTAGACGGTTCATTAAAACGAACCCTGTATAATAATACAGGGTATGAACATAACTATGTACATACCTTTTATCTCCAATAACAGTTTCGATAGCAGTCTTCAGTTTTTCTGCTTCAAGGGTTCCGATTTCTAACTGCACTCCAATTTTATGATGCACATATTTTTCTACGTTGGACCACTGGTCGCCCAATATTGGGATGCCTATCAGTGGCACCCCAGCTGTAAGAGCCTCGTCCGTTGACTGTAAACCTCCTTGCGTGATAAAAACTTTCACTTTGGGATGTCCTGCATGGGAATAACAATGGCATTCTAAACTTAGGAAAAATTTAAGAATACCTGCTTAATTGTTATTTTCGGTTTAAGCACAACTTATTTAAAGGTATCTTATTAATACTATGATACGTTATATACCTGAAACCTTGTTCGTAACTTGAAAAATGTCCTGTTGTAATTTTTTGTGCTATTTTGCTTATTTTTTTTTCTTTTGTTAAAGAACTTTGTTGCTGAAGCTACCATGTCGCTCCATTATGCACAAAAGTATTTATTTATACATGTCCTAAACGCGATCTTGTCTATTAAAAATAGCTTGTCAAGCTAGCTTATATGTATTGTACCTAATAAAAAAAATACTTACCTAATAAATCCGATTGTGGAAACCATTTTGAAATTCTGATGTTCTCCGTCTTTCCGGGTAATTTGTCTGTATTCCATTTCCAGAGAACATCGTAAGGCAATTCAGAGAAAGCTTTTATTATGGTTTGTACTTTTTCTTGAGGCAACACGTTGGTGTCAACATTCGTTCCAAAACTGATGTAAATTACTCCGTTTTTGGATGAATCTAGATATGTTTTCAAATCCTGGCAACAAATCTATTATACAATACAATACAATACAAATATTCTTTATTGAAAACCACAAAATAGTACAAAGAGATTACAGAAAACAGGTATGGTAGACAACAGGCGGTCTTATCGCTTAAAAGCGATCTCTTACAGACAACCAAAATACAGAAACCAAGATGAAGAAGCTAAATTAGGTGGCAGAAATGAACAGAAAGGAGAAACTTAAAATTAACAACAACTTAAATTAAATTAATAACTACAGATAAATATACTACATAAATAAACATATACCTACATGTACAATACATACACTACTTATAAAAAACATGAGTGAAAATGTCAAAAAGGCCACAGGTGAAAAGGATTTCAAAGGACTAGATATAACAGAGACAGTAAGAATCGAGATGGACCAAAGACAGAAATAAGTTATTAAGTTAGCGACAAGTAGTAAGCCTTAAGAAGATTTTTGAAAATATGCAGAGATTTCGCTTGCCTTAAAGCTAAAGGAAGTGAGTTCCACAAACGAATGGAGGATATAGTGAAGGAGTTATGATAGAATTTAGAGAGAATTTAGATTGTAGAGAATTATAATGAAACGAAGTCTTGTAAAGTCGTTAGTTATAAAATTTGCAAGTAAACAACGGCTGATACCGTTTTTGTGATCTTTGATTTGTTGGATTTGTTTCCGCTCTGAACGATATGCTTAAGTATCAAAGAAGGGAAACATTTCACGAAATTAAAATTATGAAGTAAGTTCATTAAATTTTCTCATAAAAAACATACTTAATTATAAAACCGCCTATGGCGGTACGATGTTTGCAAGGTGACTATTAAGCTAAAAGTGAATTGCCCTTAACGAAAATTTTAATGATCAAGAATTAGCAAATCTTCACAATAATACAGATAATTTGAAATATTGAATAAAAATGAACCAAAACTAACTAAACTTGTTTGACAATGGCCTTTGAGACAATTACAGTGAAAAAAACGGACAAATCCCGTACATATTCGTAAGTTATTTTTTTTCCACTATGACACGTCTTTTAATCTGTGTCCCCCGTTTAAGTTTAATAATCGATTATGTTTATGAAACAGGCGTGACTGTATGTATGTATGTATGAACATACCGTAGGTAATTCTTTTTGTGGCTTCTCGTGAAGTCCACCCATGTAAACCACTCCAGGTGGCACCGGGACGTTGCCCTTCCAAATAGGGCGCATGTTCAAAAACAACATATCAACGTTGTTCTGCAATTTACTCAATGGAGGCGTATCTTGGCCAAAAATCTTAGTCACAACAGCATTGTCCAAATCCTGCTGAGTCCCCCTGTAGTAGTTCATAATCGTTTGCACATTGTAAAATTGTGTAAACTTTTCCCAGAGTGATAGATTGTAGAGACGGGTATTTTGTCCTTCAGGATACAGCAAGGGATGTGACGGAGCACCTATTACGTCACAATTACCGTTTGAAGATCCACCGGGACTTACTAATATTACTGGTACGTTCCCTGCATGTGAAAAACCCAAAGTGAACCTCGGCCAAGCTTCTGCTAAAATCAGATCAAAGGTACTAATTTCATTTTTAATAATATCCTGCACTTCGGGAAGATTTGTTTGCTCTTCAAATATCTTCAGACCGACTGTAAAAAAAGTTCGCATCTGGTTGACAATATCATCTTTTTTACCCTTTAACATGTAATTCAATCCTTTCTTCCATAATTTGTAGGCCACATCATGAGTGTCGATTTCAGTTAAATTTTCTGGAGTCTGTCCTTTGGGATACTGAGGGTCTGTTGTGATGACTATGACTTCGTGCCCTCTCTTTACTAGTTCGTTTGTCAACGGCCTGAATACCACTTGATGGCTTATAGACGGCGTTGGGTACACAGCTAGAATTTTAGCCGCTTCGCTTTGATAAGGTGATATCGATGCCAGTGACACGACGAGACTTATTAGACAAGGCATGTTGAGCTACTCAAGTGAATTGTTTGATTGTCATATTTTATATATTCGACGATAAAGGTCGCAGCAACAAACTGTTATTGTTAGTTCAGTTGGCGTGACGTAGGATTATTATTTAATGTTACTAAGACTTTTGACAAAATAAATTTTGAATTATTTGAATCTAGTTTAAGTCATCCGGGCTTAACCTGACAGTTCTGTATATTTTGACACAACTTAATTGAGCCTGACACTAAAACTACGTACCGTGATAGTGGATGGTCAGTGCCTCCGAGTTAGTAAACTGTGTTAAATACTGAGTCAACAATTGTGTGAACGAGTCTTTACAAAGTGAGGTGATTGGTATGCTACCCTATTTTTGACAATAATAAAAATGCTGATGAAAACGAGGGTAGTTTTGAGCCGCCGTCAACTGCGCCTAGCAGCCGCGTGAGCAGAGCCGCGGCGCGCAGTTAGCGTTTCACTACCGGCGAAGCGTGTGCTCCCAGAGGCAGAACTGGACTGACATAAGTAAATGATCCGTATATTTATCTATGAAAATTGATAGATTTAGGAATAGCTTATATTATTATGTTCTTAATTATAAATAGTTTTCAACAGTCTGCTATTCGACTGGCCTCATTCAGTGATCAGGAGCTGTCCCCTAAGCCGTGGCCCTGTCCCAACTGAAAGGCGTGTAGATAATAGCGGCCAGTAATGGATTTACATACATATTATTCGGCTGGAATTGAGTCGGCAAAGAATTGTGCTATTTATTAATGTACTACTTAGTGTCTTTTCTTGAAAGTCGGTAATGCGAATATTGAGTTCTATATTTAAAAATATTTTTTTTTTTAAGATTCTGTTTCGGCGCTTTTTTGGCCTAGTTAATATGTATCTATTCAAAATAAGAGTTTTGTAGTACCAACAGTCTTTGAGCTAAGCCGCGGACAAACGGACGGACATATAGACAGATCAGATCAGGACTGGTTAGGTAGATAGGAGAATAACGATAGATTAATTTTCATTTATTTTAAGTCGGCGCATTTCTTTATTAAACAACCTATGAGCTTTTTGGTTTTAATCTGTTCGAGACATGTCTTATAAGGAATCGGACTACCTTATAAATTACTAGAAAAATTAACACCATCGCAGCCAATGCAATGCTTAGTACTAGTAGTGCTAGGTCCAGTTCGTAGTACTGCGCCCACGGCATGTTGGCGGCGGGCGCCCGCAGGTGCCGCGCGCCGCCGTGCCGCAGCACGTGCTCCGTCCACCACACCGTTCGTTCTAAAGGTGTCATGGGTTGGTCGCTCATAAGCTTCTTGAGAAGTGCTACGTTTTCCCGGAAGCTGTGGAAAAAATAGGTAGTAGTAGAAAAATATTGGCAGACCAGAGTTTACGCAGGCAGACATCCTCTTTATAGCTGACATGCATGAAAGTATGTTGACCCATTATGAAAATCGAACATAATTATAAACGGCACACTTACGCATTTTAGATGATAAATTAACAGGTTTAATGAAATTGTACTATAAAGTATAAGATAGGTATTAGTAATCGTATGCTGGCTGACCTATTGTTAAAGAAGTTCGATGCTAACTACTTATTATCGTAAGTCTCATTACGGTACAAGATGCCGAATGCCTGAGTGAAACCTATAGTAATATTTATTATTTGTGGTGAAACCGAGAACTTAAAACTATATGGCCTCTAGTTGATCGCACGTCTCAATGTAATGCAACTTGTACATTTTCACATGTTATTCTAAATTAGGCCTAATATTTTCTTCTGTTATTAATGTACTCTATGCCCTATGCCACTCGCATAAGCAAAACTAAATGCTCGTAATTTTACCTACGTGCCCTAATCTCAACTCTTGGGATTATAACCCATACATGTACCATTATGTCTGTCTTGATCACAACCACGACTGTGTCAATAAACATACAATCGTACTTAAACTGCACCTTAAAATAAAAAAAATATATACAGGGTTCGTTTAAATGAACATACCTTTGATCTCCAATAACAGTTTCGACAGCAGTCTTCAGTTTTTCCACTTCAAGTGTTCCGATTTCTAACTGCAATCCAATTTTGTGATGCACATATTTTTCTACGTTGAACCACTGGTCGCCCATCATTGGGATGCCTATCAGTGGCACCCCAGCTGTCAGAGCCTCGTCTGTTGATTGTAAACCTCCTTGCGTGATAAAAACTTTCACATTGGGATGTCCTGCATGGGAATAACAATGGCATTCTAAACTTAGGAAAAATTTAAGAATACCTGCTTAATTTTTATTTTCGGTTTAAACACAACTTATTTAAAGGTATCTTATTGATACTATGATACGTCCTATAGCTGAAACCTTGTTTGTAACTTGAAAAATGTCCTGTTGTAATTTTTTTTGTTATTTGCTTATTTTTTTTTAATTATTTTTATAATGAAATTACAATCAGATTCTTTGCTTCCTGTAAAATTGAAAAATACCTACTTAATTTTATTTTCGATTCAATCACAACTAATTTAAGTAAAGTAAGTAAGTAAACACTTTATTGTACAAATAAAAACAGGATTTAAACACAAGTTACAACAATCAAATTCGAGTACAAAGGCGGACTTATCCCTTTAATATGCTTATCCTTATCCTTTTCCCTTATTCATTATGTACTTATTAATATTATACTTCATATGCATGTCATGTCTTATTTGTGACTTGAAAATATCTCAAGTTCTTTGTTGTAATAAATTTTCTGTGTAATTTTACTTCTGTATTGTAATCAAATCAAAAATTTACGTACTCAATAAATCCGACTGTGGTAACCATTTTGAAATTCTGATGTTTTTCGTCTTTCCAGGTAATTCGTCTGCATTCCACTTCCAGAGAACATCGTAAGGTAATTCGGAGAAAGCTTTTATTATGGTTTGCACTTTATCTTGAGGCAACTCGTTGGTGTCAACATTTGTCCCAAAACTGATATAAATTACTCCGTTTATGGATGAATCAAGATAATTTTTCAAATCCTGGCAACAAATCAATCATACCTAATGAAACAAAATCTTGTTAGTTACAAAATTCATAAATCAAGAGCGGCTGAACTATTTTTTATGATCTTTTTTTTAAATAAATAAAAATATCATGGGACAATTAATTGAGTCCCTAACTAGGCAAAGCCTGTACCATGGGTATATATTGATAAATACATACTTATATACCTACTAGCTGTTATCCGCGACTTCGTCCTCGCAGAATTCGTTTATTGCTATACCGTGGAAAATAAGAATATTTTTTATATTATAAAAATACTGTCCATTATCCACATGGATGATGCAAATAATCTGAAATAAATTTTATATTATTATTATTTGTATGTCGCACCCATTCACAGGACAACAGTGTCCCGGAGCCGAAGCCAACGCGTAGAGGCCCTTTTGACAATTTAATGAAGAGTGAGGGATACATCGAGCGGACGCTGTCCCTGACCGCGCCATAGGGATACACTCAGAGACAGCACCCGCCAGGTGAAGGGACTATTGTAAATCGATGGGACCTAAAGTCTAATGGACCATGGGGAGGTAAATCATGGGCTAACTACTGGGATATTGATTGAGACCGCCGGAGGTCTACGAATTAAAATGTCTCAACGATATTGGTAGACGGTGACTCGCCTTCCGCTAGACGGGCCCCCGTATGAGCGACATATAAAATGGCCTAGGAGCAACGCCGGTGCGGAGGACTAAGGGTAGAGAGGTACCACTGGACTTAAAACGTATAGCCAACTCGCCACTTACGTTTCCACATCTACCCTCGAGCGTATAGCCGTTGACGACCGAATAGCCTAGTGGTTAAGGACCCTGACTATGAAGCTTGAGGTCCCGGGTTAGTATCCCGGTCGAGGCAGATGTTTGTATGATGAACACGAATGTTTGTTCTCGGGGCTTGGATGTTTAATATGTATATAAGTATGTATTTATCTGTATAAGTATGTTTATCCGTTGTCTAGTACTCATAGTACAGGCTTTGCCTAGTTTGGGACTAGGTCAATTGGTGTTAATTTGTCCCATGGTATTTATTTATTTATTTATTTAAAGCTCTCGCGACTCCACTCTGGCCGGCCGATTAAGGCAAGTCAGAGGTGGGGGTCCTGTCCTTCGTCAGTGCTCACTCCTCCCGGCCAACAAAGGCAAGGTGGAGATGAGGGACAGGGGCTTCCCCAGGAGCACTCCGGTACGTGGGGTCGCTACTCACAAACAGTTCGCCACAAGCTGCCCTTCGTTATTATTATTATTATGTATATTTATTTTAACGTCTTAGGGTAGGTTTTTACAATATTCATAGAAAAAGTAATAAAAAAATATTAATACAAAATATAAAAACATTATAAAAACCTAACCTAGAGTGCCGCCGGTAGCGAGGCGGGGCCTAAGCTACCGGTGGTCAGGGCGACAGAGAGAGGAACCTCCTGACTATCCGAGCCGTGTCCAGGAGTACCGCCTTCTGTATCTGACCCTTGACCCAACCACCTAGCGAGAGCCTTTTAAGGTGATGGTCAAGGCTCTTCGATATTAGACCGTTCGCCGAAACGACTATCGGGACAGTGATCGTCGAATCAACAGGCCACATGACGGTAACCTCGTGAGCCAAGTCAAGGTACTTGCTGACTTTGTCCTTCTCGGCCTTCACGAGATTCACGTCATGGGGGATCGTGATGTCGACGAGCACTGCCTGGCGCTTCGATCGATCTATCAGCACGATATCAGGTTAGGATATCAGGTCCTGTCCGTGATGATAGATCGATCCCAATAGAGCGTGACACGACCATTTTCAAGAACTGGTGCAGGTGTGTACTTGTAGTACGGCACTTCGAAGTCCACAAGACCGAATAAAAGAGCAAGTTGCTGGTGAATAATCCTGGCTACAAGGTTATGTCTGTGCAAGTACTCGCCATTAGCAAGATTAGAACAACCAGAGATAATATGCCTGAGTGACTCCCCGGGACGGCGGCATGCCCGACAGATGTCAACCGTACCGTCCTTCAGTATATACCTCCGGTAGTTATTAGTCATGATAAAGGAAAAAATCCCTAAGACTGCACACCTCACGGTTGTGGAGGTCCTGGGCATTTAAAAAGCCACGACCCCCACATTTCCGTGGAATGTACAGTCTCATAACAGACGAGCGCGGGTGTAGCATGCGATGCGTAGTGAGCAATGAACGAACCCTTCGATCCAGGGCATTCAGCTCAGTCTGATTCCACCTTAGTATGCCAAAGGAGTATATGAGCAGGGGCATCACCCAGGCGTTGAAGGCGCGCACCTTGTTGCCTCCCGACAAAAGACTATTGAGTACTTTTGCCAGGCGGCCAAAGAATCGCTCCCTCACCGTCCGTTTGATATCCCTACCTTCAATACCCAAGGACTGTGACATACCAAGTTATTTATAGGTTTCAGTTTCGGAGATAGATCTGAGGGACATTGTCTCAGAAAGTTGTAAATTCGGTGAATATATATATATATTGGCTTAAAAGATGATTTTTCCCGAACAATGCTATTTAACTTCCTCGCTACTTTATACGCTGGAGCACTCACGTATGAAACAACAGGGCGAACAGGAACACCATCCTTGTGAATTTTAGGTAAACCATATAAAATTGGTGCCTGCGGATTCATGGGAATCACATTGCTCCTCTTTTGTTCGGTGTCAAAGGTAAATGCAGAATTTTTCAGAAGGTTTTTTAGGTCTTTATGAAACGCGGCGGTGGGATCCCTACGTAAATTCAAAAAACCCTCTCCTTGAATGATGTCATTTACTTTATCATTATATTGACCCCTTTCTAAAACAACAATACAATTGCCCTTATCGGCCTTAGAAATTACCAAATCATTGTCATGGACCTTTTGCTGAATAGAACGTAATGAATGCAAGTCACCAACATCCGAAATACCCCCAGAAGAAGTTGTATTTTTTAATGAATTAGCAACCAAAACCTTAGTATCAAAGTCACCGCGATTACAAACAATCGCAACCTCAGAATCTACCGCCAAACCCTCCACTAATTTCTGACTAAATTTAGAGGGTAAGTTATATTTCAAACCTTTTTCCAATAACTGCACTTCACCTTCTACAAATTCGACATTAGTGAGATTTTTAACTCGAGGGTAGAAACCGTTACCGTTACTTGACTCACTATTATTGTTGTTCAAAAGAGACTGAGTTCCATTTCGCGTAAGCCTACGCAATTTATTAGTTTGGGTAACATACTTTTTATGTGCCCGCACCGAAGCAAAATATCTCGCCTTTTGGTCCAAAGTATCAAACTCAATATTATGCAATTTAAATACCAGTTCCGAATGTAGTACTCTAAGATGTAATTTTAAATTATCTCTAACACAAAACCAATGACGAGACTCCTCATTTAACCAAATCTTGCGAGCCTTATTTATTGCTATCGTAGCGGCCCTACTAGTGTTATTGCTATGTAAATTTATATAATTTGGTACAACATTTAAATGCTTACAACGTTGATTAAACCAAATGTTTTGAACAGCTAAACGGTGTTGTTTTGTTAACTTGATATATAAACGTGCCTGTACGGCTACGCTTGCCGATTTTAAATAATTTATTGAATCAGGCGTTACTTTGCGGAGGTCCATATTTATGAACTAAAAAACAATTACTTTGCTCACCCGCGACCACTAATGACAAATAGTTATATCTGTGCGGCAAATGTATGTTTCCATGCAACACCTCCACCTCCACTGCTACACGAATCAACACATGCCACACAGACCCAACTATCACCACCACCACTATACTAAACGCTGACGCGTTTCGGCACTCTCCACGAGGCCATTTACGAAGCACAACAACAACCGCTCAACATGCCACCACTTCCACTACTGACATATGTAAACCATGTACTGAACTTAGTTAATGACAAAAAACTGCACAAATCGAGCCCCAATTCAATGGCAATTAGAATTTATAATAAAATGAGTGACCAATTGAAAAAATAAGAAAATGATAATAAATTTAATAAGCAACTTAAACAACTCTTGATAAGAAAATGTTATTACTCGATTGAAGAATATTTTAATGATTGAACTACCTAGGTTATTATTTGATTACGAATGACATTTATACTGGTTTATATTCTGACATGATTCGTTATTTTAATTTTATTGACTCATTTTAGGCTAGTATGACATTGTAATATACATTTGGTTATTATTTATGATACTGAATTCCTTTCTATTGTAGTTTAATTGTAAGTGAAATTTAATAAATATATTTACATAATAAAAGCAATTTACAATGACATTAAATCTAAGCTTAAACTAAATAAACTACAACTTAAAACTAAATTAAATCTAAATAAGGCCCCCGTGGCATAGTGCCCAAAAGGCTGGCAGCGTTGCCTCGCTGAATAGCGATGCTGATTCTTTGAGAGAGAAAACTGCCAGCCCTTTGGTCACAAGTTGCATCAACTAAGCGCTTTTGTAATTGTAAGTTTAGTTTTTAATTTATTGTATATCTCTTTCTCAAAAATGCTGCGCCCTTCCGGGTTTCATATGTATGTTTGTATTGTACCTCTACATGTGAATTGCATCGAATAAATAAATAAATAAACATACCTTAGGTAAATCTTTTTGTGGCTTCTCGTGAAGTCCACCCATGAAAACCACTCCAGGTGGAACCGGAACGTTGCCTTTCCAAATAGGGCGCATGTTCAAAAATAGCATATCGACATTGTTCTTCAGTTCACTCAATGGAGGAGTATCTTGGCCAAAAATCTTTGCCAAAAGAGCATTTTCTAAATCCTGTCGAGTCCCCCTGTAGTAGTTGCTAATCATTTGCACATTGTAAAATTGTGTAAGCTCTTCCCAGAGTGATAGGTTGTAGAGACGGGTATTTCGTGCTTCAGGATACAGCAAGGGATGTGATGGAGCGCCTATCACGTCACAATTATCGTTTGAAGATCCACCGGGACTTACTAATATTACTGGTACTTTCACTGCATGTGAAAAACCCAAAATGAACCTCGGCCAAGCTTCTGCTAATATCAGATCAAAGGTACTAAATAGATTTTTAATAATATCCTGCACTTCTGGAAGATTTGTTAGCTCTTCAAATATCTTCAGACCGGCTGTAAAAAAAGCTCGCATGTGGTTGAAAATGTCATCTTTTTCACCCTTTGACACATAATCCAATTCTTTCTTCCATAATTTGTAGGACATATGAGTGTCGATTTCAATTAAATTTTCTGGAGTCTGTCCTTTGCGATACTCAGGGTCTGTTGTGATGACCACGACTTGGTGTCCTCTCTTTACTAGTTCGTTTGTCAACGGCCTGAATACCACTTGATGGCTTATAGACGGCGTTGGGTACACAGCTAGAATTCTAGCCGCTTCGCCTTGATAAGATAAAATCAATGCTAGTGACACGACGAGAGTTATTATAAGAGTCATGTTGACTTTTAACATGAAACTATCGTGATCGTTTGTGAGCTACTCGAGGAAACTGATCGGTAGTCTTTTATATAATGTGAGGGGCAAGGTTACAGCAGCTGACTGTTTTATTGTGGATTCAGTTGGCATGACGTGTCATGTTTAAGTAGACTGACGGGATTATTATTAAACTTTACATGGTGTAAAATGTGTCTGCTTTATCATTATGAAAATTATTTTGAATCCATAATCCAATCCATATTCAGTAAATTAAACTTTACGTTTTTACATTGCGTAGCATAGGCCATAATAATTGAAAAATAATTAAAAATAATAATCTTCTTTATACCTAATGTTTCTCTTAGGAAAACTTACTACAAGTACCAAGGTTTACCGTTGAATCGCCGACAAACTTTTCATTGAATGTCAGTTCAAAGTTAACACTTCTTATATTTTTATTTCTTGGAACGATTAAATTAATCGCAGATTATGATATCGTATTGCGTTCCAAAACACGCATTGCCGATGTGGGTGCCAAGACTGCCAGGCTGAAATGGGACTGGGCAGACCACGTCAGCCGCATGTATCCACACTATCCCGCATGTATCCGCATGTATCGCCTGAGTTGCCACAGAGTGGATGCCACAGGATGGATGGCGGCGACGGGGCAGGCCTAGACGGTGGCGGGATGATCTGGATGTCGTTCTTAACGATTGGCTTGAAACCGCTAAAGATTGAGACGCGTGGAGACCATGGGAGGAGGCCTTTGCCCAGCAGTGGGACACATCACCAGGCTTATAATAATAATAAAAATATAGAATATTATTAATTTCCTAAAATTTCCTTACTTCTTTTTTTATTCCTTTAAATAAAGAAACACTAATAATTATCAATAATGAGCAAGACTTTCCGTGTTGTCATAAAAAAAACTTCAAGAGAAATTATAGGAACTGAGTATTCTAAGAATCGTTTTCAATTGAATGAAATTCGATGGAAAGTTTGTCGGCGATTCAAGGGGATATAATAAGTGCATGCAGGCCTGATTATTTGATCTAAAATTTTCAGCGTGCTGCCTCTACGTTCCAGAGAAAAATGGTCTTGACAGACTGCGGACAAACCGACAAACGGACAACAAAGTTATCCTATAAGCGATCCTATTTTTCCTTTTAAGGTACTGATCCCTGAAGAAAAGTGTTAGTTACAGAACGCGCTGTGCGAGTCCGACTCGCACTTGGCCGGTTTTGTAAGCTTTATTCGCTAACGAAAGGAGTTATTAGATAGCAGATAGGATGTGTTAGGTGTCTAAAGTGACAGCCCATACATTTTTTTTTATTTTTAAGGTGTGCCATTAATTATTATCCCATTAAGGGTGGGACATTTAAAAAATCCCAGCACACAGTGGTCAGAAGATCAAATAACAAATTCAGATTTGCAAAGTTGGTTCAACTTGTTAAAATTTAAAATGACGATTATTTCGTGGAAGAACCTAGTAAATGATAATGTTGTTGTTACCTACAATAACAGTGATATCAGGAGCTCCGTCACCGAAACTATAGGATATCCGAAATAAACATCTACCCGTAATCGTAACCGAATCCGTTATAAAAGTTTTGAATAGTTACGGATTGGAGGGAAGTCTAGATGAGACACACTATGATAGGTTTTTGTTTCAATAATATCTGATCTAATCATCTACCTATTTGCATTTCACTTTCCCATCTTTTGCGTAACAGTATCTTAAACCTGTATAATAGTAATCCTGTATCAGATCCATGTCCAGATGCGTAATTTTATATCCTTTCATCCTCACCAGCTTTTTTACGTCACACTGATGGACACAGGCCTCCTCTAAGGATGAGAGGGCTTGGGCTATATTATAGTTAATTTGCAATAATAAATCAATACGGAATACACGCGGAACTTCACACACATCATTGAATTGCTTCGCAGGAGTGTGCAGGTTTCCGCACGATATTTTCCTTTACCGAAAAGCTCATGGTAAATTACAAAATGTAATTCCGCACATCAATTCTGAAAAACTCAGAGAAATCATATTTCGTCAACAACTTCAAAACTTTTATCTTATTACCATAAAAAGTGATCTTATAGTTAGGTACTTGGCAGCGAATAAGACCTCGTGATTCTCAGTGGACTCTGTCAAGCCACAAAATAATGCTTAGTGAGATCAGAACCAGATAACAGTCTGCTTTATAATCTATTATGTTTATTGCGTTACATAATCAAAAAATACTGACATAAAAATAATAATTAAGGAACTGTAAGTTTTTAAACCATTCGCTAGCGCAAGTCCTTTCAGTTAACCGATGTCTAAGATATCTGGGATAATTTAAACCCCAACAGTTTTATTTCTCAAAAACTGTTAAACCAATTCCGATATAACTTAGTTAAGAACCATCTCGATTGAACAAGCATTCGATAGTAAAACACCGCCTCCAAATAAATATATCCGTTTCCGGAGCAATAATGCCGTAGAATAAGAATAAGAATAAGAAAACTTTATTTCGCAACAACAATACAGTAATACTCGTATACAGTTAACTTAAAATTAAATTAAATATAAGTACTTAGTTGCGAAAAAAAAAATCCACTCAGCATTCGTCGGGTCACTAAAGGTGGCTCGACGCTGATATTATGTGGATCCTGGTTGGCATGTGATACAGAGCCGCACGACACGCAGCGTCGCAAGCCCACGCTAACACACTACATACTCCAAATATACAGCTCACTCAAACAGTACCCACCCAAACAGAAGTATTGCCAACAACATCCATCACCTGTAACCCCAACCAGTAACGAGGGCCCACTGTCCCCCCACACATACAACCTTCCACGACATCCCACACAGAAGCGCTAAACTGGGTTGATTTGCAAATCTAATAAATGGTTTCGAAGGTCTTTCTTGAATTTACATAACGATCCCACGTTCCTGATTGGTGGCGGGATGTTGTTCCAGCATTTCGTGGCGGCATATTTAAAGCTACCACGAAATGAAGCGCCCTATGTCGCGGTCTTTCGGTCTAAATTATTCCGAATAAAAGAGTAGCGAGGTGCAGCGTTCGACGAGCCTCCATTTTAAGAAGTTTGCCCCTGTTAAGGAAGGGAGTCACGCGAGATCGAAATGGAATGTCAAAACAGAATCTGGCACAGGCGTTTTGCAGGCGCTGGATCGTTTTCTTAGTGCGGGACAAAAGACAATCATGAAATACTATGTCGGCATAACTGAGTTTTGATAGAATAAGAGAGTCACACAATTTAACTCTTAGATCAACACTCAGGTGGTCTCGAACTCGATACAGTACTTTCAGACGGTAAAAACAGTTACGTACAATTTCACAGACATGATTCTCAAAATGCAGCAATCCGTCAATGAGAACTCCCAGATTTCTGGCTTCAGTAACGTAGCTCAGGCAATCATTTGCTATACACACACGCGGGTTCTGCGTCATAATTGCTGAAATGAGTTGTCTTGTGCCCCAGACAGCCACACAGATAGATACACAGCCACATTTTAAACTTATAACCCCTCTTTTTGCATCGGACTTTTGACCAACACCAACCACCAGACCTCACAGTTAAGGGTCGTGAAACATACTTAGTCGTAATTGAAAAATCGTCACCCATAAGCAGAATGGGACCCACCCCATTGGATTTAATAAGGCCGCCTCCTCCTAAATTGGTTTTCTATGTCACACTTCCTTCTGAAATCGCCCGCTGAATTCAAATAGCGGGGGATGGCTTCACAATAGTATTAATTTCGGTTCGGTGAAGACAGAAATACCTAAACCTAAGTAAAATAGGAAATAAAATAAATGAGCGTTGAAGGCACTTGGTGGATCCAGGCCCGTATTTCACCATTTACAATTGTCAGTTTTATATGACACTTCGAACTAAATACATTTCTGTGATAATATGAAGCGCGCTAAAACAAAAGCTCTTCAAGTCAGCAATTGACACCAAATTGTCATAAAAAACTGACATTTGTAAACTTGGTGAAATAAGGACCAGCAAATGTCTGTGTGTCAGCGTAGATGCACCTATAGTATGATGGTGGTAGCGATAGTCTAGTCTATGTGACATGTGTTGATTTGTGTGTTAGTGGCGCTAAATTAAAACATATGTTATTTATATTGGTCACATAGACGTAGCTGTCTTACACGTGTGGTTGCGGGGACAGTAAATTAATTGCTTTTAATTAATTAAAGAGTGATGATGAATGATTGATGTGTGTGAAGTTTCCAATCCGCACTGGGCCCGCGTGGGAACTATAGCCCAAGCCCTCTCATTCTGAGAAGAGGCCTTGCCCAGCAGAGGGACGTAAAAAAGGCTGGTGATGATGATGATGAATTAAAGAAGAAAATTATCAAAAAAATACTCATTGCAAAGATCACAACATTACATTGATGTTCATTAGACATTAACAAAATAAGTCTTGCCAACTTTCAGGGTCAACTTAATCTTTCCGTGTAAACTCAGTAAAAATAAAAACTAATCCAAATGTGGTATTTTTCATAAAGATAAAACGCAACCTCAGTAACTTCCCCCTGAAATTTCCCAAGTAATTACACCGGGATTTTTCTTCACCCCCAGACACGAAATCATATTTCCCCTTCATAAATCGGTCCATATGCTCGCCGCCATTTTTGTATCCGATATAGGTACGTGTGCCTGTACCAAAGATTAAACATTTCTGGGGAATATTCGACAGTGTTTTTTTTATTGAAGTGTGCTCTAAGGTTTGAGGCGTAGGTTAAAAGTAAGGTTTTTCATGTAAATTTTTAAAATACGCTCGAAATATTTTATTCTACACGACAAGGAAGGCAAACGAGCAAGTCGGTTACCTGATGGGAAGTGATCACCACTGCCCATAGACACATAGACTTTTTGCGGGTGGTAGGACCTTGTGCGAGGTCCGTCCGGATCGATACAGCCATTTTACTCGTTAATCCTGCCGCTAAGCAGCAGTGCTTGCACTGTTGTGTTCAGGTGTAGAGTGGAGAATAAGACAGCCGGTGTAATCACGGGCACAAGAACCATCTCCATTAAACTAGCTTTCGAACAAAAAAAACCGCATTGAAGTCGGTCCATACCCTTGCGAGCTACGATGCCACAGACAGATACACAGCCACACAGATATACAGATATACAGATACACAGGTACACAGATACACAGATCAAACTTATAACACCCCTCTTTTTCGTCGGGGGTTAAATATTCGTATTAGACACTTGTTTTCCGAAAAGAGTATCCTTTTTGTTTTAATCTTTGCGTATGGGGGTTGAGGGGTGATTCGGAAATCTAAGAATCATATGCATTTCCTTTAACACGATGTGCCGCGAATCCCAAATCCCGTACGTGACGCATATCGTGTTCCCCGGGACTTTCGTACCGCAAAGCGACAAAGGATGGTTCCGAGTTTATCGCTGAAAAACTGCTACTTATGTATATGGATGTACGAGTTACAATCGGAAAGGTTAAAACGTAAAGCAACTCTTGTCTAAGGTCCGTCCAGTGGGTCAAGCACGACTTGTCGAATCCTGCGTAACGTTACGGTTATCGTATCGAGATCGAGAAACCTCATACTAAAATTTAGTTCCAAATACGCTCACGGCGGGCGCTCTTCCAAACGTCATACAGACTCGACAACGTTTACTATTAGATTTTACGTGACGCAGGATTCGAAACGTCGTGCTCGACCCTCAGATCGCTACCGTCTTACTGCTAACCCAACCCGTAAGCAGTTTATAAATTGCATCATCTGCGTTGATCTTTGTTTCTTCATAATTGCCTGGAAGAGATCGTTCCGTAGCGATAAGGCCGCTTATTGCTGCCATGTATTCTATTGTACCTTTATTCTGTTTTGTTTGTTAATTTGGGGTTCAGTTCAATGAAGACTTCTTATACTTATTGTGAACGAGCACGGACCAACCATCCTCTGGACACCAAATGTCAGGGCGAACGTTTCCGAAACGCATTATGCTCATTTGCACCTATAAATCTCTCTAGCCACCAATCGCGGCTCACTTTCGATCAGACGACAAGCGAGATGACAAGCTATGAACCAATCACGACGCATTCCCCCGGCCCACTCACCGCGGCTTTTATCGTGACGACTTTTCAAGTAAATTATAGAAGATGCGGTGTCCAGAGGGTGGTTGATCCGCGTGTACGAGAGTACATAAAGGTATGTCAAAATTTATGATGCATGCAGAAATATCCTAATATTTTAAGGCGAAAACGTTTTTAGGTTTTCGGGCTGGGATATGCCAATTACATGTTGGAGCGATGGCTTATAAACAAAGCACGCTCGGCATGGTGAGCCAAAAAAAAATACTGGCGAATTTATTTAAAAGAATTCAATCTTAAAAAACATTGTGTATGAGTTTCATGAGACTTGCACTACTTTTCCCTAGCTCAAGCCAAAGACCTCAGCTTGTTGAAGTTGTTGTAGCTAGAGCACCGGTCATTGACACTTCAGACCTAGATCTAGAAACTCCGGTTCTAAGTTAGATATGAGTTCTATTCAATGGGCTAAGATCTAAGTTTGTGGGTGTAAAGCTTAGTAAATGAACGTGTTGTTCAAAACAAGATTTAACAAGATAACTCGAAACTGAACTTTGTTCGTGGCTTTGGAAGTGTGGGAGTATTTCCTTAAGTTTTCTGCAATGAGGTGACTTACTTATTTATTAATTTTATAATGTATTGTTTATATCCGCGCAGAGGCGGAGCATGCCCCCAGGAACAACACTGGTTTCCATAGCACTTGGACGAAGAATATTATACTAACGTAAATAGAAACGACACTTTTGCATGTGTGCATTAAACGACCATGCGAGCGGGGGAGAGTGCGGGGGGCACGGGGTGTGAAAAGGTGGGCCGCGGTCGCCAAGACGCGGCTAGAGGGCTTCAGCACATGTAGCACGGCGCGCCATTTTGTCGCTTGTCGCGCAGTGCGTCCCTTTCATAGTGATCGGAATCAGTGAAGGACGCACTGAGCGACAAGCGACAAAATGGCGCCCGCGCCAGCCCCCCAGGACGACCTAGCGCATACGAATGCGCTTTCGTACAGCTCTCGATCGACCGACGACGGCCGCGAAAACCTCTATTCATAATAATAATAGTTATTTGTTATACAAGGTGCAAAGTTGTATTTTACCTGCGAGTGTGGAATTGAAACACAAGCAAGCGAAAGGATTCTATAGTTGAACCACGAGCGAAGCGAGCGGTTCTAAAATAAAATCC
Organism: Clepsis dumicolana; assembly: GCA_963691665.1. Lineage (NCBI taxonomy): Eukaryota > Metazoa > Arthropoda > Insecta > Lepidoptera > Tortricidae > Clepsis > Clepsis dumicolana. The sequence continues at coordinate 7,360,509 of OY829527.1, read as the reverse complement.
TGAGCGTAGCGAGTGTTTCAACACACGAGAAGTAAAATACATTTGCACCCATGTGTCACACAAAACTTTTCTCCTCACTGTAGTGAGGAAAGCGCAACATGCAAAAAAAACAGCTCATAAAAATTAATCTTCGTCCCTGGAATCACAATTTTTTTTAAGATAATAATGTCTTAATAAAATTTTTGCTATTTTAAGGCGACTTGAAATCATGAAATAAAGTTAAATTTGGTATTTTTTATTAAATTCTCAAACCATTTATCAATTATTTAATGATAATTAATATCGAACGAACCATTAATATGAGTGTTTTACGTTTTGTTATCTCTCAAAAGCTACTTAAGCACACTCCACTCCAAGCTCAAATTACTTTCCCCACTAGTGGATAAAATGCGGTTTTACCTCTTGTATTGAAGGATAAAAGACGGCTTTCCGAGGTAGTGAGGGGAAAAGACTATTTTTGTCACAAACATTAGGAAGCAGCTTGTTGGCCGAGATGCCGCATGTACCTTCGAAATGCTTTGCAAATGCTTCCGTTTACATTTTTTGAGAAAACTGTTAGTATGATTTCGGATGTTCGGGATAGTTAAAAAACATAAAATGTTTAAAATAATGATCTGATCTTTTTGTATTTTTCGCATTTATTTTTGCGGTTTTCCCGTGAATATCAACTATACTTTTAAAATACTTACTAAAACATGAATAAGTAGAAAAAAAAACAGAAAAATGCCTACCCCGGTAATCGAACCCGGATCCTCGATATTCCGTGTCGCTTGTTGCTATATTTGGTGTAAGGGAACGCGACAAATTTAAAAACCGGCCAAGTGCGAATCGGACTCGCGCACGAGGGTTCCGTAAAAAGATTTTAACACTTTTCCCCAGTGTTTTAAGAAGTCCAGTGTTAGCAGGGTACGCAGTGTGGGGTCAACTTAAATTGGTCTGCGAAATCTACAGACAGACGTAAAAATTTAAGATTTGGAGACTTTTTGGAGTGGTTGTGCTATAAGAGCTAACTTCATACCAAATTTCAAGTTTCTAGGACAACTTGAAGTACCCTTTAGGTTTTCTCAGTACGGGGCGATTTGTATGGAAACCACATTATTAATGACTGTATCTTTTGATTGCGTTCACTTGGAAGGTTGATTTTTTCACAGCTTCTAGGGACCGCAGGCTTGAGTATGTGATATTAATTTCAGCATGTTACCTCCACGTGTTCCAGAGAAAAAGGGTCTTGACAGACAGACAGACAGACGGACAACAAAGTGATCCTATAAGGGTTCCGTTTTTTCCTTTTGAGGTACGGAACCCTAAAAATTTAAGTTTTTATGGTTATTGCTACCACAAATACGAGTATACGAGTGTATTCCTTAAGCATCATAGTCTTACGAAAATGTTTGACTCTGAAAACATAGTCAGCTGTGGTGTGACTAAAATACATTCAGTGCTGAATGCTACTACAATCAGGAACATCACTTGACTGCATTTCACATCCAAGCCAGACGGCGCAGAGTTTCGCCATGTTTGTTTTAGGGTTGCCAGAGTTAACTGAAATACCAAAATAGAAGCCGACGTTATAGTCGTCCCACGATAACTTGCATAAGATATTAATTGGCAACCCAGAAAAATCACGCTGTGGTCATACTTTTTTCATGTCACTCAGACATTTCTTTATTTATAAACAATAATAACAGTAGTAATCAAAAGTTGCTGTTTTCTTTTAAATATATGGTTCTGTCCATTAGAGGACAATTTTGCCAGTGCTTAGTAGGTTTTGCCGTTGTACGGTAAAAAAAATCTAGAAAACGAAATATGTGAGGTATTTTAATGGTGGATGGTGGATGAACGATGACCTGTTTATGTTAAGTCTAATCAAAAGTTCAACACGTGTTGTTTGACTATAAATCAGTGTTGCCATAAACAAACTTTAGATTTCTACTGTGGTCAGTTCGTTGCAGAGTTATCGTGGGACGACTATATATTTTAGGGAGAGCGGAGACATCCTGTAGATGTGGAGGCTAGAGATCTAGAAGAAGAGAAATCGAGCTAAACTTGTGAGCATTTAAATTGGGATTTGGAAATAAAATGAGGGCTATAGGGAGATGAAAATTTCATCATCATCAACAGATTATTTCAGTCCCACTGCTGGGCACAGGCCTCTTCTCAGAATGAGAGGGCTTCGGCTATAGTTCCCACGCGGGCCCAGTGCGGATTGGCAACTTCACACACACCATTGAATTGCTTCGCAGGAGTGTGCAGTTTTCCTCACGATGTTTTCCTTCACCGAAAAGCTCATGATAAATTACAAATGTAATTTTGCATATAAATTCCGAAAAACTCAGAGAGGTGCGAGCCGGGGTTTGAACCCTCGACCCTCTGCTTCAGAGGCGTTAGGTCAAACCACTAGGCTATCACGGCTTTTTTTTATGAAAATTTAAAACACGCTAAAATCGCTCATGCCGGTCGATAGAGGTCTATCTGTCAATTTCCACAAACATAATGCAGTAGCTTGTCCCTCATTGGTGGAAAATGACAAATAGACCTCTATCTCTGTGTTTTCGATAGATATTTTTGGACAAATGAAATTCGATTACCGGTTTTTTTAATCGTCCCACGAAAACTCTGCATAAGATATTAATTGGCAACCCAGAAAAATCACGCTGTGGTAATACATTTTTCATGTCACTCAGACATTTCTTTAATTAAAAATAATAATGCTAGTAGGTAATAATCAAAAGCTGATGTTGTTTTTATTTTAAAATATGGCTCTGTGCAGTGGAGGACAACTTTGCCAGTGTTTAGTAGGTTTTGCCGTTGTATGGTAAAAAAAATCTAGAAACCGAAATATGAGGCATTTTAATGTTGGATAGTGAATGAACGATGACCTGTTTATGTTTAGTCTAATCAAAAGTTCAAAACGTGTTGTTTGACTATAAATCAGTGTTGCCATAAACAAACCTTAGATTTCTACTGCTGTCAGTTCGTTGCAGAGTTATCGTGGGACGACAATAATGCTTCAGATAGGTACCTAACCCGATCAAATTTGCTATTGGGTTTTTTGGCACGAAAAAATTTATCTAGCCAGGCCTCATCTATGGGAATACTTACTTGGTTCTATCTGAGGAAATTTCCTCGCTCAGTACCTACCTAGATACACTTCAACATTTCCCTCTTTTTCATACCGATATCAACATATACGAAAAGAAGAAGACTATGAAATCATTTGATAGCTCAGCTTAGCCTACGAGAATATCTAATGAAAACCGGACTACGTAACTCTCCATTAGGTAGAAGTAGTAAAGCAGCCATAACGAATGTTTCCCAAATGTGAACATCTGGCAGCCCTGCCTTGTACATTTCCCAAACTAGCTAACAGGAAGACTTTATTAACTAAGTTGGGTGTAATATCTTTATTGTCAACGGGAACTTTGGCTATTTGCGACCTACCTACTTACTTTAATTTCCTTTGCACGGCGAATCGTTTTTTAGGGTCACGTACCTGAAAAGGAAAAACGGAACCCTTACAGGATCACTTTGTTGTCCGTCTGTCTGTCTGTCAAGACCCTTTTTCTCTGTGGTAGTAGCAAGCTGAAATTAACGTCAAATACTCAAACCTGCAGCTCCTTGAAGCGGTAAAAAAAAATCAAGCTTTTAAGTCACTGCAATCTGATAACCTTTAAAAAACGACTGAAACACCTGTTTATTTGTTTTTTTTTTTTAATTGCATTCACGAAGTTTCATGATAGTAATAGTAACATAAAAAATAACTATTAATTTAGTGTACGTAGTGTACCTACTGTGGTGTAAACAATGTGTGCGTTAATTGTTTTTAGTTCACGTGGATATGGATTATTCAATTATTTTAATCTAGAGCAATTTATTATCAAAATAAGCTAAGCGAATCCCTGATAAAGAAAGAAAGAAAGAAAGAAAGAAACAAAACCTTTATTCGTGACATTAATACGAGGTAACAAGGACAAAAGACACAGAATAAAAATTGTCACGAACTGGTTCCAACTCAGCGTGATGTTGGCCTTGTAGCCAGCGCTGGTCTTCCGTTGAAACCACCAGGTGATCTAGTACATCATACAAAATGTGAGGCCGACATTATATTACTACAGTAATTTATACATAAAAGGAATATAAAACAAATATACAAAGAAGATATAGATTAAATAAGGTTGAAATTCTTGAAAATCCATATTAATATTAACTTCCATTTAAAGTTGATGAGCTCGAAATTAATTATTTTCCGCAAAAATAATTATTGTGGGGAGATTGCGAGAACGCAGAAGGTCAGCTCGTGAATTACAAAATTTTGAATATGGCATTAAATTCATATTTAATCACTAGCTTTTGCCCGCGACTTAGTCCGCGTAGATGTCAGTTATCGTTATCCCGCGGGAACCATACAATTTTCCCGAATAAACAGTAGCCTATGTTATTAGTCAATATACAAACTATGTTCTTACTAAATTTCATCTAGATTGGTGCAGCGGTTTTTCCGTGAAGAGGTAACAGACAAAGAGATAGAGTCAGAGAGACGGAGTTACTTTCGCATTTATAATATTAGTTAGGATTCAAAATCCATTGTACCTAATTACTATCGCCATACCTCCCATGGACCATAACAAGTAGGTATTGTTTGTTGTATTATTTAGTTGCTTTCGCATTTATAATATTAGTTAGGATTCAAAATCCATTGTACCTAATTACTATCGCCATACCTCCCATGGACCATAACAAGTAGGTATTGTTTGTTGTATTATTTAGTTGCTTTCGCATTTATAATATTAGTTAGGATTCAAAATCCATTGTACCTAATTACTATCGCCATACCTCCCATGGACCATAACAAGTAGGTATTGTTTGTTGTATTATTTAGTTGCTTTCGCATTTATAATATTAGTTAGGATTCAAAATCCATTGTACCTAATTACTATCGCCATACCTCCCATGGACCATAACAAGTAGGTATTGTTTGTTGTATTATTTTACTTTACTCAAGGTCCTACCCTACCACACGCAAACATACGAGTAAGACATTGTGATCCATCAGTTGCTTAATCTCAAATTAAAATAAGGTAGTGGTCGGAAGCCTTTGGCTGCTGACCGATCCCAAGAGTAATCCACTCACAGCGCTACTATGCACACACACTCACACACACATACACGTATGTGTACGAAGAGTGTGTATACACTCTTCGTTGAATATGTTACTATTATTATTTACCTTATTGTAATACAACATCAATTAGTGTCTCCTTTTCTTTCAAGCCGTACTGTTTAAGTTTAATTAAGTATTTTATGACTCCCACGATACAGGCTTAGTCTAGTGTGGGTGTAGCCGAATTATTGTCAAAGTTGTTCCTTTTAGGGTTCCGTAGCTCAAAAAGTAAAAACGGAACCCTTATGAGATCACTTTGTTGTCTGTCTGTCTATCTGTCGGTCAAGACCCTTTTTCTCTGGAACGCGTGGAGGTAGCATGCTGAAATTAATATCAAATACTCAAACCTGCGATCCCTTGGAGCTGTGAAAAAATCAACCTTCTAAGTCAAAGCAATCAAAAGATACAGTCATTAGTAAGGCTATTTCCATTCAAATTGACGAAATCCGAAAACCTAAAGGGTCCAGCTGTCCTAGAAACTTGAAATTTAATAACCAAAGCAAGTAGAGTGTGAATTTCAGCTCGCTACCTCAACTTTTTCTCCACAATATGGGTGTCCGAAAAAATCCGAGTCATTGTTCCCGACTCGACCCTACACTTAAAAAAAATTTAACAGATTCAGAGTACGGTGCAGTAACGCGTACCATACTATACTGCGGTGTTGTGCGTCTGGCATGTTCGATGTGAATATAGAGTAGACAGCTTCTTTGCTCATAGTGAAATAAAAACGGAAGAAGGACTACGAATTAGTCCGAAACATGTCGGGCTAAACTCGACTTATATACGTGAGTGATCCGTTTTTATTTCACTATGATTGAGTCTCATGGTAGTTTCATGTTAAAAGCTTCTTTGCTGTCATAAGAAAGAGGCACAGGTCTTTTGTCGCGAGGGTGAATGAATCGGTATCGGCACGACATGTATTGTGACTTAAATAGCAAAATCTCGATTCTACGCCTATAGGATCGATTGTTTAGGTTAAGTGATAGGTTATTAAGACTTAATTTAATTTAATTTAATTTTAATTGAATTGAATTTGTTACTGTAATGTATTAATTCTATGGGTTCATTTAATGCCTAAATAAAAACTTTTTTTTTTACACGACGAGGAAGGTAAACGAGCAAATGAATCACATGATGGTTAGTGATCACTACTGCCCATAGACACCCGCAACCCCGGAGGGCTTCATCATCATCACTAGCCTATTTACGTCCCACTGCTGGGTACAGGCCGCCTCTCGGAATGAGAGGGTTTGGGCTATATTTCCCACGCGGGCCCAATGCTGATTGGGAACTTCACACACATCATTGAAGGGTCTTAAATAATTAATTAGGTACATTATAAAATTTAAAATACTAACCTAAACCTAAACTAAGGATAAAAAATCTCTCCTAGATCGCCGCCAAAGGGAAGGGTGTCCAGAAGGCTGGCAGCATTGCCACGTTGTATGGCAATGCTGATTCGCTGAGCGAAGTATTAGCCAGCCCTCTGGACACTGGAGGCCTTTATAAGGCGCGCCGCGAGATCTTTATACAAATGGCGCGCGCTAGGCCCCCAAGGCCCCAGAGTTTCGACCCCATGGTTGAAGGGTTTACTATTACGTATTAAAATGTAACCGCCTCCAATAACTCCGACATCTCACTCATCACATAATGCGACAATCACGCGAAAACCTCCCGCTTCAAGAGCTCATTAATGCGGCAGCGGCACAAGCCAAAGTCGCCGTGGCCGTTACTATTAAAAAGTAGATTAATTTTCTGTTAATAATTTATTTTTAATACAAGCTTTATTGCAGACGGTACTTTTATTTATCTGTACTTGTACCGTCACCCAAATGCACATCCATGTCAAATTTCCAGTCGATGCCATCAACCATTGAAGAGTTTCCTCCTTTGGAGGTGATCCTGACCGCACCACCAGGATTTCACTACTATACTCGTAGATTACTGTATTGTCACCGGATTGTCATTTTTTTCTTATTATTATTCACATAAGTATGCCAAATTTCAATTTTATCGCAGCCAGATATAATTCACTGCATTACTGACTGTAAGGAAGAAAATAGAAAGTTGCCGGAGGCCTGGAATAATGCAAGATCTGACTCACCAAATTCGACGAGCTGATGGTTTCCTGGGGGCCTCCGTCTGTATCTCCATAGGTTTCTGGCTGAACTGGTCAGGGATTTAAACACTGTGGTGCTAATGAAAGGTTTTCAGGTGAAATTATATCGAAAAATAGGGATTGATTTCTAGTAACGTGCGTGCCGCCGTTCGAAGTTGCGAATAAGAAGTTCTGAACGCTGTCGTAGGTGGGCAGCACTGTCGCGTCGCTTCGTTCGGAAATCAGATATGTATCATTCCAGTAACAATTTGAGAATAACGTTTAGAAATGACAAATAAAATTGTATGTGCTAGACGATGCGAAAGAAATAAAGAAAGTTAGAATATAGGAAAGTTAGAATATAAGAAACACTGACCTCACACACCACCACACAAGGAGGTTAAAAATATCAACCCGCATGAAATAACAGATTTTATGCCCCACATAAACGTGACCGAGACAATAACAGTAATAGGAGTTTTTCCTGTAGCAGATTGGGAAAGCAATATATTATGAGAACAAACAGGAAGGGGGTGTTTAATAGAACGAGCAGATAAGAAATTACGGATTACAACAATACAATACAATACACGACTTTTACGAATGCTGCGTAACGTAAAATCGAGTAGTAAACGTTGTCGAGTTTGTAAGACGTTTGTAACAGCGCCCGCCAGTGAGCGTATTTTGAACAAAAATTTAGTATGAGGTTTCTCGATCTCGATACGATAACCGTAAAGTTACGCAGCATTCGTAAAGTCGTGCTCGACCCTCTGTATGAATACGAATATTAAGTATATTATTGTAAAGGTTGTTCGGGGAAATGTGACCAAAATCAACATAGAACCATAACAAGATAGAAGGAAAGAATCCATTGATTTGTATGGGAACCGAGCGTGTAGCATTTTGCGTAGGTATTTTGACGTCAGGAGTGAAATTTACCTTGATTAACAGCTCCAACATTTGTGGTGGTGTTTGAACAGTTAATTGGTCCATGGGGTCCCGGCGCTTACAAGCTTATTTCAGAGTTGCAAAAGCGCTTGGTCGATGCAACTTGTGACCAAAAGGCTGGCAGTTTGTTCTCTCAAATAATCAGCATCGCTATTCAGCGTGGCAACGCTGCCAGCCTTTTGGGCACCACGCCACGGGATCCTTATTTAGATTCAATTTAGTTTTAAGTTTTAGGTTAATTAGTTTTAGCTTGGACTTAATTTCACTGTAAATTGCTTTTGTTATGTAAATAAATATTTGAGTTAATTGTAGAATAACAGGTTCTTTTTTAAAGCCTAACGTCGCACGCGGAAAGCGGTCGGAAGCTGGAACGCGTAATGAGGTCCTCACTCAGCCTTTATTATCGACACGCGAGGTACATATACTCTTTCCTTCTTTTCAGATATAGGTCTGTAGCGTAAAAAGCAGTGTTTATTTTTTAATTTTAAGCTGGTTCGATTCCCGGTTTAGGTAAGCTTGTCGAGAAATTTGTGAATGCAGTTTTGTTTCTTCTTAAATGTAAAATATTTTTTCCTTAGATTAGATTACTTCTTATTTTTGCGATAGATAAATAAAGTTCTATCTTTGACATAACTCTCTGCATCTCCGCAGGCTTAGCTGGCAGACAGGTCTTAAAAGTTTTTATGTTTTTATGGTCTTAGCTCTATTTGACATACTAAGCTTCTTAAAAAGGTTTTGTCTGGAGTTTGTGTTAAGATCATAAATTTAATATTCAGTGCGGATCGTCGATTTTACTTGGCATAAAAGCAGAGCTGTAAGATCTAAACAGTAACAAAAGATTATGGAAAGAGTGTATAATGACACTAAATAAGAACTTCTTAAAAACTTCATCCTAAAAATAGTATACCCACGCATCCACTCCCCACCGTTTTGTGTTAAATATGTACCTTCGATTCTGTTCAGGTAACAATTAGCAATTCAAAACAGACAAAACCCTTTATGTTACCTTTTCTAAACCTTTTAGTACTACTCTCATACAGTTTTAAGCAACTTAATCCTGAACGAACGGGAAAACGTGCTTTTTCATACATCGTTACTATTTGACAGAAAGTTCATTAGACATAAATGAAAGCGGGATATTGACCGCGATTACCTTATAGGTTTGATGAGCTCCCGATATTAAAAAACTAAACTCAAAAACTGTTATCAGAAAGTTCATTTTTTGATTTTTTATGGTTTCGTACCGCAATGGTACCAACAGGACGCTCGCTATTACAAAGCCCTCGTTGTCCGTCCGTCCGTCTGTTTGGAAAAATAATAAAATTAAAAGGTGTCGCTGTCGGTCTGTCTGTCTGTAATCAAAAAGCTTTCAAGTCAAATTTGATCAATTTCCAGTGGTCGGAGTGACTTGAAGTTAGGTATGAAAACGTGGATTGGATGACAATGCATGTACCTACACAATCAACAAAATTATGGGACAATTGACACCAATTGATCTAGTCCCAAACTAGGCAAAGCCTGTACTATGGGTACTAGACAACGAATAAACATACTTGTATAGATAAATACGTACTTAAATACATATTAAAGATCCGAGATCCGACAACAAACATTCGTATTCATCACATGAACATCTGCCCCGACCGGGGATCGAACACGGGACCTCAAGCTTCTTAGTCAGGGTCCCTAACCACTAGGTTATCCGTTATCTGATTAAGTTTGTATTAAGTAATTTTTTTACAAAAAACTTGCTACTTAGTAAAATAAAAACAGATCACTCACGTATATAAGTCAAGTTTAGCCCGGGGGCTTAGTTATGTCGGGCTAAACTCGTCTTACATACGTGAGTGATCCGTTTTTATTTCACTATGATTGAGTATCACGGTAGTTTCATGTTAAACTTGCTACTTTATTACTGTGTTGCAGTGTCTTCGCTGTGTCTTTACTCTGTATCACCTTGAAAGTCCTCAAATGCTTTAGCATTCATGTATTCATGGCCTAAAGTGGTCCATACGCCACTTTCGGTCGCCTTAGCACCCACAACGGTTGTGTTCGTAGTTCGTAACGAAGTCGTGTATGCTTGTAAATTATTATGTATACGTACGTACGCCAGCTATCTTTGTACAAAAATTCATTTCCTCAACCGGTACAAGCGAAATTGAGAAGGCTTAGTTTGGTAAAGAGCTTGAGGTTCCGGGTTCGATCCCCGGTCGGGGCAAATGTTGAATAAGTATGTAATTATCTGTTTAAGGATGTTTATCCGTTGTCTAGTACCCGGCTTTGCCTGGTTTGTGACTAGGTCAATTGGTGTCAATCGTCCCATGATATTTATTTATTTTATTTATTACTATTTCAGTTAAGAACGCTAAAAATAATGCATGTGTCAGCAATGGGCATAAAAGAGTACCATTAATAGCTATTATCTTAAGTTTCAGACTCTACTAGTTCAGTAGTCTAACTAGGCTGTGGGTTGAAGGGGAAATAAATAATGAGATTATAATAGTTTAAGACGTATATTTAAGTGCACGTTTCGGAAAACAACCTCTATTGAGAAGATACCGGCAAGAAATTCAATGAGGTATAATCTTTTAAACACAGACATCATACAATGGCAATAATAGTTACTATTTACGACTAATAATTAAGTTATATCTATTTATTAGGTATATAAACAATTTGTTCAGGATGGTATAAAGTACTGCAAAAATACACACATTAATTAGTCCAGATAAATAGTAACAAGTACAATAAGCAAACACACAGTAAGGGAACCAAGTACTTAACTTGTGGTCTCGGCGATGGCTCGTAACCAAATGTCCTATACCTGATTTAGGGAACCTTTTATAACCCAGCGATGCCGCCTGGTTGGTCGCAAACAAGAAGTGACGTCACTGTGTTGCCGGAACCAGAAAGTACTCAGTTAAAATAAATAAATAAATATCATGGGACAAATTGACACCAATTGACCTAGTCCCAAACTAGGCAAAGCCTGTACTATGGGTACTAGACAACGGATAAACATACTTATATAGATAAATACATACTTATATACATATTAAACATCCAAGACCCGAGAACAAACGTATTCATCATACAAACATCTGCCCCGACCGGGATTCGAACCCGGGACCTCAAGCTTTATAGTCAGGGTTTTGGCTATTCGGTCGTCAGTTGCCTTTCTTAAAATGTTTAAGTATATTAATTAGTCAAAGTATATAATATAAACATTATATTACATAATCTATTAATATTGTATTTATTATTTACAACTTATTAGCCATACTTTTCAATAGTGTTCTAACATGATATACCGATCCAAAATCCAACAGAATGTGTTAATGTACAAAATCAAGTGTAACTGGAATAAATACATAAAAGTAACAAAATCATGACTATGTAGATCACATTGTTATCCTATATCCCACACATGCATAATTATTTTCAATGCATGGTTTAATTTTTGTAGATATAATGTCCTTTCTGAGCTTAGCTCATAGCTCCACTCTGTGGGTTTTCACGAATGTAGGTGGAATTGATTAACCAAAAATAAACGTGAAGGTGTTGAAAGAGATTTAAAATTGACAATATCACCGGCAGACGTAAATTGCCATCATACAATCCAGACACGTATTTGGTAGAGACGTAAGTTAATAATTTACCATTCACAGTGAAGTATTAGCAGTAAGAGCAAACATTTCATTATACATTCTAATATTATGACTAGCCCCGAGAATCGAACCCGGATCTTTGACATTCAGCGTCGTGCGCTATACAATTACACCAAAGTAATCATAATCCTGCCGCTAAGCTGCAGTGCTTGCACTGTTGTGTTCCGGCGTGGAGAGTAAGACAGCCGGTGTAATTACGGGCACAAGAGGCATTTCATCTTAGCAAACTAAAGTTGGCAACGCATCTGTAAACCCTCCAGGGTTGCGGGTGTCTATGGGCAGTGGTGATTACTTACCATAAGGTGACCCACTTGCTCGTTTGCCTTCCTCGTCGTAAAAAAGTTAGTTCCCGGGGTTAAAGTATTTTGTGATTTTTGACGGTGTTTTCTGTAAAAAAAAACGAAATACTGCTCTATTTTTTAAGCAACTTCAAAAAAGTTCTCAATTTTATTATTCGACTGTATGTTTTTTATTAGGCTTTAAACACTCGTGTAATTTTATTATGAAACTTGGCTTCGCCTCGTTTTATGACACCACACGTGTTTTAAGGAACCTCACTATAATAGAATAAAATAAAATTAAAAATCATTTAAAATTCAGAAAACGGGTGGCATATTTTGTTAGTAACAATTGACTTGCCTACAGACTACCTATAGACTACATATATTATAGTAAAAATAAATAAAGCCTTAACATTTTAAAATTATTTACTTAATAGTTGCATAAACTACTATTAGTAGAGGCAAGGACTAAATTTCAGTGGTTTTCTACACTCCACATTCTTGCTATTTCGTTAACAAAAATATAAAAATTTCCGATCTGTTTAATTTCTTACCGTGCCCTCATTCGCACGGGTTACGAAATGAAGTTAAGTCCACGCTTTAACGACGAGTCTTGGATATGCGAGAATAAGTAAGTAAACACACACGTACTTGTGTATTACTTACTTTAATATCCCCTTGACTTACGACTGTAGTTACAATGTTTAGTATGAATGAATTTGTAATCACTGTGTGGGCTGAGAAAAATCACACTTCATTGATATAAACTTCATGGATATTGTGCCTTTTGGAGCATTTTGAAATAGGAACGGTGTTGCCGAGCCCGCCGGCGAGAGCGGCGCGCGGCCGGCGGCGCCCGTGCGGACGTGCTCGCGGCTTATATCACTGAGACTACTTTAGAGTCTTACTGAATCACTGAACGAAGTACCGAAGGGCACATCCTAAGGGCCAAAGTTCGTATTTTCTATATAAAAATGTTTAATCGACTTTTTTTTCTTCAGAAAGGCGTCGTTATCGAGTCAACTTGTCTGTACAGATTAGATTACACAATCTATGGACATAGCACAAACCCAAAGTCACAATTTAACCAACTCTTGATAAAATGTCTCTTTTAGCCTTGTGAGGGCCTTAAATGTTTTTGTGTACCTGAGCTGCAGCGATGACTACATTATCATCATTATAACCCCTTGCTCGTTTGCCTCTAGTACAACAAAAGAAATACCGTCCTCCCTAAAGTTAATTTGTTGTTGAAGAAGATAAATAGTCATTAATTATAGACATATTCGCATCCAATAACATCAAGCAAAATCCACAAGAGCATATTGTTACCAACTCAAAGTTCGCCCCAGTTAAAGCAACACTAATGAGTACAGATGCACTTGTTATGCTATTCGAGATCTAACTGAGTTTGCTACAATTACTAGATTGGACTCAACGCCTGTGATTCAATTTGACGAAGTCGCATCAAGTTTCAGGTTGCAGCAGGTCTGAGTTGTTATTCTTTAAAGTTATGTTATGGCTGTTTCGACGTCGAAGTAAGTAAGAGAGAATGAGAGAGATTCATACAAACACAGTCGATACTTAGGTACAGAAGATAACCTAACCAAGTTTGAAAAGTTGTAAAACCCCCGACATTGTCATTTGGAAATTCAATATTTCAAAAACGGGTTAACCGATTTTAATTAAACTTAGCTAAGAACCATCTCGGTTATATAAGCTTTCGATTAAAAAAAACCGCATCGATATCGGTCTATCCGTTTGGGAGCTATGATTCCACAGACGGTTACACAGATACACAGACAACAGAAGTCAAACACCCCTCTTTTTTTAGTTGGGAGTTAAAAAGAATGTAATTGGTGGCTGTATGTGACATCGTGAGTCTGAAAAGGGTAAACCAATTTGCTCATGGTTTTGTATAATACAAAGCCAATTAAAATCGAGAATGCTCTTAGCTAAGTTTCATCAAAAAAGTTTCGGATCATTACAGTACATGGTACATGGTGATATTGAACTTTGATAATGTTAAAAGTTTTCAACTATTGCGGCCGCAAACTAGAGGACACATGCCAGTAAAGTCATGCAAATTTCGTTACATCGCGACGCTATAGCTTTTGCCCTTTAAGGTGTTAGCAGAGCACATTGACCTGGTATTGGATTCCAACTTCCACGATTTTTCATTCATGGCACTGTCGCGCTGTCAGCTCTGTATATAGCATGAAATGCGGTATTCGCAACCGCACAGCGTACGTTGCGCTTGGCAGCCCATTGTCACCCTCTAGAAATTGTCTTGCCTGGACAAAATTAGATTTTGTGGAATATCCACCAAGAATTATGGGGGCGTGAGACTTTTTCGATGTTTATAATCAACTCAAATTTAACTAGGAGAACTACACATTTTCGTAACTTTGATCATAGTTTTCATGATTGTTTCTACGACATGCTTATTGTCTAACTCGCTCGCAGTCGCCATCGTGTTCCTTTTGTATGAGCTGACAATTGGCATCGGAAACAGCTAGTTCTACAGTCCTACGGAAACTGACATTTCGATCAGATGACGAGTGTCATAACAGATACATAATTACCCTGCCGAATGCCAACAAACACCTTGAAAAATACGCTGTTTTTCTCTGTTAAACCGTTTCCAGTTAAATTTGCCTTGTAGATAGTTCCGACCAAATTGAGTGTTCCACTGAGTAACCCTTTTGACGCCTATCCACAAAACCTCCACACAATACCACACCTTATCCCAACAAGAGTAAGTTGATTGTGGTTTGGCAATTTTCGGATTTGCTGCAATTTTGAGGGCTTGTTCCCATTGATTCTGACTTAATGAAAACTTCTAGCGAATGAATTATTCATCGTGTCCGATGCGGTTGATTTAAATACTTCATTGTTGGTATAGGCCGCTGGCGAAGAAGATGGCTGGAAAATTACTCCGATAAACCTAGAAAAAAAAACCTGCGTTCAAATCGTCGCTTTGGGAACTAAATGGAATTATTATTGTGCACAAACAAACAAGTCCTCATCTCTGTCCGTTCCCCATCGTAGATAAAAAAAGAAAATACAAAAATATTAGGTGGTATCTTCCGATTTGTATAAAATTTGAGATCGGTATTTAATAAAACTGATAGCAGAGATTAATATTAAGAGCGCGTGATAAGTCTCACAAATTATCATCTTAAGAAAACATTTCCGATCAGCTAACCAAGCAACCTTAAATTGTGTCTTCCAAAGCATACACCTAACGTTTTGTTGCCCATTGCTGGCTCGGCTACTAGCTGAACTCGACTTATACGAGTACGTATATACGTAGGTAAGTAATCCTACGAATAATAATTACTTAAGTCACACTTGATCCTAATCTTATGTCAAAAGAGCTGACTAGAAAATCATAAAACATTTAGAAGTACCTAATCAGTAACAACAGCTCTCTCGCTCTTAGTTTTCATTGCCATTTTTTGTTCATCACCGTTCACTCTTAATAATTTAAAGATACCAAAAAAATCTCTCAAAGTATAAAATAAATAAATATCGTGGGTTGATTGACAGCAATTGAACTAGTCCCAAATTAAGCAAATCTTGTGTTATTGGTATTACATTTTAGTAGTACTATTAATATTATTAAACGTCCGAAAACATTCGCACCCATTCATCATACAGATATCTGCTGCCCCGGCCGAAAATCGAACTCGGCACCCCAAGCTTCGTAGTTATTTTTACTGCAGCTTGATGTACTGCTTTTGTGTGTGTGTGTCGAATTTGTGTGAATAAATATATATCTCTCTCTCTCTTCTCTAACCACGGTACCTAACCAAAAACTTAACTTGTCAAATCACTTCCAATAGCCTTCAACCCCGCCCCCGTACCACATCCAAACCACTTCCAAACATCCAGATACGGGAATTGCCTCTGTTCACCCGACGCCACATAACGGCGCTTTGCTTACGCATAATTTGGTCCGTTATCAACTGAATGTGCAATTTCGCTTGCTTATCTATCTAACTGGGACGAAGTTTGCTTATGAGCATACACGGCGCAGCGTATTTCGCACGGTTCATGGGAAGTTTTTATGAGCAGTTCGTTAATGGTTGTACGGTCAAAGACATGCTAACTTGTTGCGGCTGATGTTATTAAAAACTTTTATGGGAATTCCTAAGTAAGTTAGCTAGTAATTGGCTTGTCAGTTTCAAATATTGCAAGTCAATTTTGGTCTACTTCCAGTGGTCGGATTGGCTTGAATTTCAGTGCGTGTGTCAGCACTATCTCAAAAAAAAAAAAAATTAAAACGGATTTTACTAACGTAATAATACTTACCTTTTTTGATTGTCTTTACGTTCAGCAGCAGGAGTAGCTACGCAATCGTAGCGGTCACAATGATCTGCACAAGCTCTTATGTCTATAAAAATAGAGCCCTCCGCTTCCGCTTCGGTTGCTTAGCTACTTCTGGAATGCTGAAATTGACAGCTTCAGTCATACATACTTATGGAAAATAGTACCTAACAAATGTCATAAACTCCCACAAACGTATAGTAGCTATGCCTACTACTTAGGAATGACCTAAACACACTTAAAATAAACCTGTGCAAAATTGACGGTTAAAATGCTAATCTCAAAAAAGTACAGTTAATCTCACAATAAATGCTATAAACAGACAAACGGAAAGTTTTTGATTGTTACAATTTACACTTATTAATAAAATAAATGTTACTAAAACCGACACGCAACCCCTACACGCTGAGAACTCGTCATCCAAAATGGCTTCGCGGGAACGAAACACAAATTCCAAAAATAAACAGGACATAGATGCCATTCAGTTTTATTCTAACTGCAAACAAGAATTTAATAAGAGATCATGAAACCGCCGCTCTGTTCGCCATTATCTGTGGGCCGCTGGGAGCGCAATAAAAACTTGCCAAATACACTCCGAACCTAAATGAGTAAGCAAATATGGAATGAGTTAAGTTTAATTAGAATATTCGGTTACTGCGAAAGAAAACTAGCTCTTGGACGTTACACGGCAGAAACTAAATTGAATGTAGTGACTTAGATTGTATAATCTTACGGGGTGGCCACGACTTAGCGTGATCTGTGGCGCGGCAAACGATTTCTCAGTTCATTGCGCCAACGAGACGCCTACCGAAACTTCGGTTTATTTACAAAGCCCGTAATGTATTAAGAAAAAAAGTCGGGTCGTGAGATTGCCGTAAGAGCTCCCACAGACTGGAGACTTTTAGTCGGCCGAAATTTCATCGAGTTGGGTTGTTAGCAGACGCACTGTACCAATTAAGTAATGAGGTTTATAGTGAGTAGTGAGTGTGCTGACTAGCCATCACAATTTCAGTTTGCAAACAGATTTTGAAGTAAGCGGTCGCGAAATGAAAGTTTCTAGACGTTCTGTTTCGGAATCGTGAAGGCACCAAGCGGGTCTCACAACATAAAAACGACCTCCTTAAAGAGCTCTCAACGCACCTGTGTCCCCTTGTGTTGCGGGTTTTCATGGGCGACGGCGATTACTCTCCATCAGGAGACCCAAATGCCCGTTGGGAAGAATCCGAAAACCATGTGTATTTCTCGTTATACGACACTAATTATTGTAAACTAACACCACAGTCGTATCATAATAACGATCCCCTTGTTGCCAATATTCGTCATCAGCCCGTGTATCCACTGCTGGACATAGGCCTCACCCAAGGCGCACTACTCAGCCCAGTCTTCGGGTCATCCCATCCATCCACCCGATCTTCGATGAATATCGTCACTCCACCTAGTTGCAGGGCGTCCTATCTACACTCCGTCTACTCAAACGAGATCTTCACTCTAGTATTCGTCTGCTCCAACAATTGCCGGTTTTGTGACAGATATCGACAATTTCGCCGACACTATACGCGGATCACAAAGTTTAACAATTGATCTACGCATGTCTGACCATAATGCCATTACATTAAAATGTCCTATCGAGCGAAGTTGTCTAATCATTCACAACACTGGTATATTAAAAAAGGGGATTTTTCAATTGAAAATTTAATAAAGTTTAGGGAATGTCTCCTTAGCCTCAATTTTGCAGATGTCTACGAAAGTGATAACCCAAACGACGTCTACAATAATTTTATAGAATCCTTTGCCTTATTCTACAATCTTTGCTTTCCTTTCAAACTAGTCAAACTATCTCAAAGGAAAAAAGCACATTGGGTTTCTAAAGGTGTAAAAATGTGTAGAGGTTGTCTATAACTTCGGTCCTGTGTCGGATAATTACATTTCAAATGTTATCCGACAGTAATACTTACTTCGAGCACATCTCTTTCCATGGTACGCTGAGCAACTTTCAGCCAGAGCAGAACAGTTGCCAATGTCGTCATACAAACAATACGACCATGCAGTCATAGCCACTTAAATTGTCATCATAACCGAAGATATACCAAATCTGGCAATTGATTGTCACCCGGCCCGCTTCGAGCTCCGTTTCGAACTCGTAACGGCGTTGTTATAATCCCAAGTTGTGACATTTGGAATATTGCCAAAGTTTTAGATAATTACTTTCTTGTTTATAATAATGCCTTTGATCTTTTAATACATGCAGAAGTTTGCGATTGAAATGTTGGAACAGGAGAGCATTGTGCGAATTTAAATTTAGGTAAAGTTATTTTGTCCTAATAAGTGACTGGCGAACGAATTTTTGTTGTCGATTTTATGTCCGATGAAATAACATTGAAAGACAATGGTTAGAATATTAATTTTTTGGTCACTATCAATGAATAATCTTTATAGGCACAATAAACACGATTTTTATATTTTTAGAGCTTGTTCTTCCGTATTTAACTAATGAGGTTTACGTAAATGTGGTTTCAGAGTTTAAAAACATTCAGCCACATTAAACGTTAACCGACTTTGGCCCTATGTCTCTTTAGAGCCGTCTAGAGAGAGATATACTGACAGTAACAGACGAAGTTGAAACTTACAACTCCCTTCTTTTTGCTAAATTAACTGAGCCACAATTCCACGATAAACAGAACCCTTTCAAAAATTTAGGGTAAGTCGAAAAGTTTCCGCGGATTTTTTTACAGCGACTTTAGAAGAAGTTTGCTGCGTGCTCTACGTGGTGAGAGAAAGCGAGAAATTTGTTTTTTTTTTTTATATAATATACAACGAGGTAGGCAAACGAGCAAGTGGGTCACCTGATGGTTAGCGATCACCACTGCCCATATACACCTGCAACCCCCAAGGGTTTGCAGATGCGTTGCCAAGCTAGCGAGCTAAGATGAAATGCCTCTTGTACCCGTGATTACACCGCCTGTCTTACTCTCCACACCGGAACACAACAGTGCCAGCATTGCTGTTGTAAGATGGTGATAGCGATTCGGACGGACCTCGCACAAGGTCCTACCACCACATTTAGTCACTAAGTGAGATGCAAAAGTCTACCCACTTGTCTCTAGCCATCCTAGCGGATTTTTGACTCTTGAACCTGCTACGCCCAATCCTTGCGACACCACAAGAGTTTGGCACTTAAAAAAAGATTTCGCCGGTCCCCTCATAAGTTATAAGAGGTTAGGAAGCGACCCGCCGATAAGCCCGATGCGTGCTCGCTCTCGGTAAAATATGGCTGCTGAAATAAATCCAGCGAATTGGCGTTGGCGCACCCCCACTTAATTTTTCGTTTCAATTGTTCTCGGGTTAGTCATATTTCGGGAGTCGGGGTTCCGTTTTCGGGAGTTTTTAAACGAAATTGGGGGATGTGCGAAATTATTCGTGGAATTGGGAGCGTTGCGATACAGTGAGGAGCTGCCTGCATCTTTGGTATCATGCCGCAGGGAGCTCTTACATAAATGTATTTTAGTATTAGTTTAATTAAGCATTTAGTTACTTTTTATTTTATATAATATTTTGAGGCCTGAGGTGCCAAGCAGTGGGACGTAAAAAAGGCTGGTGATGATGAAGTTAGATACGTTATTGAAATATAAAATGAACTTTTCGAGTAAATATAGTAAGTAAATATAATAGGTAAGTACAAAACCGTTTTTTTATACGATCAGGAAGGCAAACGACCAAGTGGATCACCTGATGGTAAGTGCCCATAGACACGATTGCTGCCCTGACATATTTGCAGATGAGTTGCCAACTTAGAGAGCTAAGATGAAATGCCTCTTGTACCCGTACTAACTCTCCACACCGGAACACAATAATGCAAGCACTGCTGCTTAGCGGCAGGATTAGCGAGTAAGATAGTGGTAGCGATCCAGACGGATCTGTACCTAAACTAGCTTATGCCCCGCTGTTTTGCCCCCATGAATTAATTCAAAATGGGCTAGTTCCCTATCCCTTCTGCACCTTTAGGATACTCAAGGTAACTATATGCGCCAGTGGTTTAGGCTGTGCGTTGTCTGTCAATCAGTCAGTCAGTCACATTACTATTTTATAGGTATAAAGAAGACTAACATTGGGCCTGTATCGCAGAACCCCCAAGTCTAGCAGTTGGAGTTCGCAAGGTAACACATGAGCGTAATTTGCAATAACCATCACGGTAACGTTTCCGCGCAACATTTAATGTAGTTTATAAAGCGATCGCATTTTGATCGAGTTCAAACGTCATGCGTTTATTGCCCGCGCGATGTGTTTTAAAACGGGATCCTTTAAAGTTAGATTCAATCATAGTGAAATAAAAAAGCCATGATAGCCCAGTGGTTTGACCTATGGCCTCGCAAGCAGAGGGTCGTAGGTTCAAACCCCGGTTCGCACCTCTGAGTTTTTCGGAATTTATGTGTGGGATTACATTTGTAATTTATGATAATATAATTTAATGACTATTAAAATAGTTAATTTCTGTTATGCTCGCAATAAACTTAGATACTATACTTAGGTAATTGATCTCATGTAGTTACTAAGCTGAGTTTACCTGTATCTTAATAATAGTATTTGTTAAAAATTTTGCATGCCGATGAGGCAGAACGCAGTGTTGGTTATGTACCTATGTAACTTATGACCTGTATTCTCGCAATAAAAATATTTCATTTCATTTCATTATGTCAAAAACGTAACAGCTTTAACGGAAAAAGATATCAACTCTTCAGTTTGTAAAATGGGGTCGTAACTATGTTTTGAGTTCTTGTCTGCTCATTTGTGTCTCATGTCTAAAGTAAAGTAGCGTTGAGCTATAAGTAAAAAAAGTGTTATTTGTCCTGTTCTAGAGATCAATCAAAATAAGAAAATTTTCAGACGCATCTGAAACTTACTTACATATTATTTAACAGTGTAAAGGTATGCGTTAATGCTATTTAATACACACGAGCTCAGAACAAAGTTTATTTAAATCTTGTGTCCATTTCGCTGAGCAAGAATAAAGGAGAAAAAATTACGAATGTTTGATATTCTCTGCCAGCTTGCTGGCTTAATTCTGTCCAACAAGCTTTAGTAAACAGACTCGTTGTTTTTATAAAACATGATGTTTACGAATTAACAAAGGCAGCCGCAACAATGCTTACAAAAATGGCTGGACCTAAATTAATTAATCACTATGAGTCGACAGGGGTTCGAGATAAGACCAGCGCTGTTGTGTGGTCGAGAAAACGCGTGAGTGGCTTGGGAAAAAATGTATTTAAAAAAATATTGGTACGTGGTTTTACTTTAAAATCTGAAAACTGATGAGTGATGACTAAACATTTTTGATTTTTTTCGCAGGTCCAAACTCGGCTTTCACACAAGGCTATTCGTTCGTAAATAATATAACATTCTAATAAACTTAATAAGCAATGTCACTGGCCAAAATTAACTGGCGTTGGTTTCTGATAAGTATAGTCAGTAACTTTTACAAAAATAAGGTATTTATTTTTATTATTATTATTATTTTCGCCCAGGCCCCTATTTCACCAAATTTACAATTGTTAGTTTTCAATGACAATTAGGTGTCGACTGGTGACTTGAAGAGCTTGATTTTGTTTTAGCGCGCTTCATAATTATTATCAAAGGAATGTAGTTTGAATTGTCATATAAAACTGACAATTGTAAAGATGGCGAAATAGAGGCCAGATGCAGCGTGTCATACGCGATTGACAAGTGTGTTCTTGCTACATGGTACAAAAGTGACAAGCTACTTTTGACGCTGACTGTACTTAATAAAACCTGACGCGTTATTTTACTCGAAGTCACTACGTAATCATGTTAAGATTTGTCTTCCAACATCAAAATTAACCATAGAGGATTGCCGTTTTTCAAGATGTTTTCGTCAAGCGGTTAACCCTCGAGTGCGCTCGCTGCACCAACATGCTCTCTATAAGTGATAAAGGCATGTCCCTGTCATGTCAGTGATGATGGAGTGCGCGCATGACGGGATTGGCGGCGGCGGAGATAGGAAGAGGCTTGATGACAGTTGACACTGACGTCACATACAGGTTAAGTTGGTATTTACACAAGTCATATTGGAAACTGAACGTATAAGAAAAAGCAAGACAGAGACGTAAAAGTGGTATACAAGATGAGAGAAATGTCTAGAGTGAGGAGTAAGAGTGTAAGGGAGGGTTAAAGAGACAGATAGACCAGAAAGCTTCCAAAGACGGCGATAATGGATTTTTATTAAATGTGGGAATGTAATGTGACGAAGTTTCGTCTGGGAGTACGCTATTTGAACCAACATGCGCTCTATTAAGTTTAGTGATAGAGGCATGTCTCTGTCATGTCAGTGGTGATGGAGTGCGCGCATGATGGGATTGGCGGCGGCGGAGATAGGAAGAGGCTTGATGACAGTAAAGTTGTCAATGACGTACTACAGTCGAGTTCTCCAATATCTGTTCAGCCAACAGTTCAAAAATATCTATACACAGACCTTATTGCCAGTTACATAAGGTCTGTGTTTAGATATTTATGAACCGTAGGCTGCACAGATATAGGAGAACTCGACTGTACATACTCTACAGTATTTTTCACCTATGATGAGTTCTGTGACACATGTAATGACAGCTCGTATGGCGATGTAAATAAAGTCTGTAACGATTTATTGATTTGTCACTTTGTGTTATTATAGATTTTATTTACGTAGCCATAACAGCTGTCATTACAAGTGTCACAGTATCATGGGTGAAAGTTAGGTATTATGTTTTTATAATCATTTTGGTTCTTTTCACGTATTAGGGTTGCCTCAAGAAGCTAAAGACTGACCAAAAGTTTGTCAGGTCTGCCACTTTTGACCTGGGCACCGATTCTAGTAGCTTGTAACACTTTGAGGTCTAAGGCCTACTTAATTTCTAACAAAATATGAGCGTGTGTAAACACGACTCGACAATCGATGTTCTTACCTTATTTCTGATGCTTAATCCGAGCTATCACATATCCCAGACATACTTTCTCGTCTGTAGCATCTATTTAAATCATCATCACGACACAATATCGTTTAATTATACTGAATAACTTTATTTTCCGTTCACAACAACACAATAAATTCTCATATTAAATAACGAGCTGTTAAATCAAATAATTTGTTCCTGTGTTATCCTGTTTGAAGGGAAAGTCAAATCGAGTGTCTATCTCTTTGCTGAGTATGTCCGTAGGCATAAGCCGTTATTTCTTTTCCATTAATTGAGAGTTTCATAGAAAGGCGTTATTGTATGATCGTATCCTACATCACGTTCTGCCGTGAAATGAATCGCAGGCTCACGTATGTTTAACGATGGCGCATTAGCCAATGGCAGTGGAGAATGACTTTCGTTTCTAATTCTCGAATCTCAACGATTCATTCGGTTTCTACCATCGGAGGATTCGGATCGTTTTTGATAATGTGAAAGTTAAAACTTATAATATCGATGGCCTAATTCGCACTTCGGGGTGAGTGTTTTTTCCACAAACGCCTCACAAATATCCGTGTTAAACAGTAAACTAATCGTTTGCTAATTTCGTTTCAACTAAATGCCCATTTCTTTTTAACTTAAACTCAACTACACCTCAGGGAATGTTCTGGAATCTCATGGAAGTCCACCCTGTTTAAGCACATCTAAAATATTACTACTCAGGTGAGTGATATGGTGTAATTTTACTCAGTTTTCTTTTCTTTGTCACAATAAAAGGCAATTCATAAAGGCAATTATTATATATTTCAGTTCCTTTCTACAATAAAATTCATGATCATCTAACTATGCCCGAGGGAAGCATTTCTACCTCCGTCTGACAAAGCCCACCTTCGTGGTAAGTTGTCTTATTCAATTGATATAATAAAGAAGTGTATTCTTACACAAAGTGATATTCTAATATCAACCTTTTTGTTTCTTTTAAGGGTTTTTATGTCTTGATCTGGAAGTTAAGGAGTTCCTTTGGTCGGCTGGTAATCATGAGGTGGTTCCGTGTATGGTGACGTTCAGCGAGTCCTCTTGGCGTTCATTCGGGTGCTGTAATCACATGGTATCGAAGCGGGTTCCTCGGGTCTGCCTCGGTCCGACTCCTGACTTCCGTTCTTCGGGAGAGTTGAGCATCATGTTCGAAGTACTTATCTTGACGGTGTGAGAAGTCACTCTCAAATACTATAACCTCGGATGTCCCGGTATGATAAATCCTATATTAATTTAAAACCAATAATAAATAATATATTAATATTAATAATTTTATTTAATTTTATTTATTTTGTTTTTTTTTTTTTATTATTATTAATATATTAATTTATGTAGGAACCTTATAGTTTAGTATGAGGCAGCGCGCGCGGCGGGCGCCTGTGACGTCACGGCAATGGAATGCGGCCCGGCCGCTCGCAGCCGCCTGCCACTACGCCGGCGGTGTGTTGTCACAATACGCAAGCTATTGGACATTAAAAAGTTCCGCCATAATCCGCTAGATGGCGCTTTTCCGCACTTAGGCGAATAATATTAATTTAAGTAGAATTAAAATAGCATCGGTTGTAAATTAATTAATTAACAACCGCTACTTGCACTTAGCCAACATAAAACACATAAAAAACTACATTACACACTACACAGAAACAATACGTTGGTATTCAAAATGAGAAGCACGGACACGCCCATGGGCGTCGCCCAATTCAAAATCTTTTGGTTGTCCGTATCCGGTCCCACTCAACCATAAAACCGCTTGTACGGCTGGGAGACCCCACATTTCTCTACAACTCCTGAGTGGAACCAGCCAGCCCAGAACTTGGTAAGAATACTGATCGTTTCTGTACTTTATCATTGTGTTACACTACTTGTGTCTTTTATTGTAATTTATTTAATTCTATAGGGTTTCCACTCTGTTACTCTGTCCGAAGCAGTACTGTACCTTAATAGCGCTCCGGACAGTTAATTATAATTTAATCTTTCCCTATTTCACTGCTCTACGGTTATAGACGTAGCGCTTATTTTAAAACCTAACGTCTTCCTAGAACGGTTGGAATTTAAAGTTCCAACGGTCACTTTGTTTAAATCTGTTTTCCACTCTCACTAGAAACCTGTAAAAGCTTACTCTCTGACTCTAGCTAAATTGTAAATCCGTATGACCCTCCGTATTGCCATGCACTGCCAATCTGGTTCCCACTCCCTCGGGAATGGTCGGACTGGAAAGCGGAATATGGCAGTGCGAGCATACCATGGACGTTTGGCTCACACCAGCATATTTACAGGGCAACTACGCTACCCGTGGGAAATCTCTCCACCCACAACTGGTTCCTAACGGACCCCTGCCGACCTCTCGCAGCCTACTCAGAGGCTAGCCGTTGGCACGCTACGGTTCCCTTCACACCATCTCAACACCACGTCATCACACGAGCCCCCTGGTCACTCCTGGTTGCTCTACGACGCCTGCGCCCTATCTTCGCCGTCGCCGGAGGATCCAGACACCCGAGGGAAGTGTAGGCCACATTAGCGTGTAATCGAACCCAGTATCTTCAAAAGTGTCTTCGAACTCAATCCCCTGAGATTCTCTATTTTAATTGTCAATTTAGCCTACCGATTTTGTAGAAATAAATGTATTAAACTTGTAATTTGTTTCCTTCACAAAACCCTAGGTAGGCTATCTTAAAACAGACTGTTTCCCCTCATGAAAACGGCCTGTGACAGTGTTTACGTTACTCAGTTCGCTCCGCACCCCCGCGACGCCTGGATGGTTGTGTCGAGATAATTGCACTCTGCTTGCTTGTGTTCGCGCTTACGAACTGTGCCATTCTAATTGTGTTACGTACTTTTACTTCTGAACTTTCTCCTTCCAATTCTATCTGCTGACTCTTGTGCTTATTGTGAACTATCGTATGTGCATATTATATCTAGACTTTCTTGCTATAAAGTAGTGGTTTAATTTATCTCTTGGCGTGAACCCTAATGCTACGCTACTGCTGCCGTTGAACACGCATAGTAACGACACATAGTTCCAAGCAAACAAAGCATTATTTTATCTAAAGAGGGTGTTTTAAGGTCAAAACCCCGATTTCTTATTTTAAGGGAAGGTATACTTCTATGAAAATTCAACCTAATTGTAGGTAAATAAACTTAATCATATCTTTAACCGTTGCCGGTATAAGGACAAACTAAAATTGTTCCACTCTTAATTCGGGGCATGTACCCCGCCTACTCTTAAATTGTTGTACTTTGTTAATATAGAGCATGTTAATATAGTCTAAGGTGTTATATACGGTGAAATAAACCACTGAATTGAAGTTGCATGTATTTTCTTTATTTAGCTACCTTCTCAAGTTTGACAGTGGACTCGTCTGGCGCTCATTATCAATAAATTTCGACGTAGTTCATTGCTCTGGCCAAAACGAACACACGACCCCTATGTTCTCATGTTTCGACCACCAAGCTGTTATTAAATTTTAATCTTGTCATCTACAGCTCAGCCTAGGTAAAATATTTCAGTGTCTCACACACGCAAATATTACAAGCTATAGACTTGAATATTTCAAAGAACGATACTTACCTATATTAGTTAAAATAATTATTTAGCCTTATAACCAGCGCTGTAGCAGGTACCTACTGCAGCATAATGCTGAGTCAAATTCCTTTTCGGCATCATAATTTAAGCATAATTTTTGTAACTTTTTGTATTAGACATAATGAAAACGGGATATTGACCGCGATTACCTTATAGGTTTGATGAGCTCCCGATATTTCGATGCAGGTGCATGCATCATGATCACGGGCAAACTCGGTCAGCCCGGTCTGCGCAACATTAGTGTCTTCCCTCGTTTCGTCACTTTGCCCGTGATCATGATGCATGCACCTGCATCGAAATATCGGGAGCTCATCAAACCTATAAGGTAATCGCGGTCAGTACCCCGTTTTCATTATGTCTAATGCAATTAACCGCGAATCATTTAAAACTGTTCTTTTTGTATTAGTTTAAGAGTCAGTGTATTTTTCATGTGGAATAAAGTTATGTATAATAATGTGTCTATTGCCGTAATTAAACCTTTCATTATCCCCCTTACTAAACGAAGTCGGGAAAAACTTTAAGTATCCCTATTCCGCCCTGTTTGTTGTAGCAAATAACCGGTTTTGTGTACCGTGAAAACGTTAACGTACGCGTTAGCGTTTATGGCGCGTTGCAAGTGGGTTTGCGTTAAACAAAACGCGGACGATTTGTTGACTTGAATTTGGTGGAAATTCCGGCGGAATTTTGCTAAGGATTTTGGAATAGAATTAGTTTTTAGTTAAGACACCTTTTATAACACGAGCTTTTTTGGTTATTAACCCCCGACGCAAAAACAGGGATGTTATACGATTGACTTGTGTATAATTATTCAAATATCTTGGGTGTATCTGTCTATGGTATTGTAGATCCTAAACAGTTGAACCTATTTGGACACGGCTACTTTTGAGATGTTCTCAGCTAATATTCATCAAAACCGGTTCAGCCGTTTTTGAAATATTGAAGTTTTAAATGAAAATGTCGGGGTTTTTCGACTTTTCTAAGTTGGTTAGGTTAAAAGTTGACGTGTGAATTTGCGTCCATGAGTGTGCTGTGTAACAGTCTGTGGCATCGTAGCTCAAGCAGAAAAGCCTATTTCGACGCAGTTGCTTTTATTCGAAAACTAGTTTAATTGTGATGGTTTTTAACAAAAATTATTTAAAACCGTTACATTCAATTTTGAGATATTAAGATTAGAATTTGATTTGGCCTTTGCAAAACTTGCAAAACCTTGTATAGCCGTAACAAGTCAGTAACTTTTTATGAAGATCCTTTCTAGAAAGTAAAATGTTACTAAGAGCTCATAAAAATGCTATTCCTCTCATTGGAAAAGGTCTGAAAAAACTGTCAGAGGCTAACGCGTAACCCATTTGATATAAAAAAAAAAAACTATTTAACCCTTAATAGGACAGGATAATTATTTTATGGCAATGAGAAACTGAGGTCGATTTATATGTAAGTTTGAAGTCTAGATTCTGGAAACGATATATAAAAAGTGTGTGTGGGGGGGGGGGGGGGGGTAAGTGGAAGGGGGTGATTTCTGGTGGGAAATTATTTCCCCTTGTTCGATGATCACGATGAAAAATGACCGTCCGACCGCGAATATAACGTTTATTAATTGATTTATCGTAAGATTTTTTCGCATGTTTTCTTCATTTTATTTTAAATGTTAGAAACAAAACCGAGAAATTTATAACAAGCAAAATTTTACCACATGGAAAAAAATGTTGACTTTCGTAGAATCATCAATCAACCGAAAAGTGTGTTTCCAAGGTGCCTTGGAATCAAAACCTATAGGGTATACAAAACTCCAGTTGTATTAAAAACTTGAAATTTGGTATAAAGGTCAATCAACCAATCAGTTAAATCTTAAAATCGATTTTTTTTATGTTTGTCTGTACTTATATCTATGTCAGAGACCTATATAAAATAATCTTACAGTGCACACATTGACTAACCATTCGGGAAAAGCGAGAATCAAAGACTTCGAGACTGGATTCCCGTGATATATATACATACCTAAATTATTTTACGGAACCCTCGGTGCGCGAGTCCGACTCGCACTTTGTCGGTTTTTGGTATGGAAAATGATATTAAGATGTAGGTACCTTATCCACGCTCGAAAACGTTCCGGAATTACCCCGCTGTTTCACACAAAATATGAGTTAAAAAGTAATTACTGTGTACTAAACTTAAATAAATAATATAACAGACTACACATTTTATAGAAATGAGCCTCACAACTCGATATTGTGTTGTAAACCTTATAAAATAAATTTACGAGAAGTTCGCAACGTGATTTTTTTAAGTTCACGAATGAACAATGGGAATTATTTTCCCACTTGGACCCTATGATTTAGGGAGACAATTAGTTGGACAAAACAATAGATTCAATTAGATATTTGTATGCTAAATACCAAACAATAATCTTAATTTTACATAACTGCCATCAAAATCCTCTTACCAGATTTTTTTTATGAATTCGAACACATATTGCTAAAAACCACCGTTATTTACGAGTTTATCACAACTTTTGACTTTGGCATTGACGTGTGTTGATAGATGAAGTTTGAGTGAAAGGTGTTGCCAGCAAAATGAAGGCTAATACTTACTAAAACCGTAAAGCGGTATGATATAATTGTTAAGTGTTGCCGTTTAAAAAACACATACGACTTTATATGAACAGACGAAGTGGGAAATAATATCCCCTTACACTAATAAGGGTCAAGCCCAGCTATATTAAAACGGGAATCGACTTTTTCAGGCATTCCTGTAACCAAGAAGGGCTATAAATTACTGAAAATTTTCAAATAATAAATTAACATAGAACCGAGGATCAAGAGATAATTTTCTGAAGCCCTAAGTAACATTTATTACCGAAATACCACGATCATGGTTTTCAGTTCCAAATATAACTTACTAAATTTAATGAAACGCTTTTAGAAAAACTGTTACAGATTACTATTATGACACCATAGCCGTTATGTTTAGGTATGTAGTGACCATCTCCGGTTTTTCTCTAGTAGCAAAGAGAAAAAAAAATTTCTGAAATAATTTATGGTAATTTAATTTGTGACTTTTATTACATTATACCTACATTGCATGTAATAAGTCCCAAGACAGTACCTTGTGACATCATCCAGGACTATTAAATATCCTCAAGGCATATTAACTCAGGGTCTGTCTGCTATCATAGTTTATAGTTCTGTAACACACAGCTCTTTTAACAGAAGTTGCCTTAGTTTATCTTTGCATTAATTAATTTATGCCAATTTTCATTTTTGTAAATTTTGTTAGGTCCCAACCAACTGCGGACACTACAAGCTTCAGATCCCGGCTTCGATCCTTGGTCAGGGCAGATAATTTAATATGATAAATATGAATATGTTTACTCTCGAGTTATGTATATTCAATACCTATGTATTTATCTACATATCTGTGCGTAATCCGTTGCCTAGTACCTTAATTTCGGACTATCTCAATTAGTGTTAATTGTACCTACCACTACAAATTAACTAAAACTTATTTAACTACCTACATAACAATTTAACTGCGCACAGACCCCGTGGCATAAGGGGGGGGGGGGAGGTGATGCAGCCAAAGGTGTGCTTGTCACATTGCAGCATGGCGCAATCAATATCCTGTGACTAAATGTGGCTATGCTTGGAGTATTCCTGCGAGATCGAATCAGAAATAAGGAGGTCCTTAGAAAAACTGAAGTTCCCGATATAGAAGTATTTTTTGTATATCTTAATTGCCAGTGGGCGGGGCGCATTGCAGGCAGAACTGATGGCCGTTGGGACGGTAGGGTTCTAGAGGCGACCGCGACCCGAAAGCGAAGTGTTAGTAGGCCTCCCGCAAGGTGGACAGGCGATCTGGTTAAAAGATCGCAGGAAGCCATTAGCCGTCTTCCATTGATGTCTTGCGGCCATGAAAATTAATTGTGGACATTGCCTGCCATATTTATGTTTTTGGCAGAAGGGGAAAATGCATTACCATCTTCTGTAATAGTTGCTTCGTGATATATAATGACAAGGTTACGACTACCCGCTAACTTAATGCCTAGCCCTGGGGTAAATTAAGACACCTACCTTTATCGCTGCTGTATCTTGGAGTAACTATATGTTGGAAGTCATATTTCTTGCATATTTTACGAGCCATATACGGGCTAATTGGATTTGAGGAGATAAAGGCTTGGCGAAGTACGTTATTAATATTATTGCGAGTGGTGACATTCTTGTCATTAAGGAACACGGTAGCAGAAACTTGACAAATTTTGTTGTTTTCTGAAATTTATTTAGAAAGATTTGGTCTCGAATCGAATAACACAATACGAGATGCCTTTTCGGCAAAAATGTTACGATGCGATTTTGCTTCCTTACATTAACGAAAACCGGCCACATAGGTAAATATTAAATATTCTTGGCTGTATTTTATCACTTCAGTACTTGTTTACTCACTTAACAATTCAAGCTATAAAAAATCGGCTGAGATATAACGCAATCCGATCAAGATATAAACAAATACAGATTTATTTTTTCTGGTACCTAGTGTTACATCTAACACGGAATGTTTCAGTATTTTTTTTTATTTGACAATGGCAATTTCAAAAGCAACATGGGATACTCCCTTTTCACTGTAAATGTTCTTTTTAAGTCACCTTCCAATTTTCAGCTTATAATGTCGCCCAAATTTTGAACATTATTCGCCATTTCTAGCGTACACTTTTATTTGGGAACTTCGACTTTATAACTGAAGGCATAAGGTGTTCGGAAGTACCAATTTAAGTTGGAAAATGTTGAGGATTACTTTTCCATTTCTCTTTGTACGAGGGAGTTTGCTATTCAGTGAACAAATTGCAAGTATGGTGAATACGACATTTGATCTTGATTTTTGTGCATTTATTACGTACCTTAAGAATGTTGACGTGATATGGTCTACTTATCTTGAAACTCTTAAGGACTTGGTGGCTTTTAGGATGACATTAAAGATGCCGTGATGTTTAACAGACTTCTGAAAAGGAGGAGGTTCTATGTATGTCTGTGTGTATTTAAAAATAATGACATCGTAATATCGTGGGTCAATTAACACCGACTGACCTAGCCCCATGTTAAGCAGATACTTGTGGTATTAGTATCTAGATAAACTACATGCATTATTATATAAGTGGATAAAAGTGGTAGTGGTGGTGGAAAAATTGATAAGTAATTTGAATCTTACAAGCTTTTTCGCTGGCTGTACTTTTTACACGACTGCCCAAAGAAAAAGAGTGTAGGTACTGTTTTTGTTAACTGTACCTAATTGCACTGTCGTCCAATCTACACAATTTTAATTCAATACGACCATTGGAAGTGGGTCAAATTTAACTTGCACGATTTGACTACACACAGACAGTAACCGAAAACGGGAACCGGTGAAAGTCAAAAAAGAAGCTAATGTTTATTTGGTTAAGCTATTCAAGTCGTATTTCCATCCAACTTGGTAATTTTACAAATAAATGGCTTTAGCTAAATAAGAAGAAGAATAAGAATCGTATATTTAGCCAACAAAACACAGACATTAAACACATGCAGATTACATAGACTTAAAGAAACTAAAATGGCCGCCACTCAGCTGTCTGCCATGAAGAGATCTGGGGATCACTTAATGACGCTGGTTTTCAGTGACGCCAGTTACAGAGGTGGTTGTCACCAAGCACACATCCCTGCAGTTACCAGTTTTATGTAGTGGGTGAATATCAACAAGGCACATTTTTTAAAAAATTTGGTGGCAATTTTAATTTTTTGACTTTTGACTGAATTTATTTTCTCATGTTAAAGAATAAGATATATTATTTAGGAACTTTACGAAAACGGACATAAAAAAATAGTAGATAAGTAATGCTCTCATCCAAAAGGCCTACAATTAATTTATTGCTAAACTTTATCAATTACAAAACTCCGACCAAAGTTCGCTTATAATTTTGCGAAATCTGTTGAACGGATTTTGCGCTCATTATTTTACTTGATCGTTTTGGATTTGATGTTATCTGTTTTAATTTTATCTGTTAGAAGCAAAAGGGAATAGAGTTTCTGTCTGAATAAATAATAATTTTGTAGGTAAGGTTCGCGTGCGGTTTTTACGCAGATCGCCAACATAAATAACTAAACGTCCAATGCTGTTAACCCTTTTCCAGGCCGACATTTTAAACACGGACCAACCATCCTCTGGACACCAAATGTCAGGGCGAACGTTTCCGAAACGCATATGCTCATTTGCACCTATAAATCTCTCTAGCCACCAATCGCGGCTCACTTTCGACCAGATGACAAGCGAGGTGACAAGCTATGAACCAATCACGACGCGTTCCCCCGGCCCGCTCACCGCGGCTTTTTTCGTAATGACTTTCCAAGTAAATTATAGAAGATGCGGTGTCCAGAGGTTGGTTTGTCCGTGATTGAAAATGACAATCGAATGTCAGTCTTTGTCATTTAAATTAAGACATATTTTTGACAGACAGTATGTGGTCGATATATGGCATTTAATTTTGCCTGGAAAAGAGGTTCACTAATAACCAACCGACCGTATAGACCGAATGGCCTAGTGGTTAGAGAACCTAACTACGAAACTTGAGGTCCCGGCTTCGATTCCCGGTCGAGCCAGATATTTGTATGATGATGTTTGCCTTCGAGTCTTGAATGTTAATAGTGTTTTTATGTTTGTATTCATCTACACAAGTACGTTTATCCATTGTCTAGTACCCATACAAAGTGCGTTCTCGCTAAATCAAGGCTTACATACATACATACATACAGTCACCCCTGTTTCCCGGAGGGGTAGGCAGAGACCACGGACTTCCACTTACTACGATCCTGAGGGTCGAGCACGACTTTTCGAATCCTGCGTAACGTAACAACGTATCGAGATCGAGAAACCTCATACTAAATTTTAGTTCCAAATACGCTCACAGGCGGGCGCTGTTTCAAACGTCATACACACTCGATAACGTTTACTATTCGATTTTACGTAACGCAGCTTTCGAATATTCGTACTCGGGCCTCTGACATACAACCTATGCTTCCCTTAATCTCATAATATTCTTCATACATGCTCCCCGGATTTGGGTTCAAATCAAAAACGTAAATAGTTACACAAAAGCACTTTAACATTAAACAATCAACACAAAAACAGTTTTCTAAACAACTGATTTCTTGAACAAGCTGAATCCAAACGCGGAATGTACACAAAATAAAGTAGTATTATTTTAATACCTAACTAACAATACCAAAAAAAGACAGAATTAGATAGTATATTAACTGAATAAAGGCGCAGTCATAAAGAACAGAGCCCCTGGCCTATTGGAAGCCTACTATCAGTATATTTTATGATTATAGTCCTTTGCGTCAAAAGTGAGGTCCCGTATATTAATTCAGAGTAAACAAATAAATTTAACGAAAAGGTGATAAAATAAGATGAATGTGATTCAGAACGCGTCTGCTAACTGGGTCACACGTAAATCGCGACCCACCGTGAAACCTTTGCATAGTACATAATAATAATGACATCGCTATGCCAGATGAGGAAAATCTTCTTAATGTTTGCTGTGAAAGTGCAGTGGGTGTTATTCTTTACGGTGACATAGTTACGTAACTAAGAATACTTGTATTGTATGGCATAGTAACGCACTATATCTTGATTCCATTATGGTTGCCCGTTAGAGATCGCTCCGTAGAGATAAGACCGCCCATTGCTACCTTGCATTTTCTTTGCATTTATTTCTGTTTCGTTTATTATGAGAATTCAATAAAGAATATTTAATACAAGTATTATTTATAGAATACTTAATACAAGTATTAATACTTAATACAAGTATTCTTTATTGAATACTCATAATAAACGAAACAGAAATAAATGCAAAGAAAATGCAAGGTAGCAATGGGCGGTCTTATCTCTACAGAGCGATCTCTAACGGGCAACCATAATGGAATCAAGATAAGAACAGATTAGGTAAATTGCTGTTTAGAAATTTGTGGCAAATTTATTTATAGGTAACTAAAGAAAATACATAACACTACCATTAAAACACATAATTAATTATAATTAACTAGCTGTTGCCCACGACTTCGTCCGCGTAGATTTCGGTTATCACTATCCCGTGGGAACTCAGTATTGTAATTTTCCCGAATAAAATGTAACCTACGTTATTCTTCAATATTCAAACTATCTTCTTACCGAATTTCTAGATTGGTGCAGCGGTTTTCCCGTGAAGAGGTAACAAACAGACAGACAGAGAGACTGAGAGACAGAGTTACTTTCGCGTTTATAATATTAGTTAGGATACGTTAGGATGTTGATAATAACAGATACACACAAACGATACCCCACACTATGGGGTAGGGTACGAGATAAAAAATATCATCCCCTCTTTACGTGTAGCGGTACGGGCAAAAAAAAATAGTTTTCTACATTTTATTCCAACACTTTTTTGCCCTAGTTAATATGTTTATCAGTGAAAAATTATAGGTACTAATAGTCACTTAGCTTAGCCGCGGACAAACGGACATGACGAAACTATAAGGGTTCCGTTTTTGCCATGTTGGCTCGGAACCCTAAAAAGCAAATTTACGCATTAACCTTACGAAAAAAGTAAATTCCCAAAGTAATAAAGTACTTTACAGTTTATTTTAAACACAAGAAAGCTTGAAAGGATTCTTTTATAAGTAACATTTTTATCCTTTAATCCGCTTTCGAACCTAATCTTGAAGACTGTCGGGACACAAATATATATTATATTTTTTATAAACTCACTGAAACATGAATACACAGAAAAAAAACAGAAAAATGCCAACCCCGGGAATCGAACCCGGATCCTCGACACTCCGGGTCGTGTGCTTTTCCCCTACACCACGGCTGGACATAGAGGAAAGGCTGAATTTTTTCCATGTATTCAAATCTTAGCTTGTTTTTATCACTTTTTGCAGTGACTAGCGCCATCTATGCGATTACTTCGTAAACCGAAAACAACGCACTCTTTCGAAACTTATCAGTTTACCCAGGCTCAACGAGATGGCGCACTAAAGCAATCAATTCATGATCTCAATAAAAAATTGGGAGAAAAAATACAAAAAGATACTCCTATTGAGATCATGAATTGATTGCTTTAGTGCGCCATCTCGTTGAGCCTGGGTAAACTGATAAGTTTCGAAAGGGTGCGTTGTTTTCGGTTTACGAAGTAATCGCATAGATGGCGCTAGTCACTGCAAAAAGTGATAAAAACAAGCTAAGATTTGAATACATGGAAAAAATTCAGCCTTTCCTCTATGTCCAGCCGTGGTGTAGTGGAAAAGCACACGACCCGGAGTGTCGAGGATCCGGGTTCGATTCCCGGGGTTGGCATTTTTCTGGGTTTTTTCTGTGTATTCATGTTTCAGTAAGTTTATAAAAAATATAATTGATATTCACGGTAAAACCGTAAAAATAAAAAATTGGGAGAAAAAATACAAAAAGATACTCCTATTGAGATCACAAATATATATATTATTTTATTAGCAATGTTTCTTAAATTTTTGAACACGAAGATATAATATAGTCCGTTATGCAACTGTTACGTCACGAGGGTCCTTAAAACACGAGTGTTGTAATGCCTAATTAATGTAGAGTTGCACACATTACTTATCTCAAGACATTACAAAGTACTCTAAGATGGGTTCAGGAGCCAAAGGCATAACAAACCACTCTCGAATTTGACTTTTTTATAAATCATAGACAAACATACCGAGCTGATGTTTCGTATCGTAAGCCTGTTTAAATTGTATTGGTTTTTGGAGATGTTCCAATTTTGAAACTCATAACAAAATCGAACTCGCAAAAATTTTCATAGTAAAACTAATTGTTGTACCTAATGTTTTTCATTACCTACGGTTTCTGAACGCATTATCTATACCTATAAAACAGTACCGTGACTGACTGACTGACTGACAGACAACGCACAGCCTAAACCACCAGTGACCTAGAGACTTGAAATTTGGCAGACATATACCTTGAGTATCCTAGAGGTGCAGTAAGAAGGGATTTTTCGAAATTCCCACGGGATAGGGAACTAGCCCGTTTTGAAATATTTCACGGGGGCGAAGCCGCGGGGCATAAGCTAGTATATTACAAAATTATTACAAACCGACGCAATTTTTCTGGTAATGTTCTGAACATTATGAGAACTTTATTATTATTAAATCTATGAATATCTATGTATGCATGCATCATTCTTGTGTTCTCTTAAATAGTGCTACATCTTCCTAACACAATACTCTTTCCCCGAGTTGTTTGTCTTGGAACGTCTTGTGATTTGGGGGATTTTTCCCAACTTTTACGGTAATTTTAATTATCTAAATGTCAAACTGACAACCGTGCATTAATGAGGCAAATGAAATGAATTCGGAGCTGAATTTGTTCGAGTTTCTTTACTGGAACAGGGCGTTTTGTTTAATTACAGGACTTTAAGAGGGCTTTTTTAAATAGTCACTCTTTTCTGTTCGTATATTTTGTTGAAACCAATAAGTAAACAAACAGATAAATGGTAACGCATTTGTTTTCCAAATGTGTCATAAGCATAGCAAATGTTTTTTTTTAAACTGTAAACTATTCAGAATTTATTGGATCAGGATAAATGAAGCCAGGCAAGAGACTGTCCATTGGAAAATTAATTAAAGCAAAAACCGTTTCGAAAATGGCACACTGGCCGAAATACTCATACCACAAAATCCCATGGAAACGTCAAGACCATACATTACGGCCCGTTCTGGAGTTAAGCCAACTTCGATGGAGCAAAAATTGCGCTTGAAACTAGTCAATAGGTAGACAGATGTTTATCTTTTGAATGGATGAGCGCCCTGAACTTAATCCGGTCGAAACTGGCTCGAACCAGTTTGCGGTGCCAAATTTTTCGTAACACTTATAAGTTTTTGGAATAAGGTCAGTGTTATCGGTCGCAATAAGCCAAAGTTGTCTGGCTTAATTTGGTAAAAAAC
This sequence comes from Clepsis dumicolana, assembly GCA_963691665.1. Classification (NCBI taxonomy): domain Eukaryota; kingdom Metazoa; phylum Arthropoda; class Insecta; order Lepidoptera; family Tortricidae; genus Clepsis; species Clepsis dumicolana. Next base: position 7,322,485 of record OY829527.1, on the reverse strand, counting down.
TTTTTTTTAGTGGCCTTATACTTAGGTACCTAATAACAATCTAGATTACAACATAGCGAAATTTACATGACGAATTAGATTCAAAGTTCTTTTGCAGGATAAAGTAAGCATTTTCGAACCAACAGATTCCATCCACTAATTCTAGTAGGTATTAGAGAATTTTCACAGTATGAATTGATTGACAGAATGAAGTAATTTTAATAGGTCTTAAGATGGTGCATCTGGTTTTTAGGGTTCCATACCTACCTCAAACGGAAAAACGGAACCCTTACCTATAGGATCATTTTGCTGTCCGTCTGTCTGCCTGTCTATCTGTCTGTCAAGACCCTTTTTTCCTGGAACGCTTAGGGATAGCAAACTGAAATTAATATCAAATACTCAAACCCGCAGTCCCTTGAAGCTGTGAAAAAATCAGGTTTCTAATAAGGTGCATTTCAATAAAATTAACCGTCAAGAAATTAACAAGGGGTCGAGTAAATCTAAATGAGCACAATGTGAGTTTTTGTTTTGACAAACCAAAAAAAAAAAACCCATATTTTGTCAACCAACAGAGGCAATTTGCATGGGAGATTTTTTCTTTATTCCAAATAAAAACTTTTCAGGGCGTGTTCACTTAGACCGGCTGAATTCTTGAATTCTTCATTAAAATGCACCCTGTATGTAATAATGGGCCTTAACTAAATCACAATCAGAACCAAACATTATTATTTTAATTGGTCTATATTGGCAGCTCGTAAAGGGTACATAATGAAAACCATGAATGAATGATGCATGTAACTGCGTCGAAATATCGGGAGCTCATCAAACCTATAAGGCAATCGCGGTCAACATCCCATTTTCATTTATGACCAATCAATCTATTTACCGTTTAAATCGTATCAACCTCTCGCTCGACTTAACACCGATAATCCTCTAACCCCTGCTTTCTCAGATAATATTTTCTGGTTATGATAATCCTGAAAATATGATGTTCATCAATAAACGACTGTCACGATACATTAATGTTTGTTCCGAGTCATCTGCCGCTTTGCTCCATTAACTGCGAATATTACAAGAACACATTTTACCTTGTTCGAGGGATGTACCAAGTTTGTGGTATCGTTTGTTATTATAAGCTATAGGTACCTACTTACCTAACTCGGTATTTCTTCCCGTGCGGTCGAGACTTCGCGACGACTTACTGTTAAAGAGAACTACACTCACGGGGACAAGTGACCGCCCACCTTTTTTTCCTGATTATTGTGTGAACTGTACTTTAATCAGTGATTTATTTTACAATCCCAACTAATATTATAAATGCGAAAGTAACTCTGTCTCTCTGTCTGTCTGTTTTTTACCTCTTCGCGGGAAAACCACTGCACCAATCTAGATGAAATTTGGTAAGATAGGTTGAATATTGATGAATAACATGGGCTTCTTTTTATTCGGGAAAATTATATGGTTCCCGTGGGATAGCGATAACCAAAATCTACGTGGACGAAGTCGCGGGCAACAGCTAGTAAACAATAAAAATAGGATGGGCGATTAATTGTGCCATTGAGTATAATAGCACAGTCTATACAGTCGTCCGACGTAGGCCTCTAGACAGGTCAATCGTGCGGGGGGGGGGGCAGGGTGAGTTAATCATAATAATTCCTTTTATAAATAATTAGCAATAAGTAATATCTTATTCTTAATGTTATGTTTTCTTTAATTATAACCCTAATAATTTTTCGTGCGACAACATCTGTATTATCTGTCTGTGGCATCGTAGCTCCAAAACGGATAAACGAATTGACACACGGTTTTTTGTAATCGTAAGATAATTCAATTGAGATGGTTCTTAGCTAAGTTACCTAAAAACCGGTTTAGCCGTTTTTGAGATATTGAACTTTAAAATGAAAATGTCTAGGGTTTTTTGACTTTTCTAAGTTGTTTAGGTTATTCGTTTTGAGGTACGGAGCCATCTTTGCGCAATAAAACACCGAATACAATCCATCCTCGTAATAAGAATCAAAGCCTCCAAAAGCCTCCAGATTGTGCAATTAACTTAGAAACTTGCCAATTTCCTTTGAAAGAAATTATCAAAGACAATCTCGAGAATAATTCCTTTTGCTAGAAAAGTAAGACAGTGGCCGGGAGGTCATCAATAACCCCCAAAGAGCTCTATTACTTGCCCACGTCGCTGTCTTCGAATTTCCTCTCTTGGTTTTTTTATGGATTTTTGTTTTTAGGGTTCCGTACCTCAAAAGGAAAAAACGGAACCCTTATAGGATCACTTTGTTGTCCGTCCGTCTGTCTGTCTGTCAAGACCCCATTTTTTCTCTAGAACGCGTGGAGGTAGCATGCTGAAATTAATATCAAATACTCAAGCTTGCGGTCCCTTGAAGCTGTGAAAAAGTTAAGCTTCTAAATCAACGCAATCAAAAGATACAGTCATTATAAAGGTTGTTTCCATACAAATCGCCGTACTTTGAAAACCTAAAGCGTACTTCCAGTTATCCTAGAAACTTGAAATTTGGAATGAAGGTAGCTGTATGGATTGGATAGATTGACCACAACGTCTATGTTCTCCAGCGAATGGGTAAAAGGGTTGAACTTGACTTGAGGGTTGAATCAGCGAATAAAAGTCGCGTGCTTGGGTCACATCTTCCGAACCAACAGTCTTTTACAAACCATTACGATGGGCAAAATAGCCAGAAAAAGGAAGGCCAGAAGACGGAAAAAGTCATGGCTCCGTAACATCAGGGAGTGAACGGGCATCGAGACAGTGGAGCAGCTATTTAAACATCAGGGAGTGAACGGGCATCGAGACAGTGGAGCAGCTATTTAAACATCAGGGAGTGAACGGGCATCGAGACAGTGGAGCAGCTATTTAAACATCAGGGAGTGAACGGGCATCGAGACAGTGGAGCAGCTATTTAAACTGGCTATGAATAAGGAAAGATTTAAAGAGCTGACTGCCAACCTTCAGCGATGAAGTTGCACTATACCAAGAAGAAGTCTTTTAAAAATTTGAGGGTGGTATGACTACTGTAAAGTGTGAATATGTAAAATGGTAGTATCAATATGGACAGACTTTCTATGCGCCAATTTTGCTATGTTAAAGTGCTTGTAGTGTAAAGTTACCAACATGGCCCGAAAAATTGCGAAACTTAAGTGGCAGTGCTAGCACAGTTCAGTTGTGTTCCGGAGTGGAGAATAAGTCAGCCGGTGTAATTACGGGCACAAGAGGTATTTCATCTATATGCACCTACGAATTTATAATAATATTTGCAAAGTACTTGGTATTCATCGTTACACAATAGGGAAAGTTAAGTCGATGATGAAAAAGTGGCTAGTGCCCTTATCATATCGTGCTACAGAAGCCCTTCTTGACAGCAAGGTAATCACACACCTCACACACCCACACTCACAAACACACACACACAGACACACACACACACACACTCACACATGCAAACACAAACATGCACACAGTTCTGCTTATTCTGTTCTGTAATAGTGTTTGGTTAGTTTTTTCACTTAAGTAGTTTTAGTTGAAAATTTTCTTTGTTTAGTTTCACAGATGCACTCCAGGACCTCAAGATACAGGCTCAGCCTAGTTTGGGGTCCGCCAGACATCTCATTTTAATGTATAAGTACTTGTGTTTTTAAGCAAATAAATATTATTATTATTATTATTACTATCTTAAGCTCTCTAGGTTGGCAACGCATCTGCAAACCCCCCGAGATTGTGTGTGTCTATGGGCAGTGCTGATCACTTACCATCAGGTGACTCACATATTATGCTCGTGTGCCTTCCTATAAAAAAAGATTTATTAAGTATCGAAGACAGATCGCTAGTATAAAGGAGGCTTTCCGTCTGTCATTGGCACACGCCGGCGACGAGGGTGCGACTGAGACAATGGCCCGATTAATCGACTCGACTCGACTCGATGCTTTATTAATCTGATTGGCTGTTGATCTTTTTTTTAAATATGTCTGTTGGGATTGCTTAATGCATAAAATCAATGACGATGGAATCGAGAGTACTGAGCCGTGTTTTATAAAGCTGCAAGACAAGTCACAATTTACAAGCGGAAGTCTCACTCTATCACCTTTTGTTAGAAAGAGACTTCCGCTTGTAAACTACGACTTGTAGCTTTATAAAACACGGCCCAGTTAGCAGCAATAGTTGCTAAGCAACCGAAGCGCTCACAATGATATGCAGCTCTTATGTCTATAACAATAGAGCCCGTGCTTAGATCATTATGAGCGCTTCGGTTGCTTAGCAATTGCTACTGACTGTACCTACTGCCATCGATGTCCCGTTCCTTTAATTGACCGAGCGAACGAAGCGTCTCTGTTTTAGTTGGACAGAAATGTCGGGGGGTCGAGCACGACTTTTCGAAACCTGCGTCACGTAAAATCGAATAGTAAACGTTGTCGAGCTTGTATGATGTTTGGAACAGCGCCCGCCCGTGAGCGTATTTCGAACTAAAATTTAGTATGAGGTTTCTCGATCTCGATACGATAACTGTAACGTTATGCAGCATTCGTAAAGTCGTGCTTGGCCCTCTGTTCCGCCTGTTTTCCTCTACAGGTAGCATTTATCAACTGACCTTCGTGCAATTATGTGAGCAGTTTCGATAATTATACCTATAGATTAGATATTTATTTTATTTTATACACAGTGATTCAAATGTTGTAAAAGCACTCTTTATAATGGACTATTTAAACCCCTTTCGGCTTTACGGGTATTTTTGTAACGTCAATAACTGCTTGTTCTGTGTCCAGAAATATTAACCTAAAAAAATGTCCTTCCAATAATATATTTTCACCTTATAAATAAACCAGATAGTGTAAAAAAATCTACACAAGATACGCTTGAATATTAAACAAAATGGCGGCAAAAGATAGGGAAGGAAGGGACCCGCCCGGACGTCGCGAGAAATATTATGCAAAATAAGACTCCGTTTGCATTTTCATTTTGCTACGTGTGAATATTTTGAAATAGTTTTTCGACGTTTTTCGGTGAGTGAGGTCATCTTGGGAGGCCTGCAGAGCTGAGGTCACACGTCGAAGAAACTGAACTGTGGACGAAATCTTTTGGACGTGTTCAGAGACTACTTCATTGATTCTTCAGACAGATCTGATGTTAGTCAGGCCAATTGAAGGGTAAACGGAAAGAACATGTGTCTAGTCTAGTCACCTTAGCAACTTTTTGAGTTACCTATCGCAATTTGAAAGTTTGGAACGATATAATCCTAACTAAATATTATAAATGCGAAAAAAACTCTGTCTCTTTGTCTCTCTGTTGTCTGTTTGTTACCTGTTCACGGAAAGTCCGCTGCACAAATCTACATGAAATTTGGTAAGCAGATAGTTTGAATATTGAGGAATCATATAGGCTACTTTTTATTCGGGAAAATTGTATTGTTCCCGCGGGATAGCGATAACCGAAATCTACGCGGACGAAGTCACGGGCAACAGCTGGTTATCCATATAATTTTTGTATGTACTACTCGATTACGTTACGCAGGATTCGATATTTGCACTCGGGCCTCTGAATTGTTCGACTACTTCTGTCGAAGTCATTTTTAGAAGAAATTCTCTCAGAGTCGCTATCAACCAGTATTTTTACACACATTTTAATAATCGTTTATCTAAAAATCCGTCTTTGAAGTTGCCATAGCATAATTACTTTTCTTTTAATAATTGGTAACGTTAGTACATTCAGCTTTAATTACTGTGTGACATGAGGTTGCTCTGCAAAGCTAGACTGTAATCAAAGTTAAATCTAATCTCTTTTCTAATGTCTTGTTTTCTAACCTTCAGGATAGTTGTCAAAATTTCAAATCTATAGACACATTAAATGAACGTTATTTATTCAGCTTTGCTGGGCTGGAAAATAATGACTGTTAAGACTCATTCGTTATAACAGTTCTGTCGAGGTGGAAACTGTTAACACGTTCATTGTCTAGTCAAGTTTAGTTCAACTGTGCATCCAGTATGGGGATGTGACCCCATAATTATTTCGAGCACGGATCCTGAAAAAAAAAGCTTCATGATCCCACATTGAGTAGTGTCAAAAGTTTGCTTGTACATTAACTGCTTAAAAAAAGTATTTCTATGAAGTTCTTTAAATTAGCAATTATTTATACCTACCTTTCTATTTTATTTAAAAGTGGTAAAGCGCGAGCGAAGCATCTCTGTTCAAAATTTAAAATAAAAACGATAGATGTTCAGTAATGAGCTCGCAAGGTCAACAGTCTTTCTACAGCTCACAGAGGCCACTAGTAATCATTTATATAAGTTTTCCTAACAATTTTACTAAGGTAGTAGGTATCCTGATAAAAAAACACATTTTGGGGGGTTTGCAGATAGGTTGCCAATCTAGAGAGCTTAAATGAAATGTCTCTTGTGGCTTGTGTGAAATTCGCTTTTTATTTCTCATTTTTAAAAGACTGAAAAAAAGGAGGAGGTTCTACGTTCCACTGTACATACGTTTTTTTTTTTTTTTTTATGTTATTTCATCGATTACTCCGTCAATTGTAGACCGATTTTCAAATTTTTTTTTTTATTTGAAAGGGTATACTCCTGAGGTAGTCCCATTGTCAACAAGTCATGATTTGATGATGGGATCCCAGGGAAATCGAGGGCAACCCTCAAATTTTACAGGCACGTACTATGTGTTTCACATATTTTCTAAGGTTATTCAAGTATTTGCGTCTGGTAGTCATCATCTCACGATGATGAGCTGATGATGGAAAGTACAACTCCTTAGCGGTTAGGAGTTGGAGGATAATTCTGAAAATGTTAAGTCATTATTCGAAAGGGTATACTCCTGAGGTGGTCCAACTGTCACCAAGTCATGATCTGATGATGGGATCTCAGGGAAATCGAGGGCAACCCTCAAATTTTATAGGCACGTATCATGTGTTTCATGTATTTTCTAATCTCTATAAATGAAATAAATTGTGTGGAACGAACTTCTTACAAATTGCTTCGTAATTTGTTACAGTTTGTCTCAAACACTCGGCCTCGTCTTCGTAAGCACTATCTGAGTAAATCGCATAACATATACATATACCATAGCGAAAGCCCTTTCACAGCCTAATGGGGAATAGCTCTTGATGGGTTTAATGTACATATTAGTCGCACACTCTTCGTATAATGGCTGCGGCGATGTTAGTAATTGCCTTTTACTGCTTTGTTGGGGACATAAAATTCCCCAAAGGAACTTAATAACAGTGTTAAATGGTCGTTTGTTTGTCGATAGTGATCTTGAATATGGGTGTCGAAGTGATCGGGCGATTCGAGCGTTTGTATTTGATGACGCATAACAATTTTAGAGCAAGTAATAATGTTTGTTTTAAAAACACGGCAACTTGTATGATCTAATTAGAAACGCGTTATGGTCTGATTACGCAGTCTGTAGTGTGAGTGTCGTAAGGCTCTCTGCTTGTTGATGTTAGTTCGGTATTTGAATTATAGTGAAACCAAAGTACAGTCAAGGAAATTAATCCCTGACCCACCATGGAACATTTTCATAGTAAACGTCATAACGTTTTTACTTGTTAAGCTATGCGATGTCACTATGACGTTTACTGTGAAAAGGTTCCATGGTTGGCCAGGTATTAATTTCCTCGACCGTATCTTGGAAGACAGCAAACAAGTGCGACTTCTTGACAGTGAATTTTAATGGAAAGACATGCATTCGCTATATCATGAAACTAAACTAAATTATTACTGAAGAAGTATTGGTTTATCATTGAAAAGTCTTCTCGCAGCCAAGGAGCAGTTGCTAGAGCTACATCTACCCAAGAAGCCGTGTGTCACGCGCTCACAGTACACGGTCAGCTGCAAAAGTAGCTAAGCAACTGAGGGTCGAGCACGACTTTTCGAAACCTGCGTAACGTAAAAACGAATAGTAAACGTTGTCGAGTTTGTATGACGTTTGGAACAGCGCCCGCCCGTGAGCGTATTTGGAATTTAGTATGAGGTTTCTCGATCTCTATACGATAACCGTAAAGTTACGCAGCATTCGTAAAGTCGTGCTCGACCCTCTGAGAGGAAGTCTGTCAGCAGCGGGACGGTAATAAGTTGAAGATGATTAGTATTAATTTCAACCAATCGCATGGGCATTTTCATCAATATGCCTCTGAAAGGAGGTCTCTAAATCCATCTTCCTCAGGGAGTTTAAGCCCACACACTTACCTACATCCAAATACAACAACACAGCAATTAAAATTAGAAATTTTCTAACCCTGATCATCTCAAACAGTCATTACATTTTCCGCTTCAGCAACAATGTAGGTGGAATTTCCCATTCCATCCACCAAGAAGGGATCAATCTTTTTAAAGGCCTCATCCCCTGGAAATGGTATCTGTAGATAGACCTTCAGACTTTCCTAACCTTTAAAGGGGTTGGATTTACAGGCTTCTATAGAAGGGGGGCTCACGGGCACAGCACCCCACAGTAAAAAGCTCAGCATTCAGCCGAAAGACGTCCACTGCTGGACATACGCCTCCCCAAAGCTCTCCACTCAGACCAGTCTCGTGCTTACCGCATCCACCGTGGTCTCGCGATCTTTACCAGGCTGATGATGTTGGTCGGCTGATGGCCGATGGAGCTAGAAGGTTCTCTAATGGCGTCCACGGACCGGGAGGAGAGCTGTTGATAGGACCTGGTCTTCAACTAGATGGAGCGACGACCTGGATACCAAGGTATTGGTATTCGATATTCATTTGTAGTATCGTTACTAAAATAACGTTACTTTGCCGAATACCGGTAAAATACGACAAATTTCGGTAGTTTTTTCGGTACTGTTATCAGCCTCCTGCTCACGCTTGTTCAGTTTCTAACGTCAGCTTTTTTCAGTAATTTGTAACGTACAAAATCACCTGAAGTTACAATGGAGCCCCATCCGATCCGAAATCACATTAACAGAAATTGGTTTTGCGCAAAACTTCCTTCTGGGATATTCTTCTGTGGCGTAACAGATAAAGACAGTAGGTGATCTTTGATTGAACAAATCGCTGAATTCGTACTCATCTGAGGCCCGAGTACCTACGAATATTCGTATCCTGCGTAAAGTAAAGTTATTGTATCGAAATCGAAAAATGACGTATTAAATTTTACTACCAAATACGCTCACGTCACAGACATCCTACAAATTTCTCAATTACGTTACGCAGGATTCGAATATTAGTGCTCGGGCCTCTGTACGTTGATTGCAGACTCACTCGCAGCCTCGAACTCTCGCAAAAACAGGGGTGTTTTAAGTTCGATCTGTATATATGTCTGTGGCATCGTAACTCCTAAAGGGATGAACGGATTTGGACGCGGCTTTTTTCAATCGAAAGCTAGTTTAATAGAAATGGTCCTAAACTAAGCTTGAATAAAATCGGTTTAACCATTTTTGACATATTGAACTTTGAAGTGAAAATTTCACTTGGGGTTTGAACTTTTCTAAGTTGGTTAGGTTATGTAGAAAGACACCCTTGCTTTATTTCACATAATTATGCAAACAACCCATACTAAATACAAGCTGTTAGGTAATACTACAACATTAACTCAATAGTCTGCTTATGTGTGACGCATTATCGAGTGAACAGAATGTTATTGCATTGAGTTGTGTAAGTACTGGCACTTAAAAGGCAGTTAATAAATTGTACTAAACAGTAAAAGCCAACATCAGTGGAGGTAGATAACGATTCTATATGACCTATTTAATAATAGGTAACCTAACCAAATTAAAATTTGAAGCGGAAAGCTCTACTGCAATTCTAGAACAAAATCCTATGTCACTGCCATATCTGAGACGAATCTAATGACACCTCATACGTTGAAATCCGTCAAGTGGTTTACGCTGTAAAGTGTGCCAAAAAATTAGAATAGAAAAACATTTATTCAACGTACACAATTGACAAGTACAATAAAAAACAATTACAAGAAGTGAATAAAGACGTTGAACAGGATCCCTAGGAGAATTAGACAGACATACATACATACGCTCGAAAAGCATAACCCTTTGTAACTCTCCTTGGGCACCGGGCAGTGGGGTAATTATACTTTATTCGCTTCTTTGAGCGTGTGGGATACGTTCAAAGTAATATAAACAAAACACTCACAGACTATATACACTATTTATTTACACTAAAATTATGTACAAAATAAACATTCACCGGAGCGCCTAATAACAGTCACATACAGCTCGAGAGCCAACGACGAAGAGGGCCCGCGCATGCGCGGCTTCTGTCAGCTCCAGCGGAAACCGGAAGCCAACCTAATAATAACTAATAACTAATACTACTATACACATAATATTTACAAATTAAAGGTGTCGCCACAAGCGAAACGTACTTTAAACGTAGGTATTAAGATTACTCACTGCCTTTATTTATACTGTGCAAGCGTTCAAAGGGAAACAAGAATCTTCTCGTGTTTTTGTCACATTATTATTTACTTTTACGATTGCACTGAGTCAGAAGAAATCGTAAAGTTTAACGCTTGATTGGTAACGCAGGTAAGCCGAAAGAAGATGGTTCACCTATTTGAGTTTATTATTATTTCGTATGGCATTTTCCGCATAAAACAAAAAAAAAATACAATCTAACATCTAAATTACGTAGCCAATCGCTAGCATCCGCCGTCAGTGCGAGCAGGTCGCTCATACCTCCCGCAAAACAGCTGTTGCGGGGTACTCTTCCATTATGTGGTGGATGGTCTGATCTGACGCTCCACAATCACAGGCCGCCGACGCCAAGAAGTCAACACAGAGTATAAAAAAACCGGCTAAGTGCGAGTCGGACTCGCGCACGAGGGTTCCGTAGAAAGATTTTAACGCTTTTCCCCAGTGTTTTAAAGTCCAGTGTAAGCTGAGCCCTGCTCCTAAGCAAAATGTACGCAGTGTGGGGTCAACTTATATTGGTCCTCGAAATCTAGAGACAGACATAAAAAAATAAGATTTTGAGAGTTTTCTGAGTGGTTGTACTATAAGAGCTACCTTCATACCAAACTTCAAGTTTCTAGGACAACTGGAAGTACCCTTCAGGTTTTCTAAAAACGGCAATTTGTATGGAAACGACTTTTTTAATGACTGTATCTTTTGATTGCGTTGACTTATGCTTGATTTTTTCACAGCTTCAAGGGACCGCAGGTTTAAGTTTTTGATATTAATTTCAGCATCCTACCTCCACGCGTTCCAGAGAAAAAGAGTCTTGTTGACAAACATACAGACAGACAGACAGACGGACAACAAAGTGATCCTATAAGAGTTCCGTTTTTTCCTTTTGAGGTACGGAACCCTAATAACTTAGAAAAGTTGAAAATCTCCCGACTTTTTTATTTCAAAGTCCAATATCTCCCAAAAACTTTAATCTATTTTGACAAAACTTAGCTAAACCCTACGTCTAAATTGGTGTATCCATTTAGGATCTGCAGTGCCACAGACAAACATACACTGGCACTGGCAGTGGCACAGACAAGTCAAACTTGTAACACCCCTCTTTTTACGTGGGTATTAAACACAAAAGTTGCTTTTCATGTGGTACTAAATCGGCCTATCTGCCCTGTAACTGTGTTCCGGCATTTTCGGCTTATACACGGCAAAGTAACCGCCGACATACTAAGAGAAGACGGTCGCTAGCAACACGTCCGGATTCACCTGCCAATAAAAGATCTCGATTATTCGTCTGAAAATTCAAATGTGTCCGATAATTTTTGTCACCACAAAGCGAATATTATAAATTCATAAACTTTTCTAATTTATTTGTAAATAATCTGGCATAGCGTTTTTAAGGTGTACCAAAAGCTTCTGATTTAAGACGTCACTAAACCGAAGTAATGTTGATTCCTTATCGGTTCCCATCGACTGTGAAACTTGAGTCGTAAAATGACACACGCTGGCAGTAAAATGTTTATTTGCATCTATGCAAAATCTTTACCGAGCTTCTACGAGTATTTTGACTTGATTGCAACGAAGATATTTTGAACAGAAATCAAACCGAACGAGAGCGAGAACTTAAAACTACGATCGTTAGCTTTATCAAATAAGCTCTAAAAACCTTAGTGCCTCTCGTAAGTAAGTACCAGTTTTTTGTTTATTGAAAAGTGTACTCTTCTATCCGAATAAAGTAGAAGCCATCTACTCTACTAATATGCTCATAAATATAGAGCCAGCGATATTTTTATCGACCAAATACAGCCTATTACCCTGAAGGATAACATCGAGGCAATACTGAAATATGGCCTAAATATCCGACTCAATATGCAAACGGCTCAATACGTTGAAAATCTGACCCGACACATATTTTACCCACTTTATCACTACCAGCGATTTGTTGAAAGAATCTTGCAAAATGGTTTTGACCTTGCCTAAGATATGTTGCATTCCGACCAGGGAGTGAGACCTTCCACACTCCTCTACGCTTCCTAAATCAATGCGGTGGAAGGTGTTGATAGTTTGGTTGATACGGGTCTTGTAATGTTGGTCATATTTCGCCACCATGTCCAACCCTCGTTACCAATGTAAGAATAGACGTCGAAAAGTTTTTCCAGTTACACTTTCCACGGACATGGAAAGTGCTACGAGTTTTCAAACTTCTGGCTACATATGGCGTTTTGTTAGGAATAAAATATTTTTTTCTCATCTCGAAAACTTTTGTAAATGGCCAATAAAAAAAGTTTTCCGCATGTCATTGACCTGTATTGGCGATAGGACGAGAGATAGGTATTTTCTAACGACTTTGCGACGGAGACGTGCTACCAAGTTTCTTTTAACCGCTGTAGGTATTTTTAAGGCGCCGCACAGTTTGGCGAAATTTGTCTCGTGGTGAGCTGAAATTGAAAAAAAGTTTTAAGGATTGTATAAGATTCAATAATGTTAAATTTAGTGCGGAAAAACTTTTGAAGTGGGTTCTATGTTTTTAAAATCAAGCAATTTAAAATAGATCAGTGCATCAATTTGGATATTGACATATTTTAAATCTCTACACACTTACACATACTACATTGTTGCATACTTTTAGCAAACATAGTAAAACATTCCTAGGTCCTAGAGCCAATTACAATTTTTAGGGCTACTAATCAAAATTATCCTTACCTAATAAGAAAACCTGTATGACTCAGTCCGTCTATTTTGTTCGTCACAGCTAGTTGGTACCACAGGAATCACTAATGTTTAAGAAGAGTTTTTGATGTTTACCTATTGCTCGTAATCGTATATTTATAAAATAATTGAGACTAGAATGAAGTTTTTTTTGTTTCGACATTGAAAGGTTAAAATATGGTTATGTTTATTGCAACAGGGTCCAAAAGGGGTCTTGAAATTTCAAAGTGGTATTACTAGGTCAAGTGGGGTATCATAATTCAAGTGGGGTATCATAATTCATAATAATTATAAAAGAGTTCTGTTTGCACATTCTAAAACATTTTTCTTTCTTTTAAGCCACATGGTTATCGAATTGTAATGATAGAAAAAAAAACCTTGACCTCGATCTCCGAAGGTTAATGTAAAGATTACAAGATAAATAAAAAGATGTTGTTTTATCTATGTCTCTAAATAGCACAGTTTTTCAAAAAATCATATATAAATTTCATTATAGGACAAGAGATGGTGCTGTCCACCTGTATATCTAACCTACATTGAACAGAGGGTCGAGCACGACTTTACGAATGCTGTGTAACGTTACGGTTATCGTATCGAGATCGAGAAACCTCATACTAAATTTTAGTTCCGAATACGCTCACGGGTGGGCGCCGTTCCAAACGTCATACAAACTCGACAACGATTCATTATCTCAGTAGGAGTATCTTTTTGTATTTTTTCTCCCAATTTTTTATTTTTATGTCCAGCCGTGGTGTAGGGGAAAGGCACACGACCCGGAGTGTCGAGGATCCGGGTTCGATTCCCGGGGTTGGCATTTTTCTGGTTTTTTTCTGTGTATTCATGTTTCAGTGAGTTTATAAAAAATATAATCGACAACGATTACTATTCGATTTTACGTGACGCAGCATTCGTTAAGTCGTGCTCGACCCTCTGACAATATTTATGTAAAGTAGCACAAATATTATTAGATGATCACTCGGAACCCTCGGTGCTTGAGTCCTACTCGCTTCTGACCGGTTTTCATCAAAGCGTTGTGTATTATAAACAAATTGAGCCTTATTCACAGTCAAAGACAACACATTATACTCAATTGTATGTATATAATAGTGGCAGAGTAATATTATTCTGATTTATAAAGATAAAACAGAAACAATTTTCTTTAGCTTACTTCAAATTATTTTTATCTCGTGTCGGCAGAATCAATTCTAAATATCACATTATTTTAACAATTGAAAATAACGGGTTTCTTTAGAAATCTCGTATTGAAAAATCCACCTGAATGTACCATGTTTTAAGTTCATTCATTTTAAAAAGCCCTTTGTTGAATGAAAGCTTTTTAAACTGGATTAAAAACTTTTCTTAAGTAGATTCTAAAGAAAGCTGCAAGCTATTTGGAGGATCTTGTTTGGAGTAAATATTTAAGCTTTTGTGTACGTTCGTTTAAGACACACTAAAGTTTAATTTAAGGACACTTTCTTTGTTTAACAAGAGTATAAAGCTGGTATTAATTTGTCTGCATCTTTTTGACATCACGAACGCAGACAACTTAATTTTAAGTAGTAACTATTAATAACTGGAATTTCTGTAAATTGAACTGAAAATAACTTTACGCACTTTTCATCAACTTTAAAAACTGTACTGTTATTTGGTTGATAGAGAGCCTTTTCAATCCTATTACTTTGAACAAACTAAACTTCTATTATATCTATGACTTACTAACTCCATGGACTTTGGGTCCAGTACAAAATTCAAGGAAAATGTGTCCCAGTGCAACACAGCATTTTAGATGACAGAAATACGTAATAGCGCTGTCGTTCTACCAAACTAATACTGGCTGACGCTCGATTAGTGGTCTCTTTTTGCAAATTAGTGGTCTTTTGGTTCGGACGTTTTCAAGCGCTAACCCGAAGTCCATGGTGTTGGTAAGTCAATGCTCCTAGCCGGTTTCGTAAAGAATGGATAGGAGTTGAAGTTTGCTCGCCCTTTCGCGTGCTCTAAGATTGCTGCATTTGCAGTAGCAAATCTTATTTGAAAACGTACGGAAGTGATGCAAATTAGGTGCACGACATTATACAAGGAAAAGCGAGCGAGATTTGCTCAAAGAGGTTTTGTCTTTGTGACCCAGTGACATGTTTGCCAAGGCCCGAAGCAATGGCTGGCATTTATGCATTTTGCCACATTGGCTGTCCCAGAAGTAAAGAGACAAATTTCAAGTTTCGAACTGGTTGAAAAGTATTTAATTTTTTTAAGGAAAATAACTGCCATGGCTGCCGTAGGCATTATATCTGTCAGATTAAGCGGGAATTACGAGATATTTTTTGAGGTTTAATAATGAAGAGAGCTGAACACGAAGTATTTGCAAAAAGAGTTGTTCAATTTAATAAATGTCATGGAAAAACGGACACGATACGTCATTTTTCTCCAGAGGGAGTCAGAAGAACTACTTTATATCGAATTATAAAACGTTTTGAAGAAACGAACGGAGATATTTACAAAAACATTCCCGGAAGAAAACGTACCGTTTTGTCAGCTAAGAATATAAATAAAGTAAAAAATATATATATACGGAATCCCTCTATGTCTGTTAGAGTTGCTGCGGATAAATTGAAAATATCGAAGTCAAGTATAGCTCGAATGAAAACACACGACGTACAGTTTAAAGCGTTTGCAAAATTATCTACTCCTAAATATGTTAAAGACCAGGAAGTGCGAGCTAAAATAGAATGCCGAAGAGTGTATGAAAAAACACTGAGAAAAGTTCTTATCATTGATGACGAGACCTACGTGCCCGTGGACCCGATGGATGTTCCTGGGAAGCAATACTATCATGCGAATAATCGGGACGCTGTAGATTATTTACAAAAAATCATACCAAACGCCAAATATTTCAATAAATACCTCGTTTGGCAAGCCATAGACCAGAGTGGTAATACGTCTGAACCATATATTTGCACAGGCTCTATGAACGCACGCATTTACCTGAGAGAATGTATAATAAAGCGATTGATTCCCTTCTTTGTTAAATATTACCAAAGGGAAGAAATTATATTCTGGCCGGATATGGCGTCATGCCACTACGCCACAGAAGTCACACAACATTTAGAGGCTGCAGGGATAGACTTTATACGAAAACGTAATAACGCCCCAAATGTTCCCCAAGCTCGCGGTATTTAAACGTTTTGGTCTTTATGCAAACGAGAATATAAAAAACAAACAGAAAAACCCAAATCGTTAGCTGCATTTAAACTTCGATGGACTAGATTGGCTAAAATTGTGGCAACTAGATCAGGAAAAGCTGTAATGAGGCGAGCAGAAATAAACCTTAGAAATATTGGCTATAAAGGCATTGCACAAGCAAATTTAATATAAAATAGCAAATATGATTATATTCTTAATTGGACTTCATGTTAATGTTAGCACTTTATTGCATTTTTTCATTCAATATTTTTATTTGAATCTCGTCTCTTTACTTATGGGACAGCCCAGTAGTTTGAAATGAAGCATTATGTTTAGAGGAAAAATGTGGTCTCATAATGCAGGGAACTCCATACACAGCCTTTTAATTGTTTCACTGATAGCTTATGATACAATTAAAACACGAAATGTAATTTCGCACATAAAATCTGAAAAATTCAGAGGTCCGACCCTGGTCGCAAACCCACGACCCTCTGCTTGGGAAGCCATAGGTCAAACCACTAAGCTACCAGGGCTTTTCTTAATTTTTGTCGGTCCCTTAGTTAACTACTACTCAAAGGTTGACAGGTAGAGATCCCTTAAAAGGATAAATCCGTTTTTGTACTTGTATCTAATTAAATAAATAAATATTTGTCACCAATATTGACCCAGTCCCTGAATTAAGCAGAGCTTGTGTTATGTGTGACAACGGATGATACATAATTATCAAACATCCAAGACTCGAGAACAAACATTCGTATTCATCGTACAGAACATCTGCCCCGACCGGGGATCGAACCCGGGACCTCAAGCTTCGTAGTTCTCTTACCACTAGGCCATTCGGTCGTCAATTGTTTGTAACTTGTCTTTGTTTCTTTATTTTATGTGCAGTAAAATACTTACTTACTTTTCTGATTTCCTGCTGCTGTGCTATACAAAATATGTATTTTTAGGGTTCCGTACCTCAAAAGGAAAAAACGGAACCCTTATTGGATCACTTTGTTGTCCGTCTGTCGGTCCCTTGAAGCTGTGAAAAAATCAAGCATCTAAGTCAACGCTATCAAAAGATACAGTCATTAAAAAAGTCGTTTCCATACAAATTGCCGTTTTTAGAAAACCTTAAAGGTACTTCCAGTTATCCTAGAAACTTCAAATTTGGTATGAAGGTAGCTCTTATAGTACATACAATCACTCAGAAAACTCTCAAAATCTTAATTTTTTACGTCTGTCTCTAGATTTCGAGGACCAATATAAGTTGACCCCACACTGCGTACATTTTGCTTAGGAGCAGGGCTCTGTTTACACTGGACTTCTTAAAACACTGGGGAAAAGCGTTAAAATCTTTCTACGGAACCCTCGCGCGCGAGTCCGACTCGCACTTGGCCGGTTTTTTTATCATGCCGATTCAAAGCACACCTGTCAAACGTCTCGGGAATCATAATTGTCAGCTTTCCCATCGAAGTTTTCCGCCTCTGTGTCGTTTCCAAGTTTAGTTCGGCGGACTCTCACTTCCCTTCATTACAACCTGTCAGTGAATTGTTGGAGGCGTTCACTTTTTAAGGTTCCATAGACAACAAGGAACCCATACAGATTTACCATGCCCGCGGCTTAGCCCAGAGACTCTTCTTTTGCACCTAGAAACCTGTAATTCGAAATGGGATGTGCTATACTAATTAATGGGTGCGTAATTAATGGGTGTTAGAATAAACTGTTGGTTTTTTTTGTTACGGTGCCTAAAAAGTGAGAATAAGTTTTTTTTCCGCGTAAGTGTCTCTCCCCCTACCAGCGAAACCGTTGTATCTGAAAATGTGACAGAAATCATGGCAATAGTGCATTATAATGAGCTTAAAAGGAAAACTATCACAGCTAGGCTTCACATTCACAGGTTAACGAGAATTTTGACCAGTTATAAAAACTATTTACGTAGGTAGTAAAAAAAACGTGAGATATATTAATTATGCAAGCACTTTTTCGTAACGTCTGCTTTTTATATTGGTGTTTTAGTAAGTAATATTTTTGTTACATCTTTTAAGATTATATTATCGAAGCCTGGCGCAGTGCCCTAAGCACGACTTGTCGAATCCTGCGTCACGTAAAATTCGAATAGTAAACTATAACGAGTTTGTATGACGTTTGGAACAGCGCCCGCCCGTGAGCGTATTTGGAACTAAAATTTAGTATGAGATTTCACGATCTGGATACGATAACCGTAACGTAACGCAGGATTTGACAAGTCGTGCTTAGGGCACAGATCTTTAGTTAGTAAATACTTAATTAATGTACGTTTAGCATTATAATTGCTGGAAATAAAAATACATACTGACAACTTATCACAATACCCACGTGCTCACACGTCTAATTTGTTTACAATTTATACAATAATTTATAAGTATAACATTTTACCATTGTCATATATAAATTGTTGCCACTATAAAACTGCAGCAATTGAGTCGAAAATCCGAGACTACCTACTTTAAATCCTTTCCGCTGAAACATAATAGAATCCGGAGACTTCTAAAGCAACAGGAGGTGACAGTTTGTTCTAAAATTTTGCACTTTTCTCGTATAAAACACGCATGTTGTAGACATCGCACAATGAGATTTATCGTTCTGTCCTTATAATCCGATTTATACTGCTCTCTCTGGAATGTCTCGAGATTGTGAGTATTTCTTGCCAGAGAGGAAGGTAGCGAAAGCCTACCTTTTGGAGTCCGCTCAAAAGCGATACAGACAATTCGCAGTGTGATATCGAGGCCGGATCAAAGGATGACTCTTCAGTACCGACGATCTGCATCCCGACTGCCACGTAACAGCTAACTGCTCAAACATGCAGTTCCATAGCAGTCGGCAAAACTAAAGGCACAAAATGTTCATTCAGACCAGAAGAAGCCTTACCTACACCCATATGTAAAATTAAGTGAAAGCAGGAATGTAAATACGACGATTCCTACGTGTTTTGTTTAGCGAGTTCTGGACCAGATTACGTTTTCTTAAAAGGATTTCGCCATTGACTTTCTTCTTCTATGATATTAGGATGCGACTAAGGGAAGCTGTACAATATACTAGAATTTCCTATAAGATTAGCTGAAACTATTGTCCCAAACCAAAACTGATTATAATGCGATTACATTTTGAAGAAATTGTAATTCTTTTAACATAAAACTACCGTGAGACTCAACCATAGTGAAATAAACGGATCACTTACTAAAACTGTAACCTGTGGTCACTTACTAAAATTGTAATTCAGCTTAGGTGAGAACATTATAATTATAGCATTATTTATTATTTATTTATTTATCATATTTATAAATTAGTTATAAACACGTTAATAAATATTACATTATTTTCAAATAAGCACTCATACCGTTACGAAACCTGGCACTACATATAAAGTGGTAAGGTACAAGTGTGTGTATTTGACATGTAATTATTAACATTTTTCTTTTTTTTGCATGCCTGCTGCTGGTGACCCTCTGTACCACGTTTTTTGCAAAAGAAAATGACTGTATTTGTATTCACTTGTATTTTTTATTTGAACTCTCGCATGAATAATCTCTGGCCCATCGGAACTAAATATAGATACAAGATATAAGATCCTGTCACCTTCGTTTTACTTTATCGGGAATTTTCCCGTAGAGCTTTAACAGCATTATCCGTTCGGTTCCGCGTCCGAGAATTATGAGAATGACGTTGTATTATCTTGGGCGTGTCTTCTATTAATTTCTGGGCTTCGTGCCTCAAAGGGAAAAGCAACCCTTACGGGATTAATAATCCGAACCCCAAATCCCAGTAAAAAATCTTTGAAAATCGTAATTTATGTACTTCATCATTTTTCCTATACAATCGCATAAATCATCACTTCGTTTTCCGTCTGTCTGTATGTCCATCTGTGTCTTAATTTCAGTGCCCTAAGCACGACTTGTCGAATCCTGCGTTACGTTACGGTTATCGTATCGAGATCGAGAAATCTCATATTGAATTTTAGTTCCAAATACGCTCACGGGCGGGCGCTGTTCCAAACGTCATACAAACTCGTTACAGTTTACTATTCGATTTTACGTGACGCAGGATTCGACAAGTCGTGCTTAGGGCACTGGTACTTAAATCAAAACCTTTCCCATTGATCTAGAATCCGATACGAAGCAAGGTCCCACAACACGATTCAAGAAAAAAAAACCCGGAAAACGTGGTACCTAAATTAAAAAAAATAAAATAATGAAATCGTGCATATTTTGGCTTTCCTATTGGACACATGAATTTCATTTTTATCGATTTGACCATAATTAAATAATGGTAAGTAGTTGAAGATCTAGTTTCTTCTAAAATAAACGGATTGCCAGTGGAGTATAGCCTACGGATAGCCAGAAACTCGACTTATGTACGTGAATGATCCTTTTATTTCACAGTGATTGAGTCTTACTATGGTTTCACGTTAAAAATTAGTTTGATTCCTACAATATTCACTCATCAAAATTTCACGCCCAGTAACAATGTCATCTACAAAGATGTCAGTTTCAATAAAATGAGGTAACTCCTAATCATTCATTCGCTATCAGGGATAAGGGTAGTTTGACCCAAAGTCAATAATTTAACCTCCCCCATTGACACGTCGTCCCCAAAATATGGTTTATGTCAAAATGACATTGCTTAACTGTGGATTTTGAACTCTGGCTGTTCGTGTTAAGGTTTGCTTCTGTACTGATCACGGGTATGATCTCCAATAACGTTGACGAAGAGTATCACAGTGCTCAGATTATAAGCGAAATTGAATCTTGGATGATGCATTGTTGTACCTATTGACTTCTGTTTTCTTTTTTTTTATATTGTTCAATAATAATACAGTATCCTTTATTTCCGCCATAGAGCATAGAAAAAAGGATTATGTTAACGCGAGCTTTCCCCTCTGCAGTAAATTTGATATTTCACATGCTTACCCATAGACTGCACAGTAGGTACTGTAGGTACGTCAAAATGTATCTATGTATTCAAGCTTGTTTATCACCATTTTGGGTGAATGTGACCTGTATGAAACAAATTAGAACTATACTCCTTCGGAACCAATCAGCTCTCCGAACAGAGAGATGGCGCTAGTATTAATCAATTCGATGCAATGATGGCTGATCGCTAGCGTCGAGTGAGGCCTAACTGTCATTTTCCACCAATGAGAGACAAGCTACTGGCATACGATTGGTGGAGATTGACAGACAGACGTCACTGGCTACCCTAGCTTATTTTTGACTCGCAAAAGCCCTCAATGAATTTAGCACAGGTAGTGTCGTTTTATTAACAGCTAGAGCTATTCGGTACTTATGAACCCTAACCTACCTATTGTCTATCTTGCCTGTTTTTTGTATTCTCCATGTACTGTTTTGTTGTGTTCAACAAACAATATTTGTACTGTATTGTATTTTAAAACAATACATACTGCTGTGTACACTTTTCCTATGATAGTGCTATGTCGTCTTCGTCATATCGACCTACATTATTCGGGTGGCCATTTCAGGGCAACGTTAAAGCGGACATATGTTTGGTCCAAGATATATCTATTGCGACAGGATTCTAATTTACTAATTTCAGTTTTTTTATGATAAGCGATTGCCATTGAGTGTAAGATTCGTCAGGATCTCTACTACCTAACTTTTAACACAGATAACTTCTCGATTGGGTTCGCGGTTACGTCTAAATTACTACGGATAATTAGCAGCGACAGTAGTGACGTAACAAACGCGTTCGAGACGTATTTTTTGGCCGTTAAGTTTCAAACGTCGCGAACTGCGCGAACGTAGCGTCGACCGTTCGAAACATGCTGGATCTGGTGATAGGGGCTCAATATATATAATATATTATATTATAATATATAACATAGAGATGTTCGCAACGCATTGCGATTCTTCAAGTGGTGCAGACGTCTTTGGGCAGCATTGATCGCTTACAATCAGGTCAATCACTTACTGGCTTTCCTTCCTTTTCTATGAAAATAACAGAATATGATGACAACATAAAAACAAAATTTGTTCCGGCAGGTTTGAAATCACAGAGGTCTGTTTTCGAAATTGATAATTGAAAATTTTGAATGTAAAACTCTCTATCCCCTGGCAATTTCGAAAAATCCCGCCTTATCCCGGGCGTACATTATAAAAGGAACCTCTATGCCGAATTTCAGCTTTCTATGTCCAGGGGTTTGGGCTGTGCGTTTACCTCGTAGATCAGTCAGTCAGTCACGTTTCTATTATTTAGGTGTTTAGATTTGAAACTACAGAACTCAAGATAGAACGAATGTGTTTGCGTAGGTATTTTGACGTCACGAGTGTAGTTAATTTTGTGACGAAATGCCTCGATTAAACAGCTCCTACTTCTGTGGTGGTGTTTTAACAAATTGTTGAACAACCAGGAATATTGTTTTTAAAGCCTGATGTCGCACGCGGGAAGCCGTCGGGTCCAAATCTGTAATGAGGTTCTCAGTCCTTCTTTTTTTTTTTTTTTTTTTAATTTATTTAACTCAAAATAAGAAAATAAAAGACACGCACGACACGTGAGGTACATACCTACTAATAAGAGTATAAACTCACATCAAATACATGTTTATCAGATAATTCCGATGCAGATCAAAATTGACTTCGCTCCGATTCGAACGTCAACTGTCTACAACAAACCACGCGCTAAGGATGTCCATCTCTTGCAGTAACACGTTAGTGCGGTGAATCGTATGTAACACTAGCTACACACGTTAGTGCGGTGAATCGTATGTAACACTAGCTACACTCGTTAGTGCGGTGAATCGTATGTAACACTAGCTACACACTCTTTACTTCTATCCCAATTTCGTTCTGTGCTTGAAACACATTGACTGTCTTAATTTTCTTTTACAAAACCTTTATAAAAAGTGTTGATAAGTCTTGGCAGCATCATTGCTGACCCGAGGGCGGATCGTGTTTCGTCTAGAGATCCTTTCAGGGTTAGAGATTGATGTCGGCTATCTCTACAATTTTACATAAAATAAATTATTATACTTTTAAATACTCACTGAAACATGAATATACACAAAAAACCCTAGAAAAATCTTTAGCTGTGGACATTCCGGGCAGAGAAAAGAGACTTAGAATTTATACAATATTAATTACCTAGACTAGATTAAATAATAGTTTTTTGATTGTATTTTTAACCCCCGACGAATAAGAGGTGTATCTGTGTATCTGTCTGTGGCATCACAGCTCCCAAGCGGATTGACCGATTTAGATGCGGTTTATTTAAATCGAAAGCTAGTGTAATCGGGATGGTTCTTAGCCAAGTTTCATCAAAATTAGTTTACCCGTTTTTGAAATATTGAACTTTGAAATGATAGTATTGTCGGGGGTTTCTCAACTTTTGTTAGTTGGTTAGGTTATTCTCTTGAACACATTGACATTTCTAGAAAATTATTTGCTATGATATAATGAGTAATATACATCACAAACCACCAGCCAGGAACTTCACACACATCCCACTTCACCCTTCACCAAAAAGCTCGTGATAAATGTAATTTCGCACATAAATTCCGTAAGACTCTAAGTGCGAGCCGGGGTTCGAACCACGACCCTCCGCTATCATGACTTATATCGGCAATGAGTAATAATTAATCCTTAATTATGATGATTTGAGATTATGATAATTATCTTCTCCTCACCCTCGTCTTAAATGTTGAATTATTAAGAAGATTAATTTGACGTGGACTAATTACAAATTTACCCAGCGCTTTCAAATGAAAACGTAAATAGTACGAGAGTGAAATGTTTTGACATTCACAAAGTCATTAACTTAAAACATTTTGAGCAGCGTATTATAAGGCTGAAGGTAAATGACCTTTATGAAATCAACAAAATTGAGAAACAACTTACGTTTGAGTCTTGAATGTTGAAGAGAATAGTGGTAGAAAAACAATTCGATCGACAATCCAACGATTTAAAGGGTAGAGATTATCGATCGACAATCCAACGATTGGAGAGGTAGAGATTATAAATCGACGATCCGACGGTTGGAGGGGTAGCGACTATTTTTTATCTATAGACGATTCAACGATTGGAGTAGTATGGTTATCGATCGACAATCCAACGATTTGAGGGGCAAAGATTATCGATCGACGATCCAACGATTAGAGAGGTAGAGATTATAAATCGATGACTCAATGGTTGGAGTGGTAGCGACTACTTATCTATCGACGATTCGACGATCCAACGATTGGAGTGGTAGAGACTATCGATCGAAGATCCAACGATTGAAGTGGTAGATAGATAATAGTATCTATAGGTAATAGTAACGATTGATAGGGACTTTTTTTATTTAATTTTTTAATCTACTGATAATTATTATTTCAGAAACCGAATATTCTCGAGGAACATTATTTAACGCACCTCACCTTTTCTTCCTTGGACCACCGACACTTGATGACATCTGAGGAGCGAAGGTGTCATCAGAGCTCTTCATATTAGGCTGATGGCCTCCATTTATTTTATAGCTAAATTTGGCACAGTGTGTTCAAAATCAATCGACAGATGATGTTGCTCCGTGGTATTAGAAAAAGTGAGTTGCAGAAAAACAAAATAATGGATGTTTTTGTGAAAAATGTATGCTCTCCGCGTGCGACTACTTTTCAAGGTTCAGACTACGTTCCGCTGCCGCCGAGTCGTGCGCTCCTAGAGGAATGACAAGTTACTACATGATGGCTCAGAGCCCTCGGTGCGCGAGTCCGACTCGCTCTTGACCGATTTTTTCAAATGATCGTAAATAACATTTTCTGGAAATTGAGTAAGGAAAACAGTCACTTAGGGATTGGGACTATCTACATTATTATTGTATTCATGCGAAAATACTGGAGAGCTTCACGTTTTAAGCCCCGACGAAAAAGAGGGGTGTTATAAGTTTGACCTGTGTATCTGTGTATCTGTCTGTGGCATCGTAGCTCGTAAATGGATGGACGGTTTTTGACGCGGCTTTTTTTAATCGAAAGCTAGTTTATAAGAATAATAAATTCTAACACCTTTGTGGGCTCGCGAATACTCCTTTCAATTTAAACGAATATCCGGATATTCACATGAATATTTAACGTTCATCGCTCTGCTGTTGCTTTTTGGCTAAATATTCAATTGGAATTTTATGGTATCAAGTTGACAACTGGCTGACGAACAGAAATCCCTTTAAGTTTCGCTTTGTTTGTTCGGCTCTCCATCCGTCCGTCCGCCTGTATGTCACAGCCCTTAATATTATGCGAGATTAATTAAGCAAGTCACAAGGTGATTTCAATTTAAATTAGTTATAATCCGGTTAGGGAACTAATATATATATATTGATTTCAAGAGCCCGTATTAACATTTAAAGTGATTATCAAACAATCGAGGGAAGCTTATTGTTACTTTACAATAAGGTAAATTAACACGAATTCAATCAATAGTGGATTTTGAATAGGAAATTTAAACCGTTTATAGTAGTTTATGCAACTGCTACATAATGAGGGTCCTTAAAACACGAGTGTGTTTTCATGAAACGAGGCGAAGCTGAGTTTCATAATAGGATCACACGAGTATTAAAAAGTAATGCATGCAACTCCACATAATTAGGCCTTAAAATTATGTGGAGTTGCATGCATTACTTTATCTACACACATATTATAAGTACTCTAAGAAGGGTTCAGACGCCGAAGGCTTATCATACCCATACCTGCCACAAATTTGACTGTTTTTTTTAATCATAGACAAACATACCGAGCTGACGTTTCATAAACTGTTTTTTTTTTTATTGTAAAAGCAGTGGTGATTGTTTACCATCAGGTGACCCACTTGCTCGTTTGCCTTCCTCGTCGTATAAAAAAAATCATAATTGAACATCAATAAATTAATCTCCACTTTCCATACGACTGCAAAATCATCCACGTACAGTTTAGTTTAAACTATCTCTGTCCCCGCTGATTCCCTAACAATCATAATACCCTGCAACAATATCAATGCTATGTTATCCTTATCAATTTCACATATTACCCCTTATCCGAGGCTCAAGGCGAGGGCTGGCCCAAATTGATTTCCGGACCTCCCCTACGATAATCTTGCGTAGAGTTCGGCCAAGCGTGCATTTTCGTCACGGGAATTTCGGCGAAATTTTGTGCGAGGTAGGACTTTTTCGGTGGTCGCATTAGGAAATAAAAGTCAAGAATAAGGAGGAAGCATTGTAATAATAATTGTTTATTTGGCGTACCCATGGACTCGGCTGCTCTGATTTTTTTTTGTTATTTGGATTAGATTTGCTGCGTGGGAAAAATTTGTTTATTGAATCAGGCGTTACTTTGCGGAAATCCATATATTCATGATCATGAACTAAAAACGATCACCTGAAACCACTCGCAAAAAAAGTTACGTCTGTGCGACAAATGCATGTTTCCATGCAACATTGCACCTTCACTTCCACTGCTACACGAATCAACACACCAGCCACACAGACCCAACAGATTTGTAACGAAGTTTTGTGCTCTTACCTACCTACATATTCTTTGCCTTTGTCAAGATTTGTTTGCTTGTGATTAAGTCCCGAAAATGTTAATCACATGAACTGATGTACAAAGATACGCCACCTCCTCATCGCGCGCGGACAAGCAATTATAGGTGATTCGGTTACTTAGTATCCTTTGATGTCTGACACTATGTCAGTCTCATGACAATGACAGCTATTGAGTCAGCGTCAGCAGTCAGAGAGACAGCGCTGAACAGGAGGCGTCTTTAATGTTTTGTATATCGATGTTCACACGAGTTTACATACAAAAGTCAGCAAAAATTTCGGCAAAATCACTAGGTACCTTTGGTTCATCTCTAGTTATCTCAACTAAAATAGAGCTTTGGCGCCGTTTCTGTTTACACGGGAGGTAACCTTTTCCATTTGGGATTTTAGAAGGTTTTTCTATCTTACTCTATTTTGGGGCATGTTAGTGGAGTAACTTAGCATGAAATATAAATGACGCATTTTCTTGAAAGCCTGTTAGTAAACAATCTTTGAAGTTTTAGCTCTGAAGCCAGTAAAAGTATCAACCTTTAAAAATACGACTTCTTTGGGATAACTAGCATAGTGGGATGTTGTTTCTGTTTCAAGATTTTCAAGATTGGTTCTTGTGTCTGGGCAGTTCAAGTTGATTCCGATTTTTTTTAGCTTGGACAAAAATGCTTTCGTATGTGCTTCCACCGTCTGTTCGTCTGTCCGGCTGTTTTCCTCTACAAGTCTCATTTCTCAACCGACTCTCGTGAAATTTTGTCAGCGGGTTTGCTAAAACTGTACATTCGTCTTAGCGACAAATGTAGGTTTTCATTCAACGTCTCCTCCTCTACTGCTACATGAATCAACACATGTCACACAAACCCAATTATCACTACCACCCCTACCATACACTGGCATGTCTCCGAACTCTTTACGAGCCCGTTTTCAAAGCACCAAAATCACCGATCAACGTACTAATAAGGCACTTGGATGCGTGATTATAACTAGTAGCATGTTGTGCGGTGGTTTTGTGCTTGAAAATGGGCTCGTGGAGAGTTCCAAAACGCGTCAGTGTATAGTGTAGTGGCAGTGGTGATAGATCTATGTGACATGTGTTGTGTTGATTGGTGTACCAATGGAGGGGGAGATGTTATCGTACGCTGGTGGTTGAGGGTGAGCAAATTATTTCAGAGTTTCAAAAGCGCTTGGTGGATGCAACTTGTGACCAAAGGGCTGGCAGTTATCTCTGTCAGAGTCAGCATCGCTATTCAGCGAGGCAACGCTGCCAGCCTTTTGGGCACCATGCCACGGGGGCCTTATTAAGATTTAATTTAGTTTTAAGTCTTACTTTGTCATTGTAATTTGCTTTCACTATGTAAATAAAATAGTGTAATTTTTTTTTAGTTTAAGACACAATGATTAGTTCATTAATTTGTTAATTGACGTCTCTAGGTGCGGTTTAACTCATTATGATGGCAGAGATAAGATGTTTGTCTAGTTCCCTCCCAGCGCGCAGTATCGAGGTCGCGCAATTGTCCGCGATGCGGCGTTCTGCTTTTGTTTTCTGCCCGTTTCATATCAGCTTATGCTGGATGTAACCAAGAAAATTATTAAAATAAAATAAAAATAAAAAACCGCCCAAGTGCGAGTCGGAGTCGCGCACGAAGGGTTCCGTGCTATTACCTATAATAAAAACGGCAAAAAAAATCATGCCTGTTGTATGGGAGCAACACTTAAATATTTATTTTATTCATCTTTTTGTATTTTTTCTCCCAATTTTTATTTTTACGGTTTTCCCGTGAATATCAATAATAATGTAATTATTATTTTGTGAATATAATTTATTTTATTGTTTTTAGTATTTGTTGTTCTATAGCAGAAGTACATCATGCGTGAAAATTTCAACTAACTATCACGGTTCATGAGATACAGTACAGCCTGCTGACAGACGGACAGACAGACAGACGGACGGACAGCAGAGTCTTAGTAATAGGGTCCCGTTTCTTATCGTTTGGGTACGGAACCATAAAAATGAAGTAACAGTTAAAGAAACATTTAGGTAGGTACTTTGATCATAAAATGAAATAAATGCATGCATGTGATTTTATCATTTTGAATTAGAGTTTAAATTAAATTTTAAGTATAGAGTTAACCATGTTAATGCCTTCTAATAAAGAATTTGTTGCGATGTTATTGCTAAATATTAAACTATGAGATATTCAGTGCAAACCGTCAGATATTTTTGATAGAGGAAGTTTCCGAATAGCTTTACTATAGATAACTGTTATTAATTTGCACTCGTGTACATATCCATTTTAACGTAAAACTTATTAACATAAATATTACCTACAATAAAAATTGTATATTATGTATATAAAACAGCAAAATTACTTACATCACAACAAAACAATAACCTAACCAACACTGAAAAGTTGAAAAACCCTCGACGGTTTAGTTTCATAGTTCAATATCTCAAAAACGGCTGAACCGATTTGCATGAAATTTCGCTAAGAGCCATTTCAATTAAACTAGCTTTTGAATAAAAAAAACAGCGTCTAAACCGGTCCATCTGTTCAGGAGCTACAGCCACACACACGTACACACGTAAAACTCCGGGGGTTAATAATTAAATTACATTACTTCATTATTTATAACATGATTCCGACGCAAAAGGCCAAAGGATATTAACGGTAAGCACAAATATTCCTTCCCAGCCTTTTCAATTTACCTTATACAAATCTACTTACCGTGATTCTGAGTAGTGCGGTAATAATCGAATGACATGAAAAGAGGAAATCCCACTAAGGAGGTCTCATGTCGTGTCCGATTCGTAACTGGTTTAACTTCTAATTGCAACGTATAACGGCTTGGCCATAAGCATTTTTTTTATAATCTAGGTATTTATTTATGCATTGATTGAGTCATTATTATGACTGTAGCATTAGCATTAGCAAACGCATCGATTTATGAAAATTAAGGATAGGCCACGCACCATCACTTATAAATTGCTTTGCAATCAGCAAGCAACAAAAATCACTTTGTGCCAATTTTCTTCCTTTTCCTTTTTAACCCCCGACGAAAAAGAGGGGTGTTATGAGTTTGACAGTGTATCTGTGTATCTGTCTGTGGCATCATAGCTCCCAAACGGACAAACGGTTTTTTTTAATCGAAAGCTAGTGTAATCGTGGTGGAAAGCTAGTGGAACCGATTTTGAAATATTGAACTTTGAAATGACAATGTCGGGGGTTTTCAACTTTACTAAGTTGGTTATCTTTCTGGCAATCATAGTCTTTCCGAAAGTGCTGGCCCCTATTAATATATAACGTTACGAATGTCAGTTTTCAATGACAATTCCTTGTCAATTGCTGACTTAAGAGCTTTTGTTTCAGCGCGCTTCATATTGGCGATGAAATGTGATTCGAATCGTCAAGTTGGTGAAACAGGGGCTTGGTAGGCTGAAAAAGAAAAACGTGTAAAAGAGCATTCAACTGCCTATTTTTTTTTCGAGTTTCTTTCGAGAATTTCGAGTTTTGACTAGTTTGTCTGCAAATGCTCTCTCTGGTTTTACTTCTGTGCCCTAATTAAGGGTTTTGATAGCGCCGAGGCGAGATCAAAGGAGGATTTCTTTTGGTATAACGCAGGGAGTCGTGAGGACCGAGCATTTGATTAATGTGAATGTCTGTCTTTCAGGGGTCAGTTAATGCGATGACTAGGAAACTTAGACAAGGAAGTTGCGAATAGAGTTCGAGTTGGATATACCTCAATTATATTGCAGAAGATTCTGTACTTAAATTAATTTGGTTTAAGTAATTGGGAAATAGCGTACCTTACTAATGTATTTATTTTATTTATTCATAACTAATTTGTAGCTTAACAGCTAAAGCCAAAACGGCACAAATTTACATAGGTAAGTATACAGAATTCGTACTTCTAAACAACAAGCGAATTTGTTTTAAATTATAGAGCTCCCAGGCATCTGTTCTTAATCCACTCTCTTACACTCTGTCATCAGCCGCCCCATAGTACTCGCGAACAGGTTTGGGTGCGGCGCCGCCGCGAGCACAGAGTGATCCTTTTTGGGAAAGTCGTAATAATAGTAGTTTATGCAACTGCTACATAATGAGGATCCTTAAAACACGAGTATGTTTTTATGAAATGAGGCTAAGCTGAGTTTCATAATAGGATCACACGAGTGTTTTAAGGCCTAATCATGTGGAGTTGCATACATTACTTTATCTACACACATATAAGTTTTTTAATAAACATTATTTATTTTGGAATGACATGTAATTGTATTATGAATAAATTTCTTAGAGTACTTTTAATAAATTCACTGAAACATGAATACACAGAAAAAACCAGAAAAATACCAACCCCGGGAATCGAACCCGGATCCTCGACACTCCGGGTCGCGTGCAATACCCTTACACCAGAATTGGTATTTAGGTACAGCCCGAAATCTTTCCATGTATTCAAATTTCAACTCGTTTTTATCACTTTTTGCACTTTGTGACTAGCCAACCACACAACAATAAGTACACAACAAACAACAACAACTGGTTGACAATAAGTATGAAAACTTCACAGAAGTGCTCTTTTAGGCATACTCAACCCCTGGCTGAGTTCTTGATGGTTCTTTAAAACGCAGAATGTATTTTTAAGAATTAGTCTCGAGACTGGTTCCCTTCCGCATAAAGCTAGGTCGAGAACAGAAGACGACTCCGTCGCATTGCATGGAATCCCCTGGCCCGGTGCCAGCGCTGCTCAATATCGCGAATAGCGCGTGTAATGCGAATGACGTGTAAGTGGCCGAAAAGTGATGAGAATTTTAATGGGGAGTTTCAGGCCCCAGGGGGGAAAAGTTGGTACAGAAAAAGTACGCATTCCTTGTGTGGTGTGGAGTCCCTGTAGGGATTGGGAATTTTACACACACCATGGAAAGGTTTCTTCACGATGTTTTCCGTCACCGAAAAGCTAATGAATTTTGCGTATAGATTTCGAAAAACTTAGAGGTAGGAGCCGGGGCTCGAACCCATGACCCTCTGCTGGAGAGGCCGTAGGTCAAACCACTAGCTTACACTAAGGCTTTGTGTAATTCTCTTTGTATGTTGACTGAGATATTTGGAAACAGCATAGGTAAGCAGTTTCGTTTTTCTAAGACTTTGTTTATTTATTTTGTATTTCACATCACGCTCTAAGTACTTTGTCTAAAGTCTGTCTAGATCCTACCATCATCGGGTTTACCCACAGATCATTGACAAAACAAGACGTTATCGCGCTTTCTAGAGTGGTGGCCGCGTACCGGAAAGCGAAGTGTTGGTAGGCTTCCCGCTAGGTGGACGGATCAGTAGGCCGAGCCACGAGTTATCGAATTCTGCGTAACGTAACGTTATTGTATCGACATCGAGCAATGTTAGGGGTTTCTTTGAAGGATAAAATCCGCAATCACATTATCCGATAAAGAACTAAAGTCACCGACATTGCTCAAAGAATTAGTTCGTTGAAATGGCGTTGGGCTGGCCACGTATGTCGTAGGAACGATGAACGGTGGACAAGTCCTCGAATGGAGACCACGAAAGGGGAAACGTAGTGTGGGGCGTCCTGAGGCACGATGGACGGACGACCTCAAGAGGGTTGCTGGCGGCAGATCGATGCGAGGGGCCGAAGACAGAGTGTTGTGGCGCGCCATGGAAGAGGCCTATGTCCAGCAGTGCACAGAGCACGACTTTATGAAAACTGCGTAACGTTACGGTTATCGTATCGACATCGAGAGACCTGATACTAAATGTTTGGTCCAAATACACTCACGGGCGGGTGCTGTTCCAAACGTCATACAAATTTCTCGATAACGACCGTAACAAATTTTGAAATGAGAGTGGACGTGTGCAGAGGGTCGAGCACGACTTTTCGAAACCTGCGTCACGTAAAATCGAATAGTAAACGTTGTCGAGTTTGTGTGACGTTTGGAACAGAGTCCGCCCGTGAGCGTATTTGGAACTAAAATTTAGTATGAGGTTTCTCGATCTCGATACGATAACCGTAACGTTACGCAGCATTCGTAAAGTCGTGCTCGACCCTTTGTGCGTGTGTTCCTCGTCCCTCTCCAAAAGAGGCAGAAAAAGTTAAATACTTACAAAGACAAGCTTAAGGCTTCTCTTGTCTATATTATTATGTGCTCTCAGTTTTTGGTACCTGACTGCTAAGCAAGAAAGACAGCAATTGTGTTTAGTGCCAATGGAGGCTAAGTGGGGATTTGGTTCTTCATACATAATTTTCCGCTTTCGTACAATCCGCGCTTTGCTTAGGTACCTCATTCTGTTGTTGAAATTTTGGTTCACTTTTAGATATAACCTAACCAACTTAGAAAACTTGAAAAACCCGCGACATTGTCATTTCAAAGTTCAATATTTCAAAAACGAAACAACCGATTTTAATGAAATTTAGCTGAAAACCATCTCAATTAAACTAGCTTTCGAACAAAATAAACCGCATCGAAAGCGGTAAATCCGCTTGTGAGCTACGATGCCACAGACAGATACACAGATACACAGACACACAGATACACAGGTCAAACTTATAACACCCCTCTTTTTCGTCGGGGGTTAAAAATGGTTTTAACTACTACGCTTTTTGAAATTTTTTTTAAATTTTAAAATAAGGCGTGGTCAAGACTTTTTAGGTAAATATCAATCATCTAATTGGAATAGTCAGATGGGTACTCACTGAATGTTTTGCGACCTTAAATGAAATAAGCGACTCACTATAATAGATCCAGACTAGACCCTTCTGAAAGTATTCATCGTCAATCATCCGAAAATCTTTTATTTGTAGTTACTAATTTTATTATATTGTTGTGTAAATTTCACGTTTCTCCTTTCTGTTGATTTCTGCTACCTAAATTGGCCTCTTCGTCTTGGTTTCTATACTTTGGTTGTCTGTAAGAGATCGCTTTAAAGCGATAAGACCGTCTATTATCTACACTACCTGTTTTTCTGTAATCTCCTTGTACTGTTTTGTGTTTTTAAATAAAGAGTTTTTGTATTGTATTGTATTCTCATACAAAATTAGTGGCCTTGACTGGATGACATTTTCTGAAGTGGCCAGGTCTCTATTTCACCAACTTGTAAAGTTGTCAGTTTTCAATGACAATTCGGTGTCAACTACTACTGACTTGGAGAGCTTTTGTTTTAGCGCGCTTCATATTGTCAAAGAAATGTAGTTCGAATAGTCATGTAAAACTGACAATTATTGTAAAGATGGTGAAATAGGGCAACGTTTTAGTCGCAACTAACCCTACCCATTTGTTTATTTATGCAAATTAATTTTCATTAGTTGGCCAGCCCAGATCAATAGACTGGACTGTTATCAGAAATTTCCGCACTTAAAGTTGATATAAAGCGCGTTTTGTTGTTGTTACGAAGTTTGTAAATTGTAGAGGTTATTGGGGAAAAGGTTCCCCTTTATCAAAGTACCGATCCGGAAGTTATGGGCACGTGGAATTAGGAAAATGATAAATACCGATGTTCCAATGTTTCTATGACTGTGTTATGTTGATAAGATAATCTGAGTTTTAATGTTGAATTATTAAAACTGGTGTGGCGGCAGAAACGGCTGAAAATAAAATAAAAAAAACGAAATATCAGGCTCTTGGTTTTAAACCACAATTTTGCTGTTGTCGGGTTTGAATCGTTGCGTCCATGTGATTCCGGCATTTACAAGCTTATTTCAGAGTTGCAAAAGCGCTTGGTTGATGCAGCTTGTGACCAAAGGGCTGGCAGTTTTCTCTCTCAAAGGATCAGCATCGCTGTTCAGCGTGGTAACGCTGCCAGCCTTTTGGGCACCATGCCACGGGGGGCTTATTTAGATTTAATTTAGTTTCAAGTTTTGGTTTAATGTACCTGTGCGTCTGTCTGTGGCATCATAGCTCCCAACCGGATTCATTGAGTAAAATTATTACAAATATCATAAAATGAAAGAAATTATGAATTGTTCAGATGGGAAAAAAATTGTATAATAACAATAGAAATTTTTATTTACCTACTCAAAAATAATACCTACTAATAACAGACTGATATTACTGATATTAGCCATTATGTGCGGTAAAAAAGAAATGAGAGTATTCCAGGGTGGATCCAAAGCGTTACTTATGAAACAGTTTTTGAGGTCATTGACTAGCATGAACTATTTATTATGCAGCACACATGCTTTGTCACCACCACCCAAGACGGTTTTGAGAAAAAACCGGCCAACTGCAAGCCAAGGGTTCCGTACAAACTGATACTATACGAACTATGATAAACTGTAGGGACAAACATAACTTTGCCGTAGGGAAGCTGCTGTCCGTATGCCCCGTTTAAGTCGCGGAAAGTTTACCAACCGCGAAAAAGTTTGCAGTTTGCAATTTATGGTTTTGGTATTGTGTTCTTGATTTGTGTTGTAATTACGTTGCTTCGTGGTAAGTTTCACGATTCCAGGTAAACAGGAACCACCCTAAAGGTTTTAACTTACTTGAAATTGACAGACGGAGAGACAGACAGATGGATGGACAATTAAGTGATCCTATAAGGGATACGTTTTGAGGGTTCCGTACCTCAAAAGGAGAAAACGAAACCCTTACCGATAGGATCACTTTGTTGTCCGTCCGTCTGTCTGTCTGTCAAGATCCTTTTTCTCTGGAACGCGTAGAGTTAGCATGCTGAAATTAATATCAAATACTCAAGCCTGCAGTCCCTTGAAGCTGTGAAAAAATCAAAGTTCTAAGTCAATGCAATCAAAAGTTACAGTCATTAATAAGAAGGTTGTTTCCATACAAATTGCCGTACCCTGAAAACCTAAAGGGTACTTCCAGTTGTCCTAGAAACTTGAAATTTGGTACGAAGGTAGCTCTTATAGCATAACTACTCAGAAAATTCTCAAAATCTCAAATTGTCTCTTGTCTCAAGCTGTCTGTGTATGATGATAACTGACTGATATATGATGACTGTACATTTTGCTTAGGAGGAGGGTTCTGCTAACACAAGACATCTTAAAACACCGGAGAAAAGCGTTAAAATCTTTCTACGGAACCCTCGTGCGTGAGTCCGACTCGAACTTGTTCGGTTTTTTGAGGTACGGAACCCTAAACTGTACGGGAAACTAAAGTGAAACTTTGAATTCAGTTTTCAAGTAACAAGAAGTTCCGGAGAAGCGTCCGAAGTGTAAATTAATAATTCATTACCCGACAACTCGTGTAGCCTCTTGGCTACGCAACTTATAACAAATTCATAAAAGCCATTACTATCCTAGTGCAAAACGCGGATTACGTCGTCATTGTACTGCATCGCGCTAGCAAAGTTTCTCAATTCTGCTGTATACTCATAGTCTGATGTTTTGCGGGTGGTAGGACCTTGTGCAAGGTCATACCACCACCACCACACCATCGCGTCACGTCACCATCTTACTCGCTAATCCTGTCGTAGTGTTCCGGTATGGAGAGTAAGACAGCCGGTGTAATTACGGGCACAAGAATCATTTCATCTTAGCTCTATAGGTTGGCAACGCATCTGCAAACCCTTCGGGGTTGCGGGTGTCTATGGGCAGTGGTGATCACTTACCATCAGGTGACCCACTTGCTCGTTTTCCTTCCTCGTCGTATAAAAAAAAACAAAAAAGTAAAAAAAAATACTGTCTATATTGGAGCCTTCCCCAAACAAAAAAAACAATTATTGACCGAGCGAACGAAATGAGCGAAGCGTCTCCGTTTCAGCTCGGACAAAAAGTATTTGGTATGTCGCATTTCTCAACCGATTTTCGTGAAATTTTCTGAGCAGGTTTGCTAATTAGTTAGTTTTTTGTCCATTCGTTTTTAGATTTTATTTAAATAAAAACCTTCAAAAACTAAAGATACTTATTAAACAATGGGCCGATCCTCGTGATACAGCTTTTTATTAACGGTTCCTTTTTTGTAAATAAAATTACATACATGCTTACAGTCATGAACCCTGAAAACAATACACTCTGTTTTTTGGGCAGTCGTGTAAAAACTGAAAACGTTTAAAAATTAGCAAACAGAGCCACTACTTAGTTCACAATGTTCACGGTAAATGAATCCTTCAGCTTCCTCAAGTTCCTCAACACCACATACTCACCACAACCACCACCACCACCACCCCAACCATCCAATAAAGTTGTCCGAAGTTTAGCTAGGAACAAAACGCGCCGATCTAACACAGTGATCGATCATAATAGACTCGTTGGGGCGCGTTTAGTAGGCAATGTTACTGGAAGCAAGTGATCGATCGAGTTCACTATTACATTGTTACTCGCCCCTGGAATAAAACTAGTGGCCCAGTGAGCTGTTAAACCTAGCGACCTCAATCTGGAACATTTTTCGTTTATTTTTCTCATAAAAAAAATATCGAACACGATCGCAAAATTGCACTAAGATCTGGTAATTTTTGAACATTTTTCTTTTCTTCCAAAAAATTCCAAGAATGAATAGACGAAAAAAATCCTATATAATTAACGAACTTGCTAACAAAATTTCATGAGAATCGGTTGAGAAGTGCGACCTGGCCCCTATCTTTACAACTATCACTTTTATATGACAATTCGAACTACAGTTCTTTGATAATATGAAGCGCGCTAAAACAAAAGCTTTACAAGTCAGCGGTTGACACCAAATTGTCATTGAGAACTGACAATTGTAAAGTTGGTGAAATAGGGGCCTGTAGAGAAGAATAGCCGGACAGCCGGACAGAGGGCGGACAGACGGCGGAAGGACAATGAAAGAATTTTTGTAAAAGCTGAAACTGAGACACTTCGCTCACTTTGTTCTTTGTTCTTTGTTCGCTCGGTCATTTAAATAATAATATTTTTATTGCATTAAATATTGAAGAATTGCGAAACTTAAGTGGCAGTGGGCGGGGCACATTGCTCGCAGGACTGATGGCCAATGGGGTCAGAAGGTTCTCGAATGGCATCCATGGACCGGGAGACGAGCTGTCGGTAGGCCTCCAACAAGATGGAGCGACGACCTGGTAAAGATCGCGGGATCGCGGTGGATGCGGAAAGCACAAGACCGGTCTGAGTGGAGAGCCGCGGGGAAGGCCTATGTCCAGCAGTGGATGTCTTTCGACTGACATGATGATGATGATGATTTAGACTAGCAAGAAAAATCTTGCAATTTGCAGTACATTGTGAAGCTGTGAACCGAACGAGATAGATGGCGTCGATTGAGCGCCGTAATGTAATGCGAGGTTAAACTACGAAACATACATTACCAACACTGTGTTCTGTCTCGCATAAGGCATGCAAATATTTTGAAAAACAGTAGGTATATATACAGTCAGCAGCAGAAGTAGCTAAGAGGTCACAGTGGTTTATGGACGGTTCTATTGTTATACAGACATTAAGAGCTTGTGACAGCTTCGGTTGCTTAGCTACTTTGCTGCTGAATGTACCATTTGTATTTTTTTATGAGCTTTTTGGTAAAAGAAAACACCGTGCAGAGTTCTCCAGGGAGCAGTCCAATGGTGTGTGTGAAGTTCACGATTCGCACTGGACCCGCGTAGAAACTATAGACCCAGCTTTCTGCCTGATTCTGAGAGGAGGCCTAGTGTCTAGCATTGGGATGTAAATAGGCTAATGATGATGATTATGACTGATTTGTGGCGGTATCACGGGTTTGTGCAAGGGTGACATTTGTGCAAGGTCCATCCGGGTCATTGCCACCATCTTATCCCTCCAGGCAGCAGTACAAACGTTGTTGTGTTTTGACGTGGAGGAAGAGACAGATGAGGAAATTATTGGCAAAATAAGCGTTCCATTTAAGCCCAGATTGGCACTGCATCTGCAAACCCTGTGACATTGCGGTATGGACAGCGGTGATCGCTTAACATCAGGGTAACCATTTTGTCTGTCTATCTTCCCTTTTCTATAAAAAAAAAAGGTTGTTCACTATAGTACTTTACTGCCTCTTTAGTCAAGTAGCGGTCATGTTTCACCAATAAGTAGCTAGAAAGCTGTAAGTAGCTTAAACGCTTTATAGCTTGTACCATAAAACTTGAATTTAAAGGAAACCTTGTAAAGGAATGGAATTTTCTCGAAGATTGATAGCTGTGCTAGAGCGAAATAGAACCTGATCTTATCTTTATTTTAAACTGAGACAGAATCCACTTCTAACTGGATTTTATATGGATCACTTCAGTGCGAGTTAACAAGAGAGTTTTGGGTTTCGACTAAACTGTCTCTGGTGGATAAGTTATTTCGTGGTTATACGGTTTAAATTGTAAATTTTAGCTTTATAAGGTCTGTTTTTCCCCTATTTCACCGACTTTAATTAGCTACTCCTCTCTATCGCACAAAGGTTGACTGGTAGAGATCACTTACAGGGATAAATCCACATTTGTACTTGTATCTCATTCAAATTCAAATTCATTTATTCGCGTTAAGTGTGGATTACAATGGTCTTCATTTAAAGGTTTAGTACACACTTAGCTAGTTCTAGCACGCAAATATTACGATTAGTATTATTGTAGAATACTAATTAAATGTCCTAGTAATGCCTCCAACGTGTCCAATATACATCATTAATTACAAAAGAATACTTCAATTACGTATACAACAATTATCTATTAGGTCAATACTTTGGTGTCATAGTTCAAATAATCCTTAACAGAGTAAAAAGACATTTCTCTTAGCCAAACACGCAATTCTTTTTTAAATTTGTCAATAATTGCAATACGTCTTATACGTTCAGGTAAATGGTTGAATATCTTCACAGACATCACGTGACAATTCTTTGAATACAGCGCACCTTTACATGTTGGAACCAGCAACTGAAGCAGCATTGTTTGTAACTTATATTTATTTCCGTATTTTCTGTACAATAAAGCGTTTATTTACTTACTTTGCAAATTATTTAATGTCAGATTACAGTGACAATTCGGTATTGATTCTGACTTGGTTAGTTTCTGTTTAAGCGCGCTTCATTTTGGCAATGTAGATCAAATTGTCGCTGTAAGCTGACATTTATTTTGTAAAGTTGGTGAAATAGGGGATAGCGGGGCATTTGCGTAGGTAACTATTTTGACACTCGTCATCGGATTGTAATGTCCGTTAAACCTGAAATTATAAAAAATAAGAACAAATAAAAGTTATAGTCTCACAACACAATCACTTTTTATTAGTTCAGATAAACATCAGATAGACATCAGCAGTCTTCTTGGTTTTGTCATCCTTGCAGAGCCCTAGCACGAACATTCGAGTCCTGCGTAACGTAATCGTTATCAAATCGCCATCGAGAAAATTTGATTATTAAATTTCAGTACCAAATACGTAACCTATGTATAAAGATAGACAGAATCCGGAACACCACGCTCCGCTCCAAAACAAGCATAAAAAAAGCTAAGCTAAGCTGCTAAGCTGGGTCTGGGAGTCGATTTGTGAGTCTCACTTGGTGACTAAATTCTCACCCATGACATTGATATCATTATTTGCCAAAAGCCTTATTTTTGAATGTCATACCCGACTACTAACATGCAGCTAATTTGAGTTTCTGTCGTAGACAAGCGAGTCAACATAGTGGATTGAGGTTAGCTGTCACTGCGCCAGTGATCAATAAGTCACTCGGTGATCTCCTTTACGAGTGGGTGAGGGCATTCGTATTTGATTATCATAAGCATGACAATTTTAATCCCCGGTGAGATTTAAAAATACGAACTTTTTAGAAATCACTGAATTTATTTAAAAATTGATCCCCTGGGCTGGACACTTCTGCCACATGTAACCACAGAGGTGGGCTCACGCATCCACTTGGTGGGTACCTGAGAACGGCCAGCGACGACGCAGCAGACCAAGAAGATGGTGGGACGACTTAGACGCGTATGCCGAGGCCTGGCCTGACGTTGCGCCAGACCGGGACTTGTGAAGATCTAGCGGAGAGGCCTTTGCCCAGCAGTGGAACGAAAAAAAAAGTACCAAATACGCTAACGGGCGGGGCTGCTCCAAACGCCATAATTTAATAAAGTACCAATTACGCTAACGGGCGGGGCTGCTCCAAACGCCATAATTTAATAAAGTACCAAATACGCTAACGGGCGGGGCTGCTCCAAACGCCATAATTTAATAAAGTACCAATTACGCTAACGGGCGGGGCTGCTCCAAACGCCATAATTTAATAAAGTACCAAATACGCTAACGGGCGGGGCTGCTCCAAACGCCATAATTTAAAAAAGTACCAAATACGCTAACGGGCGGGGCTGCTCCAAACGCCATAATTTAATAAAGTACCAAATACGCTAACGGGCGAGGCTGCTCCAAACGCCATAATTTAATAAAGTACCAATTACGCTAACGGGCTGGGCTGCTCCAAACGCCATAATTTAAAAAAGTACCAAATACGCTAACGGGCTGGGCTGCTCCAAACGCCATAAAAATTTTCTCGATACGCTCCACTCGATTACGCCACATAGCGTTCGAATATTCGTGCTCAGGCTCTGAATAGCGAAAGATGATTAACTTAAATGCTTTGAGCGTGTAAATACTTTGTTTGTTTTGTACACATGCCGCTAATTGCTTGAGGGCTCTGTGTGTGCACAGCAAATATTTACTTTCATATGATTTTGCCTAATTTTGCCTAATTTTGTTATGCGTTATTGTTTGGAGACATTTAGGTTTAAAGTGGGTAAATTGACTAAAATACATCGCTTCCTTGTTCAGTAAACTAGCATGTTGATTAACATTATTGTGTTATTGAACAGAGGTTTGTCCTAAATAATCTAATTAGTCCGTTGGTTAGATTATCAAAAAATATTGGACACGCATTTTTTGCATTATCAAATCAACAAAAGGGTGAATTTTCAGGGCGACTTTTTTGGACGTCCCATGTCAATAAAAATAGAACCACTTCAAAAAACACGACTACGCAATTTTTATACGTTGTACACAATTAGTTTTAGCTTAGATTTAATGTCATTGTAATTTTTTTTTATGCAACGAGGAAGGCAAACGAGCCAGTGGGTCACCTGATGATAATTGCTTTTATTATGTAAATAAACAATTTATTAATTGTACACAATAGTATACAATGTGGTATAACATTACAAACATTGTTGACTTCAATAAAAGCTATATAAAAAAATACCGAAACATTAGAAACCTTAATTTATTGAAACAGTTGAACATTACATAACTTTGTGTCTAGGTGACAGTTTTCTAATAAATGTACGTCAATATAAAACTATTTATACCTACTTATAACGCATTTCAAGCAATCAAGTAAGCAAGAAAATAAGCAAGCAACCCTGCAAGCAAGCGACCCTGCAAGCAAGCGACCCTGCAAGCAAGCGACCCTGCAAGCAAGCGACCCTGCAAGCAAGCGACCCTGCAAGCAAGCGACCCTGCAAGCAAGCGACCCTGCAAGCAAGCGACCCTGCAAGCAAGCGACCCTGCAAGCAAGCGACCCTGCAAGCAACCGACCCTGCAAGCAAGCGACCCTGCAAGCAAGCGACCCTGCAAGCAAGCGACCCTGCAAGCAAGCGACCCTGCAAGCAAGCGACCCTGCAAGCAAGCGACCCTGCAAGCAAGCGACCCTGCAAGCAAGCGACCCTGCAAGCAACCGACCCTGCAAGCAAGCGACCCTGCAAGCAAGCGACCCTGCAAGCAAGCGACCCTGCAAGCAAGCGACCCTGCAAGCAAGCGACCCTGCAAGCAAGCGACCCTGCAAGCAAGCGACCCTGCAAGCAAGCGACCCTGCAAGCAAGCGACCCTGCAAGCAAGCGACCCTGCAAGCAAGCGACCCTGCAAGCAAGCGACCCTGCAAGCAAGCGACCCTGCAAGCAAGCGACCCTGCAAGCAAGCGACCCTGCAAGCAAGCAACCCTGCAAGCAAGCAGCCCTACTAGCAAGCTATCAACCAAGCAAGTAAGCCAGCATGCAAATATACAAGAAAAGAAGTAAACAAGCATACAGCATGCAAGAAAGTAATCAAGCAACAAATTTTGAAAACTGTTCCACAATCGACGGACAAATCAGTGCACATACCTACATTAAATTAATACATACACTGGAACGTAGAACCTCCTCCTTTTTTGAAGTCGGATCCTTAAAACAACCTAACTACCTTCTAGATATACATAATGAAAACGGGATATTGACCGCGATTACCTTATAGGTTTGATGAGCTCCCGATATTTCGATGCAGTTGCATGCATCATGATCACGGGCAAATCAATATCCCGTTTTCATTATGTCTAATGCGACCGCGAATCATTTGAAACTGTTACCTTCTAGAT
The DNA here is from genome assembly GCA_963691665.1 of Clepsis dumicolana. Classification (NCBI taxonomy): domain Eukaryota; kingdom Metazoa; phylum Arthropoda; class Insecta; order Lepidoptera; family Tortricidae; genus Clepsis; species Clepsis dumicolana. The sequence goes on along the minus strand of OY829527.1, from coordinate 7,279,474 downwards.
ACTTCTATAAACTTTTCACTGTAATACATTTTTTGTTACTTCAACTCCAACTGCAATCCCTTAACATTTAGATCCGTATCCCACGAACTTCTATTAGTTGTTAGTTCGTTGCCCCTTATCTAAAAACTTTTACGGACTTCACTGAAGTAATTAGGCGAGTACGTACGAAGACTTTTTCTCTAAAAAGGTTTCAGAAGTTTCACTGTTATTAGCTCGGTATTACACTAGTGAGAATAAATTAGTAAGTTGCATTACATTGCGGCACTGGATCCACTACTTCTAACTCATTAGCTTAATAGCCCCGCAATATAATGCAACACACATAATTTTTCGCATAAATTCGGTCGATATATATTCGGTCGGTAATACTTCCAAGTATTACGTATCGAAACTTGTTTTGAATGGTGTAGTTTTTTTGACAAAGTAAACCGTGGCTTGATTTGGTAGCCAAGTTGGAACTTTTGCAAGTTACTGTAGCTTTGAGGAAAATGTTTTAGAGCAATGATGGAAAAAATATATGTTTGGCTTGCAGCAATGACACGCAGCGAAAACAAAAATAAATAACAAATAGCACATTTTGGGAAATAATATCAGTTCCACTTTCGGCTCAGAACCCTCTGTGCGCGAGCCCGACTCGCTCTTGACCGGTTTTTGTAAAATTTATCTAGACTAGAAATTGCAACAAAAACGACTATCCCCTTTAAGAAACCTCAATGCATTTATTTAAAAGCTCCGAGCGAACCTTTCAAAGTTAGTCGAAATAAATCGGCAAAAAGTTTGTAAATTGTAGTTAAGTGTTTTGCTTCCAGTCTTGCACAAATTGCAACTTACCTGAGCAACAGTAAACAGATTAGATAGTATTGTGCACTAAGATAACTTTATTGCAAAATAAATAAACATCATGAGGCAATATTCATTCACACTACTTATTATTATTATTCCCGTATATTTATTACAATCTTAGGCTAGGTTTTCACAATATTCATATAAAAAGTAATAAAACAATATTAATACAAAATATAAAAACATTATAAAAACCTAACCTAGGGTGCCACCGGCAGCGAGGCGGGGCCTAAGCTACCGGTGGTCAGGGCGACAGAGAGAGGAACCTCCTGACTATCCGAGCCGTGTCCAGGAGTACCGCCTTCTGTATCTGACCCTTGACCCAACCATCTAGCGAGAGCCTTTTAAGGTGATGGTCAAGGCTCTTCGCTATTAGACCGTTCGCCGAAACGACTATCGGGACAGTGATCGTCGAATCAATATTATTATTATTATTATTATTATTAAGTATAGCAGAAAAACCTTTCCCACGGGCCAGGCATAAATCAATCTTTTATCAATATCATAAACATTTTGACAGGAGAAAGCTTTTCTCAATTTAACTATAATTGACATAGTTCCAAACCAGGCAAAGCCTGCAGGGTAATTGCGTAGTGACTATTTTACCACGCATCGTCGGTTTAATGAGTTTCTGAATGACTGTGACAGCTAGCTGTTTCCAATACCAATTGTCAGCCCATACAAAAACTGTCAAAATGAACACGATGGTAATTGCGAGCGAGTTAGAGTTAGCCTGCTGTACTATGAATCTTGTACCCGTCTCATCCAGTCACGACCTGAGTCTGAAACCTCTGAGTCTGAGTCTGTAAGAGGGAAGAGGACTATATCCAGGAGTGGATCAACAAAAGACCACCATGATGATTACTATGAATGGGTACTAGACTACGGATAAACAAACTTATAAAAAAAATCTTTGGTTCATTTTTAACCGACTTCAAAAAAAGGAGGAGATTCTCAATTCTTCGGAATATTTTTTTTATTTTTTTATGTATGTTCCCCGATTACTCGAAGACGGCGGGACCGATTTCAAAAATTCTTTTTTGTTTGAAAGGGTATACTTTCTAGTTGGTCCCATTGTCACCAAGTCAGGATCTGTTAATGGGATCCCAGGGAAATCGAGGGCAACCCTCAAATTTTATAGGGATGTAACATGTGTTTCATATATTTTCGAAAGCTATTCAAGTACTTGCGTCTGGTAGTCATCATCTCGTGTTGATGAGATGATGATGGAAGGTACAACTCCTTAACGGTTAGGAGTTGGAGGATAATATTTTAAATATTAACGTAACTAAAAATTGTGAAATAAAAAATCTTTTAACTGTGCTTCATTCCAAGAATATTCCGCTAGCACCGCACCGACTTCATATTTCTGCTAGGCCATAAAACTCATGGCTTTTTGGGGATTATTTTATGTTTTTTTTCTGAGATTTTTTTTGAAGGCGGTTTTATATTCTGAGATTTTGAATGTCAGAAACGCGCCCATGTTTCCGTCTTAACCCGTAAAACTCTTCCTGAAAAACAATACGACATTCCGAAATTCCTCGCCCGTCCCTCGGCACCTGTACTTTACCCGCAAAGATTGAAATGTCGGAAATAAATCATACCCCTTATATCTGCCTTTATCAACGTCGACCAAACATAGCAGAAAGAAGTCTCTAGTGAGTTACATGCGTTTTGAGTGAAGCTCACTTTTAAGTAAACAAAAACCATTCGTCTCAATAGATTTTGAACCGTGGACACAAAAAGGGGTTTTTAAAAGCATGATGTATGACCTGTCTTTGTGACTCTTGTTTCTTAAACGGATAGACCGATTTGTTTTCTTTTTAATAGGAATAGCTATCGAAATAAATTTGTTGAGGTTTTTCAACTTTATAAAGTTAAACTATGCATGGTTTTCTGCATTTGGATTGAAAAATAAAGTTAGCAGAAGTTAGGTGTCGCAGTGCTCAACACTGCACCAACAGTTGACACCTTCAATCTTAATAAATGTGACAAGCAAGATGTCAATTATTGGAAATAAGGTATCAAAACATTAACATTTAATAAAATTTTCTGAAATGGAAACATAATTAGTGAAGTTTTAATTCGTTTTATTTTATATCAATTCTGTCTACTATACCAGGACACTTTGCCAACTTATCTCAGGATAAACTGGGAGTTCAGGAATTTATAACATCCTAGGGCTAAGCGAAAAGTGAATTGCTAAAGTTTATGCTCCTCTGCGTAAATTAAAAAAATAAACTTAACCGGTTAAAAATCTTTTTCAAACATCGGGGGTGTGTAGCGAAGACTGATACTTTTCGGCACTAATTGACTTAACCTACTTATGTAAAGAGTCGGTTCTTTTCATTTTCATTTGCTGCACTCTACGCTAGTTGGTAATGCCAGTTTCTAACCAAAGAACTAGAAATAATACATTACTGCAGAGGCCGGGAAGAAAGGGGTTGCCGGACGAATGGGTTAGACGGCCGAGTAACACGAGGCCGGCTAAAGAACGAGTCCGGCAACCCCTGTTCCGGCCGAAGCTCGTATAGTGCTTTTCTCCAACAATGCGAGGAAATAGAATGACTTTCAAGATAAAGTTTGACAAAATTTTCGCACATTAAATGGATGTTAACTCACAATACAGAACACATCAGGGAACGCAATCAATCAATACTTAAATTATGGTGCTTATACTTAAAATATGATCCTATTCTGTTTTTTATAAACCTAACGGCATATCTGCTTGTAAAAACGACACGAGACGGGATTAATTAATATTGTCATTCGTACAACATGTCACGATATGTTTGCGTGCACCGAGATGACTACGACAAACACACTACACTTACCTAAATAGTTTTAGTTACTTCGGTTTTAGATGCGCTCGCGGGTTCTGGTTTATTATGTATTTTAAGGTTTGTTTGAGTCAACCACTGTAGATATTAAAATTAACCATTAAAATTACACAGCACTAGATAAATGACAATAATTGTAGCTTAAATGAACACTAAGGAACTAAAAATTCTTTCAGCAAACCGGTAGGTAAGTTTACTCTACAAATCTTAATCATTTGCGTTTTTCAAAACAAAAATAAACTCAACTAACTTAACCTCCAAATCTCACGTTCCTCATAAGTTCTACGAAATTACGAAAATTTTCCCTTCCTTCTGCCTAGCACTGCTTTAGCCACCGAGCCTCCTGCTCTGCTCTACCGACTGAGCGCCATCAAAAGCGGCATAAAGTTTATAGTTTGACCGACAGATGGCGTTACTGTGCAACTATTTATATTATTAACTTTTTTCATATTTAATCTCGCGTTAAAGAAAACAAAATATTTGAAATAATTTTGTATAGATACGCTGTTTCTTCTCATTTTCATTTAATCCGTACTCATTAAAAAAAATAAAAAGCTACTTTGGCTGTTTGGGATTATTGTCTAATTCGGATTGTTAATTTAAAAGTTCAATAACTGTGAAGTAATGAAAATTTCCCGGCCGCTCCCGTTTTTTCCCGGCCGCTTATTGCTGTCAAATTATTTTTGAGTCAGCAACGATATACTTCCTTAAAGCTTTATTCACCGGCAAGATGCACATTTCCGAGCAAGTTGGAGAAAAGCTATGTACTTAACCGTGGACGACAAAAAGTCGAAATTTGCATTTTTACGACCTTCGCTTATGGCTCGTACATCAAACACCGTGCGTCTTCTGAGACATCATCTACGTAACCTACTAAAAAACAGTAGCTTTTATCCAACTAGAAACGTTAATCTTTTGTTTCTCTAAGTACCGTAGTATCATCTGTCATGGCGTTCACAAAAGTTGGCATTCATTGAAACGAAATAAATAACGCTCTCACTACATTCGCGCAATGTAACTCAAGTTTCAAATTTGGAATTTTCTTCGCAAGTTTTCTTGGACATGTGCCAAGATGAGGGGAAATTCGAGGGAAGATAGTCCACTCTAGAAGATCACAGCCCATACCTCAACTTTAAAATTGTTTTTTTCTTTTAAAATTTAATAGCGGGCTGTCCTGTCGTCTGAGATATTTGGAAACAGCAACTGTAAAGTGGAGTGAGTGCATGAGGTCAAAAGTGTCTTATTTCTGAAGCTTTAATAGCGTATTTTGTATTTCAGGTCACGCTTTAAGTACCTAATAGGTTTCCATCCATCGCTTTTGCCACTTCTACCATTTAGAGGATAATTTGGCACAGCGGTAGTGATGCCTTGAAATCTCCGGGTTCAGGGTAGCCGTTGCCAAAGAGTTTTAGTCTCATAACATGTCCTATCAATTCGACCTCTTTGCTACATTCTACAATATCACTTGGTCATGTCATAATAGTCCTATATTCGCCAATTGGAGTTTGGTTCTGAAATGACCTGTGAACATTCCAATCACGTATCGGAGCTGTTTTTACTTCTGCTGAGGTTCTAGCTAGAGTTCCTTCGTCCAGCTTACCATAAGTGAAAGGTTTTAATGTTTTGTAAAATAGTGCATTATCTTTATCTTGAATAAGCCTTGTACATCCAAAGGTGTTATCTGCCCGTTAAACTACGGATCTGGGCTCATGTAAAGCGCAGTTTAAGTACTTTCCGAATACACTTTGAAGTTGCCTGCGTATGTTTGTGTATGAATAGTTCTGCCAGGAATTCAAATTAAGTTGGCTCGCTTTGAACCTGAAGTTGAAGTCGTTTAGCGCTTTTAGTTAAAGACTTAACTGTTTAAAGTATACGTAATACGGAAAACAGTAATTTAACTAGTATTTCTTAGGTTAACTAACTGTATTGATTGCAAAGTCTGCTCGTAGTGTGGCAGTACTACTACAGTATAAATGAAAAAAGTAAAAATGTATATACTGGTAATTATAAATCACATTTATTATTTAAAAAAAGGTTAACATTATTTATAATTTCTATCTATTCCTAATGATTATTGCTTCAGTCCATCCACAAACAGAATGACAATCGTAAACTTTGCAACATACATTTGTCAAAGATTCTCAAATTGAATGTTGTGTTCACTATTCACTATATTTGTAATTTGTATGTCAAAATTAAACTTATCCTTGACTTGTTATTATTATCTAACATTGAATAGTATGCCTTCGCATTTAAGTTACATAGTTGGTCCATGGTAACCCTGTCGCTCAACCCTCTTAAACTCTCAAAAGCTGCTTAATCTTCAAGAACACTATGTTGTCATCAACCCAGGTCCTCAGGGCTGACACCTTGGCATACACTCCAGGGTAGGTTGGCCGGGCGCACCCGATGCCCCAGGACACCACTCCGGCTAGTTTTCCCTCGTGAACTAGGGGCCCACCGCTGTCACCCTGTAAAAATATCACTATCATCATCAATACCACTACAAAATTATAAAACAAAGTCCCCGAGTCTGTTTTTCATCCGACCGCGATGAACTCAAAAACTATCGCACTTATTTCAAAGCGGTTATACTGCGGTTGCGGTGCTGGAGTAATAATAATAATATAATATGATGATATTATAGATAGTTTTTTGGGAAAGGTTTCATTAGTGGTTCCGAAACTGGGAGTAATATACCCCCAAAGGAGTAAACTGTAAAGTTCGTCTCCACACTCACATCCGTTCCGTGTTTCCATTCGTCACATTGGCAATTCCGTTAGTAAGAAGAAGACTAAACCTATTTTAACTAACGGAGGTTTGAGTGACGCTTATGAATAATAATATTAGTTAGGATTGCATAAGAAGAACTAAGGTTACCGCCATAACCCGAAGTATTGCGAAACTTAAGTGGCAGTGGGTGGGACACATCACTCGCAGGACTGATGGCCGATGGGGTAAGAAGGTTCTCGAATGGTCCACGGACCGGGAGACGAGCTGTCGGTAGGCCTCCAAAAAGATGGAGCGACGACCTAGTAAGGATTGCGGGACCGCGATGGATGCGGAAAGCACAAGACCGGTCTGAGTGGAGAGCCTTGGGGGAGGCCTATCATAGCATAGTAATGGACGTCTTTCTGCTGACATGATCAATGAATAAAATACCATCAAGCATAGGGACGGACAGTTTGAGGGAGTCACATGCTTTCATCATCATTAGCCTATTTACGTCCCACTGCTGGGCACAGACCTCCTCTCAGAATGAGAGGGCTTGGGCTATAGTTCCCACGCGGGCCCAGTGCGGATTGGGAACTTCACACACAACGTTGAATTGCTTCGCAGGAGTGTGCAGGTTTCCTCACGATGTTTTCCTTCACCGAAAAGCTCATGATAAATTACAAATGTAATTTCGCACATAAATTCCGAAAAACTCAGAGGTGCGAGCCGGGGTTTGAACCCTCGACCCTCTGCTTCAGAGGCGATAGGTCAAACCACTAGACTATCACGGCTTGCTTCTTTTTATTTTTTTGCGGGTTCTTGCTTTAAAGGGGTTATTTGTCGGCCAAATTCTTGCAGACTCCAGGGGTGAATTTGGAAAAAAGGTTAGGAACCACTCTTAGAAGCCAGAGCAGGTCGCTAGTCAATTTATCAATAAACATTTAGTTTTTTTGCGGGTGATAGAAATATGCAAGCAAATGGGTTCGTGGGCATTCCTGCCACTAGAATCCTGCTAAGCAACTTTTGTACCTCAATTGTACGAATGCAATGTTTGGTCAAATGATTGCCCATCAATTTTATTAATGATACCTAGTTGAAATAATACCTACTGTAAGCATACCAATCAGGAAAATTAAAAAATAAAATTAACCTAATAATCTAATCAGGTGTCCCACCTGGTGATTTTCCAAAATATTTTCAGTGGATGTGGGCTGATTTTGATTTTTATCGATGGAAATTTTTTGAACAAGACAAAGGTTAACCTGACAAGCATCCTTCCCACCGCTGGGCACTCCAGCGCATAGCATTGTCGGCGTGATGCTGTACATCGGCGCGTACGCAGAGTTGCAGACATGCTCATTCACTTTGGGAACGGACACCTTTTGGAGAGTGCGAGGCTTACCGCCACCTTCCTAAAAAAAAAGGAATACTTTGAATACTACTTTCAATCCAAATTCAGCTGAAATTTAACAACATTATGTAAAAGGAAAAAACGGAACCCTTATAGGATCACTTTGTTGTCCGTCCGTCTGTCTGTCTGTCTGTCTGTCAAGACCCTTTTTCTCTGGAACGCGTGGAGGTAGCATGCTGAAATTAATATCAAATACTCATGCCTGCCGTCCCTTAAAGCCGTGAAAAAATCAACCTTCTAAGTCAACGCAATCAAAATATACAGTCATTAAAAAATCTATTTCCATACAAATTGCCGATTTCCAAAAACCTAAAGGGTACTTCCAGCTGTCCTAGAGACTTGAAATTTGGTATGAAGGTAGCTCTTATAGCACAACCACACCAAAAGCCTCAAAATCTTAAAATTGTATGTCTGTCTGTAGATTTCGTAGACCAATATAAGTTGACCCCACACTGCGTACATTTTGCTTAGGAGCAGGGCTCTGCTAACGCTGGACTTATTAAAGCACTGGGGAAAAGCGTTAAAATCTTTCTACGGAACCCTTGTGCGCGAGTCCGACTCGCACTTGGCCGGTTTTTAATGAACCGTTACGAATTCAGCCAGGGGTTGAGTAAGTTTATGTGAACTTTACAGGAGTTATTATTTTGAAAAAAAAAAAACATTCTCCCATAGGTACGTTCTTTGCCTCTGCTGGTTGACAATATGGTTGGAAGAATGTTTAAAAAAAAAATCTTACCTGAAACTTACTCAACCCCTGGCTATATAAATTACATTAAATTACTGGCTCATTAACTTACACCCTGATTTATCTTGGAGACAAGACACCTAGTTAAACATTCTACGTTTCTTGTTACCTACGTTGTGTTGTAAACACGTTGCGTGTTTTTGTTAGGGTGAGAGAGCTAAGTTACACGACTTCTCTGCAAGCCAAACACCACAAAAATATAGCCTAGTCCTTTCAATCATGTCATGATAATCATGTCATGTCTTGCCTATTGTCATATTTTTATTTTTAAAGGATAGGCAAAGGAAACGAGGTCCATGCAGCCAATTGAATAGCTGAACCTTATTCTGTTTTATGAAAATTAATTTTAGTTTTCTTATCTGTTTTATAACTTTACTTTTCTCTTGTATAACTGTCTTTTGTCTACTTATTGTCTTTATTGTATATTTGTTAAATTACTTACCTCTTCCCTTTTCACCGTCATGTGTACACTGTTTTCGTCTTCGTTTTAAGGTTTAGTTTTAAATCGGGGTCCCTCTGAAAACCAGCGCCGTGGCCCCAGCCGCGGCACAATGCTGAGAGGGATCCTGTTCAACGTCTTTGTTTACTTCTTTAATTGTTTTTTATTATACTTGTCACTTGTGTACGTTGAATAAATATTTTTCTATTTAAGAATATCATATTGCACGGTTAACAAAAATTGCACAACAACGAAAAATTCTGATTTAGGTACCACACATAATTTTAACTTATGCAAACTCCCAGCTTGCAGTAATGGGAGCTTACAACATGTTTTGGATATTATCTTACAGAAGCGACTTATTTGAAAGTTACTTGTACTCGTAATATTTTAAGCTGAACAAGTTTATAGCGCTGCCTCCGTCGCGTAATATATACTTGTAGGTTTAGAGGTACTTTGCTTTTAAGCTGGGGAAATTCGCATTTATGTAAAGTAGACATAAAGGTTTCCTGTCTCTGAGGAAATATACCTACTAAAGAGACGAGCGAAAATGATCTTAAGATTTGAGGCCGGGTGTTGAACCTGCATCTCGTGTTTCATCGTGCTGAATTTGCGTTGCCAATTACAACTGTCGAGGGTCGACCAACCCTTCCGATAACTCGATCGCTTGCATACGCTATTATTGGCATGTGATGCCATCTACCGGAACTAGTACTAGTCACGACACCCACGTTCCAAAATCGAAGACTCTTGATCAGTCTCACGGCCCGAAAAATCTGACAAACAATCTCAACCAACAAGAATTCTTCACGTTGCGCGAAAAGGCCTAGATCAAGTTATCTATCATTGTGCCTTTTTGTGTCAAATTTTCATTTAGTTACAAAAGAATAGATATTTTCTTTTGCAACACATCAAAAACTAGCAAAGTTGTGACAAGGGCTTAACGTCAATTTTATTTCTCGACGTGTGCTGATATCGAAAAGATGACATTATTTATTTATAAAGTCGATTCCTTGGGGATAAAATACTGCGGTGATCCCCGTCACGCTTTTTTGCTCGATCGCCAAATTTCCTAGTGGAGTATAATAATATTTATTTATTTGCACGTTTAAGTAGTAAACAGATTTGAATTTCTGAGATTTCCAGTCACGTTTGTTTTGTGTTACTGGTATTTGTTTTGTGAAAATAACGTAATCGTCTGGGTAGAATTCGGTTATCGCTATCCCGCGGGAACTATGCAATTTCCCGGGATAAATGATAGCCTATTTTTTTTTCATCTAGAACATTTATGACATCAATGAATTCATTAAAAAAAAACGGTACGTCAACGTCAACACGATTTCAAATAAAGCTCCCAAATATTTTAATAATTAAATACTATTAATTATGTTTGTTTCATGTGCATCCCGGCCACCTCGACCTCTTTCCACGCCGGCCTGAGTCCCCGCGACTCCCGCACGCGCCGCTCTTGGCGAAGCCCCGTCAGTGCAGTTTTGTCGCGGCTGTCAGACTATTTTTCTATTTAGTTTTCCGTTGTGTTGTGTTTTTATGCCCTTAGATCATATGCAGAATGCAACGCAGCCCGTAGATGGTACGTCACATGTATGCCCAATATGCAGTAGAACATTTAGTAGTAGTAGAGGTTTGAATATTCACAAATCCAAATTGCACAAATGTTTAAGTCAGAATGCCCCCCCCTTGTACATAAATCCTGTCTCCCCAAATACAAACCGTACTCCTACTAATCCACCCACTATTCCCTTCCATCTGCATTTGAGCCACTTAAAAAACAATGTTAAGGTGGTAAAAAGAATTCCCCGTGGCGCCCGGATATCCGTCGCTACTAATTTGGCTCAACTTATAACGAAATGTTTGGACAATAATAGCTATGCGGACTGGCAGAATTTGTTACTTTTCCCATTTAATACACTTCACGTTAAAGACGATAAATCGTCTAAGATTTCTCTTACCCAAAAAATAAAAAACAATTGTTCCAATTATTCACCGCCTTGCCTTACAGTTTTTAGTACAGGCAAAAATAGCAATCAAAATTATTTTAAAAACAAAGTGGAATCTAAAGTTAGCGACGGAGACCTGAAGGGGGCCGCGCGGTTACTTTTTTCCAGTGACGTACTATCTCCAGATAATAGCGACACACTCTCGGCCTTACAATCTAAACACCCTCGAGCTCCTACAAACGCATACTTTTTGGACCCGCCTACGTCGCCCGATGTTTGTTTAAACATTCACGAGAAAGACACAGTGAATACAATCTATTCATTTAAAACCGGTTCTGCAGCAGGTCTTGACGGAGTTGCTCCCCAACACCTAAAAGACCTTACCTCTCACTGTGTGGGCGACGCAGGCAAACATTTAATCCTCGCTTTAACAAAATTAATAAACCTCATGCTGTCTGGCAATGTTAATCCCGAAATAGTTCCCGTTCTTTACGGAGCCAACCTAATTGCGCTCACTAAAAAAGACGGAGGTGTCAGACCCATTGCGGTCGGCTCTACATTTCGGCGATTAACTTCTAAAATTTCAGTTCGTCACATAGTTTCAAAATTGCAACCTCAGTTTGAACCAATTCAATTAGGTTTCGGTACTAAAGGTGGGTGCGAAGCGGCAGTCCATGCCCTGCGCTTACCTTAATAACGATCAGTGTGAGGTTTTACTCAAAATTGACGTCAAAAATGCATTTAATTCGGTAAACAGGGACACCTTGCTCACAGAAATTAGGAATAATATTCCGGAAATTTATAATTACCTACTTAACTGTTATCATGAACCTTCTAAATTAATGTACAAAAGCAACGAATTATCTTCTGAAGTCGGCTGTCAGCAGGGTGATCCCCTCGGACCAGCCATTTTCAGTTTAGCCATTAACCCCATCATTCAAAATTTAAAGTCCAAATTTAACGTATGGTATCTTGATGATGGCTCCCTAGGAGGTGATGCAGTTACGGTACTTTCAGATCTCTCAGAAATTATAAATAAATTTAAGGCCATTGGTTTAGATCTAAACTTTAATAAATGCGAACTGTTCATAAACAACGCGATCCGATCCGATCTCTTCCAACATTTTAATTTACTTTGTCCAAATATCAAAATTGTCGATAAGCAAAACTTAAGCCTTCTAGGGTCACCAATCTTCGACGATGCCATTCCAGATTTAATCGCAAAAACTGTTTCAAAATTTCAAAATTCTGCAGACCGGCTGCTGGAAATAGTGCTCACACTGCTATCACTATTCTAAAATTTTGCCTTTTTGTGCCAAAATTTACTTATTTGCTTCGTTGTTGTCCCTTTTGGAAACATAAAAATTCTCTGACCTTAATTGATTCCCTTATGAAAACCTCTTTGGAATCTATACTTAACTTACAATTCAATGGGCAATCTTGGACCCAGGCTTCCCTTCCTATCAGATATGGTGGGCTAGGTATCCGCAAAATTTCTAGTGTTGCTTTACCAGCGTTCCTATCATCTGTCCACAGCACGTCCACCCTCGTAGGTAAAATCCTAAAGGATTGTCCTTCAAACTACGAGACGACGGGTTTGGTCGATGCTAGGAATGCTTGGCTAATGGCTTGTCCGGGTGAAAATCCTCCCGCTTATCCAAATTTCCAACGGAGCTGGGATGACACACTGTCCAAATTAACTTATTCTAATATTCTCAGTTCCAGTTCAGGCCCAGACCGCGCAAGGCTTTTGGCTGTGGCAAGAAAGGAATCCGGTGACTGGCTTCATGCTTATCCTTCCGTTAACACCGGAACCTTTCTTGAGCCTGAAACACTGAGAATTGCAGTCGGGCTAAGACTGGGTGTTGCGCTGTGTTCACCACACCGTTGCCTCTGTGGCACCAATATGGACGAAACGGGACACCATGGTCTTTCCTGTCAAAAGAGCGCCGGCCGTTTCTCCCGTCATGCCGCGCTCAATGACATAATCCGCCGGGCTCTTGCCTCTGCGAACGTGCCGGCCATTTTGGAGCCAAGCGGCATTGCCCACGACGATGGCAAAAGGCCGGACGGTATGTCTCTGATTCCCTGGAGAATGGGTAGGGTTCTGGTTTGGGATGCGACCTGTGTCGATACAGTAGCACCCTCACATCTCCAGGGAACCACACAAAAAGCTGGTGCGGTGGCAGAAACGGCCGAAAATAGAAAAAAATCTAAGTATCAATCTCTCGGTCCGAATTATAATTTTGTTCCTGTCGGGTTTGAAACTTTGGGTCCATGGGGTCCCAGCGCTTACAAGCTTATTTCTGAGTTACAAAAGCGCTTAGTTGATGCAACTTGTGACCAAAGGGCTGGCAGTTTTCTCTCTCAAAGAATCAGCATCGCTATTCAGCGAGGCAACGCTGCCAGCCTTTTGGGCACTATGCCACGGGGGCCTTATTTAGATTTAATTTAGTTTTAAGTTGTAGTTTATTTAGTTTAAGCTTAGATTTAATGTCATTGTAAATTGCTTTTATTATGTAAATTAAGTAGGTATCACTATGACATTAGTAAGATCGCTTAAGACCAAATTTTTGTGGAGCATATAAAATTTTTCGTACTTATAATGTATTGTAAGAACTAAGTAATTTGTTTTTAGAAAAAAAAATACGTTGTGGCAAGTTTCTTGCGGCGTATTCTTCTCGGCAATCACGGTCTTTCCGAAAGCGCTGGTAGACTAAAAAATATGAGTGTAAAAGAGCATACAACTGCCTAATTGCTGAATAAAATTTTGAATTTTGACTTACTTAGAGCGGGTTTGGTGGTATAAAAAATTAACATTTTACTTTAGAATGTCTCATTTGGTTCATGTTTTATTGTGAAGATAGTACCTAATTTGTATTCAATTCAATAATGTAATTTCTACTACATGGAATAGATTAACTACCAAAAAGTTGTGTAGATCTAAGACCATTTTATATTTAACACACAACTTTTATAATATAGGCTGGCAGAGTTTACTCAAATATTTTAAGCATTTTATCCGCTCCGATCTATGTAATGTAAACTGTACCTTCTCTAACACCGTCCTCGTTGATTATTATTAATTTTATTACTTACTACGGTGCTCCCCCATCCGCTAACTTCAGTAATCGCTCCATCATCAATCTCGTCGCCATCTCCAACCATCTCAATAGATTTTACAGTATCACTGAATTTCAATGGTGTTTTCAATTTCAGTACAGCTATATCACTGTCCATTTTTGTGTAAGAGAACTTTGGATGGTATATCAGATCTGCTACTGGGATTAGAGTACCTCCTTCTGAGCTTGATGATGATCCTACGCGTACTTGCAAGTCGCTTGGGAATGTTCTAAAAACAAAAGAATTGACAACTGTTACACGGAATATAGTTACAATTAGTTGCAGTGTTTTGTTTTGAAAAAAGATGAGTAAGAATGAAGAGTACGAGCATGTGTGCAATGTTTCATTTAACAATAAAAAGCACAAGTAGGAAGGCAATCATCTATGTAGAAAAGTAAGATCTTTTAACCCTTGATTGAGCAAAAATAAATAAAGTAGGATTCCGTCAAAAGCAGTCAAACTCTTCAAGCTCTTAAGAAATAGACGATGATGACAACCAACAGAGATTCGACAGATAACCAATTATCGACATAGCTCAAAGAATTAGCAAGCTGAAATCACAGTGGGCCGGCCATATTTCGCAATGAACTGACGACCGTTGGGGTAGAGACCGCTACTCGTCGACGATCTGTGAAAGACTTCAGGCAGACGCTGGATGCGGCAAGCTGAAAACAAGGCGCTATGGCGCTCATTTGGGGAAGCATAATGTTCAGCGGTGGACTACCTAATAATATAGGCTGATGATGATCATGATGATGTCAATTATCTTGATAATGATGATGGTGTCAATGATTATGATATTAATGACAAAAACATACCCAACAATGCAGTGCGCCGCAGTAACAATGATATCTTCAGCAACGATAGTGCCTCCACACGAATGCCGTCCCCTGTTCATCAAAGACACCTGATACGGAGCTTCGCTTATGTCGATGTCTTTTCCGCCCACGATCCTCACATCTTCGATGCTTTTAGGTGTTGGCGTTGAGACTTGAAAAATAGAAAAGAGAATGCTTAGGTATTCAAAAACATTTATTTATGAGAGGAGTCAAACCAGCACGCGGCTTATTCGCAACACGAGAGGAATCACAATGTGCATTGCCAGCCCCATAAGGAATAGGCAGGCTTGTTGGAATGTTGCCTTAGGAAGCTGATTTCATATTATATCTTCGTGGTGTGATGGAAAATTCTCCACTTAAAGCGGACGCCAGACTGCCAACCGTTAAGGTGGTGAGGATGGAAAGATGTTTATCTTTCCATCCTCACCACCTTAACGGTTGGCAGTCTGGCATAATTTTCCGCGAAGTATGATAGTGGAACATAGACGCAGGTAACACTCCAAGCAGTTCGTCATATCTTGGGGAGCATCCATGATATTTAGTTCCATTAAGGCACAATTTTATTCCTGCAGCCTATTGTCAATTTAAACAGAAGATGCCTGCAGGCTTCACGGGCTTGTAATGTAATACTACTCAATTTCTCTTTTGTTTATAGTTTTGGGACCACGGGTAGAGTTTGTGTACGTTTTGATTAATGTCAATTTGCTTGCCGGACTTCCAATGATTAAGCTAAATATTTTAGAGCACAAAATTGAGAGATTTCTTATGCAAACTCATTTAAAACTTTTCCCCTAAATCAGTTTAATGAATAAAACTTTAGTTACGAGTATTACGTTTTTTAAAAGAAGAATCCTAACTACTAAGACTTACCAACAAGTCCCAGCAAAGCAAAACCCAACACCATATTAAACATCTTGAAATTAACTGGATTACTCGTAGAGATAACATTTAATTTAACTTTATATAGGTGCCTTCTAGTTACAAAATGAAGAATTAAGGACAGAACTTAACTGATAACGAAGCCTTCACACCATTTAAAGGGCTTGACTGATAATTTTGATGATTGCAAAGTGTTCCATCAATATTGAACAGGATCGCGTGTCGATTGTATTGATAAAACTTGATTGGGGAATTACTATAGTAGGTACTTCACTGAGATGTTGTTATTACATCACTAGGTACATAATTGTTCACCAAATCCCAACCACCAATAGTGTTTGTGCGATCGGCTTATCAAAAAGAATCGATTTATCTAATCGAATTTTCTTATGACAATAGGTAGTCTGTTGACTTTTTTTTCATGTATTTTTACGGAGTTTAACCGCTATAAATAAATGTCTCTCTGAGATTATCTTTATCTCCTTAGCAGAGTTCTTGTTTTAAAAGCTGCGAGTAATTCCTTATTATATAATAGGAATTACAGTGAAATAAATGGATCACTCACGTATGCTAGCTGCTCCGACCAGCCGCGCGAGCAGAGCCGTGGCGAGCAGTTTGCTCCATAATAATTATAATGTATCTGATACTTATGCCCTTACCCAAAAGCGATATTTATGCATTCCGGAACCCATCAGATGCTTACGCCGTGTGAGTGCCATCATAATATTTTTACCTTCAACCAATGATCATTTATTTTTGCAGGGCAGTGCGTAGTCATTATAGTTATTGCTGGTGACTGCACCATCTCGTACCATTGGATATAAAAATCAAACTTTCGTACCAATAACATCTTGCACCACAAAAAATTTCCGCCCCAAACGTATTTCAAGTAGATTAAAAATTATAATTACGCGTAATAGATTAAATTCTCTAAATCCATGTCAAGGTGAAAATATTGACATTATTTAATTGCCGTTTCATAATCACAGTCATTCACGTGAGATTGTTTCAGTGATAACGGTTGATAACAGTGATAAGAGAGGGTCAAGTTTCATGATAACTAACTGCAATAGTACAAGGACAAAATTCTGAAGCAGTTCTGTGTAGGTATAAGCACAAACTACTTAATTCGGACAGGAGTTGTCTTCACTATATACTCATCATCATCATGTCAGCCGATAGACGTCCACTGCTGGACATAGGCCTCCCCCAAGGCTCTTCACTCAGACCGGTCTTGCGCTTTCCGCATCCACCGCGGTCCCGCAACTATATACTACTCTCTCGGTTTTAGTGGGAGACGAGGTTTGCGTAGGTACAGAGGTAATTTAATGTAATCAACGGACAAAAACATCGGTCAAACCTGCACACCTGCAGGACGAAGCAATTCAATGATGTGTGTGAAGTGCCCAATCCGCAACGGGCCCGCGTGGAAACTGTAGCCCAAGCCCTCTCATTATGAGAGGAGGCCTGTGCTCAGCAGTGGGACATAAATAGGCTGATGATGATCGGCCAAAAAACGTCTCGATAGCGTTCGCGTTTACGTCTGAATTACTATGATACAATATTAATAATAATACAAATTAGCAGCGCCGCTAGTGGCAAGTATCGACAACAAACAATTCTAATACCTAACTATTTTTGCCGTCGATTACACTAGGCGCTCATCCACAAGTAAAGGGAAATATCCGGAAATCACTCATTTTTATATTTCTAATGAGAATAATACGGCACCTATAGGTACAAATAACTATGGGCGGCGGTGATTGCTTTCTATCAGATGAACCAGCTGCTTGTTTGCCCCCTCTTATACATATAGGTAAAAAAAAACTTTGTTTTTTAAGAAAATTCGATAGTATTTTAGATTAGTATTAAAAGTTTATTAACCTATAGAATAAATTGTTTACTTGCTTACTTACTTCAAGAAAACAACATTCCCAATTTCGGGCTCATGTCACTTTATTATTTTTGCATAGGCAAACCGCCCGAGGCAGCAGCTGGAATATTTGCATTTTTATCGAGTTTCGATGATAAAAAAATAATTTATACCTTGTTCTTTGATCTTGTTGGAAATATTTAAAGAGGTCAATCATGTTTTATTTATGAAAAGAATGCGTATATTCTCAACAACTTTGTCGTCTGTTTACAAGTGAATGTAGGGCGAGGGTTTTTAAAGATTAGCCACGAAACCACAACCTCTTTTTATCATATTTTTAACGGCTACGTCTGTGCGACGATACAACTATAAATTATAATTGAAGGCAAAGTAACGCCTGATTCAATAAATTATAATTGAAGGTTTTTAAAAGCATAGTGGTTCTCTTTTATTTGCACCTTGCCGTTCTCCAGCCAGATACGAATATAATACTTGATCGACAAATGTTAATGTGACAAGGGACAAAACTAACCTGCCATTTTGATATTGACAGTGCGTCAAAAATTCAGAAGCGACGCATTGCTTTGCGGCGCGGCAAAAACATGTGAATTGCGATGCCAAGCGAAGCCTTATTGGTTAAATTTAGTAAAGAACAAAAAACGACTATCAGAAAATATCGATAGTTTTGTTGTACAATCCTAATATACGTAATAATCCCAACTTCCTAAATCCTAACTAATATTATAAATGCGAAAGTAACTCTGTCTCTCTGTCTGTCTGTTACCTCTTCACGGGAAAACCGCTACACCAATCTTGATGAAATTTGGTAAGAAGATAGTTTGAATATTGAGGAATAACATAGGCTACTTTTTATTCGGGAAAATTACGTAGTTCCCTCGGGATAGCGATAACCGAAATCTACGCGGATGAAGTCGCGGGCAACAGCTAGTTATTTATAATATCGACAGCAGTAATAACTATTACGCCTCGAGCGCTACCGTCGTTCTTCGGGATTGTCTGTCTCTCAAGCTTCCGCTACTCGCTAAATCCAATTTGCACTAGCATGCACGTAAAGCCATCAGACGCACAATTTGTTGTGCTAACTTTTGCACAAAACGTTTGCGCATAGCTCTACCGTGTGGTAGCTGCGACGGTGCACCAGTAAAAATTAAGCTCATTTGGCCTCACCCATATAAAAAAAAACGAAAATCGTTGCTAGTACTTGAGGGACCTACAAATGCTTTACTGGTCATAAAATATGGAGCAGAGAAGAATCGCCTATGCAAGTAATAAAAGTACAATTCATTTCTTGTTAGAAAATTTCACTTTGCGAAACGAATTGAAGATAAACTTTGTCACCTTGCCTGTATTAAGGCTTTGTCTAACTCTGCAGACACAAAAAGCTGTCATTTGCATAGGTCCTTCATCGAATATCGATAAATAAATTTAGAAATAGTCCCACATCACTACCCAAGGGTCTAACTGCTCTAAAATTCCCGTTCCAAACAACAGCGACACCCCCAATATTCCCCTTGTCTATTCCCCCTAATTGTCGCCGCCGGGAATTTCCCGGTAAACATCCCGAGAGTTTTCCCGGAAACAAATTGCACAATTGAAACACTCTAAAGGGTTTTGAGAGGCGTTTAAATTAAAGAAATGGCGGACACCTGACGGTAAATGGGGCGATATTTCGCAATAAGTGGTGTATCGGTGGAATTGTGACGTGGAATGGAAATTTTGGACGGTATTTTTTATTATTCTGCAACGTCTCATACGACTTGATTTAATACATAATAAAAAGAAATGTTTGGGTGGATATGCAAGAAAAACTTGCCTGGGCAAAATTTTAACCCTCTCATTCATACTTAAATCTATTTTAACTATAATGCAGTTATAGTTCGTTTGTCCTTTTTTGTCACGTGGACATTTTCGTTAGTAAGAAGATGACAAAACCTATCTTAGCTAATGAAGGCTTGAGTGACGTTTATGACATATAACAGGAAGATAGGACAAGGAAACACGCTCACAGCTAAAGTGTTCGAAGTTCCCAATTCTACACTGCGATCGGATACCTACATTTAGCTCTTTGTAGATTGACCGTGCTGAATATTATTGAAAAATCTGAATCATGGTGATGAGACTGATAAGGTTAGTGTTGTGCGCATCAACCATTGATATAAAAACTTCAAGATAAGTACTCACATCACAACAACAAGTTGTTGTTTTGAACAAGGAAATGGCGAAGCGAGCCAGAGGCCCGAGTACATACGAATATTCGAAACCTGCGTCACGTAAAATCGAATAGTAAACGTTGTCGAGATTGTATGACGTTTGGAACAGCGCCCGCCCGTGAGCGTATTTGGAACTAAAATTTAGTATGAGGTTTCTCGATCTCGATACGATAACCGTAACGTTACGCAGGATTCGAAAAGTCGTACTCGACCCTCTGCGCGCGGCCGTCATCACCCGTGCGCCGTGCGCAGCTCATATCGCTGTCACTTAATAAATTAATGCCACAAAACTGGCAACACAAACGGAGTACCGAAGGGCCCATCCAGACGCTGTTGAATTCAATATACCACAGAAACTATAATATACTACAGAATAGATACGATAGTAAAAGACTGTAGAGGAGAACAGTCGGATAGACATCTGGACATACGAAAGAATTTTTGAACAAGCTGGCCCCTATTTCACCAACTTTACAATTGTCAGCTTTCAATGACAATTTGGTGTCAACTGCTGACTTGAACAGCTTTTATTTTAGCGCGCTTTATTATTGTCAAAGAATTGTACTTCGAATTGTCATATAAAACTGACTTTACAAATGTCAGTTTTCAATGACAACTCTGCGTGAATTGCTGACTTAAAGAGCTTTCATTTTAGCGCGCTTCATATTGTCAAAGAAATGTACTTCCAATTGTCATATAAAACTGTCAACTTTAAAGTTGGTGAATTAAAGAACTGAAAAGCAGACGCTTCGCGCGTGCTGGGGCAATAAATCTAATGATATCAACCCTCAACCCTAATGTTGACATTGACGACAATGAGGGTAGCTATTCATTGTTACCGTCGCATCTGCGCCCGAGTTGAATATAGTTTTAATGCATAGTTAGAGTTGGATGCAAAAATTAGTGACAAACAAGCCGAGCGCACAACTGACCCGTGCCTAATTTGAAAAAGTTTTATTTGAACCGTTCAGTTGTCTCGTTAGGACCTTGTCTAATTAAAACTTTTGTTGTTTGCCCTCCGTCTCGTAACGTGGGATTTTGACAAAATAATTTTGCGTTGAACGCTTGATGAAAATTGTTTCTTTTAATTTAAGTATTATTGTGGTTGTAAGTACTTAACCACTGTTCGTTCGACGAAAAATTTTATACAAAATTTATTGAATCAGGCTTATAATTACTTTGCTTTGTCCATATTTATGAACTAAAACAATTACTTTGTTCACCCCCGACCACACCGGAACCGTTTTAGTTCATAAAAAAAAATATTTTTTACACCTAGAAAAAAACTTCTAAGAATAGGTAGGACTAGAATAACAAAAATACACAATTCTCAAATTTTTACTCATACCTAATAGTTATTAATATTGTTATTTTTAACTGAAATGAGGCGTTAGTTAAGACTATATCCCCGAAATTCTTGAAGAAGTTTAATTGATCGACTTTTAATGCGTTACAATTTTATCTTAAAACCATCTGAGAATTAAGTTACAGCTTAAATTTATTGAAAGAGCCGCGTAGTCATTGCTTAATTCAGACGGCACAAGTTTAAAATGTCTAAAAATGGCTTGACCTATTTTCATGAAACTGAGCTGACCATCTCATAAAAACTAGCTTTACATTGAAAAAAAAAAGCCGCTTTTAAATCGCGCTATCCGTCAAAGAGCTACGACACCGCAGATAGACACATTAAAATCGTAACACCGCTTTATAATAACACAAACAAAAGATAAACGACCCAATTCAAAAGCTAAAACGCATTGCTTACACACCATCGCTTAAGTTCAAACAAATTCGACGATTTCGCACCTCTTTGGTTGACAACAGACGACAAAATTACCCCAATCCCAGGGCTTCTTTCACATACCCTCTGAAGGCTGTCAGGGTAAGCCCTTTCAAAGTAATCCAATGTAAATAGGTACGTCTCTGTGCCAAATATGGTAACGTCTGTAAGGGATTAGTTTGGAAAGGCAATCGACAATATGTCTTTTTTGTGAGTGGTATTTTTACGCGTGCGTGAATAAACGTTAGTGTTATTATAATGTAAGCTGCCGTTATTAGTCAGAGAGTAGTTAATGTAAAGAGGGTTTACTTAATTTTCAATGACCGTGCTCATTTACTTTTGCTTTACTAGAAATTGTGTATAGGTATAGTGAAAAAATAAGATTATCCACATATCAGGCAAAAATCAATTTTATGTTAAAGCCATAAACATTTTGACATGTAAAAACATTTCTCAATTCAACTATACCTAAAGATTTAATAAAATAATCATTATAATTATCCTCGAAAATAGGCCGCTTCCAGGCGAATACCTACTAAATCCGTCCACCCTTTTTATAAGCTTTTATTCAGTTTCACCTAGAACTTTCTTCCCGGCCTCTGCAGTATTGTACGTATGTGCAATGTCCACGTTTTGCCCTGATTAATTCATTCACAAATTCTTTAACAACCTCGTACAAGTATAGTTGAAGAAAAGCTCGGGGCGCGTTAACGCCTGCTTGTAATTGCCGGCTCCTCCTCGCGATAGAGCACGCCGTCACTGAACGCGTTGCCAAACGCTTTTCGCTGGGATGGTGGCATGCAAGACTGTAGCAATTTCAACGTGAAACTCATGGCCTGGGGGTCGATTTTAGAATCTCACTTGGTGACTAAATTGTCATCCATATCATTGATATCACTATTTGCCAAAAGCATTATTTTTGAATGTCGTACCCGCCTACTAACATGCAACTAATTTACGTTTCTGTCGTAGACAACCATGTCATCGTAGTAGATTGAGGTTAGCTGTCACTGCCAGTGGTCAAGAGTCGCTTAGTGATCTCGATTACGAGTGGGTGGGGGCATTCGCATTTGATATCACAGGCATGAGAATTTTAGTCACCGGTGAGATTCAAAAATACGAACCTTTTCCAAATCATTGAATTTAGTTACTGGGTGAGATTAAAAGACCCCCAGAGGTAGAAGTACAAATTAGTCCTTAACGTGTCGGGATCAAGTCGACTTATATGAATAAGTGAGTTGTCCGTTTATTGCACTATGAAACTGATGCTAGATTTATTAATAATCCTACTTTTAAATACTCACTGAAACAAAAATTACACAGAAAACCAAGTAAATCATTTAAAACTGACACAGAAAAGCAGACAAATATGACTAACCCCTGACTGTACAATACATGTACAACTGTATAACATTTCTGGAACCCGAGAACGAGTTTTCCGAATCGAGTAGTAACGTTATCGTATCGCTATCAAGAAAATTTCGTATACGCTGTTCCAAAAAACGTCATACACATTTTCTCAATAGCAGTAGAATAAAGTTACTACAAGATGCCCTCTTTCATTACAGTAATTTGAACGGTTTTTAATTAAAAAATAAATAAATAGGTAAGTTCGAAACATAAATATCTGGATAAACACGAGTTATAAATATAAGTACATGAGTGATATTTATTCGACTTTTACTATTACGTAACTTAATTTAATACACATAAAACACGGTGCTGCCATGCCACAAAATACATACGATGGTTCCCTTTCAGCATAAATCCAGTTTCATATTCGCAATCTTGGCTCAATTTGCACAAAGCCGTCCCGGCAACAGGCACTGGCTGATAACGGCGTGCGGCAGAATTAATTAGTTAACTAAAAACTTGCCTCATTTTGCATGATACCAGCCAAGGACAAGAAAGTTTAGCAGATGTTTATTAATAAATTGGAGAGCAAATTATTCATTTGTTTAACGTGAGTGGGGCCAACGAGAGTGGGCGAGAAGATAGGTTATTTTTGGGTCACACGTGAACTACTAACAAATTAAGCAGAGCTTATGTTATGGTTACTAGACTACGAATAAAGATACTTCATTACTAAACATCCAAGACTCGAGAACAAACATTTGTATTCGTCATACAGACATCTGCCCCGAGCGGGTATCGAACCCGGGACCTCAAGCTTCGTAGTCAGGTTCTCTTACCACTAGCCCGTCTGGTCGTATGAACAGTAATTACATCATCATCATCATCATCAATATCATGTCAGCCGAAAGACGTTCACTGCTGGACATAGGCCTCCCCCAATGCTCTCCACTCAACCGGTCTTATGCTTTCCGCATTCTACTTACGGTAATATAATTTAAGGTTAAATAAAGTGTACTTATATACTAGCGACGCGTTTTGGTGATGCTTGTCCATGATATCAAAGTAATTATTAACCCTTTACAGACGTTAAGCCTAGATGACACGGGCGAAATTCTTTCTCGCTTTTACCTAGGGCGTATTCGTCGGACGAGCTTTATCACGAGAAGGGCTGCCATCTTACAAGACCGCTGTTTTGCATAATCATCATGGGTAAAGCTCTAAAGTAATAAGAGATTATAATTGTAATTGAAATTATAAAGTGATTGCAAACTGGGTACGTATTAAATTATTTTAATGTGGTTAGAGACCCTGACTACGAAGCTTGAGGTTCCGGGTTCGATCACCGGTCGGGGCAGATGTTTGTATGATGAATACGAATGTTTGTTCTCGGGTCTTGGATGTTTAATATACTGTATATAAGTACGTCTTTATCCGTTGTCTAGTATAGTCGAGGATATTAATTTCTGACCCACCATAGAACATTTTCATAGTAAACGTCATAACGATTTCCCTTGTCAAGCAATGCGAAGTCTCTATGACGTTTACTGTGAAAAGGTTCCATGATGGGTCAGGAATTAATTTCCTCGACTGTACCTACACATAGTACAGGCTTTGCCTATAATGTAAATCGTATTTGATCATGGGCATGAGAATTTTAGTCACAGGTGAGATTAAAAAATACGAACTTTTTAGAAATCAGTAAATTTAGTCACCAAGTGAGATTCAAAAATCGACCCCCTGGGGCCTCGTGTGGCACAATGCAGGTCTCTAACCAAAACAAGACATATTATTATAGTAAAACTGCTCCATTATGATAAAAATCTCATTAATTTCCTAAAATCGCTACGGAAACGCATCCTATAAAAACCTTAAAAAAAAACGTAAAAAAATCCTCTACAATAATGACAAATAAATAAAATAAAATAAAATGCGTTTATTTCGGACAACAGAAACTAAAGCCTAAAGTTTTATGGCCTAGCACTAAGCAGCAGAAATATGAAGTCAGTGCTTCATTCAAAGAATATTCCGCTCGCACCGCACCGACTTCATATTTCTGCTGCTTAGTGCTAGGCCATAAAACTTTAGGCTTTAGTTTCTGTTGTCCGAAATAAACGCAATTTATTTTATTTTATTTATTTGTTATTTTAGAGGGTTATTTTACTTTTTTTTTTCTAAGGTTTTTTTTTGAAGGCGGTTTTACTTTTTTGTTAAAAGATTTTTATTTCACAATTTTACGTTGATTTAACATTTTCAGAATTATCCTCCAACTCCTAACCGTTAAGGAGTTGTACCTTCCATCATCAGCTCATCAGCATGAGATGATGACTACCAGACGCAAATACTTGAATAGCCTTAGAAAATATATGAAACACATGATACGTGCCTACAAAATTTGAGGGTTGCCCTCGATTTCCCTGAGATCCCATCATCAGACCATGACTTGGTGACAGTGGGACCATCTCAGGAATATACCCTTTCGAATAATGATTCAACATTTTCAGAATTATCCTCCAACTCCTAACCGCTAAGGAGTTGTACCTTCCATCATCAGCTCATCATCGTGAGATGATGACTACCAGACGCAAATACTTGAATAACCTTAGAAAATATATGAAACACATAGCACGTGCCTGTAAAATTTGAGGGTTGCCCTCGATTTCCCTAGGATCCCATCATCAGATCACGACTTGGTGACAATGGGACCACCTCAGGAGTATATCCTTTCGAATAAAAAAAGAATTTTGAATATCGGTCTACAATTGACGTAGTAATCGATGTACATACATAAAAAAAAAAGAAAAAAAAATACATACAGTGGAACGTAGGACCTCCTCCTTTTTTGAAGTCGGTTAAAAATGATAAACAGAGCAAATTAATTATTTCAGGGCATTTCGTTATTGGTTTCAAGGTTGTTCCGTAATCTATGGAGCATGGCGGAGTGCCAGCCATCTTTATTTTGCTGAATTGCGTCAGCTGTTCTAAGGTTCTGTAATACAGATATTATAATTTGGAAGAACAGCTTTTTAACTGCTGACTAAAATCAAACGTTCTTTAGTTTATTGAATTTTTAGGCACCACTGTGTAATGGCCTGGGCTTCCTACGCAGGCCCAGTGCAGATTGGGAACTTCACAAACATCATTGAATTGCTTCGCTTCCTGTCCAGGTCCCCTCACTATGTTTTCCTACACCGAAAAGCTCATGACAAATGTTGGTAATTCCGCACATAAATTCCGAAATACTCAGAGATGCGTGCCGGGGTTTGAACCCACGACCCTCTGCTTGAGATGACATAGGTCAAACCACTAGGCTATCACGGTTTTCTGCGGAATAGAAAAGAGATAACATGTTCTCTAGATTATAACACCCCTCTTTTTCGTCGGGGGTTAAAAACATAATCTGCATCTGCATGTAGTCGTCCCACGATAACTCTGCAACAAACTGACAACAGTAGAAATGTAAAGTTTGTTTATGGCAACACTGATTTATAGTCAAACAACACGTTTTGAACTTTTGATTAGATTAAACATTAGACAGGTCATCGTTCATTCACCATCCACCATTGAAATACCTCTCATATTTCGTTTTCTAGATTTTTTTACCGTACAACGGCAAAACCTATTAAACACTGGCAAAATTGTCATCCAATGAACAGAGCCATATTAAAAAAAAAAACAGCCGCTTTCGATTGCTACTATCATTATTATTTTTAATGAAAGAAATGTCTGAGTGACATGAAAAAAGTATTACCACAGCGAGATGTTTTTGGGTTGCCAATTAATAATATCTTATGCAGAGTTATCGTGGGACGATTATAGATGCATCGTCTACATAGTTCCGGCAAGATAACTATAACCGAACAGCTGTAAGTCGATATAGGATACATCACACATCCTCTTTTATTATGGACTACCACTGCGAAAGGAGCATTTTTTGTGTTAAGAGGGTACAAACATTTTGTGAGAACTCGTCAATGCCGCGATCGCTACGAGCGACCGTGTTTAACAACGCACACTACGATGTTTACGGGTGTGCGTGCGTTCCGAGCGCTGCGGCCGGGACCGACGCTTCTTGATCATTATGTTATCATTATACTTAAATAAATAAATAATGATAAATATCATGGGACAATTAACACCAATTGACCTAGTCCCAAACTAGGCAAAGCCTGTACTATGGGTACTAGACAACCGATAAACATACTTATACTTATATATTAAACATCCAAGACCCGAGAACAAACATTCGTATTCACCATACAAACATCTGCCCCGGCCAGGGATCGAACCCGGGACCTCGAGCTTCATAGTCACTAGTCGGCTAGGGTCTCTAACCACTGGGCCATCCCGTCGTCATATTCTATATCTTTAGCCACGACGAAATGCAATGCGTTTGGAGTGAGAAGTTGCTTTTTGTGCACATTTTCAGAATTTATTTTCAAAACGGCTTGGCCGATTCTAAAGCAAAAATTAAAAAAAAAACGTTTTATCAAAAACAGTTAAGATATTTACGGGATATTGGACTTTTAAATTAAACAGCCAAGGTTTTTTAGGTTACAGTTAAGTTATTAAAATTAACTACGTAATTAACAAGATTGGCCTAAAAGGAATCTCGGTATCCGAAACGAGAGCACCTCACTTAAGGAACTCCCAGAACCGTTATTAATTCAACTGCTTACGCTTGACTAATTATTTTTCACAAAGACACAAGCCATTTTTCCTCTCTGTCACAAAAACCTTGTCGAGACGAGACCTTCACATCTAAAATGATACCTACATTGTTTTTTTACGGATAGGCGCTGCCTATAAGAGTCTCACTAATTGGGTTGTCTATTTTTTGCAAGGTTAATTAATGCTTTTTGAATTGCTCCTGGTATTTTTTCATTTTAATCTGAAGTAATTAATTTAGTATATACAGAATAAGCAATGACCTTCATTTGCCCTTCACGCCATTCACAACTATGACGTAGCGGTCCGAATTGTACTTTCTTTATTGACGTGAGTACAAAAATTAGTCACTATTTGCCCGCGTTTTATGCTACTAATTCGATTTGGACTGGTAACTTGACAGTTGTTATTGACATTCGACAGTTCAGTGACAGTGACAATGATAGTTTAACGATTCACCGCAGATTAAAACTGAACTAAAGCAGGGTCTCAACATACGCTTTCTGACAAATTTATTGAATAAGCAGCTGTGTGGAAAAGCTAGACACAACTCTGACGTCATCAGCCCAAATAATTTAAAAATAAGGAGTGATTTCTATGAGAAAATAGCGAAATTTCTGTACAGTAAAAATATATAAAGCATAAGAATTTTAAGACAACCCCAATCGTGCTGCGCTGCGTTAGATTAATTATAAAAGAGCCTAATGCAAACTTTGAAAAGTTGAAAAATCCTCAACACGTTCATTTCTAAGTTACTTAATATTATTTCCATAAACGGCTGAACGAAAGTTAAAGGTAAGAAACGTTTTATGGTTAAGTACAGTCGAGTTCTCCAATAATCTATACAGTCAACAGTTCAAAAATATCTATACACAGACCTAATTGCCAGTTACATAAGGTCTGCGTTTAGATATTTATGAACCGTTGGCTGTACAGATATTGGAGAACTCGACTGTTCCAGCAGCTTTCCATTTAAAATTTCTTGATTGGCGTAGGTATCCGTTTGGGATTATTGCTTGGGAGCTACGATACCATAGACTAACTCACAGATACACACTTTAAAGTAGTAAAAAATTTGCTTTAGCTTTTTAAGAATAAGTATTTTGATGAAATTACGTTATTGTTAAAGCGCTCTTTTAATTCTACTAAAAAATATACACTACTATTGATAATTTTCGATAGAGGAATTGTTGAGTGTACTTATGTGTGTTAGAATACTCGTATTTGTGTGAGAATTTTCTTTTGGCATTAGTTTGTAGGAACATAAAAAAATTACATGAGTGCAAACATGTCATGAGATTGTGTACCTACACAGTCAGCAGCAGAAGTAGCTAAGCAACCGAAACGGTCAAAAAATGATCTACACAAGCTCTTATGTCTATGACAATAGAGCCGTGCTTAGATTAGAGTTGCTTAGCTACTTCTGCTGCTGACTGTACATCACCCCCTTGAAATGTGGTAGAAAAAATATTGCGCAATAATAAGCTTAAGGCCACTTCCGTATTATAATATACTTTTATCTACACACATATCATAAGTCCTCTAAAATGCGTTCAGAAACCGTAGAAAATGACCAGCATTGCAGCACGACGACGCCTTCGCCGCCAGCCCCAGCACCATCACCACCACCTCTAGTAAAGTAACAGTCATTACGACAGCGACTTCGATGTCGTAATGACTTTTCGATATCGAATTCTATTTTTCGAATTTGACAACCAACGTAATTTACAATCATAGTGAAATAAAACGGATCACTCACGTATATAAGTCGAGTTCAGTCCGACATGTATAAATAGTGTGATAATTTTTTTTTTTACAATAAATAAAACAGTTTACAAAACGTCCGCTCGTTATGTTTGTCTATGATATAAAAAAAACAGTCAAATTCGTGACAGGTATGGGTATGATATATGCCTTCGGCTTATGAACCCATCTTAGAGTACTTATAATATGTGTGTAGATAAAGTAATGTATGCAACTGTACATAAATAGGCCTTAAAATACTCGTGTGATCCTATTATGAAACTCAGCTTCGCCTCGTTACTCGTGTTTTAAGGACCCTCATTATGTAGCAGTTGCATAAACTACTAATGTTTTATTATTGACAGTGCTCTATAGATTTATTAAGGTCTAATAACACATAAAAAAAATTGACATTTTAACCTTTTTATCTCTAGCCAAGCCTCGCCTTTTGCCCTTCCAAAAAAATAACTTTTTTTTTTTATATACAACGAGGAAGGCAAGCGAGCAAGTGGGTCACCTGATGGTAAGTGATCACCACTGCCCATAGACACCCGCAACTCCGGAGGGTTTGCAGATGCGTTGCCAACCTAGAGGGCTAAGATGAAATGCCTCTTGTGCCCGTAATTACACCGGCTGTCTTACTCTCCACACCGGAACACAACAGTGCAAGCACTGCTGCTTAGCGGCAGGATTAACAAGTAAGATGGTGGTAGGTATCCGGACGGACCTCGCACAAGGTCCTACCACCCGCGACATTTGCTCGTCCTCCATAACTTATTTATATATAAAACGTGTTGAAAATGTAAATCTGAGCAGATGAAGTATAATCAGGGACTAATGCGATAAACTCCAGAGTTCCTAACAGGCTTGCAACAAACTGGAGTCTTTATAAAAGTATCTTGAATCGTATTATCTAAAAGAACGGACCATGGTTACAAAATAATTGTGGAGCAGGCATCGTTTTCTTTCTTGAGCTATTTAACAATAAGTAACTTGAGATTTTTGAAAGACCGGGTTTTTTTAACGACATTCATAATCCCTTATTAACCCCACACGCAAACAGAGTGTCTGTGGCATCATAGCTCCCAAACGGATAAGCTGAATCGTATGCTTTTTTTATGCAAAACATACTTTATTGGCCGAGAGAACGAAGTGAGCAAAGCGTCTTAATTCAGCTTGGACAAATTTTTTTTCGTATGTCTGTCCGCCGTCTGTCCGTTTGTCCGGCTGTTCTCCTTTACAGATCGCATTTCTCAACCCATTTTTGGATGATTCGTTTTTTGGATTTTTTTTTAAAGAAAAAAAAACAAATTTAATTGTGTTCAAAAATTACCAGATCTTTGTGAAATTTTGTGGTCAGGTTCGATAAATGTAAAGAATTTATTTGTCAATTAGTTTTTGTCACGAGGTCTACAGCTACAGAGCCTATCCTATAGTTTAGATGAATATGAAAAAGAATAGTTTATTGTTCGAACTATATACATTTTGTGTTAGCATTTTTTATTTAAATCGTCTCAATAGCTTGCCCATTTGGAAGTACAATGTTATAGACTTATCTCTCACGTACGTAATAAAAAATTGTTTAGAGAAGTATTCATTTATAAAATAAAAAAAATTACAGGAAAGATATTCTTTCAGATTTTTCTTGAATGTGCACCAACTAATGATTTGATGAGAAACCATAAATACCTACCTATCGATTAAACTGGTCTTAGATAAAACAAAAACCTTAGGAGCTACGATGCCACAGACATATACAAATACACAAGCCAAAGTTACTTATAACACCCCTCCTTTTGCATCAGAAGTTGAAAATATAATTATGAAATACCTCCTCCATTCTTCTGCGCGCCCCCGTCTCGCGTATTACACAGGCAACCCGCAAACAATCTGTATCTTAACTAATAAACTTATCAGGAGCTTGGCCAAACTTGGCCAAATTCGGTAAACCACTTGGCAAGTCGAGCATGGCGGCGAACTCTGCCAAATACTTGGTATACATGGAAAATGTTATAGATTGATGGAGGAAAATATAAGGCCATGGTTTTGTTCGAAGTTCAGGGCTTGGCGTATGTTTCATAATCATAAGAAACCAGCAAGCGGGTTAACGTAATGGCTAGTAACTAGTGGCTCTGAGACCCGTTTTACGTTTTTCTTTTATTTATTTTTCATTTCAAAAAAACAAATTGACACTTAACCTTAGTTTAAATATTATTGTTATTATATTAAACATTAACATGACATTTTAATCTTGATTTAAATTTTATTGTAATTTGTATACTTTCATTACCATTATATTAATTTAATTTCCCTATTTTCACCGTGCTGCATGCCATTAGTGCATGCTATTTGCACGCCATTAGGCAAAACATAGTGGAACTCACATGAAACTTGTACAACTATTGTATACCTATGTTTGACAAATAAACTACTATTACTATTACAAAAAAACCTGCATAATTATTGAACTCTCTAATAGTTGTGTCGCATCAGGGCCACGTTTCTCGAAGCTTATTAGAGTAATAATATTTGTATTTTGTTGAATTTTTTTTTGTACCTAATTTACGAGACAAAAGACTAGTTTAATAAGCTTCGAGAAACGGGACCCAGAAGTTGAAAGAACTCGCATTGGAAAAAACGGACTGGAGACAACTGCATCGACAAGAGTAGTACCTCACACTCTTAATAACCTAATCTAACCGACTTAGAAAAGTTGAAAAACCCCCGACATTGTCATTTCAAAGTTTAATATTTCAAAAACGGGTCTACCAATTTTAATGAAACTTAGCTAAGAACCATCTCTATTAACATAGCTTTCGACCGAAAAAAACGGCATTGAAATCGGTAAACCCGTTTGGGAGCTATGATGCCACAGACAGATACACAGATACACATGTCAAACTTATAACACCCCTCTTTTTTGTCGGGTGTTAAAAATAAGATAACGATGAGAATAATTAGCGAACCTGCTCACAAAATTTCACGACAATCGGTTGAGAAATGCCGGACAGAAATCTAGACAGACGTCGGACACACGAATGAAATTTTGCCCAAGTTGAAACTGAGACGCTTCGCTCAGTTCGTTCGCTCCTTCAAAAACGATCGTGCACGACTGTTATGTAATATTACTTACTAGCTTTTACCCGCGACTTTGTCTGCGTAGAATTCTGTTATTGCGAACACGTGGGCACTTACATCCTTCCTCACAAACTTTCGCGTTTGTAATATTACTAATAGGATTTGTAAGTACAGGTAGAATATACAAAAGAAGGGATTAAACTGAAAATAAAGTAATTAAGTTGGTACCGTTTTATTTTTAACGCGCAATTTGTCCAAGGACACGTTCGTTATTTTTTGTTTTTTTTTTCTCACAAATTTAATAACACATCAACCTTTTTTTTTAGTGAAGTTTTTGTAACATTGTGACTTTATCAACGCTCTGAAAAAAAAAATCAAATTAATAAAATCCGGGCAAACCTTTTTAATTTTAATTTTTCGCCAAAACTTCTAGCTTGAAATTCCAGCCAGCACGCAAAGTGAAACATTAAGCTTTTTTATAGACACAGGTGGTTTTTTAACATCCCAGCATTTCGGATTAAAGTGTGAATGTTAGTTTTTTGCGCCAATTTTAACGTGAATTTTCGGATGAGCAGTTTGCGCGCGCTGCGCTGGAAAATCTGAATAGAATTAAGGTTAGGTTTATTATTTATTTTAAAAAAATGTGAAGGCAGCTCCGTTACGACCACAGAACTATATCGATATAAAAGGAAAGAGTTATTAAATTTCTATAGGAGCCGAGCATGTAGCGTTTTGCATAGATGTTCTGAGACAAAGAGTAACATTTTTATAGTAAACGTCATAACGATTTTGCTTGCCAAGCTATGCGATGTCACTATAACGTTTACTGTAAAAATTTTCCATGGTGGGTCAGGAATTAATTTCCTCGACCTTACATACCGATGAATGAAAATACCTCGATTAACAGGTCCAACTTTTTTGGTGGTGTTGGGGTGGTGTGTGATTGGAACAGTTAGGTAATTATTGGACAACGTGGCATTTAGTTTATAAAATTGATCGTCGCACGCGGGAAGTAGTTAGAGGGTCGAGCACGACTTTTTGAAACCTGCGTCACGTAAAATCGAATAGTAAACGTTGTCGAGTTTGTATGACGTTTGAAACAGCGCCCGCCCGTGAGCGTATTTGGTACTAAAATTTTGTATGAGGTCGATACGATAACCGTAACGTTACGCAGCATTTGTAAAGTCGTGCTCGATCCTCAGAGTAGCCGGGCGGAAGTTCGCGGCGGGCAATGAGGTTCTCAGTCATTCCATTTGGCACGCGAGTTTCATTACACTCTTTCCTTCTATCTTAATATAGTTTTGTGGTTACATTTAGTAAGTAAAATTTACTGACTTATGACTCACAATTTCAACCGTGAAAATTTCTTTTTGTCTTTTGTGTCTGTTAGTTTCATTGTTCTAAAAAGCCTTTTAAATAATTATGTAAATACAACCTCCTCGATACAGCGTGGATCATTATCCCGTGAGTGCTTCCACAGAGTTAGCACGAAACAAATTCTTTAGATAACTTTCATGGCACTTTCCTTACTTAAGGGTACATTTGAACATCTTACTTATCCGAACAATCTGCAAGATGTTAAAAGACTTCATTATCTGGAAAACAGGGGCCCGAGTACGAATATTCGAATACTGCGTAACGTAATCGAGTAGTAACGTTATCGAGAAATTTGTATGACGGTATTGACAGTTGGCACAGCGCCGCCCGTGAGCGTATTTGGAACTAACATTTAGTATGAAATTTCAATTTCGATAACATAACGTTACACTTATGCAGGATTCGAATATTCGTACTCAGGCCTCTGAAGCGAAATCTTTTTCCTAAACAACTTAAGTTTAGTTTATCATACAACCTTGTCATAGTGAAGTAACGCAATGTCAACAAATATATTTCAATAATATTTTGACATTGACAATTTGCGACAAGGTTCTATCGTGGCTCAACAATTAAAGTCCGTGAGTGTACAAATCATTTTTATCACAGAAACGAACATCAGCTAAGCTTCAACCAGAGGTGGTAACTGAAAAGATATCATTTGTTGGCAAAAAATCTCGCACCTTGCTTACAAAACAATTAAACCGAAAAAATCTTTTAACAAAAAGTAAAACCGCCTTCAAAAAAAACCTCAGAAAAAAAACATAAAATAACCCCCAAAAAGCCATGAGTTTTATGGACTACCAGAAATATGAAGTCGGTGCGGAGCTAGCGGGATATTCTTGGAATGAAGCACCGACCGAACATACATAAAAAAATAATAACAATAATATTCCGACGAATTGAGAACCTCCTCCTTTTTTTGAAGTCGGTTAAAAACGGATATTGCTACGACTGAATAGAAAGCAATTTTAAAGTACTATAGTTCGTTTCACAATCAGCCAACCGTCACGTCAAACCGTGTTAAAAAAATCCAACTGTGTTCGTATCGCGACAATCAAAATAGTTTCGTTTGACGTTTAGCACGTTGTCATCAAATGAGGATATTCCTTTTTCTTCCAAATACGCTGCAATTCTCTCATAGCTGCACTACATATCCAGCACAAAGCGGCACTTAGCTGCTTTAGAGCAGAAAAAATGCATGGAAATCCTTTACTGCACCGTTTTAGTTTTTTTTTATCTTGAGAAAAAAGATGTGGAATGTCAGTACGTTTGGTTGACAAACCTGACGGCCATATTGGAATTAAACAGTTTGTGTGTGAGGTGAATGATGAGTGTATTGCTAAGCTTAAAAAATACTGGCCATAAAGATAGAAATTAAAAAAGCTGGAAATTGGTAAGCCGGAAAACATAAAGTTTTTCACTGAGAAAAATGAGAGTGCAGTTACTTACATAATAAATACTTAATAAATGTAGATTTATTAGAAGTCATCATCATCATCACCAGCCTTTTTTTTTACGTCCCACTGCTGGGCACAGGCCTTCTTTCAGAATGAGAGGGCTAGTTTATTGAAAATAGTTGAAAGAAAAGCAGATCATGCACCACCTGGCATTAAGTATTTTAAAATGCCTTCGTACTTTTTAGAGCCCTCGCTATTACTTTCGGCTTGGTGCAACAATCTACTATTTCATGCCTGAAACGTGCGCTCTGACGATATTTTGCGCTTGGTAGCACCTTATGCAAGGCAAGCACCATCCCACTGATATCATTATCATTTATCATTATCATTAGCATAATGCAGCATGCATGTTGTGTTCAGACGTGCAAGCTGATTTTGCAACATGATTCAGGGTATGAAATTCAGCATACAGTATCATTCATTGGGTTAGCTTTTTGATAAGTTGCTCATAGATGGCGCTGAGGATAAGTTTTGCACATAAAATATGATGCTTTTACAATAAATTAAAATAAACATTATTTTTAATTAGTTAAGCATGGCTTAATTTGTGGAGCGTGGTACGGAATTCCGAGATTGCTAGTTCAAATCTAGCTGCTTAACTAGTTTTTCTGTGCATTGTCGTTGTATCTTGAATTTCATGTTAAAAATATTTCATAAAAAGAAAAATAATCATCACATTCGGTTATTTTTTGTTGATTTAGATAACAATTACCTCCATCTCTCGCCACTAATACATAACCGTAGAAGTTAATTTGTGGGTGAGCCGCTTAAATAAGTTGCTCATATAGATGGCGTTGAGTCTTCCAAATCGTAAAGAATACTTAATTCACTATCACGAATATTAGCTAAAATAAAGTTTACTAAAATAACTGTAACGATCTAGTGTCCTGTTTAAATTGACCTGTCCATGCACTTCGATGCCAAATAAAAAAAAACAAAATATTCACTCTCACATTAACAAAACTTTAATTAAATGCGCATGGCATACACGAGAATATTCCAAATTTAAATTTTGCAGGTGCATTTGCATAGCAGGTGACACTGGCCATTTCCATTCCAATTCTGTTATCTGCTGGTGCTGGCAGCCGATAAAATTTAAAACCGAACTATTTAGAACTATGCTGAGGACTTGGCTGCCAGTCACAATTAGGTTTGGGTTCTTTCGGATGTCCGTTTTTTTTTTGAGCTAAAAATAGGGAGGGTTGCAGCACATTTTTGGATGTTTTGCTGCAATCGGCAAATTGACGTTTCTCGTTCTTTTCCCGTCGCAAAATCGTAGCTGCCAACCAGATTGATTCGATCGGGTTTTTTTAATAGAAAGTAGTCGTTGCTTCTTATTAGCTAAGTTTCATTAAAATCAGCTAAGTACTTAGTCCATTTTTGTAATATTGAACGTACTTTAAAATAAAAATGTTGGGGATTTTCAAGTTTTCCAGTCGTGGCTATTTAAATTTTTTTTTTCTATCGTCCCGAGAGAAATTAAATTAGAAATTATTTCAAGTCTCTAGCTCTTTAATTTAAAATAATGTTAACAGACTGAGGTTTCATTTTATTTAATAGTAAACTTAGAAGTCTGCAGCCAGATTGTCAAGGAAATTATAAATTGCGTCTTGACCCTTGCGGTAACTAAGTGTGACATAATTTATGTAAACAGTACGAAATGTCACCACAATATTCATGTCTGACATTAATAGCCAGATAACTCACTTACACGAAGGATTCGTCTTATAATGTTATTAACTGCACAATTATACAATATTAAAACACAGGTACATTGTTAACACAAATATTACAATTACAAATATCAGTAAGTAAACAAATTAATAAAGTTTCTTTATCTACACAAATATTCAATGAAAATAATCGGTTTTATGGATTATTTATGTTTTTATTTTTATAAAACATTCATAGTATGAAATTCAACAGCTGGACAGCTGCTTAACTGATTTTTCTTTGCATTATCATTGTATGTTTATATATAATTTTCGTCTAGTCCTCTATTTATGTAACAAATAAAAAAGTTATGACTGTGAAAGAAAATCAACGTATTGAAGAACATAATATATTAATTAGTATTTTACTTCTAATTAAGTATAAAATTAGGTAGGTACTAAAGTGAAATAAACGGGTATACTCAACTTACTTAAAATACGTGAGTAATAAGTTAATTTATGTACTTAAGTACGTTATGTTCACCTATCTCATTATTGCACTGAATCATGAAGTAAGCAGGTAACAGGACAAAAGAAAAAGTAAAAATGCGAACTTATCCCTTAACTTATTCCTTATTTCAATATTACTATCCTAGTATCGAAGTAAATAAACCTTCCCAAAAACATTTCCACAGCAACATTTATTTCGGAACTAGCTTAGAAACCAGATTAACCAAACACGACAAAAATTTAAAATGCAATATCGAGCAAATCCGATGTCGCGTGGCACTGGTTATTCCAAAAGTAATATTACGCTACATCCATTTTATTACGACCTGTATCCTCTTAGCGTAAAGTCACATCCGGGTGTCAAAGTAAACTGGTCATTTCGGCGCTAACACTACAAGCCGTCCACTCAATTTAGACCTGTAGCTTCATACTCTGAAGTTCCAAGTGAGGGTCATAGTAAATTGGTATATTTCATACAAAAATCGTGTAGGAATATGGTTACAAATTGTGTATATTTTGTGGGAGGAAGAAATTATTATGTCGAATCCGATTTACAAGGAGTACTTGGTTAGAATTGAAACGGGAGTTGTGATATAGAGATTAATTTATATTTAAAGGCAGTAAGTTATCAGAAACTACATGCATGCGAAATGAGGAGTAATGTCTCAAAAACATTCAAAAGTACCTATTATAAAGCAGTTGCATAATTACTTGAAAGTATTTGAATTTGCTGACTGAGGTACTGTAATCATTTATTAATTAAAAGATGTACTGCAGACATCGGGAACGTGCAAAATATTAGATTATCATTTCATAGTACAAAAAATCACAAATGTTTTTTTATACAAACTAGGCAAACGAGCAAGTAGGTCACCTGATGGTAAGTAATAACTACTGCCCATAGACACCCCCAACCCCATGGAAGTTTGCAGGTGCGTTGAATTTGGATTTTGATAAAACTTAGCTAACAATCATCTTGATTGCTGAATCGTGACAGTTTTCGGTTAAGAAAAAACTGCATTCAAATCGATATGATTATGTGCCGCAGACAGACATACAATACGTCAAACGTTACACCCCTCTTTTTACTGTTTCAGAGGTTAAAAACTATACTATCTTCAGTTTTTATTTCTAAATTGTCATTCAAAAACTTAAACTACGGATTGTTCTCTTCCCAGCAATATTTAAAAAAACTCCCCACATACGACGACGCGTGTATTTATATATCGTCTCCTAAATATGTTAAAAGGTTACGCGTCTGATTACTATTCAGTAACACGAAACGCAAGGCAGGGCGACCGCGTGGGAGACACGTACAGGAAAGCTATAATACTATGGCATACTATGGTGCTGTAATGAGAATGGAAAACTGAATTTAATAAAAAATAATAGCGACATAATCATAAAAAAAACTTACCATACGCTTTCATGGCATTTTTGTCTATCAATATGTGATATTATGTGATGTCTACATCACAACACACAACACAAGACACAAGAGGCACACACGGGCACAAGAGGCATTTCAACTCATCCCTCTTGGTCGGCAACGCATCTGCAATCTCTAGAGTTGTGGATGAATGAAATGAAATGAAACGGAACGAAACGAAATTAAATTAAATGAAGATGAATGAAATCAAATGAAATTAAACGAAACTAAATTAAATTAAATTCAAATTTATGAAATTAAATTAAATTCAAATTTATGAAATTAAATTAAAATATTTATTTCACAAGAACATACACACACACACACACACACAGGTGTTATAAATAATAATGGCAAAGTGGGAGCGCCTTCAGCAGCGCGTCAAACTATTCTCATAGTTTTCATAGTATTTGAAATTTTGACGCAAACGCCATCGAGACTCGTTGCGACTTGAAATTTACGTAAGGTTTCATACCAGAGGCCCGAGTACGAATATTCGAAACCTGCGTCACGTAAAATCGAATAGTATACGTTATCGAGTTGGTATGGCGTTTGGAACAGCGCCCGCCCGTGAGCGTATTTGGTACTAAAATTTAGTCTGAGGTTTCTCGATCTCGATAGGATAACCGTAACGTTACGCAGGATTCGAAAAGTTGTGCTCGACCCTCAGCGAGCGCATAGAACAGCGGTAAAACTCACCCTTTACGCTACCAGCTTAAAATTAAAAAACATAAAATAATCCCCAAAAAGCCATGAGTTTTATGGCCTAGCAGAAATACGAAGTCGGTGCGGCGCTAGCGGAATATTCTTGGAATGACTTCGTATTTCTGCTAGGCCATAAAACTCATGGCCTTTTGGGGATTATTTTATGTTTTTTTTTCTGACGTTTTTTTTTTTGAAGGCGGTTTTACTTTTTGTTAAAAGATTTTTTATTTCACAATTTTTAGTTACGTTAATATTTAAAATATTATCCTCCAACTCCTAACCGTTAAGGAGTTGTACCTTCCATCATCACCTCATCAACACGAGATGATGACTACCAGACGCAAGTACTAGAAAAGCTTTCGAAAATTGAAACACATGATACGTCCCTATAAAATTTGAGGGTTGCCCTCGATTTCCCTGGGATCCCATCATCAGATCCTGACTTGGTGACAATTGGACCAACTAAAAGTATACCCTTTCGAACAAAAAAGATTTTTTGAAATCGGTCCGGCCGTCTTCGAGTAATCGGGGAACATACATAAATATAAAAAAATATATATATTCCGACGAATTGAGAACCTCCTCCTTTTTTTGAAATCGGCTAAAAAGCGCGTGTAGCCACACACCATAAACTGAAAAGTCAAACAAATTATTTACTCGCAGAATGTTCCGCAATGCGCCCTAGCTTGCTTATAAATCAAAAACTTGAAACCGGAATACCCAAAACCTCTACTATAGCACTATCCCTTAACTGAAATACAGAAGGTTTAGATTTCCCTGTGCTAGATGTAAAGGTAAGCTGGTCAGGGATAGTAAACGCAATAGGACTATACTCTAAGGGGTATGATACCAACTGGAGGCGACATATACACTATTTTATAAACTAAAGAAATTTTAATACATTACTACTATATACTTCGTTTATTTTAGCATTAAAAAGAAGGAAACAGTCTTCTTGTCATGTATTTTTATTGAAAAACGCTTTTTTTTTTAATAAGTAACCGTTACGTATGAAACCATAACAATACAAGTAATTAAGTGTCATTGTTATTTCATTGTTACTTGCTGTTACTTATTTTTAAAAGGCGTTTTTCAATAAAAAGACATGTCCAGATGGTTGCCTTCTTTTTATTAATGCTTAAGTAAACAAAGTAGGAGCAAGAGAGCGTACGTAGCCAGAAACTTATTTGACCCAGTGATGGCATCGCTTTTCAGTTCAGTTTACATGGCTAAAAAGCTTAAAATAAAACAAGAAATATTATTTTAAATGATTTTGGTTTTTGAGTTGTGTCATTTTCACCCTAAAGGTGCAACATGTCTGCTCTACTCCAGGTCAAGTGGCTATGGTCACATATCGCAACAGGAATGACCGCTGGTCTTATACTTTTTACAAAAGAGTGGGAAGGTCGTTGACGTCTCCGGTGAGTATAAAGCTCTAAGACACACAATTCTGTTTAGGATTATGCAAAATAGTGTCCAGTACTAGAGGTTGGGAATTATTTCCAGGGCAGGACTTGCATAGAATTTCCATTATTTTCGTACCTAGGATAACTGGAAAATGGTTTTACCGTTTTACATACCAACACTATTTGTATCATGCATTTCAAATCGTATTTATGGGAGAATCATATTTATGGGAGAATCGTATTTATGGTTTTAGTAAAAAAGTATCTAAACTATAAATCCATTGTATACAAAGCGTAATGTTGCCAGTTCAAGATTTTTCAAAACTTCTGCCTTTTTGCAAGGTCAAATTTCAGTATCCAGATTCTAGAAAAGACAGGTTTAGTGTGAAACACTTCGGAGCGTATATAATTATATAGGCCTTTGCATCTATTACAGACGATTTATGGCGTTCCGTCTGGGAGACAACGCCTTCTGTGGCTATACAAACCGATGCGAGAGCGACACGTTCTACCGCAGGTCTGACAAGAGAAGCTTGCGGTGGTTGTTGCTGAGCCGCCTTGATGTCGTTTCCTTCTCTTGTCAGCAAGTGTCTCAAACCAGGCTTCATCGCAAAACTTGCGACCCTCCACTACACATTTGCGCTAATTTGACCGATTTTCCGCGAGCCTTTCCCAGTCCCAGGAGCGTATAGATTTCCAAAAAACCAAGCCTACTTGTGAAATAATTTCTGACAGAAAATAAATGTTTTTTTTTAGGTATGTGCACTTCAAATGCCGATTTCTGCGAGAGGGTGGTAGTTCCCCGGACGAGCCGGCCCATTAGTACGGCAGCAAATCATAATGATGAGATATTGTACGAGATGATAATGATATTGTTGTTCAAAAGTGACTGTCTTGTTATTTCATTCCTCACAGTAAGTACCCACTTGATATTTGTATAGAAAAATTGCAATTTAAAACAGAACTACTGAACAGCACTGCAACGCGACTCGTCATAACAGGGCGCTTGAAACTTTGTGTTTTTCAACTCAACGAGTTAAACTTTGAGATAAAAGCAAATTGCTGTTAACGTCATTTTTAATTGAAGTTCTTTTAATGTCGGTGCTGAATTGAGGTTGCTTTTTCGTTTTGTTAATTCGATGAGTGCTCTGGGAATCATGTTTTTTAACATTTTTCAAATTGTTATTTGAAGTATTTTTGGATCAAACAATAAAAGTCGCGAAAGTACCAGCTGTTCAGTGATCACAAGCCGTCGTTTATTTAAAGTTAAGGTCCCTAGCCCTGTGCTTGACACTCTCCCAATACCTAGCACCCTCAATCTTAATTCGTAGCAATAAAGGTGCTAAGTGTCAATTATTGGAATCAATGTGTAGATCATTGGAATGTTTACCTTATCCACCTCCATTCAATGACCACCATAAAGTACTTTAACAACCTTAACACTAAAAAACTCGCGCACGAGGGTTCCGTAAAAAGATTTCCCTGCTTTTCCCCAATGTTTTAAGTGATCCAGTTTTAGCAAAGCCCTGTTCCTATTTTTGGCTAAGGATGTTACTGCCATCTAGTTGCGAGTAGGGAAACAAGCGTCAATGACCCCGCGCCCGCGCGTGATCTCGAGCCCGCGCGGCATCCACAAAGTTCTCCTACTCGACGCTAGATGTCGGTAGCAATGGTAAACGGTGTATACACTGTGTGTGTGACATACACAAACAGACATAAAATTTTGAGATTTTGAGACTTTTCGGAGTTGTGGTTGTGCTATAAGAGCTACCTTTATACCAAATTTCAAGTGTTTAGGACATCTGGAAGTAACCTGTAGGTTTTTGGAAATCGGCAATTTGTATGGAAATAGATTTTATAATGACTGTATCTTTTGATTGCGTTGACTTAGAAGGTTGATTTTTTTACGGCTTCAAGGGACCGCAGACTTGAGTATTTGATATTAATTTCAGCATGATACCTCCACGCGTTCCAGAGAAAAAGGGTCTTGACAGACAGACAGACAGACAGGCGGACAACAAAGTGATCCTATAAGGGTTCGGTTTTTTCCTTTTGAGGTACGGAACCCTAAAAATATGTACTTACAACCTAACCAACTTAGAAAAGTTGAAAAACTCCACAGTTTCATTTCAAAGCTCAACATTTCAAAAACGGGTTAACCGATTTTAATTAAGTACTTAGCTAAGAACCATCTTGAATAAACTATAGCTTTCGATGGAAAAAAACCACATCGAAATCGTTCCATCCGTTTGGGAGCTATGATGCCACAGACAGATACACAGGTCAACCTTACATATCACCCCTCTTTTTCATTGGGAGCTAAAAAGTCCGTGTGTCAAGGCTGCGTGACTGAGATAGGTAATAATTCAGCTGCGCACGAAATTGGCGAAACTCTGCCGTCTTTTTAAACTTCCGATATCAGTATAATTGCGTGTTACTTCCAATACGCCACATTTCGAGTAATGGGCAAAGTTGTTTAGCCGAAAGGGCGTTTTATTTGACATCCACTGATAAAAAAAAAAGTTTTTTTTGCTGTCACTTGACACTCCCGAAATTACACTAAATAATAAGTAATAATGCTTCGACCAAAGCAGAGGATCGAGCACGACTTTACGAAAGCTGCGTAACGTTACGGTTATCGTATCGAGATCATACTAAATTTTAGTTCCAAATACGCTCACGGGCGGGCGCTGTTCCAAATGTCATACAAACTCGACAACGTTTACTATTCGTGCTCGACCCTCTGCATTACAGAATCAATTATACATATAGACATAGTAGAAAAATCTTTCCCACGGGCCAGGCAAAAATCAATCTAATGACAATGTCATAAACATTTTGACAGGGGAAACCTTTTCTCACTTTAACTAAAATCTTGTTAACGACACAATACGGATAACGGCAAGACTTTTGTTTGGTAAACTACATTGTTAATTGTAGTTATTAATGAAAATGTGTAAGTAATATTATTTTAATCGCATGATTGCATTGATTGAACGAGGTTTTCAAAACGTCCCCCGTATTTTTGCAGGTAAAATTGAACAGTCAATTGCAGGTGATAAAAGCAACATTCAAACTTATATTATTTTAACCTTAGCCCAGTTAAAACTTTTTCTGGCTAAATAGCTTTTCAAAACCCACTTCCGGAAATACCCCGGAATCCAATTTCTATTCCCACTTCACAAAAGCCAAACAAAAAGTAATTCCATTTCCGTTTCGATTTTTTTCCGGCCCAAGTTTTTGCGGTTTTCGACTGTGCTTAAAGGTTTTTTAGATTTCTGCAAATTGTAAGTGTGGAAAAGATGGGGGAAGTTATATTAGTATTGTTGAGATACTAACTAGAAATTAGGTAAGTTTAATGTACTTACGTATGCGTAATGAATCATAAGATGCCATGCTTTAACGTATTTGCTAACGGTGATTTGCGTAAAATGACCTCGACTGAAGAAAAATTCGGACTGATCACGGCTGCCACCGAAAGGGCTGGCGAAATACCGGTCAAAATATAATATTACGAAATAAATCGAGACGACCGGATAGCATAGTGGTTAGAGACCCTGACTATGAAGCTTGAGGTCCCGGGTTCAAATCCCGGTCGGGGCAGATGTTTGTATGATGAATACGAATGTTTGTTCTCGGGTCTTGGATGTTTAATATATGTATATAAGTATGTATTTATCTATATATGTATGTTTATCCGTTGTCTAGTACCCATAGTACAGGCTTTGCCTAGTTTGAGACTAGGTCAATTGGTGTCAAATCGTCCCATGATATTTATTTTATTTTTTATTTTAAATACCTGTAAATATACCGCTACCACAATAAACCGGTAAAACTTCTGAGATAACGGTATTTGAGAAAACGTGTCGTT
Organism: Clepsis dumicolana; assembly: GCA_963691665.1. Taxonomy (NCBI): domain Eukaryota; kingdom Metazoa; phylum Arthropoda; class Insecta; order Lepidoptera; family Tortricidae; genus Clepsis; species Clepsis dumicolana. The sequence goes on along the minus strand of OY829527.1, from coordinate 7,234,549 downwards.
GATAATGATAATGTCTTACCGCTACTCATAACTTCAAATTTTTAACCCCCGGCGAAAAAGAGGGGTGTTATAAGTTTGACATGTGTATCTGTGTATCTGTGTATCTGTGTATCTGTGTACCTTTGTATCTGTCTGTGGCATCGTAGCTCCCAGACGGATGGACCGATGCAGTTTTTTTAATCGAAAGCTAGTTTAATCAATATGGTTCTTAGCTAAGTTTCATTAAAATCGATTCGTTTCACTAATTCGAAATATTGAACTTTGAAGTGACAATTTCGGGGGTTTTGAAACTTTTCTAAGTTGGTTAGGTTATTAACCTCTGTCCTAGGCCCTGATTTAACAATCAAATTAATCTTACGTGATGTAAGTCCCGAATCGAAGGACAAACTATTACGTTTTACAATACAATACAAAATATTCTTTATTGAAAACCACAAAACAGTACAAGGAGATTACAGACAAACAGGTATGGTAGACAATAGGCGGTCTTATCGCTTAAAAGCGATCTCTTACAGACAGCCAAAATACGAAACGAAACGTTTTTCAGAATTAGTTTAATTTAGAGAAACATCGTGAAGAAACCCGGAGCAACTGAATGGTGTGTGTGAAGCTCTATGTGGAAACCATAACCCAAGCGCTCTCGTGTGTGCCCAGCAGTGGACGCAATTAGGCTGACGATGATGATGAAAGACAGTTGACTTAATAATCACGGACATTTCTAACATACTTTTTACAGCCTAGTTGGGTAACTGGGTAGGTAAGTAAAGAAACGATGAAATAGCAGTGCCCTAAGCACGACTTGTCGAATCCTGCGTTACGTTACGGTTATCGTATCGAAATCGAGAAATTTCATACTAAATTTTAGTTCCAAATACGCTCACGGGCGGGCGCTGTTCCAAACGTCATACAAACTCGTTATAGTTTACTATTCGATTTTACGTGACGCAGGATTCGACAAGTCGTGCTTAGGGCACTGATCCGAGGTTTATGACCCCAAGCCGAGAAAAAAGAAAATTTGGGCGGTTTAAATATGGCCTATCAAATGCAGACGTGTGAGAATAAGTCACTAGAGTACGGTCGGCAATACTGGATCGAAGAATTATTGGGTTTCTTGCAGGTTATTGCTGGTATCAATGCGAAAGGGTCTTGTCAAAATAGTACATTGTATAAGGGTGATATAAGTTAGGAATTACGAACGAGGCTTTAGTAGAAGCCCGAAATCAAACACAGTACATTACGTGCCGTGGTTTGTAATTCCTGTCATCATCATCATGTCAGCCGAAAGACGTCCACTGCTGGACATAGGCCTCCCCCAAGGCTCTCCACTCTGACCGGTCCTGTGCTTTCCGCATCCACCGCGGTCCCGCGATCTTTACTAGGTAGGTTGTAATTCCTGTACCGCCCGTGAAACATAATTATACAACGTTTATCATCACACTCGTGAGAAAACATGACGCGCAGTCTCTAGTGTAATCGACGGCCAAAAAATACGTCTCGAACGCGTTTGCGTTAAAATGTAAAATAATACGAGAATTGTTTGTTGTCGATACGTGCCACTAGTGGCGCTGCCAATTTGCCCATAGTTATTCAGACGTAAACGCGAACACGATCGTGACGTATTTTTGGTAGATTTTTAGCACCGTGCGCGCAGGCCGTTACAGCCCTAGAGCGTTATGAGAGACCTTTTGGTCCGAGGGTTTTAATTGGGGCATAACAGACAAATTATTTGCTAGCCGTACCTACTAGGTTATTAGCATTGTTGGGCCAATTTCAACTCATTTTTTTCGAATTTCGAATCAATTTCCAATTTCAACGCAAAACTTTCAGCTCAATCTGACCGCTGGTATTTCGTTATGATCCCTCCAAGATTTGTTTGCAGTGCATTTTGTTACGTGTTTGCTGATGACAAGATGAGACGGACATAATACTTTTTTAGCTGTCTGTACGTCACTAACATCAGCATTATTCGTGTGGATTCAGCTCAGTTACTATTAAAGTAAAACGTGTCTTTTTCACTTTTTAGAGTAAATTTCAAAACGGTTTGTGTAAAAAACGCTGACAATGAAAACCGCAGACCCTGATCGTTAAAAAAGTGATAAATTGTGGTACCGCAGTAAGCAGCCAGACGAAATTTAACACCATAATAAAGAATCAAATATTCAGAGAAACATCACGACTGGATAGTGACGACAGATGGCGTTTTAGTGAGGGGCGTAGGGCATTTTATCGATACCTATCAATTAGTATAACATGCAGGCCCCTGTTTCACCAACTAAAAAAAAAAATTAAGAAATTTTTGCTTCAGTCCAAAACTTGTGATTTTTGATAATATTGACTTTTATGGAAAAAGCGAGTCGACTTAAAAATAATCTAATTGCCCTCCCGATCAACCTGTGAGGTAGGTGCCTACTCACGTTTATCTTATTTTCATCCTGTGTTTTTTTTAATTAGTCCGAATTTATGTCTATATGCTGGGTACATCCCATGTCCTACATTCATTACGTGACCGTGACAAGTCTGTATACTAATAAAAAATTAAAAGCGGCCTCCATACAAGAAACTATTTTTTTCTCTCGTATCGCAAAAAAGAGTACCTACTCAAGTACGAGTACTTTTTTCTTCTCAAACAACAATAAGCTCGCTACGCTCATACAATTACATTATTCACACATCAGCCCATAGAATTACATTTATAATTGAAAATAATAACAATACAAAAAGCATTCAATTGCAAATTGCTTCGCAATAGCAAATTTAAAAAGCGACTGTCCCTTGTTTAACTGCTCGAAAATAAGTAAAAGGCTCTTGTGCAATATATTTCTTACAATGTACGGTAGTGAAAGGCAATTTAGTGCCTCTCCTTTCGAGTTAATAATGTTAGTTTTTATGGAGCGAAGCAAAGTTACGACATACGTTAGATTGACTCATATTATATGCATTATGAATGACAGCGCGCTTAATATTATTTACTTGGTATACATGAATATTGTAATTTGGGTGATTTTACTTTAATGAGATTAAGCTTATTTTTTGTCGATTACCCAAAGGTTACGTCTGATAATAAAATTAGTCTACAGAGTTATAATGTTTGTTATATGCAATTGGAAGGCTAGGTATTTGATGCAGAATAGAAGTCCAATTTGTTCCATCTAATAAATCAGTAGATTCGCAGAAATTGCAAGACACACTATTTCAAAACCTAGTAAAAATATCACGAGTGCGGATGGATGAAAATTTGTAAGCAAAAAAGTATTTTATTTCATTCTACGGTAACATACACAAGTGAGTTAATCAAGAAGTAGTTTACGTTTTACAGAATCTTAAAAATTGATTTGCTTTCAAAATATCGATACGCGTTTTAAATATCGAACACCACTATTCTACACTATTTCGCGCCATCTAAACGCGGGTTTTATTCAAATTTAGAATATTACGTTTGTCCCGCTGTTACTACCTATCCGTCCGAGTTTGACTTCGTTGAAAATGGCGCAACGAAAATTGAAAATAGCCCAGCGAAAATTAAAAATTATGAAACGGAACGAAAAATTTTACTGACAGAAATGGAATTCCTCAATTAAATGGAAATTCATGCGAGTAGTTTTGGTATAAAATCAATCGAATCCCTGGAACTGTAGGAATATTAAATAGGTGAAATGAAGCTTGGAGTTGTTTTAAGGAATTATATTTAATTGAGGTAGAGTTTCAGAATTGTGGAAGGTTTTTTTCATCATATTTCATTTAAAACTCCCTAAATAGTTGTAATGTTTTTTTTTTAATTTTTATATGTACTTTTGTTTTGTATTGTGTATTTCTTATATTTAAATTTTATAGCGCATTGGCTTTGCTGTAATGCTGTGAAATTGTTTTGATAATAAATAAATAAATAAATAATAAATAAATATTTCTCGGGCTTGGTTTCTGATTTTTGTTGTTTTGGAAGCTTATCGTTATTTTTAATTTAACTTACAAAGTGACTTATTTAACTCTCTTAGCATTTCGTAATTGTTTGAAACTGCCCTATTGTATGAATCTGTTATTTTTGTCTTTTATTGCAGCAATGTAGGTAATGCAATTGATGAATTGCATGATAATGTAATTAGGTACCAGGCACGGTAGTGATACCTTATATGTATGTTTGTACATTCATACCTATTCAATGTAAGTACCTAATTACATCATCATCATCATGTCAGCCGAAAGACGTCCACTGTTGGACCTATGTCCAGTGGCCTAATATCAGTACTGCTGGACATTACATATGTCTTAGTGTATTTTTTCTGTCATATTTCAAAATTTACAACTTTAAGTAAGTACGTGAAGTCATTGAAATTAGTCATCATCCCAATTTCAACCGTGATAGTGGATGGTCAGTGCCCCCAAGTAACGTAACGTAACGCAGGATTCGAAAAGTCGTGCTCGACCCTCTGAGCCAAGCAGGTGTAGCAGCGTAGCGTAGTACGAGCAGAGCCTTTGCGCGCAGTGTTCGTTTAGCTGCCACTGAGTCGTGCGCTTCCATAGGAAGGAATATGATTTAGTCCGAAACATGCATTTTTCTACATTACTCCCATCGTCAGGTTATCTCACACAGGATGAACAGTAATAGTAGTTTATTTACACACATATCATAAGTCCTCTATAATGCGTTCAGAAACCGTAGAAAATGACCTGCATTGCAGTACATCGTCGCCTTCGCCGCCAACCACCACGACCAGCAGGTCCAGCAGTAAAGTAATAGTCATTACGACATCGAATTCGATGTCGTAATGACTTTTCGATATTGAATTCGATTTTTCGAATTTGACGACCAACGTAATTTACAATCATAGTGATATAAAACGGATCACTCACGTATATAAGTCGAGTTCAGTCCGACATGTATAATTAATAATGAATTATTATTATTTTTTACAAAAAAAAAAAAACAGTTTGCGAAACGTCAGCTCGGTATGTTTGTCTATGATTTAAAAAAAACAATCAAATTCGTGACAGGTATGGGTATGATATATGCCTTCGGCTTCTGAACTCATCTCAGAGTACTTATATAATATGTGTGTAGATAAAGTAATGTATGCAACTCCACATAATTAGGCCTTAAAACACTCGTTATGTAGCAGTTGCATAAACTACTATTATGCAACTGCTACATAATGAGGGTCCTAACTTACGGCGTACTGAAATGCAGGTCATTTTCTACGGTTTCTGAACTCATTATAGAGGACTTATGATATGTGTGTAGATAAAGTTAGTTACCTAGTCTTAATGACTGCGAACTAGCGAAATTAACTTTTATGTAACGGCAGAAACGCATTAACCGAGTAATGTGGGGCAACACTTTACATTACATCCGGTGCAACGCAGTTCGTCAGTATAGAATTAGTTACAGTTTTAAATGATTCGCGGTTAATTGCATTAAAGATAATGAAAACGGGATATTGACCGCGATTACCTTACAGGTTCGATGAGCTCCCGATATTTCGTCGCAGTTACATGCATCATCGCAATTACATTTGTAATTTATCATTAACCTTTCGGTGAAGGAAAACATCGTGAGGCAACCTGCACACTCCTGCGAAGCAATTCAATGGTGTGTGTGAAGTTTCCAATCCACACTGCGCCAGCGTGGGAACTGTTGCCTAAGCCCTCTCATTCTGCCCAGCAGTGGGACGTAAATAGGATGATGATGATGACATGCATCATGATCACAGGAAAACTGACGAAATGCGGGTAGATGTTGCGCAGACCGGGCTCTGTCTACACGCATTCTTGCTCGGTGACTCCGCGCACTCTGCTACTACCATCGGTCGCGTTCTCACTTATTTCTCGATTTAAACACCCAACACTTTACAGTGAGTGTCACTACTACGCGTACCCGAAACAGATACTGGACAAGACTTGCATAACGAAAGAACGAATGAAGGTAATATCCCGTTGTCATTGTCTATATCCTAATCCTGATATAAGTATAATAATATATAAAATAACATATGATATAATAATATTAATACATTAATATTATATTAGTATTATTATTATTATTTAATATTTTAATATAATATAAAATAATATAAAACAATATTATAAATGCGAAAGTAGCTCTGTCTCTCTGTTTCTCTGTCTGTCTGTTTGTTACCTCTTCATGGGAAAACCGCTGCACCAATCTAGATGAAATTTGGTGAGAAGATAGTTTGAATACTTAGGAATAACATATTATTCGGGAAAATTATATGGTTCCCGCGGGATAGCGATAACCGAAATCTATGCGAGCAACAGCTAGTAGGTATATAAAAAGACAAACCCTGACTGACTGACTGACTGATCAACGCCCAGCCCAAACCCCTGGGCCTAGAAAACTGAAATTTGGCATATAATGTACGCCCGGGATAAGGCGGGATTTTTCGAAATTCCCACGGGATAGAGAGTTCTACCACGGGAGCGAAGCCGCGGGCGAAAGCTAGTGGCTAATATAATAATTAATAAACTATCTAACACCTCTCAAGTATCTTGACAAAACAACTCACGAGTATGAGGAAGAAACTTGCTAGATGACTTCCTTTAGTATCATGTCGTAAACATCGCTTTTTGCGACTGCGACAGAATTAATTTTATCTCTTGCTGCTGTTTGCTATGGGGAAATAATCTTGGGTTGTGTTAATAGTTATGTCAAGTTATTTAGTAAACATGGTGTGGAAGTAAAATTTGATATTGAATTGGGAGATCAATGAATGAAGGTTATGGCAAGCCAAAAATCCTCTAGGATCGCTAGTGTCGACGTGTTGAGTGAGGTCTAGCTGTCGATTTCCACCAATGATAGTCCAGTAGCTTGTCTATCATTGGTGGAGAATGACAGATAGACCTCAGTCGACACTTTTGCGAACCTAGCGGATTTTTGATTTGATGAGCCATCTTTACATGATGGTTAGAATAAAGGTATTCGTGTTGAAGAATACATTCATACCTATTTCTGAGAACGCTGGTCATCTGTTTCAGCAGTTTCAAAAACAAGGTCTAAGGCGCCATTAAAAATTATTTTAACCTTAAAAAGAAAATAGTGAGAGATAAATGAAAAATAAACTCAGATTGAAACAGTAACAATTGTATAATTTCAACAAACATTTTAAAATAAATAAATCAACTACAACATCAACGTTGAAAATGACTTAAAATTAGTTAACAGTATTTACATGGCTTGATAACAACACACAGCATCCATACAATACATCTCAATTCAACAGAAACATCATTCAACTCGTACTAGCTACTTTAACTCAACAGTCTTTAATGATCTTTATGATGATGAATGGTCTTGTAGATAGGTATCTTGACAGGGTAAGGCTGAGGTACATGGACATGTACTGTCTTCTCTACTTTGTAGGGAACATGCTTCTCAACAGGGTATGGAACATGTTTCACTACCGGGTAGGGAACAACCTTCTCAATCGGGATAGAAATTTCGGTCTCTACAGGAACAGCTACTGGCTTGTTAACGGGAACCTTTACGGGGTACGGTTGAGGAATACCTACAAGGATAGGTTTGGGTACGTTAACTTGAACTGGTTTATGAATTGGGACAGTCACATGCTTGTAGTGAGGTACTTCGACAGGGTGTTCTTCGTCGGTGTGCTCTCCAACAGCGAAAGGCTCAGCGTGGCCCAAACCTCCAGAAAAACCGTGACCTTGGTGCCCACCCAAGCCTTGGACACCTAAATCATGAACCGAAGCTTCTTCGCCACCTTGACCATAGTCATTGCCTCCGTCATGAAGAATGAATGCTTGAGTGTGTCCTAACACACCCCCTTGATGATTGCCTTCTTCATTATGTCCATTCGATTCATCGCTTTGTTCACTACCATAACCGCCGGAGTCACCATGAGCCGAAGATTGTCCGTGACCACCTTCACTCTGACCGCCATTCCCTCCATGACCGCCATCACCACCATGTACATTAAATGTTTGACCATGGTTCCCGAAATCATGAGCAGCTTGGAGATAAGAATCACCACTGAAATCGTGACCAGAGGCACCAAACGACGGGAAAGATCCGTGGTGACCTACGTCGAAGCTCTTCGGTTGTCCTTCTGATACTTCATATCCTTGAGAAGATTCGTGTCCAAATGATGGTGCCCCGTGTCCTCCATCATGGCTAAATGATTGTGCCCCGTGACCCCCGTCATGACTAAATGATTGCGCGCCTTGGCTGCCATCATGTCCGAATGATTGTCCGCCGAGGTCATGACCCTTGCTAAGTACCTGGTGATCTTGACCAAGGCCTGCTAAGTAATGTCCGTGTCCAAGAGTTGAGAAGTCAAATGCTGGTACGTTGTTCGGCTGCCAACTGCTGCTTCCCTGGTCGTTCGATCCACTGGATTCTATACCACCAGCTACGCATGTTGCCGCCAAGCCCAATATACATATCTGGAACAATGATAAGGAAACATGTTAATAAAAGAAAAGAAAAAGTTAATGAGTACCTAACTTACAAGCTTATTTCTGAGTTACAAAAGCGCTTAGTTGATGCAACTTGTGACCAAAGGGCTGGCAGTTTTCTCTCTCAAAGAATCAGCATCGCTATTCAGCGAGGCAACGCTGCCAACTTTTTGGGCACTATGCCACCACCACGGCACTGTGGCCTTATTTAGATTTAATTTAGTTTTAAGTTGTAGTTTATTTAGTTTAAGCTTAGATTTAAAGTCATTGTAAATTGCTTTTATTATGTAAATAAAGTAATGACTTATAATTGAATTGTCAATTAGAATATAATACTCATTAACGCGTTTGATATTTCAAATGGGTTCTTAAGTAGGCAAGTTCCTCTCCTTAGGTTCAGTTCATAAATTATCATAAATTAACAATTGGATCACAATATAAATTTTGTCTTATCCATAAACAAGTAGGTACTTATTGTATCGTCGGTCCTTAGTTGGAAACAAAAATTAGCTTAGTCACAACATAAGCCTGGATTATTATTATTTTACTTGCTTTGCTCTAACATCTCCGTATAAAATCAAAATGATGAAGACATGAACGAAGACACGTTGTTATTCCACTCAGAAAAATACCTTATGCAAATACCACTTCAGCTAACGATAAAGAACGAACGCTTCAAGTACGTGGAAACAACAGACGGAAGCAAGTATAAAATAAGACTGCAAAAGATTGCCAATTACTTTCAAATGGTCTCGAGAAACTACACAATCAATCTTCTTATAGATGTCTCCAATTAGCAAAAGAACTTACTGATAAGCATCTAATTGGATGATCTTTTTGCGGACGAAATAAGGTCTTAATTGTAAGATGCTTGATGTTAAATTGCAATCGTATTTCGTCAATGTTAGATCAGATCCTTTCACTTGATGTTTAAAAAAATAGTCTCAAACAAGTTAGGGTTTGTAAGCCATCGCTGGTTGGGACCAGTTCCGGCTTAGAGTTCCGCTGGTCTAGTTTGCAATCTTGTGACTAACTACATCATGCTGGGTTAAATGATTAATCCTTCATAACCTTGAACTTGGCGTAAATTATAAAGGACCAAGTTACAAATTCATGAATATTAATGTGAGATTATTTAGAAACCAATGGTAATAAGCAGGGAGCGAAACTTTGATGCCGGTTACAGCCGTATGACGTCAAGCTACATACAGAGTTTTTTTTATCTAGATTATACATTATAATAAGTAAGTAAGTAAACGCTTTATTGTACAGAAAATACAGAAATAAATACAAGTTACAAACAGTGGGATAAAAGTACAAAGGCGGACTTATCCCTATAAGGGATCTCTACTAGTCAACCTATAACCGATTAAAGGTATTGGGATCTTTAGTTTACCTTTATTGTCGTTGATCATGATCACGTAATTGATCACTGTGATTGAGTATCATTAGATGGAATCTAGTTTAAGTTATATAGCACAGACATGGATGCTCGCACGTGTCACATAGAAATCTAGTTTCGAGTGCTGTAGCGCTAATGACTTCACAGTTTAAGTTTTGTCTGTCGGTAAAGTTCAGTTCTACGAAAGAACGGAACCCATTACGATAAACGCGACCGCGCGTTTCGATGTTTTTACAGCTGGTCGCATCGCGGTTCCGATCTCGTTGTTTTGTAAGTACTCTTCAACATTTTGTGTGCTCTTTATTAAATAAATTGATAACTTTTTGCGTTTTAACTTAATTGTGCACTTTCGCTTTTTGGTTTACTGTGTTATTTTTTAATGTGTTGTTATTGTTGAAGACTAAAACGTTAATTGGAGTGCATTGTAAATGAGACTGCTGAGAATATTTGGCACCTTCAATGTTAATACGTAGCGATAAAGGTCAGTAATAATAGGTAATAGGTCAATAGTAACAGGGTGTCAATTATTGAAATCAAAGTGTCAATTACCAGGACGTTTATCTTACTTGGTAAACATAATTAATATCTAGCTGTTACCTACACTAATTAAAGGTATGAAAAAAAGTAGCCTAACGTTACTCTGAGGCATAAGCCATATTACTGTGAAGTTTCATGAAAATCCGTTCAGTAGTGTTGGCGTGAAAGAGTAACAAACATCCGTCCTCACGAGCTTCCGCGTTTATGTGTAAAATTACTATGAAGTCTAAATTAAAAGACAGTACTTGAACAAACTTTTAAAAATAACACAACCTACTCAGCAATAACCTTAGATGCCAAAAACAACCCAGACATCACTAAAAGTGTTTATTACACAGTGCAATCTACTAGACTGGAACCATTTTGTAACGGGCTTACCTCATCCAAGTATTTCATGCAAATAAAGAATTTCTCACAATAGATTATAGGAATCACGTAATTCATGGTTTTCGGGCTAACACTATTATATTGGCTTGAGCTTTTTTAAAAAGAACCTAACTAGAGCATGAAATTTTACAAAAAGACGAAATTATATCACCGTCTGTATTTATACCCAGTTACAAATGCGGTTGAAACTTTAGTCATCGGTAAGACGGATGTTTTGCTTCGGATTTTTGTCGATGCTATTTATAAGTTTGTCATGATGTCTGCGGCGTCATTGGTTTTTTACCAGATTTCATTATACGTAGTGTTCGATTATTACGTGTTTTTTTTATTACTACAAGCTTTGACTTAATTTGCACCGTTCGTATGCATGTACCTATGTAAGCTGTCCGTCAAATTTTGCAAGTAAATTTTAAAGCAGTTATCCTCAACCGATTTAAATTAAATGTAAATCCAGTTACAATACAAAAATAGGTAGCGAAATTCCGGTGGTGTACCCAGGATCGTCTCCGCAGGAAGGAACTCTTCAACGGTTAATGGCATCGACTTGAAATTGGTATGGATGTGTAAGTTGGACGACAATACACGTACAGACAGCAAAAAGTACAGTCGTCAAAAAAGGCTCCATAATGAAATTTCAGTAGTGCAATAGGAAAAGATAAACCTGACATCGGTCTGCTTGGTGGAGCAGATTAATTCAGGAATGTTGCTGACAGGTTGTTACATACATGTATGGTGTTACATACAAATGTTGAAAAACTTGTTTTAATAGCTATGCAAGTTTATAGGAGAGCGACACGTCTGTGCGCACAAAGTACAAAAAACCGAGTGCGAGTCGGACTCGCGCACGAAGGTTCAGTAGAAAGATTTTAACGCTTTTCCCCAGTGTTTTACGAAGTCCAGTGTTAGCAGAGCCTTGCTCCTAAGCAAAATGTAAGCAGTGTGGGGTCAACTTATATTGGTCTGTGAAATCTACAGACAGACATAAAAATTTAAGATTTTGAGACTTTTCGGAGTGGTTGTGCTATAAGACCTTCACCTTCATACCAAATTTCAAGTTTCTAGGACAGCTGGAAGTACCCTGTAGGTTTTCCAATTTCGACAATTTGTATGGTAATAGATTTTTTAATAACTGTATCTTTTGATTGCGTCGATTTAGAAGGTTGATTTTTTCACGGCTTTAAGGGACCACACACCTGAGTATTTGATATTAATTTGAGCATGCTACCTCCACGCGTTCCAGAGAAAAAGGGTCTTGACAGACAGACAGACAACAAAGTGATCCTACAAGGGTTCCGTTTTTTCCTTTTGAGGTACGGAACCCTAAAAACCGAGTGCGAGTCGGACTCGTGCAGAGAGTTTCGTCCAAATTTGTAGGTATGTAAATAGTTCGTGTTTCACGGGAATCACTCGATATTGATGTCGCCTTGCTATCTTCACGCATTCCAGAGAAAAAGGGTCTTGACAGACAGACGGACGGACCACGAAGTGATCCTATAAGGGTTCCGTTTTTCCTTTTGAAGTGCGGAACCCTAAAAATACGTCGAACGTAAAGAGGCTATTAGCACTTACGTGAAATAAATACTATGGGCCTTATTCATAAACGTCACTCAAGCCTCCATCAGCTATAATAGGGTTTGTCTTCTTCTTACTAACGGAAACGTCAATGTGACAAAAAAGGACAAACGAACTTTCGTTAAAGCCGTTGCATTGTAGTTAAAATAGGTTTATGAATTTGGTTTATGCGTAAACATTTTATCACGTAATGGAATTAATTTAGTTATGATTTTAACCTGGACTAAACAAACCGAACAAACTTTAGTTCGTAAAGTCAATATTTAAAACCGTACCCCACTCCAGAAACAAATATTCCATTTAATTGCTCAGTCAAACAAAATAATCCTAGTAATTTAAATTTTCAAGGAGCTTCTGTCTATTACTTAATAAAAATTATACCAACCAACTAGCTGTTGCCCGCGACTTCTGCGTAGAATTTTGTTATCGCTATCCCTCGGGAAATATACAATTTCCCGGGATGAAAGATAGCCTATGTTTTAATCTAGGGTATAACCTATCCCCGTTCTAAATTTTACCGAAATCCGTCTAGCCCTTTCAGCGTGAAGAAGTAACAAACATACTCACTCACTCACAAACTTTCGTATTTTTAATATTAGTAGGATTTTATGGTAAAGGCTCGTTCACATTGTTGAAAGCTTGTTTATTTCACGACCGCTTTAGTTGACCGTAAAATAGTCTTGAGTGGAGAACCTTGGGAGAGGCCTATGTCCAGCAGTGGACGTCTTTCGGCTGACATGACGATGGTGACGATGAAAATATAGCATATGTTTTAATCTTTAAGGTGCAAGCTACCGCCATTCGAAATGTGATCCAAACACGTCCGTTGTTCTAGTGTGATTGTGTAACAAACATACAATCTTTCCCATTTTTATAATACCACTTAGATAATACTGGGATTAGCCTAAAATGAAAGTTTGATCGGGCGTTCTACGAAATATGAAACCACTCGAGCCGTATTATTACCTATCTCAAAATCTAATAACTTTGGGCTTTAATTTATGTTAACAAAGTTGAACAGACACTGTTGAACTTCACGGGTGAGCAAAATCTACTTAGGTATATTAAAAAAAATTAAGCCCAGATGATGGCAGGTTTTTTTTTTAAAGTTGTACTCATCTAATCAAGTTTAGGTCAAACTAAAAACTGTACTTATATGATAGTATAAGCTTGATTTTAAATGATTACTAATTTACAAATTACAGTTCAATTGATCTAATGACTCTAATTTTAAGTACTCTATTGATTTTTTTCTCATGGAACAATTACCCACCAATTGACCTAGTCCCAAACTAAGCAAAGCAATGATTGTGTTACGGTCACGGTTAGGTACTAGACAACGGAAAAACATGCTTATTTCTATAAATAAACATAAATATAATAAAATAAATACACCCGAGACTCAAGAGCAAGCCCAACGTATTCATCATACAAAAAATTTTTTTTCCTCGTCCGGGGATCGAACTCGGGACCTCAAGCTTCGTAGTCACGTTCTCTCACCAACTGGGTTAGTCGGTCGATCAAAATGTAAGTCAATACCTACTATTATTAGTAGGTACTTAAGTAATCAAAGCTTCTTGTTATGAGTACCAGACATCCGGCGGCAGCTTGTCAGAACGATAAAAACTGCACAATGTTTAGCTTATTCGGAAAAGGAAAACATCTTAAAATATTAACCGACGTAACAAACAATAAGATAGTGATTATTTATTTGTTATCTCAACTTAACTTTGGCCATAGACTCTGAAGTGGAAGTTTAATTGAAATAATAATTATTATTATTTTCAATAGCGGAGTCCAGAGTTTCTCAACCCCACGAACCCCTTGTGAGTTTCTTGGACCGCTACGAACCTCTTTTAAAACAAATTGTACGAAGAAAGTAAGGCTTGTAAGTAAGGTTATTTAAACAAAATTATCATGACTTATTTTTATAATAATTGTGTTTTATACTTAAATAAATGTCATTTATTGATGAAAAAATGTCAAAGATAATTTTTTTAACAAAAGTTTTTGATCAAAAAAATAAGGTTGATAGGTAAGCGGCGGGTGGGCTTCTTTCTTATCATTATGACAAATCGAGTATTCTGGAGCAGTTTTGGTCAATTTTAATGTTAATTAATTCTGATTCAGCATTAAGTTGATTTCTATATATATCGTTTTTATCATGACTGTATGTAAATCTCATCGCGAACCCTCTACGATCATTGGCAAACCCCCGGGGGCTCACGTAACCCACTTTTAGAAACCCTGGCGTAGTCAAAACACTTCAGTACAATACCCGATTGAGGTCAATAATAAGCACTTGCTTTCAATTTCGCGATAATTAATTGAAACTAGTCACGTTTCCCGGCTTTACTTAATCTTTATGTAGTTTATTTATTATTTCGATATCATTTTGATTAATCTGAGATTATTAGCTGATCTAAGGTGACATACACAACAACTTTCTAATATTCTTTTTTCGGAGCTAAGCGAGGCTTGCGATTTTGTACGACAACGTCTTGTCGTAGTATAGCGATGCAACAAGGCAATGCTGTTAGCCTTTTGGGCACCGTGCCCAAAGGCAGTGTCGTAGAATGCGTCTTATTTTTTCAATACCTTAAGTGAAAAGTACCTATATCACTATACTTTCAAAACAATCAGGAAAAATAAGGTGAGTGATTATGTGCCGGTGGCTGTATAATTGGTTTTGTCTTTAGGTAAATAATAAGGGTTTTAACAGACAATTCATTGTTAATAATATCAATGAAAATGAAATCACTGTACGCTTTGAAAAGGTAATTGTCGAAATTAAGCGTTTGACAAAGCCTCTTGATTGAAACAATGGACTTTAGTTACAAGTTCAATAACGATACGGTTCGAAATTAGTTGATGTTGTTTTTGGTCAAACTGTAAGTACGGTTGAGTACGGAACCCTAAATTTCAGGGTGGATCGTTTTTCTGGGTTTTATCTACTTCTTTTTTGTTTGTGGATTTTATTCATAAATAGTTATGGGTAACTATTTTAGGCATTTATTATTAAAATAACTGGTCTGAAAATTTTAATGATTGTAACGTGTGTTCGTTGCATTAATTTAAATGTTTGGTTATGTGGTATGTTTAAAATAAATTTTATCCTCGTCGAGAAAATTGGCTGCACTATTTATTTTAACTTCTTCCACAATCGGAGATGTCGTTTTTATATGTTTAAAAGACTTGCATTTTACATATTATTATTATCGTGTTATATCGCTGGACCAAAATTACCACCGACTGGGTCCCATGCGATGGATACCGGAACAGAGGCAGACCAAGAAGGAGATGGCGGGACGATCTGGAGCGTTTTTGGCCGGACTGGCGATAGTTGGCCGAAACCAGAGACATGTGGAAGGAGAAAGGGGAGGCCTTTGCCGAGCAGTAGGACACCGTATAGGCTAAATAAAAAAAATAAAAAAATATCGTGTTAAACTTAGTAGTAGTTTTGGTGATTTATAAGAATTAATTAATTAAAAGAAAAACTGTTTTAAGATTTACATTATCTTTACCACTTTTCATTCACTGTCTTCACTCAACTTGATTTCCACATTCCCATTTTTAGGCTTATTTTTCTTACTCATACATACCTAGTTTTCGTAATCCAACCTAATGTCATTGGTAGTCCCTTAGGACTGTCCGTCCGTAACAAATTCCCTACCCTCGGTCTCATCTTGAGAAAAGATAATAAATTGAATCAGAGATTAGGTCAAACAGTGCAGGGTATTAAAACATAATAAAATTATCCTTTTATTCAAAATTGCAATTGACGTTGTCTATTTTTTAAATGTCTTGTAAATCGAAAACCATTTCGGTTGATTGATTGATTGATTACAACTTTATTTCGAAACTAGCTGTTGCCCGCGACTTCGTTCGCGTAGATTTCGGTTATCGCTATCCCGCGGGAACTATATAATTTTCCCGAATAAAAAGTAGCCTATGTTATTCCTCAATATTCAAACTATCTTCATACCAAATTTCATCTAGATTGGTGCAGCGGTTTTCCCGTGAAGAGGTAACAAACAGACCGATAGAGAGACAGAGAGACAGACAGACAGAGTTACTTTCGCATTTATAATATTACCTAGTTAGGATTAGGATTAATGGTTTCTCAATTTTTTTCTGTTGTTTTTATTTTATTTTAATATGATGTAAGTAGTTAATTTAATATACACAGAATAAGCGATGAACTTCATTTGCCTTTCAGAGCCATTTCATAAAATGTTATGGACGTGTGTACAAGATTTCATCACTATCTACCCGCGTTCTAAGTTTCGAAATTCGAATTGGACTGGTAACTTGACAGTTTTTATTTGGAAGATCTCTCCTCAGCGCCATCTATGAGCAACTTAATCAAGCGGCTCACCCACCAAGGAACTTCTACAGTTGCGTATTAGTGGCAAGAGATGGAAATATTTTCTGAATCAATGAAAATAATCGATTTATTGATCAATAAATCGATTATTTTAACTTGACAGTTGTTATTTTTTGATGATTGCTTGACAATGACAGTTAGTGACAGCCGCGAAAATGATACCAGTCCAAAAAAACAGTTCCATAGATATTCTGCAACATGGTTTATTATTATTTTTTTCAAGAAAAACTTATTTCAACGGAATATTGATGTTTAATACTCACAAAGGTCCGCATGTCCGCCGTTTACTCCTGTCGCCGGTTGCAGTGATACTCCGTGGTGATGCATTTAGGTTTTATAGACCACGGAAGTGACGGCAAAGCCGAGCGCGAGAAAGGAATTTGGAAGTGCATGGAGTGGTTACAACAGTGGATGTATTGGTTGAAGCAAAAGCAATGGAACTAGATTTATAATTGTCTATTAGAATTCGAGATTGGACGAAAAAGGACTTTTTTTTCTTCGTGTATTTTAAGTGACTTTGAATACAGCGAAAGTTTAGAGATAGAAAGAGGGATTCTTCTCAATTTTATTCCAACTCGGGATTGACGCTATTAATAGTTTTGCATCATAATCATACATAGCTTTTGTCAAATTGAGTACTGGGCACTACTAAAGGGGTTTAGCTCGCCGTGTGACTGTAAAACAAACTGACCTGGAAAATTTCTAATAATAATAATAATAATTATTATTATTATTTATTTATATCGGACATGAAAATTCATAACGAGTTAGTAACAATTATACCTTACGCCTAAGTTAGTAAAAGTGAACCACAATAAATAGAAATTAAAATCTTAATAATGAAGGTTAGTATTTATGCTTGTCAAGTAATGTGTGCATTTTTGTGCTATTTACATTGTTCCGATAAAAACTTTTGTCTTTTGTCGATATCAAAACTGATACTCCATGAAATATCGTCTCATTACTATTGGTATCATAAACGATACTCTATGCAAAAAGTTTTATTTTTCTACTGAAATGTTTAATTTTACACAAGTTTTAAAGTATTCTCGGGTTTTTCTAATGCTTTCCATGTGCTTTGGCGATGTCAATGAGCTTTTTATGTTTCTACAAGATGGGTCGTCGTAATTTTATAAAAGATAGGGACATAAAAGCCGGTTTGACGGATATGCACACAATGAAGTAATGCGAACGAATAGGACAAGTAGGTTGCCTGATTTTAAGTGACAGCTGGTATTATTCCCTGCGATTGTTTGTCTACATTTTTTTCTACAAAACAAAGTTTAGAAGTAAGTAAATTCGCTTTTAATTGCACAATATCGTTCGTTACAGGCGCCAGAGTAAACTGCTGATCGGGTATAATTTCGTTTGGGAATTCGGAATTACTTCGCGACGAGTCATCGGGCGTAATCAAAGTTTCCTTATTTAGAGTCGGCTGTGGAATTTTGCTGATAGTGCATTTAATGATTTTAGAAATCGTGGAAATGTTCAATCTTTCATTTATCATTAAATTAACATCCTAACTAATATTATAAATGCCAAAGTAACTCTGTCTCTCTGTCTGTCTGTTTGTTACCTCTTCACGGGAAAACCGCTGCACCAATCTAGATTAAATTCAGTAAGAAGATAGTTTGAATATTGAGGCATAGGCTACTTTTCATTCGGAAAAATTGTATAGTTGCCGCAGGATAGCGATAACCGAAATCTACGCGTACGAAGTCGCAGGCAACAGCTAGCTATAAAATGGGAAAGTGTGTATGTTTGGACATTTTTTACTGTTAACATTATCACACAAAAACGACTTGAAGGAATTGGAGCAAACTTGGAATGAAGATAGCTTATAGTTTCCGCTAGTATGGTCAAAGAGTTAGATATGGAACAGGGGGCAACCTTTGCCCATCAGTAGGATACTCTAAAAAATTCCATTCACACAAAAGGGCATAACTGTTGGGACTTTACTACAAAGATAGAACTTTTGTGTTCGCCATCTTTGGGGCAGATATTTTAAACAAATCTTGATGACGATTCATGATCCATGATCCGATACGCCCTCACTTACTTACCAGCTGGGGGCAGTGACCCTAAGTGGATCTTGGCCTCCGACACCAGACTGCGCCACGCCTTGCGGTCCTAGGCAAGCCCATGCCAGCCATCGACCCCGAGGTCTTTTTTTTTTATAGCAGCTCGGCAAAGTGACTACATGTCGCCTGATGGTAAGCACACAATGCAGTCCAGAAAACAATGCTGACGGAAGTGGGACATAATAACCCCCCGTCCGTCAGCACCGTCATGCCGGCTTGGTAAAGTGCCTCTTCACACTTCTCTTGAAGGAACCGATGTTGTACGAGGGAGGGAACACCCAAGCTGGGAGGTCATTTCACATTTTGGCAGTTCTACTTAAAAATGTACTACCAAACTGTTTGGTTCGGGATCCGAATTGCTGGAGGTCCGAAAGATCCTCCGATATGCCCTTAGCAAAGAATATGTGTTATATACTAAGCTTATTTTATTGTTAGAAATAGAACATATAGCAGACATATAATAGACATATCGATAGAACTACGGAACCTGCCTTAAATATGACAAAGTAATAATGAATATAAATAAGATCTGTCAGTAGCAAGGCCCTTGATAATTTTACGGTCAAATAATTTACATTTCTGTTGGTTTGAATACATTAATCTTCGTCGTTTGACACTTTTCAAGTTTCCTTTTGTTAGAAGCGATTGACTTTCAGTTGATGATACTTTACACTAAACACGCACTATTTCTACTACATCCACTGGGATTTTATTTACATAATAAAAGCAATTTACAATGACATTAAATCTAAGCTTAAACTAAATAAACTACAACTTAAAACTAAATTAAATCTAAATAAGGCCCCTGTGGCATAGTGCCCAAAAGGCTGGCAGCGTTGCCTCGCTGAATAGCGATGCTGATTCTTTGAGAGAGAAAACTGCCAGCCCTTTGGTCACTTAGTAGAAATTAGGTAGTCGAGGCCATGACATTTGTGTGCGAATTTGCATTCGTAATTTATTATGATCTCAAAAGATGGGTTATCTTTTTGTATTTTTAAATTTTTTATTTTTATTTTTACAGTTTTCCCGTGAATATGTCGCGTGCCATACCCTTACACTAAGATATATTATTATTGTATATGGCCCGCGACACGGAATGTCGAAGATACGGGCTCGATTCCCGGGGTTGACATTTATCTGGTTTTTTTCTATGTATTTCGTGTTTCAGTGAGTATATTTTAAAAGTATAATTTGTAATTTATCAGGAGCTTTTCGGTAAGGGATAACCATCGTGAGGAAGAAATTCAATGGTGTGTGTGAAATTGCCAATCCGCACTGGGTCTGCGTAGGAATTAATCACAGATCTATATCGGGGTATTAGAAGGAAAGAATTCATTGATTTGTATGAGAACCGAGCGTGTAACATTTCGCATAGATATTTTGACATCACCAGTGTAATTTGGTGAGGAAATAGCTTGACCTGTCCTCTCCCGCTGAACCTGTTCGGTTCAAAAAAAAAATTATTTTTTTCATGCATTAAAAAATTCAGAAATTACTTTGAGCTATGCATGGATTTCTATTTTATTCCGACCTCAAAAAAAAAAACATAACACAGAACTAAATACATAATATTAAAAATTTCCTCTGGTAAACGACCAGACCACGTTGGGTTAACAGCTCCTAAATTTGCGGTGATGTTTGGGCAGTGAATTGTTGAAGAACAGAGTCTTTTGTTTTTTAAATCTGTGTTGGAACTCTTTCCATCTACCCCGACTTATAGTTGTGTGGAACTAAAGCGTCTCATTCTGCAAGGTGTGTGCCCAGCAGTGTGACGTAGGCGTAGGTAGGTCGGAAGATGAAGCTCGTTTTCCGTGCTCTAGACTGAATGTCCGGGTAATTTTTGACCCCCAAAATATATTAGATTGTCGTCTGCGGATTCGTGGAAATAAATACACCGATAGTCTGACAGTGGACAGTCTGTACGCAGTACTAGTGGATATTATTTGAATATAACAGTTTTACAGGGTGTGAGCCGTGATAGCCTAGTGGTTTGACCTATCGCCTCTGAGTAGAGGGTCGAGGGTTCAAAACCCCGGCTCGCACCTCTGAGTTTTTCGGAATTTATGTGCGAAATTACATTTGTAATTTATCATGAGCTTTTCGGTGAAGGAAAACATCGTTAGGAAACCTGCACACTCTTGCGAAGCAATTCAAAGGTATGTGTGAAGTTTCCAATTAGTACTGGGCTAAATAGGCTGATGATGATGATGATGATAACAGTTTTAAATGGTAACTAACCAATTACCGTTACTCTTAGAGGCGATAAAGGTTCCTTCATAATTAAAAACACGGCGTTATAATTATTATTACTTACGTGAAGCAACTTTTGAATTCCTTTTTTAGAATAGTATGCGCAGAGAGAAGTGTGGAATTTGCCGTATATACGGAGAAGAAGTGTAAAAGGCTAAAATTTATATTCAAATAGAATCGAAATAATTTAAAAGGTTTTGTTATGGTCGACTGTCGACTACTAGGCGAACATTAGTAGAAATCATACAGCCATGGCTGACAGTTTTCAAAGCTAAACCAGTCTTCATAATTCATAACCCTGACTATGAAGCTTGAGGTCCCGGGTTCGATCCCCGGCCGGGGCAGATGTTTGTATGATGAATATGAATGTTTGTTCTTGGGTCTTGGATGTTTAATATGTATTTAAGTACGTATTTATCTATATAAGTATGTTTATCCGTTGTCTAGTACCCATAGCACAGGCTTTGCCTAGTTTGGGACTAGGTCAGTTGGTGTCAATTGTCTCATAATATTTATTTTATTTATTTATGTACAAAACAACTTGTAGAGACAAGACTACCTACGGAGAAGCGGAAATTTTTAAAAACTCCTTTCTATCCGGCCAGAAAGTTTTAAGCCCATCGATTAAGTAACGGTATCGTTTTTCATCATGTCTATCAGACATTTGATATCTGGGAGAAATGTATCACACATGTGACTCCATAAACTAGGTACCTACGTGCCTACTGTCATTATTAACTTGTTTCCTGTCAAGGTGTTCCGAATTATAAGTCACGCAACTGCTTAACAGGTCATGCAGAATATTTAGGTATGATTCCTTTGACATTTAACTAGCATTTTCTTGGCGATTACTTACAAAATGATTGGTTATTTGATACAATATACGACAGCTCTCTAGCACATGGATCAAATACGGGAAAACCACGGTGCCGTGCCGATCACGTCAATCAAGGAGCTAGCTCATAGGAGAGATGGTTGGAATATACTCCACCGACAAGACTACTACATTTAATGCGAATAAAATAAATTTCTATTTCTTTTTCTATTTCAAGAGTGTAAGAGTTCAAGCACACACAAATTTAGAAGCAAAACTTCTACATCGGCCACTTATTGCCTTTATAGCAGATTAGAAAGTCATATTTTAAATCAGCAACAGGTTTCGGCAAATACGTAACAAAGATGTCAACTGTCACAAGCTTCGTCAAATTATTAGACATAATGAAAACGGGATATTGACCGCGATTACCTTATAGGTGCATGCAACTGCAACGAAATATCGGGAGCTCATCAAACCTATACGGTAATCGCGGTCAATATCCCGTTTTCAATAAGCCTAATGCAATTAACCGCGAATCATTTAAAACTGTTTTCGTCAAATTATGTTTATAAATACAATAACTAGAAAATAAATCTTAAAAATCCGCCGCAAAAGTTCTCATACCGCTGGCGACGTTTCCCCGTTGAATAGCCAACGAAATCTTTTGCACCAGATACGATTCAGAACTAAGACCGCACCCCTTGTCCCTAAGCCTACGACCTACCTCTTCCACAAAATCCGCGCCTATATACCCCAGGGAGTATATACGGAGTCTCCACTACCACAGGCCCAAATTCATACTTCGGCTTACAATAACTAGTTATTTTATTACAACTTGTTATAGTCCTAGGAGTAGGCTGCCAGATATTTACTTCTACTAGATCTTTATTCTCATGGGAATTTATTAAGTAAACAATCTTTACTGGAATATTTGGTGGGAGAGACCTCGAAAAATTACTCTTTATATTTCTATAGGACCAAATTAAAACAAAAGTTTTTTTTTTCTCCATCGAGCACAAACTTAATTGACTCTGAGTGGGGAGTTTAACCTCTCTATAGAAGCCTTCTTTGATTGCCTTTTCTTTTCGTTATTTTGTGCTCGCCTGTACTCCACCCACATTACAATTCCTTTATAATTCATGCTAGATGTTTATCATTTTTTTTTTAAGTTGATTAGCTTTTATTTTCAATCCTTTCACTTAACTGTGGAGGATTAATTTCGCTTCTAGTAAATTACAATTAAATCTCATTGCTTCAAACGAGCTCAAGTTTTTGTATATACCTACCTACGGAATAGCCTACTGCTTAGAGACCCTGACTACGAAGCTTGAGGTCCGGGTTCGATTCCCGGTTGGGGCAGGTGTTTGTCTGATGAATACGAATGTTTGTTCTGGGGTCTTGGGTTTCATAATGTATATACGTATGTATTGATCTATATAAGTATGTTTATCCGTTGCCTAGGACCCAAAGTACAGGCTTTGCCTAGCTTGGGACTACGTAATTTTGGTGTCAATTGTCCCATGATATTTAAATGAAAATGAAGTGTTTATTCCAAAGAAAAATTACAGAAAAGTTGCAACCAAGGGTTCTGTGCTACGATGCCCTGTGTTAAATGACCATTTTTATTTTATGAATACACTGTTAATCGCTACAAGTCATTTATTTATTAACATTTTTTGCTTTTTCGAAAACGACTAAAAAATAACAAAAATATATGTAAATAGACTACATAAGTTTAATCGGGAAAGAAATAACTATCCCGTAAAAAAATTACACTCTTACTTTGTGGTTAATCTGAAACACATTTTAACAAAAGTCCTATTTAATAAAGTGCATCAAAGGAGTTTTAAGAGCACAAAATGTGAGGCAAATTACGAGCATTTGATTGTACAGTTTCAGTTTTCTGACGCAATTTCCGGTGTTCCGATTCGAGTCACGTTCTTCAAGACCAACAACACCTGGGATTTCTAGTATTAAAATAATTGGGTTCATGGCTCATCATCATGTCAGCCGAAAGACGTCCACTGCTGGACATAGGCCTCCCCCGCGGCTCTCCACTCAGACCGGTCTTGTGCTTTCCGCATCCATTGACTCATGACTGATAGGTATCAAAAAGGTATCATTTTACACAAGCATTCGAAAATATGCAAAAACTTGATTTTTAATTTAACAAAAAGTGCCTAACTACAAGACTCGTTTGATCACCGAAAATTTCCCCTCGACGTCATACAAACTTCATAGTGAGGGATCATTTTTTGACATAAAAAAGTAGCTATGATTTAATCAACTAACTAGTCATATCCATGTTTTCAGTTCATCACCATCATTAGCTTGGGCTATAGTTTCCACGTGGGCCCAGTGTGGATCGGGAACTTCACGCACACGATGCAAACGTAATTTCGCAGTTTAATACCTACCAAAAAACTCAGAGGTGTCAACTGGGTCTCGAACCCACGACCCTCTTCTTGGGAGACCATAGGTCACGGCTTGGCTCGGGTGCTTTTATATCTGTTACCCCTTGAGCTTGATGCAGGTCGCATATAGTATCTACTCGTACAGACAAATGCAGCTCCATAATGCAGAGCCGGCCTTAAACATCTAAGCTCCCCGGACGAGTCATGCACTTGGCGTCGTAGGTTATCTTACAGTATGGTGACGTTATACCGGGACGCGCGGCGCCCTGTAGACACCGGCACCCCAGGCGGTCGCCCAGGTCGCCCCCCCCCCTCCCCCCTCCCCTAAGGCCAGCCCTACCCATACGTATTCACACAAAGTTACAATAATATGTACACGTGGACCTTATTGCCGCGGTAATAAGGCATGTGTACGTATTTGTGAGACTTTGTGGTGTATACATTACATATTGGTGCCCTTGACTGCACATGACTAAGATAACCATTTTATTCATAAACGCTCATTAAGCTTATGTTAACTCAGCCGTCGTTGGTCTTTCTGACAATAAGATATTTACTTGTCTAGTGACAAACATACGTTTAACTATAACAGGGTAGGCACGTAACTTTTTTTATGAAAAATGGGTAAATATGGGGCAAGTTATTTATTATACCTACGCAAACCACCGCAGTGTGTGGCCCGTGCGTTGATACTCTGTAGGGAGCTCTCAGAAAACCAGAACCCGCGAGCACGGTTACAACTGAAGCAACTTAAATTGAATGAAACAAAAATAGTATTTTTTGATATAAGTGAGTAAAGTTTGTCATTATGCACGAGTCCTGGGGTGTCTAGGCCCGAGCCGTGAGGCGAGGGTCGAGGCTCAGGACGAGTGAAAATGGCACTTCCGCATGTGTACCAAACGACGTTCTTATATGCAGAAATGCCGTTAAGTTTTATAAAAAAAACCAGCCAAGTGCGAGTCGGACTCGCGCACGATGGTTCCGTAGAAAGATTTTAACGCTTTTCCCCAGTGTTTTAAGAAGTACAGTGTTAACAGAACCCTGCTTCTAAGCAAAATGTACCCAGTATGTGGTCAACTTATATTGGCATGCGAAGACAAAAAAAATAAGTTTTTGAAATTTTTCTGAGTGGTTGTGCTACAGGAGCTACCTTCATACCAAATTTCAAGTTTTTAGGACAACTAGTAGTACCCTTTAGATTTTCACAGTACGGTGATTTGTATGGAAACAGCCATTTTAATGACTGTATCTTTTTATTTCGTTGACATAGAAGTTTGATTTTTTCACAGCTTCAAGTGACTGCAGGCTTGAGTATTTGATATGAATTTCAGCATGCTACCTCCACGCGTTCCAGAGAAAAAGGGTCTTGGCAGACAGACAGACAGACGGACAACAAAGTGATCCTATAAGGGTTCCGTTTTTCCTTTTGAAGTGTGGAACTCTAAAAGCGAACGGTCAGATTTACACGGAATATTACATTCTTGTGTTAAGGGTTTGCGGTTGGTGGTTCTAGAACAGTTCCAATTAATTAAGTGCAACAGCATGGGGTCTATTATTAATGAACAAGTTAATTTCGTTTCTTCCCCTTTGTTACAAGTTGGGTCTTATTTAAATAACGACAGTTAGAATTAATGGAAACATAACCCTTTGTCGCCGTGGTTGAATAAGAATAATTATTGTTTCAACGTAAAAAAAAAAGGAAAAACGGGTACTTTGGTATAGGCCGCGCGATGGATTAAGTTAAGATCGCTCGGCGAAACTGGTGGGAGCAATTTGGCGCATCTGTACAATTGCGCACAAAATTGTTATTCTGAGTGTATTTCTTTGAAATACGTTTTTCTTATTTCACATTTTTTCGTACCTTTAGTCACCTAACATATAACACTCGTTTTTGCTTGTGATTTATTTTGCTAGTATTTTTATTCAGAATCTTGGTAGTATTTTTGACGTGCTTTTAATTACCCATGATTTAATTAGTTTCCTTTTTAACATAACAATTCACGTCGTAAATATTTTTTCTGGCTTGCCATGTTCAAACTTTATATTTGGGCATCTTTTTCACTAACTACGACATCATAACGTACTTACTTTACTACTAATACAGTAAAACAATCCGTGCGCAAGAGACACGTGACGCGTGAACGAAGCGAGGGAGGGGAAGAACGACTTGATCTACCAATAACGTGTCGGCGCCAGTGCGCACCCTCCCCTCACCCCACTGCGCAACCAAATAGACTTAAGAATTGACTTCTGCGCATCCCCCTTCCACTTTTGACAAGCGATCTTAATTCGCCGCGCGACCTATATTTATGATTAACTAAATTGAGCTCATGGGTTACTTATCAGTAAAGGAACTGTGCCCTAAGCACGACTTGTCGAATCCTGCGTTACGTTACGGTTATCGTATCGAGATCGAGAAATCTCATACTAAATTTTAGTTTCAAATACGCTCACGGGCGGGCGCTGTTCCAAACGTCATACAAACTCGTTATAGTTTACTATTCGGTTTTACGTGACGCAGGATTCGACAAGTCGTGCTTAGGGCACTGGTAGCACCAAGGTAGCGCAGTGAATGGTTGTTTTGGTGCTTTGAAATTGGGCTCGCAGAGAGCTCCGAAACGCGTCAGCGTATAGTAGTAGTGGTGGTGATAGTTTGGGTCTGTGTGACAGTGTGTTGATCCGTGTAGCAATCTTATACGCGTTGAGGTATACTTACGTGTAGTCGTGGGTAAGGAAAGCAATTGTTTTTAGTACTAAGGTAGATTGGTCATGCTAGTACTAGCGAGACTATATATAGCGAGAATATTACGATTCACTTCGTCCACATTCCCATTTTGTCATCTTCCTAGCTTGTCAACGATTCCATTTCGTTCAATGCCCCATCTTATCCACTTTCCCAACTCGTCTACTTTCCCAACTCGTCCACATTTCCAACTCGTCCGCTTTCTCAGCTCATGCATTATTATTTTTTCAACAGACTCAAAAAAGGAAGAGGTTCTCAATTCAGTTCTACGTTTTTTACTGTTTTTCAGCTCAGAGCGTGGACCCACTAATGGCAATTGGGAATGGGGGTGGCTTGGGAATGTAGATAACATGTGAATGCGGACGAGTTGGGAATGTAGACGAAGGAAGAAATGTGGACAATTTTGGGAATGTTGACAAGGAAGTGGAAGATTTGGAAGTTGTTTACGAACTAGGAAGTTGATAAAATGGGAATGTGGTCGAAGTGAACCTAAACGCCTTGGTCATAGGCTATTACATTACATCACGCATTTGTTTCAATACCATTACGTATTATTCTATAACACTTTTAGTGTGAGTATGAATGAATTCGCAAATGGAGCGAAACGGACTTGCTTAATTTTACCTGACCAATGTTTTATTGGTTCGTATCCGAGGTTTTAACTTTAGTTTTGTGGGATTGTCTCACTCACGATAGCTCTACTTGGACACTAAGTAGATTTTTCGGGTTCCGCGCCCCAAAAGGAAAAACGGAACCCTTATAGGATCACATTGTTGTCCGTCTGTCTGTCTGTCAAGACCCTTTTTCTCAGGAACACGAGAAGGTAGCATGTTGAAATTTATTAATACTTATCAAATATTTAGGCCTGCAGTCCCTTGAAGATGTGAAAAATCAAACCTATTTGAATCAGCTTATGTTTTAGTGGTCTTAGATTGACTGTTTACAAACTTTTCTGTCCATAATCTATATTTCGTTCTTGCGTTCGATTTTCCTTAATGTGTTTTTTTTCCGTCTTTTTTGTGAGTCATGTACCTACACGCGGAGGTGGTCATTGAACACGAGTTCAATGAGAGAATAATTGTGCCCGCGATGTGTGAAATGATGAATGACACCTAAACTAAACTAATCATCGGTGAAACCTACTCACAGTAAAATACCACAAATTCGAACTAAAATCGCCTCCTACTTGCAGAGCCATCTGATGGAGTTTTTAAAAACCACGCATCCAGGCGCTTACTGGCAGAGGCTTGAAGGAGGCTCTACTACAGATTCAAGCAATTTCTCATAGATGGCGTTGAAAATGAATTCTGTTTCAAGATCAAACAACGAGTGGAACCACTGCACAGCACAATTGCTGTCAATAATATTACTATTTGTCAAAAGCCTAATGTCATACCGGTCTACTAACATGCAGCTAATTTGAGTTTCTGTCATAGACAAGCATGTTAACATAGTAGAAAGAAGTCGCTCAATGATCCCGTTTACGAGTGGGTGGGGGCATTCGTATTTGATATCAAAGGCATGAGAGTTTTAGTCTTATATGTAAGAGGGGGCAAACGAGCAGGCGGGTAACCTGATGTAAAGCAATCACCGCCGCCCATGGACAACTGCAACACGAGGGGAATCACAGATGTGTTGCCAGCCCTTTAAGGAATAGGTGAGATTCAAAAATACAAACTTTTTAGAAATCAATGAGATTAGTCACCCTGTGAGATTCAAAAATCAACCCCCTGTACGACAAAATAATTATTGGTACTGTATCGCAGTATCGTGATAATATTGATACACCAGTATCTCAATAAAATTGATAGTGTAACCAGCCCCATTCTTGCAGTTGACAATTTTTATTTAACCTAGGACGCAATCAATTATTAAATGCCATGTGTATTGCGTGACAGTAAAATCAAATAATGAAAAAGTTAAATTCAAACGACTACAAATTCGTATGTACTGTGCCCTAAGCACGACTTGTCGAATCCTGCGTTACGTTACCGTTATCGTATCGAGATCGAGAAATCTCATACTAAATTTTAGTTCCAAATACGCTCACGGGCGGGCGCTGTTCCAAACGTCATACAAACTCGTTATAGTTTACTATTCGATTTTACGTGATTCAGGATTCGACAAGTCGTGCTTAGGGCACTGTTCCATCGTTAGCATGCAGTTTATTAAAATTATATAAAACCGAATACGAATTGGGGTTGTCTAAAAAAAAACCCATGCTTTTTATATTTTTATTGTACAGAAAAGCCAATTATAAGAAACCAGTTTCGCTACTTTCTCATTTAAATCACTCCTTATTTTTAAATTAATAATTGAAATTATTTTGAACGATGACCTCATAGTACAGTTGAGACTCAGTTCAGTCATTGTTACTGTCACTGAACTGTCAAAAATGTCAACTGTCAAGTTACCGGTCCATGAATTCTTGTACTCACGTCAATAAAGTACAATTCGGACCGCTACGTCATAGTTGTGAATGGCATGAAGGGCAAATGAAGGCCATTGCTTATTATATATTTATGTCATATAAAAATAAAAAAAGTACCGGAAGCAATAATTCAAAACGCATTAATATCGCAAGCATATATTAATAGCAGCTTAAATACTCGGCCTTGGAACCGACGTACGACTTCGTGCCGTTTGCGGTCGAGACGGCTGGCCCCTGGGGCATGGAGGCTGTCGCAAACACTGGCGACCTGTTACCTTTAAGATTTGAATTGTATTTTTTAATATATTGTTCTTTTAATGACAATGTCAGGAATAATAAAACCGTAAGACAAGAAGCATTGTTTTCCTCACAGAGGCCAAGTCTTTGGTGTGGGAGTTGGGCCGTAGGCTGCGGGATAGGGGCTGCGACCCCCGCTCCGGGTCGTACCTGGTTCAGCAGATCGCGCTAGCCATACAGCGGGGCAATGCTGCTGGCGTGACGGGCACGTTTGAGCCGGGTGCGGTGCGGGGTGGTGGTTCTAAGTTTTTTAGTGTTTTACGTTCTTTTGTGTGTCGCTTTGGGGTTTTATTTATAATTGTCTATGTGACTAGCATAGTTATAAGTGTGTTTTTACTAACCATTATTGTAATTTAGTTTAATTAGTTATAGCTTGGATTTAATGTAATTGTAAATTGCTTTTGTTGAATAAAGATTTGTTTTTTTTTCATATCGCAATGGTTTTCGATTTACAATACACTGCAAAAAATAGACAACCCCAATTGAGCGTTCTGTGTTTTTATCGTTGGTCACTCACTGGGGCATCCTCTGATGTAAGTACACTCGTAATATTATTCGAAATTTAAGTTCTTTCTTTGAGCTACTGAACTCGAAAAATAAATAAGCAAGCGATTTACAATTACGTGTAGGTACGTATGCCCTGTCTTTCATTCGCCATAGTAATAGTTAAAATAATTTATGACACCGCATTACTGAAACAAAACAGGCTAAGGTATTATTATGTATTCAGCATTTGACAATGGTATTACACATTGCTGACAAAGTTACTTAATTAAACAATGTAAATACCTACAAGAAAAATGTGTTGAACAGAACGTTAGAAAGTTTTCAAATCGTGTTCAGTTTGGTTGACTTCTGTTAGCATAATTTTAAAAGTACCTATTATGAAGTCGTCTGAGACAAGTGAGAATGAAAGAATTCAAATTGAAGGTGTTAACGAAAACAAAAAACTTTTGCAACCGTTTTTCAGGCAAGTAAGTAAAAACGAAGTTGTTCTGTTGTTTTATTAAATTTAACAAAGCATTTTAGGTATCTATTTTTAACCGACTTCAAAAAAGGAGGAGGTTCTACGTTCCACTATGTTTTTTAGTGTTCCGTACCTCAAAAGAAAAAAAACGGAAACCTTATAGGGTCACTTTGTTGTCCGTCTGTCTGTATGTCTGTCTGTCTGTCTGTCAAAACCATTTTTCTCTGGAACACGTATAGGTAACATGCTGAAATTAATATCGAATACTCAAGCCTGCGTGCGGTCCCTTGAAGCTGTGAAAAAATCAACCTTCTAAGTCATCGCAATCAAAAGATACAGTCATTAAAAAGGCAATTTCCATGCAAATTGCCGAAATCCAAAAAACTAAAGGGTACTTCCAGTTGTCCTAGAAACTTGAATTTTGGTATGAAGGTAGCTCTTTATAGCACAACCGCTCAGAAAATTCTCAAAATCTTAAATTTCTAGGCCTTTCTGTAGATTTCGAGACCAATATAAGTTGACCCCACACTGTGTACATTTTTCTTAGGAGCAGGGCTCTCATAACACTGGACTTCTTAAAGCACTGGGGAAACGTGTTAAAATCGTTCTACGGAACCCTCGTGCGCGAGTCCGACTCGCACTTGGCCGGTTTTATACTTATGGTCACCGATTTAACAGCAGAAGAAGTTAACAGTCCAACTTTGATGTATCTTTCAGGCTTTTGTGGTTTTGTGTCCAATGGCTTTATTCTTCTGCGCTGGCATGAACCAAGGAGCTGCAACAGTCATGGTGCCACAGATAAAAGCGAACCACAGCGATATACAACTTAAAGGAGATATGGATAGCTGGCTGTGTAAGTATAAGTACTGTATAAAAAGGTTTCAAGTACTTAAATAAAAATTATCTATTGGCAGCCAACATTTGGCTAATATTATGACATACGCAGTAGAACTAAGGCTACCAATATAGCCCGAAGAATTGCGAAACTTAAGTGTGAGTGGGCAGCAGGGCACATTGCTCGCAGCACTGATGGCCGATAGAGTCAGAGGGTTCTCGAATGGCGTCAACGGACCGGGAGACGAGTTATCGATAGACCTCCAACAAGATGGAGCGACGACCTGGTAAAGATCGCGGGACACCGGTGGATGCGGAAAGCACAAGACCGGTCTGAGTGGAGAGCCTTGGGGGAGGCCTATGTCTAACATTGGACGTCTTTCAGCTGACATGATGATGATGATGATGATTCGGCTAAAAGGATAGCTTTGAGAAAATAAACCGTTTTTTTCCTGACAAAAGCTACCTAAGTTTAAAATTGTTTAAAATACACTTTGGCTTCTATTACAATACTTATTTCGATTTGTTCACAGATTCCGCACACGGCTTTTCAGCAGTCCTGGCCGTATTGACCGTACCTTATTTAGCCCAGGTCAAAGGATACAAGTTTGCGTTTGTGATCATCTGCGTCCCAATTATTATATCAATCTTCTTCCAGTATTTCGCCACAAGTGCCTTTCAGTTACTAGTAGCAACCATCCTCCAAGGATTGACCATGGGGGAAATATCACTCTGAGTGCCATATTTCTGGCTGAGGTAGCAGACCCTATATATAGAGGAATATTCTTGGTCCTCAAAAGTGCTTCCTTCTTTTGGGGTATTTGGGTCTCAAATGCTATAGGCACCTTTTCCAGTTGGAGGAACATACCGTTAGTGGCCATATGGCCTGCTATAGGCACGTTTTCCAGTTGGAGGAACATACCGTTAGTGGCCATATGGCCTGCTATAGGCACGTTTTCCAGTTGGAGGAACATACCGTTAGTGGCCATATGGCCTGCTGTTTCTGCTTTAGTATCATGCTTTACTTGACCTGAGTCACCATATTGGCTAGCAAGTAAAGGAAGAATTAAGGAGTGTAAAGAATCATTCCGTTGGCTTAGAAGACAAGGTCACGATTCTGAAAAGGAGTTAGCATTTATAATAACGAATAAACCTCCACCAAAAAAGAGTCAAAACGTGCTCGCTTTTGTGAAGTCAGCGGTAGTTCTGCGTCAATTTTATATGCCAATGTTTCTAAACTCAATCATCTTCTTTCTGTAGCCTGCTACAGGTAAGTTAGTTAATCAGACGTACATCTTGGTCATTATAAAAGAAATCACCAAAAATGATGCTACAGCATACACTGGCATGCTTATCATCGATGGAGTCACTGTTTTTGGTATGTATGTTGGTAGTTATGTCGCCAAAAAAGTTCCTAGACTCCTTATGTTTTTCTCTACTTCTTGCAGTACCATAGTTTTCTTATACAGTTTATCATTTTACCTGTATTTAACACAGTTCAATGTTATCAATCAAAATAATACAACGACGTTGATTCTTCTCATTTTATATTCTTTTTCAGTAAGTTGGAGTCCCATGGTGTTGTGTACAACTTTTTTTTCCGAAATAACTCCTATGCGATTTAAACCTTTTATTTCATCAGTAACAACATGTTTCATGAAAATAATCGATTTATTGATTATTTTTGTTTTTATTTTTATGAAACATTCATAGAATGAAATTCAACATACAATGACAATGCAAAGAAAAATTCGTTAAGCAGCTGGACTTGAACCAGCAACCTCGGTAATCCGTACCACGCTCCACCAATTAAGCTATACTTAACGTTGGTGTACCTAACGAATTTTTCAATGCCTTGTGTCATATTTTTATTTGGAAGATCTCTCCTCAGCGCCATCTATCAGCGTCATAGATGGCGCTGAGGAGAGATCTTCCAAATAAAAATATGACACAAGGCATTGAAAAATTCGTTAGGTACACCAACGTTAAGTATAGCTTAATTGGTGGAGCGTGGTACGGATTACCGAGGTTGCTGGTTCAAGTCCAGCTGCTTAACGAATTTTTCTTTGCATTGTCATTGTATGTTTAACATGTTTCATGTTTATTATCCAGTCGATTTTCTTAAAACTTGGTCCGTGGCTTTTTAAAAGTGTAGGCTTTAGCGGTACTTTTGCAGTTTCTGGAACTTTGATACTTATCCCTTTGTTAGTATTAATAAAATATTTACCTTAAACAAGCAATCGCACTTTGGGCGAAATAGAATTGTATTACACGAGAAATCAATATTGTGATGAATCTCAGCAAAGTCAGCAGGAAGGTGAAGAAATGTTAAATTTTAATGAAAATGATGAGACCTAGAACGAATTTTTATTTTGTTACTCTATTGAAGAATATAATGTTTTAGGGTTCCATACGAATAAATACGGAATAATTCGGCTCCTGACAATAAAAGAGCCATAACTCGTAATTAAAAAAAAAATTACGCCAGAAAATGTAAAGGTGTAATGAACTGTTTGAATTATTGCAATTATTACATTAACATGAAACTACAGCGAGATATTATCGTGACATATAAATGCGTACTTAGGGCTTGTTTCACCATTTGCTGAAAAATATTCTGATAGATAGATAAAGTATCTGTCAGATAAATCCTCCTGATATTTTTTTCTGTTTCATAAGTGAAACCTAACAGCTTAGAGGAATTAGGCACGTGTGAAACCCGTACTTGATGACTCTGAAAAGCGTTATTTTACGAGAGGAAGGTTGCATCGCTTCAGAAACACGAACAGCACGCTAGATTTATTCAAAAATGGTTTTTACGCGGAGGTGACATCTATTATTAAATGTCACAGATGAATTGCTGTTTGGCAAATATTTGGTGGATAAAATAAAATCAGTGCATTCAATAAAACTTACCAGCCAAAAAATCAAAAAACCCGAAACCAAGCATTTAAACTACAAAACCCCACCGCCTCCCAGGAATCCTCCAAGGCCTCGCGGTGGGCAGTGGCCGACCAGTCAACCGGCGCGACTGACGACTCGTCGGGATACACACCACCAGATTCACCAGAGCCACCAGAGCCACTAGAACAAGCAGTACAAGCGCTACCCGCCTCCACGGAAGACCAACCAACGTCGTTAATAACTACTCAGGTACTGCCACATGCTGGCCGGCTTAAATATTTTATCTCTAATTGGACTGTTATCACACAGGACCCCACCCTTTTAAGTTATTTACAAGGATATGAAATCCCCTTTCATACTATACCTATACACAAAAAACAAATTCCTAGGCAGTGGTCACCTAGGGAAAAAAGAGATATTCAGGGTAAAATATGTAAACTCTTAGCTCTGGGTGCTATTACTGAGTGCTCTTGCCAGAATAACTTATATTTATCTCCTATTTTTCTCACACCTAAACCAGATAGAAAATTTAGTTTCATTCTCAACCTGAAAGGATTGAACAAGTTCATCTCAAATGAACATTTTAAATTGGAAGACATGAGAACTGTTTGTAAACTTATGTCAAGAAACTGTTATATGGCTGCTATTGATTTTAAAGACGCCTATTTTGTTTTGCCGATTAGTGAAAACAGTCAAAGATATTTAGGCTTTTATTTTGATAAAAAAGTGTATAAGTTTCAAGCACTTCCATTTGGGTTATGTACCGCACCTTTGATTTTTACCAAACTGTTGAAGCCTGTTATCACATACTTCAGAAAAAAGGGAATTTTCTTATCAATTTACCTTGATGACGTCATAATCTTTGCAAAAAGTTACACTGAATGTATGAAAAATGTTAATTATGTTTGTAATTTATTTACACACTTGGGATTTGTCATCAACTATGATAAAAGTGTACTTGTCACCAACCAAACATGTAAATATCTAGGCTTCATATTAAATTCAGTAGAGTTAACCTTATCAGTGCCTGAATCGAAACAAATGAGTATACAAGAGAAAATTAATTGCTTTTACCATAAGAAAGAGTGCAAGATTCGAGAGTTTTCACAGCTGCTAGGGGTACTTACATCAATTTGCCCAGCAGTTCCCTACGGTTGGGTATATACGAAAATAATGGAAAGAGAAAAATATCTTGCTCTATTGAAAACTCATGAAAATTATGATGCAAAATTGACTTTGTCAAATATTATTTTTACAGACCTGAGGTGGTGGTCTGCTAATATGAACAAACCAAACCCTATTAAACAATTTGCCGTTCAATTAGAAATTCATACTGATGCCTCCACTACGGGTTTCGGTGCCGTGTGTAATTCTAATAAAGTATCTGGCTCATGGTCTGCTTTCGAAAAACTTAACCATACGAGGGCTGTTTGATAAGTACCCGTTTTCTAAATATATTAATATCATTGGCCGCAAATAAGTATACCACCTTTTTAAGCCATTTTTCAGAGGCGGGAAAATTAAAAAAAAATGGCATTATTTTTTTTTTTTTTTTCCCATTTGACAACGATTCAGTGAAGGCGTATAACGAGTTTAAGCGGGGGAGAACAACCGTCTTTGATGAGGATCGCCCAGGCCGGCCAGTTGAGGTGACTACAGACGATATGGTTAAGAAAATTGAAAATATCGTTTTAGCCGACCGCCGAATTAAACTTCGAGAAATCGTTGATGATGTAAACGTTTCAATCGAGAGGGTACAACACATATTAGAAGAAAAATTGGGTATGAAGAAAGTATCGGCGAGGTGGGTGCCGCGTTTACTCACGGAGGAGCAAAAACGGAACCGACTGACTACTTCGGAGCAGTGTTTCGCTGTGTTCAAACGTAACCCAAGGAGTTTCTGCGTCGTTTCGTGACCGTGGACAAAACGTGGATCCACCACTATACCCCGGAAATGAAAGAGCAGTCGAAGCAGTGGATTTTACCGGGTGAACCTGCTCCAAAGAAAGCAAAAACCGTCCCATCGGCTGGAAAGGTCATGGCGACCGTTTTTTGGGATTCGCAGGGTATTATACATATTAACTATTTAGAAAAGGGAAAAACAATAACAGGGCAGTACTATGCCAATTTATTGGATGGAATTGACGCCCCCATTTAAAAAAGAAAAAAGTACTGTTTCATCACGACAATGCCCCGGCTCATTCGTCCAGAGTTGTGACGGCTAAATTAGCACAGTTACGCTACGAACTATTGTCTCACCCCCCGTATTCTCCAGATTTGGCCCCATGCAATTTTTTTTTGTTTTCCAACCTAAAAAAATGGCTCGGTGGCAAGCGATTTGGATCAAATGACGAAGTCATTGCCGCCACAGCGGCCTATTTTAATTACTTTCCAAAATCATACTTTTTGGATGGTTTATAGCTTGAGTATAGGTGGAACAAATGTGTAGAATTAAAAGGTGACTACGTAGAAAAATAAATGCATATATACAAAAAAATGTTTTTTTTTTCCATAAACGGGTACTTATCAAACAGCCCTCGTAATAATTATTTAGAATTGAAGGCGGCCCTATTAGGCTTAAAATGCTTTACGAAAGAATATTATAATTCTGAAATCTTACTCCGAATCGACAACACAACAGCAATAGCTTACATTAATAGAATGAGTGGTGTACAATTCCCACACTTAAATGAAATAACTAGGCAAATATGGGACTGGTGCGAAAAAAGAAAACTGTGGATTTTTGCGTCATATATAAACACTAAAGATAATGTAGAAGCAGACAAAGAATCGCGAAAAATCAATATTGAATGGGAACTTTCTAGCAATGCCTTTGAAAAAATTATAAAAAGATTTGGTCATCCAGAGATAGATTTATTGGCTTCTCGAATAAACAATAAATGCACACGATGTTTCTTGGAAACTAGACCCTGAAGCTAATGCTATAGACGCCTTCACAATAGACTGGTCTAATTATTATTTCTATGCTTTCCCCCTTTTTCACTTATTCTAAAATGCTTAAAAATAAAAACAGATGGCGCTACTGGTATACTTGTGTTCCCTTATTGGTCATCTCAACCATGGTTTCCCATACTAGAGTCCTTGTTAATTACAGACACTTTGTTATTACAACCAAATAAAAACTTACTTACTTGGGTGCAGGGCTGCTGTCGGGCAAGCTTTCTCAAGGCGAGGGACACCAACCTCAGCAGTAAACATAATGCTCAAATCCTTATCAGACAATACAGTAAAACAGTATGATTCAAGTTTAAAACAATGGTGGTCTTTTAGTCAAACTTACGATGTTGATCCTTTTCATGCTTCTGTTCCTTATGTTTTAAAATTTTTAAGTGAGCGTTTTGACTCAGGCGCTTTGCAAAGCGGTAAGGCCGTAAAGGGTAAAACGGTTTATGAGGGGTGTATTTAGAACTTAACCACAAAATCCTAAATACGACTCTACCTGGGACCCCAGTCCGGTTTTAAAACTACTCTCCACTTACTATCCAAATACTGATATTGGACTAGACAAACTTACTAAAAAACTTGTAACTCTGCTAGCTTTGACGACTGAACAGAGGCTCCAAACCTTATCTCTGATTAAGTTAAAAATATACAGTTTTATAACGAGGGTGTGCGTATCTTCATATCAAATTTGATCAAGACATCTAAACAAGGAACAAATCAACCTATTTTAAATCTGCCCTTTTATCCAAAAAAAATTGAAATATGTCCAGTACAAACATTAAAAATGTATTTAGAGATAAGTAGCAAAGGAAGAGGTAATATTGAGAATCTTGTCATAACTTTAAAAAAGCCTTATAAGCCTGCCTCAGCCTAAACCATAAGTCGTTGGGTAAAGCTAACTCTTGAGGCAGCAGACATAAGTACTCAGGGTAAAGCTAACTCTTGAGGCAGCAGACATAAGTACTCAGGGTAAAGCTAACTCTTGAGGCAGCAGGCATAAATACTCAGCACTTTAGTAGTCATAGCACAAGGCATGCGTCCACCTCAGCTGCAAAACGATCAGGATTGAGTATGGATGTCATTAAGAGGGCTGCCGGCTGGTCAGGTAACTCTACTACATTTGCCCGATTTTACAATAGACCGGTCACTGGCCATACAGCCTTTGGCAGGGCCATCTGCAATACAATTCAGAATGATAATTTATTGTGTTAAAAATGTATAATTTTGTTAAAGTTATTTGATTGTTTAATTAAATAATATGCTATGCATGTCGTTGAATGGCATGCTTGCCCAAATCTCATTATTATTAAGATAACAATGATAATGTGTACTTAATAACTTTAAAGTTCCTAATGAGAGCTGTGATTATTGATTAATAATAGTTTTTTAGGTAATAAAGATCCTCCTTTAATTTTTAATAAAATTCTTTTTTTTTTCTCTTTATCATTCACAACCACCACTTTAAACATCTACATTGTTAATTGTCTCGAACAAGAAGAAAAGCATAATTATTTGATTAAACGAACTTACCTAAAGGTAAGTTCTATCATAATTATGCGAAGCTTCTTGTTCGAGACAAGACTCCCACCCTCCCTGATGTTATTTTACATCCCCTATTTTTATTTTAAGGGTTGTTCATGATGCTCTTAACGTAATAAAGTTGTTTACTAATGTTGCCAGGTGGGAGATACGTTTCAGGAGCCTGATTTTATTTTTAAGAGCTTTGCATTTGTGATAGTGGCGATGCTAAAAGCACGACTACACTGTTAATTGTCTCGAACAAGAAGCTTCGCATAATTATGATAAAACTTCACTTAAGGTAAGTTCGTTTAATCAAATAATTAAACTATCATGAAATTTGGCATGTCAGAACTCAAGGAAATAAATGAAAAACGTTAGGTGGCGAGCGAATCCGACTCACACTTTGCCCTTTTGAGGGTTCCGTACCTCAAAAGAAAAAACGGAACCTTTTATAGGATCACTTTGTTGTCCGTCTGTCTGTCTCTCTGTCACGACCTTTTTTCTCTGGAATGGGTGGAGGTAGCATGCTGAAATTAATATCGCATACTCAAGCCTGCGGTCTCTTGAAGCTGTGAAAAAATCAACATTCTAAGTCAACGCAATCAAAGGAAACAATCATTAAAAAAGCTGTTTCCATACAAATTGCCGTATCCCGAAAACCTAAAAGGTACTTCCAGTTGTTCTAGAAATTTGACATTTGGTAGGTATGAAAGGTAGCTCAGCACAGCCACTCAAAAAAATCTCAAAATCTTAAATTTTTATGTCTGTCTGTAGATTTCACAGAGCAATATAACTTGACCGCACACTGCGTACATTTTGCTTAGGAGCAGGGCTCTGATAACACGGGACTTTATTTCGCAAACGAATTTTTCAATCGAAAAATGATCTCAGAACGCACCCGATATTCTTCAAAGACCTATCCAACGATATCCTACACTATGGGGTAGACGAGAGAAAAAAAAAATCATCCCCTTTACGTATAGATAGGGGAGGTACCTCAAAAAATATTTTTTTATGGTTTGTTCCAGAACTTCTTCGGCCTAGTTAATAATGTATTATGCGTGCAAAATCACAGTTTTCTAATACCAATAGTCTTTGAGCTAAGCCGCGGACAGAGTAGACAGACATGACGAAACTCTAAGGGTTCCATTTTTGAAATTTTGGCTCGGAACCCTAAAAAGTTACTCTGTGGTCGAAATATCGGGTGCTTATCAAACTATAAGGTAATCACGGTCAACATCCCGTTTTCATTACGTCTAAAGTATCATTTAAAACTGTTATAGAGTTTGCTAATGTTTTTGAACCTTGCAAATACTATTTGCTAGCTGTTCATAATTCATTTGGAAACTATAGAATCCAACATAAGCACCTAAATTAAACCTTTTTCACGTGTTTAAACAACTTTTGTTATGAACAGTTACGTCTGTTTTCTCAAGTGTCTTTCAGCATGACATAAATGTAAATACCTATTATTAAAGTTGGTCTAACACGAGTCGAGCTAAGTGTAAAAGGGTTCCTTATTTATTTTTATTAAATAATTTTCCGTAAGTTCGTGCTCTGCTTTATAATATTTAGTTAAAGTAAGGTGGGGTAATACTGACACCAGGGTAAGACGAGCACTGTGTAATAGACATAATGAAAACGGGATATTGACCGCGATTACCTTATAATGTATCAATCAATCGATATCAATCCCCTTCAATATCCCGTTTTCGTTATGTCTAATGCAATTAACCGCGAATCATTTAAAACTGTCACTATGTAATAGCTCGAAAAATACAGCTTTCTCTAGTTACTAATTTAATACCGTACCACCTTAGCACTGCTATAATCTCGCCTTATTATAGAGATTGTAAAAAATAGTGTGACCACATAAAGCTGTACGTATAGTATATATGTTTTAATTTTGACGAGGACCAATGAATATAATCGTCCCACGATAACTCTGCATAAGATATTAATTGGCAACCCAGAAAAATCACGCTGTGGTAATACTTCTTTCATTTCACTCCGTCATTTCTTTAATTAAAAATAATAATGATAGTAGCAATCAAAAGTTGCTGTTTTTTTTTAATTGTGGCTCTGTCCATTGGAGGTCAATTTTGCCAGTGTTTAGTAGGTTTTTCCGTTGTACGGTAAAAGCAATCTAGAAAACGAAATATGAGAAGTATTTTAATGGTGAATGAACGATGACCTGATTAGTGCTTAATCTAATCAATAGTTCAAAACGTGTTGTTTGACTATAAATCTGTGTTGCCATAAACAAACTTTAGATTTCTATTGTTGTCAATTTGTTGCAGAGTTATCGTAGGACGACTATAGCACTCATAACAATTTGCCACCAATTGTTTCGAATGCCCAACCCTAAAACGAAACAATGCACTCTTTCTCTTCGGGCAGTCGTGTAAAAAGTATATTTTTAATTTAATTTCACGCATTTGCATTTATGATTTTGGAAGAAACATATACGTTGATTCGATTCAAAAAATGCTTGTATTGTTTTTTGATATATTGGCGGTCGAATAAAATCTTTTGTTCAAAGTTAAACAGGGTTTTATGAAATTTTCAAAGCGTTTGTAACAGTGAAGACAAAGGATGACTTTAAGTGACTTGTGGCAGAGACCGGCTGTTAAACAGGTAACACTTTTGACTAAATGTGAAATCTAATAAGTTTATTTACTTCGTGATACATGAGCCCACTTTTTTATTATGATGGCACGCACCGGGCGGCCCCATCAGCACTGCGCGCCAAGTTTCCTCACCTTGTATGTTCTGGCCGTACGGGAATTATGAATCTCTCAGGTCAGAAAGCCTTTCGACTTCGGACTTCGACACTCAATACACAATGTACTACCGTCGGGTCGGAGTAAATATAGAAATTGCATACATTGTACGTATTTTTTTAGATTTGACGACGGGATAGCCTAGTGGTTATTGACCCTGACTATGAAGCTTGAAGTCCCGGGTTCGATCCCCTTTTGGGCTTTGCCTAGTTTGGGACTAGGTCATCATCATCATCATCAACATTATGTCAGCCGAAAGACGTCCACTGCTTGACATAGGCCTCCCCCAAGGCTCTCCATTCAGATCGGTCTTGTGCTTTTCGCATCCACCGCGGTTCCGCGATCTTGACCAGGTCGTCGCTCCATCTTGTTGGAAGCCTACCGACAGCTCATCTTCCGGTTCGCGGACGCCATTCGAGAACCTTCTGACCCCATCGGCCATCAGTCCTGCGAGCAATGTGCCCCGCCCACTGCCCCTGCACTGGGACTAGGTCAATTGGTGTCGATTTTGTCCCATGATATTTATTATTTACTAGCTGTTGCCGGCGACTTCGTCTGCGTAGATTTCGGTTATCGCTATCTCTTAGAAACTGTATAATTTTCTCAAATAAAAAGTAGCCTATGTTATTCCTCAATATTCAAACTATCTTCTTACAAAATTTCATCTAGATTGGTGCAGCGGTTTTCCCGTGAAGAGGTAACAAACAGACAGACAGAGAGACAGAAAGACTGAGAGACAGAGTTACTTTTGCATTTATAATATTAGTTAGGATTTATAGATTAAATACCTACCATTTTCAGACCTTCGTGGCATTCGGCTTGATGTCACTGATGTTCTGTGCCGGAGTCAGCGTTGGCACGGCGACGGTGAGGATGCTCCAGCTTAAGAAAAGCAAAGACGACATTATCGTGGATGAAACTATGTCTTGGTGGATTAGTAAGATCAGTTATTTTATCACGTGGAACTTGGCGGATCTTTAGATGGAGCTGATTGATATTCTTGCTGATTTTCTTGATAAGTGTACTTATCAATCTTTAAGCTTTCTTTGATTGAATATAATCCCGCTATCTAGTTAAGTAATGTTCCTGTTTAGTTAGCCAATAATCCAAGAAATATTTTAAAAAGTACCATAATTATTATGTGCTTCTGACTTTTAATTATTGTGATGCCTTGTCATAATCATAAAGAACTCTTTTACGCTACTGTCTTAGAAAATATTTCAGTTAAAATAATCCTAAAAACTATCCTGATACGAATTTCTGTCGAAACAGAAAGTTTTCTCGCAAAATAGTTTTTCTGGGATAGTCACTTTTTGCTGGCTAATTATATTTTCTGTTTCAGATTCCTTGCACGGATTGGGAATAATAAATGCACTTGTGATTGTGCCATATCAATGTCAAAAGAAAGGTTATAAGCTTGGGTTTAAAATAATCTGTCTACAAATGATTGCTGCATTTGTTCTACAATATTTCGCCACCTCTTCTGTTTATTTAATATTATTAGCAATATGCCAAGGGCTTGCTATTGGCGGCAACATTTCTTTAGGCATCATAGCGCTAACAGAATATGCAGATCCTAGACTGAGAAGTTTGTTTCTAGTAATGAAAAGCGCTTCATACTTCTTGGGTATATGGATAGCTAACGTAATGGGAACTTTTACTAGCTGGAGATACATTCCTCTGTTTGGAATATGGCCAGCGTTATTTTCCTTTATTTCTTGTTTTGCGTGGCCTGAAGGGCCTTATTGGCTGGCAAGCGTGGGAAGAATAGATGAAAGTAAGATATCATATCGTTGGCTTCGGGGACCAGAAAATGTAGATGAAGAAATATCTGCTTTTGTTAAAAGCTTTAGACGCAACTCTAGTTCTGAGGAAAAAATGAGCATTGTAAGTGGGATAAAGAAAGCCGTTGTTTTACGTCAATTTTATATGCCTTTAATTATAAATTGCGTATTGTTTTCCCTGTACTACTTTACTGCCAAAATAGTAGTTACAATCTATACTCTTGTCATTATTAAAGAAATCACTAAAGACGAATCGACTGCCTTTTCCGGAATGTTGATTATAGAAGGAGTAACTGTACTCGGTATGTATATTGGTAGTTATGTAGCAATGAGAGTAAGAAGAAGGACCATGTTTTTAATAACCACTGCTGTCATTATTTCATTTCTTTATTTATTGTCATTTTATTTGACACTAGTTGAATATGATGTAATTACAAAAAAGGCGGTTGTTTCACTATCGTTACTTGTAATCTATTCTTTTTGCGTTAGT
Source organism: Clepsis dumicolana (assembly GCA_963691665.1). Classification (NCBI taxonomy): domain Eukaryota; kingdom Metazoa; phylum Arthropoda; class Insecta; order Lepidoptera; family Tortricidae; genus Clepsis; species Clepsis dumicolana. Next base: position 7,190,560 of record OY829527.1, on the reverse strand, counting down.
TGGGGTCCTATGATATTATCAACTTCTTTTACATCAGAAATAACACCGATGAGGTTTAAACCTTATATAATATCTGCCAGTTTAGCAGTTTTTTTTAATTTGCACGACGGAATGGAAAAACTGGCACCACTGTTATCGGCAAGTATTGGCATGCACGGTAGTTTTTCAGTTTATGCCACACTAACTTTGATGTGTTGGTTATTTTTGTATAAACACTTACCAGAAACCAGTAACAAGACTTTAACAGAATTGGAATATTGTTTTGTTGACGATGAAGATAAACATAATTATAATGATAGTAATGAAAATACTAAAAATAATGGCGAAAGTGAAGTCATGTTACAAGATCTGAGTAGAAAAGTTTGAGTTAGAAGCCCTTTTATTTGCATAGAATGACGCGTAATGCTTCTTAATTCGTTAAAGCTATTCGTTTTTTCTTTTTTACTTGCTTATGTTTATAATAGTAACTACTTTTTTTTGTTAAGAAACAGATGTAATGCAAAAGGCAAAGGCGTTATTAAGGTTTTGCATGTTGAAAACATAATCTTCGGAAGGTAAGATGAACTAAAATAGGTCTTAATAAACGATTTTTTTTTATCATGTGTGTTTCACAAGAAATAAATGTCAAGGTTTTTTGTCAAATAAAACCGTCAAAACTACAAACTCCATCAATATGTTTCGTGCGTACAACAGGAAAATTCTGAATTTGCTTTATTGACGCTTAATAATTCCAAACGGTGTTAGTGTCAGAAAGACTACGAGTGGGTATAACGATTGTCAGGTCAACTATCACCTGAATAAACAAACCATCATTACATTAGTCTTAATGAACATTATTGATAATACTGGTTTTTCAGTATTAAATTTTGGGCGTACGAACTTCATTTGTAGTTGTAATGTTACAAACTTTGAAACTTTGGGTCCATGGGGTCCCAGCGCTTACAAGCTTATTTCTGAGTTACAAAAGCGCTTAGTTGATGCAACTTGTGACCAAAGGGCTGGCAGTTTTCTCTCTCAAAGAATCAGCATCGCTATTCAGCGAGGCAACGCTGCCAGCCTTTTGGGCACTATGCCACGGGGGCCTTATTTAGATTTAATTTAGTTTGAAGTTGTAGTTTATTTAGTTTAAGCTTAAATATACTACTTTATTTACATAATAAAAGCAATTTACAATGACATTAAATCTAAGCTTAAACTAAATAAACTACAACTTAAAACTAAATTAAATCTAAATAAGGCCCCCGTGGCATAGTGCCCAAAAGGCTGGCAGCGTTGCCTCGCTGAATAGCGATGCTGATTCTTTGAGAGAGAAAACTGCCAGCCCTTTGGTCACAAGTTGCATCAACTAAGCGCTTTTGTAACTCAGAAATAAGCTTGTAAGCGCTGGGACCCCATGGACCCAAAGTTTCAAACCCGACAGGAACAAAATTATAATTCGGACCGAGAGATTGATACTTAGAATTTTTTCTATTTTCAGCCGTTTCTGCCGCCGCACCAGCTTTTTGTGTGGTTCCCTGGAGATGTGAGGGTGCTACTGTATCGACACAGGTCGCATCCCAAACCAGAACCCTACCCATTCTCCAGGGAATCAGAGACATACCGTCCGGCCTTTTGCCATCGTCGCGGGCAATGCCGCTTGGCTCCAAAATGGCCGGCACGTTCGCAGAGGCAAGAGCCCGGCGGATTATGTCATTGAGCGCGGCATGACGGGAGAAACGGCCGGCGCTCTTTTGACAGGAAAGACCATGGTGTCCCGTTTCGTCCACATTGGTGCCACAGAGGCAACGGTGTGGTGAACACAGCGCAACACCCAGTCTTAGCCCGACTGCAATTCTCAGTGTTTCAGGCTCAAGAAAGGTTCCGGTGTTAACGGAAGGATAAGCATGAAGCCAGTCACCGGATTCCTTTCTTGCCACAGCCAAAAGCCTTGCGCGGTCTGGGCCTGAACTGGAACTGAGAATATTAGAATAAGTTAATTTGGATAGTGTGTCATCCCAGCTCCGTTGGAAATTTGGATAAGCGGGAGGATTTTCACCCGGACAAGCCATTAGCCAAGCATTCCTAGCATCGACCAAACCCGTCGTCTCGTAGTTTGAAGGACAATCCTTTAGGATTTTACCTACGAGGGTGGACGTGCTGTGGACAGATGATAGGAACGCTGGTAAAGCAACACTAGAAATTTTGCGGATACCTAGCCCACCATATCTAATAGGAAGGGAAGCCTGGGTCCAAGATTGCCCATTGAATTGTAAGTTAAGTATAGATTCCAAAGAAGTTTTCATAAGGGAATCAACTAAGGTCAGAGAATTTTGATGTTTCCAAAAGGGACAACAACGAAGCAAATAAGTAAATTTTGGCACAAAAAGGCAAAATTTTAGAATAGTGATAGCAGTGTGAGCACTGATTTCCAGCAGCCGGTCTGCAGAATTTTGAAATTTTGAAACAGTTTTTGCGATTAAATCTGGAATGGCATCGTCGAAGATTGGTGACCCTAGGAGGCTTAAGTTTTGCTTATCGACAATTTTGATATTTGGACAAAGTAAATTAAAATGTTGGAAGAGATCGGATCGGATCGCGTTGTTTATGAACAGTTCGCATTTATTAAAGTTTAGATCTAAACCAATGGCCTTAAATTTATTTATAATTTCTGAGAGATCTGAAAGTACCGTAACTGCATCACCTCCTAGGGAACCATCATCAAGATACCATACGTTAAATTTGGACTTTAAATTTTGAATGATGGGGTTAATGGCTAAACTGAAAATGGCTGGTCCGAGGGGATCACCCTGCTGACAGCCGACTTCAGAAGATAATTCGTTGCTTTTGTACATTAATTTAGAAGGTTCATGATAACAGTTAAGTAGGTAATTATAAATTTCCGGAATATTATTCCTAATTTCTGTGAGCAAGGTGTCCCTGTTTACCGAATTAAATGCATTTTTGACGTCAATTTTGAGTAAAACCTCACACTGATCGTTATTAAGGTAGGTGCGCAGGGCATGGACTGCCGCTTCGCACCCACCTTTAGTACCGAAACCTAATTGAATTGGTTCAAACTGAGGTTGCAATTTTGAAACTATGTGACGAACTGAAATTTTAGAAGTTAATCGCCGAAATGTAGAGCCGACCGCAATGGGTCTGACACCTCCGTCTTTTTTAGTGAGCGCAATTAGGTTGGCTCCATAAAGAACGGGAACTATTTCGGGATTAACATTGCCAGACAGCATGAGGTTTATTAATTTTGTTAAAGCGAGGATTAAATGTTTGCCTGCGTCGCCCACACAGTGAGAGGTAAGGTCTTTTAGGTGTTGGGGAGCAAGTCCGTCAAGACCTGCTGCAGAACCGGTTTTAAATGAATAGATTGCATTCACTGTGTCTTTCTCGTGAATGTTTAAACAAACATCGGGCGACGTAGGCGGGTCCAAAAAGTATGCGTTTGTAGGAGCTCGAGGGTGTTTAGTTTGTAAGGCCGAGAGTGTGTCGCTATTATCTGGAGATAGTACGTCACTGGAAAAAAGTAACCGCGCGGCCCCCTTCAGGTCTCCGTCGCTAACTTTAGATTCCACTTTGTTTTTAAAATAATTTTGATTGCTATTTTTGCCTGTACTAAAAACTGTAAGGCAAGGCGGTGAATAATTGGAACAATTGTTTTTTATTTTTTGGGTAAGAGAAATCTTAGACGATTTATCGTCTTTAACGTGAAGTGTATTAAATGGGAAAAGTAACAAATTCTGCCAGTCCGCATAGCTATTATTGTCCAAACATTTCGTTATAAGTTGAGCCAAATGAGTAGCGACGGAGATCCGGGCGCCACGGGGAATTCTTTTTACCACCTTAACATTGTTTTTTAAGTGGCTCAAATGCAGATGGAAGGGAATAGTGGGTGGATTAGTAGGAGTACGGTTTGTATTTGGGGAGACAGGATTTATGTACAAGGGGGGGGCATTCTGACTTAAACATTTGTGCAATTTGGATTTGTGAATATTCAAACCTCTACTACTACTAAATGTTCTACTGCATATTGGGCATACATGTGACGTACCATCTACGGGTTGCGTTGCATTCTGCATATGATCTAAGGGCATAAAAACACAACACAACGGAAAACTAAATAGAAAAATAGTCTGACAGCCGCGACAAAACTGCACTGACGGGGCTCCGCCAAGAGCGGCGCGTGCGGGAGTCGCGGGGACTCAGGCCGGCGTGGAAAGAGGTCGAGGTGGCCGGGATGCACATGAAACAAACATTATTATTAGTATTTAATTATTAAAATATTTGGGAGCTTTAAGCTTAGATTTAATGTCATTGTAAATTGCTTTTATTATGTAAATAAAATGCTTGTCAACTAAACACAAAACTTACTAATCTCAGTGTCCTCTCCACGCGAATTCAACTCGCACTTTCCGATTTTTTTTTAAGATAGTTTGTTGACCTTTCAATGTCTCCAATGAAAACATCATGTTGACGCTTGTTTTATAAATATCATTCACATGTTTTATAAATATCGTTTTCCGCCTACTGAACCACGAGCACGGTATTCGAATGCTACTGCGTACCTATAGTAAACGTGTGGAGCGTATCAAGAAAATTTGTATGACGTTTGTGACAGCGCTGCTCGTGCTCACGAGTATTTGGTACTAAAATTTAATTTAAAGTTTCTTTGACGGCGATACGATAATAATTAAGTTACGCAGGATTCCAATATCCGTGCTTGGGGCTCTGGAACCCTTTGGAAAGAAACCGTTTGCCATTGCGATGGTTCGAATAAGTCTTCACGTATGTCAATTTACAAGCTTCGATATTTGTTATTTCGCCAGCACGAAAGAAATAAAAACACGAAACTTAACGTTTTTGTTTGTCGTGTTAATTACAGGAGTTGATGGAATTAATTCAAGTTTCGCAGTAGTAATGCGTACTTCTTGCGCCACTTCATCATCATCATGTCAGCCGAAAGACGTCCACTGCTGGACATAGGCCTCCCCCAAGGCTCTCCACTCAGACCAGTCTTGTGCTTTCCGCATCCACCGCGGTCCCTCAATGCACCATCTATCATCTTGCGCCACTTGCTGAAAAAGTTTCAGATATTTAACTGGCAGAAATATCTGCCAGATAATTCCTCCTGATATCCTTTTTGTTTCATCAGTGAAACCTGACAGCTAGAGCAATCAGGCACGGCGTAAAACAGAAAAAAATGCTATCTGACGGATTATTCTAGCAAATAGGCTATAAATAACTTTATCAGAAAGTGGTGAAACCGGTTAAGTATGACACTTCCATTTTCAACATTTTCTGATTGACAGATTGTTGCATACTAAGGGTTTAAAAGATTACCTATTACACCTACTTATGTGAACGGACCAGATTTAACAATAGTGGTTTCAACTGTTACTTAATCTCAGAATTATGGCATATTGTTATCAGCGAATGAGCGCTACTTTGACATAATCTACATCTGTATACAGTGTAGTGTCTTGTTTAGGTAGATTATGGTAACGGTATGTAGACGGTAGAGGGCAGATAAAAACTAATAACTAAATTAATAAGATCTTCATCTAAACGAGAAGATTAACTCCAATTTATCTTTATTCGTGGCAAGTGGCGTATCGTTTCCATGTCACCCTTCTTATGTTTTACACAAATTAATTTATTTCAATTTGTGATACAGTTTAAGAGGAATTCCTATTTGGAAGATACCAGCTGTGAGACAGGTAAAGTACCTTTCTTTTGTTATTTTAACTCAAACCACCGGGAGACTCAATCGTAGTGAAAATAATTATGAAATGAAATGAAATGTGTTTGAAATGAAAATATATGAAAATATGGTTTGTAATGTTTTAGTTTTAAACTTGTATACTTACAGGTCTACTTATGTTCTTGTATACTTAGCAAGCCGTGATAGCCTAGTGGTTTGACCTATGGTCTCTTAAGCAGAGTGTCGTGGGTTTAAATCCCGGTTCGCACCTCTGAGTTTTTCGGAATTTATGTGTGGAATTACATTTGTAATTTATCATGAACTTTTCGGTGAAGAAAAACATCGTGAGGAAACCTGCACACACCTGCGAAGCAATTCTGGGAACTATAGCCCAAGCCCTCTCATTCTGAGAGGAGGCCTGTGCCCAGCAGTGGGGCGTAAAAATGGTTGGTGATGATGATACTTATAGGTCCGTGTGAAAATAAAGCAAGCTCATCGATTTGTATGGGAACAGACTGAGTGTGTAACATTTTGCGCAGGTATTTTGACTTCCCGAGCGTAATTTTGTGAAAAATACCTTGAATAATAATCGTTTCAACTTCTATTGTGGTCTTAGACGTTAGTCAGAAGATTTATCTACTTCTGCTTATCTACTTTACTTTGTAAATTTTATTCAATCAAGCAATTAGATAATAGTATGCAGGTACTTTCTAGTATTATATCGTGTTGCATATCAAATAAAAGGGCTCAATTCGAGCATCTCAAACATGTTTTTTTTTTATAATTTTAAGACAAATAAGGGGGGCTCGGGGGGCACAGCCCCCTTCCAAAGGACACAATTAAAACCCTTTCCTATCGAATGTGTATACGCAGCACACAGACACACCTCTTTCCTTCAAGATATTTATAAGTAGCGAACCATTACGCAACAGGGGGAGCTTGGGGGCTCAGCTCCGCGCTATAAAAAGTACATAAATAAAATAAAATAAATATCATGGGACAAATTGACACCTAACTAGTCCCAAACTAGGCAAAGCCTGTACTATGGGTACTAGACAACGGATAAACATAATTATATAGATAAATACATACTTATATACATAATAATAATAAACATTCAAGAGACGAGAACAAACATTCGTATTCATCATACAAACATCTGCCCCGACCGGGATTCGAACCCGGGACCTCAAGCTTCATAGTCAGGGTCGCTAACCACGAGGCCACATAAAGACAACTGTTTCCTCCAAGATACTGAATAGAAGCGATTCACTGCGACGTAGGATAGGAAGAAAACAGTGGCGAGGTCTCAGGGGCACAGCCTAACACCATGAAATCTACACAAATACAACTCTTTCTCTAAGACAATGATTAAAAGCGAACTACTACGTTGCATCAGCAAGTTAAGAGGGGGGGCTCTAGGCTTAGGAATGGCTCCCCGTATAAAAAAAATATAAACGTTATCACGCCTGACGAGACTACCGCATCGCTTGAGATAATGGACATAATTATTTTGTTATTTAGAACTCAATCAAAACGTCAGTTTAATAGTAGTTTATGCAACTGAGGGTCCTTAAAACACGAGTGTGTTTTTATGTAACGAGGCGAAGCTGAGTTTCATAATAGGATCACACGAGTGTTTTAAGGCCTGATTATGTGGAGTTGCATACATTACTTTATCTACACACATATTATAAGTACTCTAAGATGGGTTCAGAAGCCGAAGGTATATATCATACCCATATCTGTCACGAATTTGACTGTTTTTTTTAAATAATAGACTAACATACCGAGCTGACGTTTCGTAAACTGTTTTTTTTTATTGTAAAAAAAAAAATCACATTATTATTTATACATGTCGGACTGAACTCGACTTACATACGTGAGTGATCCGTTTTATTTCACTATGATTGTAAAATACGTTGGTTTTCAAATTTGAAACGTCGAATTAGATATCGAAAAGTCATTACAACATCGAATTCGATATCGTAATGACTATTACTTTACTGCTGGTGGTGGAGGAGGTACTGGGGCAGGCGCTGTCGGCAAGAAGGCGATGGCGTGCTGCAATGCTGGTCATTTTCTACGGTTTCTGAAAGCATTATAGAGGACTTATGATTAGGAATTAAACGAACTTACCTTAGTGAAGTTCAATTCCAATTATGCGAGAGCTTCAACCGAAGACGATTATATTTTACATGGCAGCACACGAGATGATGCTGTCTCAGTCACACCTTTAAAGCCCTACTCATAAGAAAAATCTTCTATCTCCCTCACTCACTCCAATCCGGCCGGTGTCAGTGTCACTGCGCTCGCGCCATTTCTTTTAGAGAGATAGGAATACTTAAGTCTTTTTTTTTTTTTTTTTTAAGGGTTGTTGATGAAAGGGTAGGGGGGGGATTGATAATCGTCTTCGGTTGAAGCTCTCGCATAATTGGAATTGAACTTCACTAAGGTAAGTTCGTTTAATTCCTAATTATACTTCGAGCTTAAACCGAAGACGATTATATTTTACATGGCAGATGTTCAGAGCGAAATTAGAATAAATAACAAGAGAAACAAAAAACAAAAAAATAGACTTCAATCAGTTTGTTTTAATAACCAATTAAATACCAAATATTATTAGCTTAATGATGAAATCCGTCATTAATGTACAATATTAGTAATAATTGTGTATTTTAACTCAATTTGAATCAGTTTTAATTAAGTACCATTAAAAATGGCATTGAAATAGTCATTATTGCATGATGAATCTACAATTTCTCTTCTATAATATTTTAGGAATACGTTTGATTTATCACTCCAACCTGCAGCTTTTCTGATTGTTTCCAAATTAACTCCAGCTCTGTGAGCAGCGGACGTCGAGGCGTGTCTAGTGCTGTGCGCCCCGAACGTATCAATATCTACGCCACTATCACACAACACCTTTTTCACCCAGTGCCCAAGTGTCTGGGAGCCTACTTTTTTGTAAGGACTTCTAGTACTTATGAAAAGGTGATCGTCAGAATTCTGATTACGAATCGATGCTGATTTTTCGATATATGTTTGGGTTGCTAAAGCAGGGCAGACACTCGGGTTTTCGCGTATGAAAGGTAATTTGATAAGCGGTTGAAAAGCTCCAGGTCGGGAGGTTTTTATTAAATCTGGTACTTTAATCACAATAGAATCACTCTGTATTATTACATTACTTAATTTTATCAAACTTAAAGTTTGCATCCTTTGTGCAGATGCAATAGCTAATAGCGTAACAGTTTTAAACGATAAATCCTTAAATGATATATTATCGTATGGATATATTTGTGACAGGTGATTTAATACCTTCGTTGTATCCCATGTTTCATTATATTTAGGCTTAGAAGGGTTTAGCTTAAATACTCCCTTCATAAATTGATTGATACAATAATTGACAGTGATTTCTGTACCTACGACAATTGACAGAGCTGATCGATGAGTATTAAGTGTACTATAGCTGCTACCATCTTCAAATACCTTTGATAAAAAACTAAGTACTTGTGAGGTAGTAGCCTTAAAAAAATCGTAATTATTACTCTGACAAAATGCCCACCATGACCTCAACGAGGAATTGTACTGCGAAAGTGTATTTTTAGCAAAAGATGCCATGACAATATGTAAAGCATTTTGCGGAATGCCACGTCTCAGAAATGACTGCCTGATAACCTCGAAGCCACCAGGGTAAGGTTCTTGTGAAGCGGATGGCAGTCTCTGAAAGGAGAGTACAAGAGGTATTTATTAGGTCTAAAAAACAGCTTCTCAGATACAACCAACTTCGTCCATAACGGATACCACGCCTGTGATGGCCAATCAGGTACGACTAAGATTCCTTCAGCCTTATCCAGAATAATCTTCTGTAGTACCTTCAAAATAAGGCTGAATGGTGGAAACGCATAAAAAAATGTATTTTTCCAGTTGAAAGTAAAAGCATCAATTATTTCTGAATGTGGATCGAGTTTCCAAGATGCATATTTTTTACATTTACTATTTTGTACACTTGCAAAAAGATCAAATTCAGGAGTACCAAAACTATCTTTAATTTGTTCAAATGCATAATCCGAAATTTCCCATTCAGTATCTATATTTATTTGACGCGATTCACGATCTGCAATAATATTGTCTTGTGATTTTATGTAAGAAGCAAAAAGGTATATATTTCGGGATTCACACCACTGCCATATTCCTCTTGCAATATTATTTAAATGAATATGCTGGATGCCTCCCATCCTATTGATGTAGCATATGGCAGTGGTGTTGTCTATTCTCATCAAAATATGACAATTATTTAAGTCCCGAGCGAAAATTTTTAATCCATAAAAGGCGGCTTCTAATTCTAATGCATTAATGTGCCAGGTAGATTGAACTTTATCCCAATGTCCACCCGCGGATTGCTCGCCGCATGCGGCACCCCAGCCCGTAAGGCTAGCATCGGTATAAATTTCAAGATCGTAATCGTTATTATAGATAGGGCAGAATGAGCAATCTATTTTTTCTGCCCACCACCTTAAGTCTTGATTGAGATGAGCTGGTAATATCATTCGTTTGTTGTAGTTTTCCGAGTAATTTAAAGCTAAAAACTTTTCTCTTTCGAACATTTTTGTGTATAGCCATCCGTATCTCACTGCTGGGCAGGCTGACGTCAGTAAACCTATATATTCCGCAAATTGCCTAATAGTGCACTTTTTGTTGTGTATAAAAAATGACGATTTATCTTTGATACGTTGTTTTTTGTCGTCAGGTAAGATTATTGACATGTTTTCAGTATTGAAAACAAAACCCAAAAATTTACAATTGGTCTGAGGTATCATTTTACTCTTTTCCATATTTATCACGAATCCTAATGATTCTAAGAAAGATCTTGTAGTTTGTATATTATGCACACAGTCATCGTATGATTTACCAATGAAAAGAAAATCGTCTAGGTATTGAACCGACAGTAGACCTAAACTGCGTAAATATTGGACAACGGGTTTTAATAATTTAGAAAAAACGAATGGGGCGGTACACAGCCCAAATGGAAGAACATTGAATTCGAATAGTTGGGAGTTCCAATAAAAGCGAAGCATTTTTCTATCATTTTTGTTAATCGATATTAGAAAATATGCGTCTTTCAGGTCTAGGGTTGACATATAGTCATTATGATTTAGTAATTTTAATGCAGTACGATGGTCTTCCATTTTAAAATGATCAACTTGCACAAATTTGTTCAATTTTTTTAAATTTAAAATAAATCGACATGTGCCATCTGGTTTAGGAACAGTAAATATGGACGAAATAAATTGATCTTCGCATGGCTTACACGATGAGACAATGCCCTTATCCAACATATCTGTGATACACTGAGTGATCATTTTAGATTCTCGTTTAGAGAAACCAGCCGTGGCGGTAGGATCCGAGTTCTGAGAGGGTATTTCACGAAATGGTATAGAATATCCCTCAACCCACGACAAAATCGTGACATCTCTTGTTATATTACACCATTCGTTATAAAAATATGCTAATCTACCAGCAATAGGCAAGTTGGGTACCTGCGACAGGCAGCTCAGTGTCTCCTCCCCCGCTGATGATGATAAGAGCGGCTGGTCGGGTTGTGGCGGCGATCCCTCGCGGTCGGCGCAGGCGCTGGTCTCCGGGCTGTGGCGTACGGGCGCGTCTCGGAGGCCCCTGCCCGAGACGCCCCCCTCGAGTTTAAAGCCCCACGTTGAGGCGGAGCGGTTGCCGCTGGCTTCGGCTGCGGTCGTGTTTGAAGAGGGTAGACATTCTTCAACTCCGATCCCGACTTCTCTATTGCTTTGGATGATTTTAAATGTTCTGCTAATTCCGATCCAAAAAGATAATCGTCTAATTTTGTATTTTTTACAGTATCACGTGTCTGTTTATTAAGTGTATTTATAATCGCATACCGCCGAGATTGCGACTCTCGATAGTGATAGTCGCACAGCAATCGTCCAGCGTCACTTAGATATTTAATCAAATCTTGGCATGACGAGGAATCCGAACTAAGGGCAATGTTTAATGCTTTCCCTAGCGCTGCAATGCCACTAGATAATTGGTTTTGTTTATTTTCACTGAAGTGGTCTTTCTTTACGTTAGTTTCTGTAAGTGCCGCCTTAATTTCCAAATTGAGCATAGGCGCTTTCAAATTTTTGCAATTTTCGGGGGTCATGTAAAGTTGCATTAGTTCGGTTTTTACCTCTTTTGGCAAGCCGTTTACCAATATATGTTGCCACCTCGGAGTAATGTCCTTGTGCAATTTTTCGCCACAAGTACTTTTGTTCGTTGGATCATCACCTAGCATTTTTAAAATGTCGGGGTCTAGCCCTGTCTCGTTACTTGTTTCGTCATTGGTAACCTCAGTGTCTTTTTTGTAGGTTTCTGAAGTACTTTGAACATTTTCTGTAACAAATGAAATAAGTAACCACATCTTTTTTTTTTTTTTTTTGTGGGTAGTTATGATTTGTAACAAAGTACGAGTTCGTTTTACATAAATGAATAATAAGTACGAACGAGCCTTACAGGTTGTTATTATGCTCTCACGATAATACGTGGAGTTTAAGCTAAACTATCCATTTAGGATATTTATAAAAGTAAATAGTCGGCGCTCATAACCGGCGGAGTAATAACATTCCGTATAGGAAGTTAATAAGTATTGTGTCACACGATATACGAGGAACAATACTGTTTGTGTAATTTTTTTACACACATTTTTAATTTAACGAATGTGTAGGTAGAATTTAAAGCTTACCCAATTCCTCTAAGTCCATATCGCGCAGCGGCGATTGAACTGTTTCGGAATAATGAACGAGGCAGACGCCTCGAAAGTGTTGTCCATGTTCGTATCATTTTCCGAAGTCGACGATGATGAGATTCGTCTCTCTCGTTTCTTTAGTTTGTGCTCAAGCCGTTTCACTTTTTTAAGAATATTGTCATATTCGTTGTCTTTCGATCGCGATCGCTTCCTTTTTTTACCCATGGTGAAATATTTTGTGTTCGTTGAAGAAAGTTAAAGTAATTTACTATTTAATTAACGGTACGTGTGACTTCGACAACACAAAATCGCGTAATGGCGCGAGCGCAGTGACACTGACACCGGCCGGATTGGAGTGAGTGAGGGAGATAGAAGATTTTTCTTATGAGTAGGGCTTTAAAGGTGTGACTGAGACAGCATCATCTCGTGTGCTGCCATGTAAAATATAATCGTCTTCGGTTTAAGCTCGAAGTATAATATGTGTGTAGATAAAGAATTTTATCCAACAGTATTTAGTTTTCAAAGAATCGTTGTTGATTTCGTGAAAACTTCGATTAACTACCTTTCATGGTTTTGACTAATTATTATAGCGTTTTTTCCAAATTTCAAACTAATGCGTAAATAAACAGAAAAACCAGAAAAATGAATTCTCGAATTGGGGTTCAAACCCAAACCGTGGTAACGCACTAAATCCAATTACCTACGCTATTCGAGCAATTGGTAGCTAGCACGAAAAACTTCAATATATTCTCGCATCAGTTTTTAGGGTACCGCACCTCAAAAGGAAAAACAGAATCCTTATAGGATCTAGATTATAGGTGCTAGTACATGCCACAATATTATTTTTGCACTTTTAGACGTTCGTGATAATCGGCCCCATGTCTTTAATATTCAGCTCTGGGATGTTCATGGGGACAGCAACGGTGATGATGCCTCAGCTTCACAAGACCGATGACGACATATATGTCAGCGATGCAATGTCAGCTTGGATATGTAAGTTAAAAAACATAATGCTTAAGATATGAGATATGAAACAAAACAAGATAGTAGTGAAATGTTCAACTTCAACTTTTTTTTGATTATGGCAACCGGTCGCTTTATAGGTTAGCGACCATTACTGCTAATGACTCCTGACAACAGCATAATGTATGACGTGTTTGACCAGTTTTTAATTTGTTGGTTCCAAGATGGGGGTAGTTACATGTGTTTAGTAAAATGTTAGCTGCTCCCATGTAAGACGGGCCACCGAATAATTCTATATTTAAATCAAAAGTTGACGAAAGATTGCAGTTGCAAAAGAGAGCGGGATATCAAAATTTTACAGATCACTGTGAAATACCTATCGTATATTAAGAATTTCATTAAAAAAAAAATTGTTTCAGATTATGTCAGTGGAAGGGGTTAAATTTGTCTTCATAATTATCTGCTTACCTTTAATTACCGCGTTCTTTCTTCATTTCATTGCCACTAACGCCGTCCATCTTTTAATAGCAGCATTATGTCATGGATTGACAACGGGTGGAAATATTTCGTTAGGCGTAATGGCGATAACGGAATATGCAGAGCCAAGATTACGAAGTCTGTTCCTCGTTATGAGAAGTGCATCCTTATTTTGGGGTATTTGGGTTGCTAATACAATTGGTACTTTCAAATACTGGAGGAATATTCCTCTGTTAGGAATATGGCCAGTTCTCTTTGCGTTGGTTTCAAGTTTCTTGTGGCCTGAGGGACCGTACTGGTTGGCAAGTGTGGGAAGAATAGAAGAATGTAAAAAATCATTCGTATAGCTGCGAGGTCCTGGTAACGATACAGAGGAACTATTGTCTGTTATTAAACACCAAGCAAGCAGATCTGAAAATGTAGTCAATAGTTATTTGTTGTCCAGGATAAAGAAGGCCGCAGTTTTGCGTCAATTTTACATGCCTTTTGCAGTTAATTGCGTCTGGTATTGCTTGTATCAGTTCAGTGGTAAGATCGTGATGACTGTCTACGCACTTGTCATTATTGAAGATATCACTAAAAATGAATCCACGGCTTATGCCGGTATGTTAATCATTGATGGAGTCACTGTTCTTGGTATGTACGTAGGTAGTTACGTAGCAATGAAAGTACCAAGAAGGAAGATGTTTTTAATAACTTCAGCTATCACAATTTTCTTTCTGTATGCGTTATGTTTTTATTTATCACTGGTGGAGTTCAATGTGGTAACACAAAATGAGATCGTTTCGTTAACTTTGCTTATTTTGTATTCATTTGCTGTTAGTTGGGGTCCTATTGTTTTAGCGACGTCTTATATATCTGAAATATCACCAATGAGGTTTAAAAGCTTTATTGTAGCTGTTGCTTCAACCGTATTTTGGTCCTTACAGACAGTTAATTTACGATTAGCTCCAGTCTTAATGGCAAATAATGGCATGCGCGGTAGTTTCGGCATTTATGGAACTTTCACACTGATTTCATTGTTATATTTATATAAATATTTACCACAAACTAATAACAAAACGTTGCAAGAGCTAGAATTGTGCTTTGTCAAGGACAAGGACAAAATTAAAAATGGTAATGTGACTGAAAGTTAAGCTGCCTGGTCTTAAATTGATTCGGAAAGGTTCTGTCAATCATGGCAAGGCAAAAAAAAACATTTTTATGGAGAAGTATAAGGTTAAAATGCCATTGTTCTGTTATAAGTATATTAGATATACTAGTACCATGTCGTTGTTGGCGCAGGTAATGTAGACGACACGGTGACTTTTTAACAGCGTGTATATTAAAATTACATTACAAATGTTGTATGAAAAATGGAATTGATTTCATAAGAATAAATAATAACATTGTGGAATGGAATCTCTTTTGACCGAGTCCAGAACGCCGCCATTTATATACCTACTCCCCCGCTTCACATCGTTACATCCCTCTGTCGTCCAGGCGTGTTGCTAGGGTTGCTTGCTATTAAATATTAGGTACTTACGTCTAAAGATAATATCACTACGATATAAGTTTTTCTTTACTTTGAGATGATTATTTTATTCCAATATTACAAAACATGACATTTATAAATCATTACATAATTATAGACACTTCTAAATAAGAAGTTATTATAAGTGCCATACCAAATAAAGCCATTTAAGGTGATTTAAGTAAGTACTACTTACCTACAAATGTAAAATAAAATACATACAGGCTCACGTAAAACTATTACAACCAGATTATAAACAACCAAACGCGCGTACGTCGACACCGGCCGTGATAGCCTGACTGAGTAGTCTGTTTAACGAATACTCTTATATCGTGACCTTGAGCCCGTCCGGAGCGGGAGTTTCCTTTCTACTATGTTATTATTTATTCTTATGTTGATTGTTTGAAACGTAGCGAGTGACCGCGGGCTTGCTCTCTGGCCGAATGGGCTGGAGCCGCTGCGTGCGTGACTGCGCCTTGCGCCTGTGTGTGTGGGGTGCCGGCCGCACTCACACATGCATGGCGTTAACATACTAGCCCCCTTGGAACAGGAGCCTGGACCAACGTTGATGGAAAAGGGCAGAGCCGGTTGTAGGTTCTCCTCAGCGTCCCGGATGCGGTGTGAGCTTCGGCGACGTGGTTGACGCCGTCGCTGCCGGGGTAGATGGTTGTGACGCGTCCCAAAGGGTCGAACACTAGTTTTGGAATCCTGCGTAACGTAATCAAGTAGTAAATTTGTATGACGTTTGGAACAGCGCTCGCCTGAACAACTGAAAGTACCCTTTAGGTTTTCAGTGAACGGCAATTTGTAGGGAAAAAACCTTTTTATTATTATTATTATTTTGATTGCGTTGACTTAGAAGTTTGATTTTTTCACAGCTTCAAGGGACTGCAGGCTTGAGTATTTTGATATTAATTTCAGCATGCTACCTCCATACGTTCTAGAGAAAAAGGATCTTGACAGGCAGACAGACAGACGAACTATGAAGTGATCCTATAATTGTTCCTTTTTTTTCCTTTCGAGGTACGGATCCTAAAAAAAAGTTTGTTGACCTTTCAATGTCTCCAATGAAAACATCATGTGGGCTTATTTTGTAAATCACATTGTTTATTGTTAATTTATTGCATACATTCACCGTACTTTTCCGCCACCAGTAGGCCAAGCACGAGTTTTCGAATCCTGCGTGACGATACGTTATCGCATCAAAATCGAGAAACCTCATGCAAAATTTTAGTTCCAAATACGCTCACGGGCGGGCGCTGTTCCAAACGTCATGCAAATTTCTCGATAACATTAACTACTCGATTACGTTACGCAGGATTCGAAAACTCGTGCTCGACCCTCTGAGCCTCGAGTATTCGAATACTTTGTAACGTATTCGAGCCGTGCATTATCGAGAAAAATTGTATGACATGATTGTTACATTGTTGCATATTGAGGGCTTAAAAGATTACTACACTCATGCGAATAGACCAGATTTAACGATAGTGGTTTCAACAGTAATCTCAGAATATGACATGTTAATTAATTTGCATATAATTAAACAGTAATTCCTTGTTTGAAGTTATTAGTTGATCATCTATGGAAATCTAAATGCAGTGAAAAATATAGCGAATGATGAGATTGAGGATCTGAGTTCGATTCCTGTGTGGAAATAGTCATCATCATCATCATGGTGGTCTTTTGTTGATCCACTCCTGGATATAGGCCTCTTCCCTCTTCTTCCACTCTTGGCAATCTTGTGCCCGTCTCATCCAGTCTCGACCTCCGTGCCAATAGTACCTAATATTTATTTATTTCGGAAAGCAAATGGTGATAGGATATTCTTTATCATGAACTAATTAAAATGCTATTTTCTATTAAACATTGCTGTTTTATTTATCAGAGAAAACCACAGACAATCAAATATCACACATTGTTAAGTTTTTGAAGACACTAAAACCATAGACAAATTATAGAGCTATATGGACAGCATAATCTCATCCCAAATATACCATCCAACAAATGGTTCCATAAAAACACAAAATTTAAAAAGCCTGTTGGCTTACTACCCATACCTACTACAAAAACTTATGTCATTTTAAATAATTAATTGAATCAGGCGTTACTTTGCGGAAGTCCATATTTATGAACTAAAAACAATTACTTTGCTCACCCGCGACCACTAGTGAAAAATAGTTAATCTGTGCGGCAAATGTATGTTTTCATGCAGCTCCTCCGCCTCCACTGCTACACGAATCAACACATGCCGCAGAGACCCAACCATCACCACCACCACTAAACTACACGCTGACGCGTTTTGGTACTCTCCACGAGGCCATTATCCAAGCTAAACACTACAACAACCGTTCACCAAGACACCATTACCACTACTGACACATGACAACCATGTACTCAATTTAGTTAATGACAAAACCTTTAATATAAATTCCAAGCTACCCTTTCTTATATAAATTTCAAACTGCCCTTTTTAATTTTAATTTTAACCGAGTACGGTAAAAAGAGAAGTCTTGTTCTCATTATTACTACGAAACATTATTAAAATTAGAACCAAGTCGTAACAAAGGCGAAGAAACTAAATTTACTTGTTCTTCTAATTGTTCTAAAACTGAAAGCCGCAGACCCTTATCACAATAATGTAATATTTCGTACGTATCTGAGTCTAACAACGAATGATTCGTTTCTAATAAGTGTTTGGCAAAGTTTGATTTCTCTGGATGATCATGCCTATACGACGAAACATGCTCTTTAAATCTAGTATCAAAGCTTCGACCGGTTTGTCCAATGTATACTTGACTACAGTCGCCACACGTGAGTTTATATACGCCCGACCTGTTCCTCTTATCCACCTTTTATTTGTTATTACAAAGTCTAGAACGTAAAGAATTAGTAGTCTTAAAGGCAACATTGATGTTGCTTGATTTTAGTATTCTATAAATCTTATCAGACAGCCAGCCAACATACTCGTAAGTAATATTAGATCTAAATTTGTTGCCTACTGGCTGTAATGGCAACGCAGAGTAAAGCATGCTATTTACTATCCGTCCCTGCTTCTTTTGAACTAGACTATTAACCATTGCCGTACTATAACCATTTGTTATTGCTATCTGATATATAGTATTTAACTCAGAATCATAATGCTCTTTTGAAAGAGGTACAGTCAGTAGTCTATGTACAAAACAATGAAAAGCAGCCAGTTTATGCTGCCATGGGTGAGTTGAATTTGATAACAGCATCTGTCATTAACAGTGTCTGTTATTGCATTATTTCATTTTGCATGAGTCCCGAGGCGACTAGTGCCGATTCAAGATTCAGGTCGCACGTGTATCAAACGACGTTTTTTTAATACATTTGAGAAAACATGGCAACGAGGTGGTTGGACCGGCAGCTAATTTAAATTTTAGTTAATATTTATCGCTTAGTTGGTTACTTATTGGTTTATTAGCTAGCACAGTCACTACAGTTACTTGGAGTTAGTTATAGACATCTGAGGGTCGGAGACCTGGCGACCCGACATACAGGTTTCTCCTAGTTTAGGCACCAGTCTCCGTCACAAGTCTGGTACTTACCTACTTATTACTTTGTATTTCTCTGTATTTGTTGTCTACTTTGTGGTGGAGAAAATAAATAATTTTTTAATTACTTTTGCTTTCTGCGTCATCGTAATCTGAATCTGCTTGATATATCATGGTGCCGTACCCAAAATGTGGACTGAGTATATTAAGGCTCCTTTTGTTTAATTTATTAACTAATTAGTAATAAAATAATTTTACTAACTCAATTTTTGTTTTTGATATTTACAGTCGATCCTTTTCGATCCTGACCCACCGTAGAACGTTCTCACAGGGTATCATAATAATTAACCTTGTCAGTCGACCGGATGGCCTAGTGGTTAGCGACCCTGACTATGAAGCTTGAGGTCCAGGTATCGAATCCCGGTCGGGGCAGATGTTGGTATGATGAATACGAATGTTTGTTCGCGGGTCTTGGATGTTTAATATGTATATAAGTATGTTTGTCCGTTGTCTAGTACTCATAGTACAGGCTTTGCCTAGTTTGGGACTAGGTCAAATGGTGTCAATTTGTCCCATGATATTTATTTTTATTTATTTTTACAATGCGATGTCACGATTCAGTTAGCTCGATAGTACCTTAGTAAAGTAACACGTGATTCAAATAAAGCGTTCTTTAGTTCTTTTCGCTCACGCTCGCTAAATGCACGGCTTATCAGCGCTACTTTCAAATAATCTACCTAAACACTGAATAAGACGGTAGAGTGCAGATAAAAAATAATACCTGAAGCAATAATATAATTGATAAGATCTTCATCTAAACGAGAAGGTTAACTCCAATTTATCTTTATTCGTGGCAAGTGGCGTATCGTTTCCATGTCGCCTTATTCTTATGTTTTACACAAAATTTATTTCAATTTATGTGATACAGTTTAAGAGGAATAAAGATGCCTTACCACGTTGAGAAAAAAGTTCTTCCTTTTTGGAAGATACCAGCTGTGAGACAGGTAAACTACTAACTTTCTTTTGTTGACTTTGACACGAAACTACCGTGAGACTTAATCATAGTGAAAATAATCGTAGTTTGTTATGTTTTAGTTTTAACTTTGTATATTTACTAGAAAGCGCCCGCGGTTCCACCCGCGTGGAATATTAGGAATCTCTGTAGCAATAGGCAGAAAGAGAGTAGAGATGTCTACTAAAAGTAATATACAAACTACCGTTCAGACACCCAACTAATGAACTGTATAAAGTCAGTAGCGTCCTATCGATAAGGAAATTGTATATTTTAATAAGTATTCTTAAACTACATTAGAAGTTGATCTTTAACCCAGCTATATAAAGACGTAGGGTAAACTATTATGTAGCCCCTATATGCCTTTCGAAATCTAAATATGCCAGAAGACAATACGCTGCCTTATCATCCCACTTGTATAACAAAATCTCTTGCCTCTTGACAATAACAACCTTCGTGCAAAAAACAACTTTCGTGCAATCAACATCGATTAGTTTTATGTTTCAAAATATGCAAAGCCTACTAGCAAAAGAAGCAAGACTTCCTTGAGGCATTTCTAGAAGAACAGAACGAGTCGCCCTGCGTTGCATTTCTAGAAGAACAGAACGAGTCGCCCTGCGTTGCATTTCTAGAAGAACAGAACGAGTCGCCCTGCGTTGCATTTCTAGAAGAACAGAACGAGTCGCTCTGCGTTGCATTTCTAGAAGAACAGAACGAGTCGCCCTGCGTTGCATTTCTAGAAGAACAGAACGAGTCGCCCTGCGTTGCATTTCTAGAAGAACAGAACGAGTCGCCCTGCGTTGCATTTCTAGAAGAACAGAACGAGTCGCCCTGCGTTGCATTTTGTGTCTCCGAGACATGGCTTTCCCAAACAATGGCAGACCTAATCCACTTTGACAATTACCACCTGGACCGTGTTTTATAAAGCTACAAGTTGCAATTTACAAGCGGAAGTCCCTTTCTAACAAAAGGTGATAGAGTGAGACTTCCGCTTGTAAATTGTAACTTGTAGCTTTATAAAACACGGCTCTGGCGTCGTCGTTCTTCCGGCAGAATTATAAAGGAGGCGGAGTTTCCATTATAATACGCGATGACGTCGACTACATCGAGCGGAAGGAGATAACGAACATGTCCGTCGAATATGTTATAGAAGTCTGCGCAATTGAAATCTTAAAATTTGACATCATATTAGTATTATTGTATTGGAATAGCAGAGAGATAGACATTTTTTATAATCAATTGAAATTGATTCTGGAATGTCTTCAAAATAAGTTTCACGACAAAAAAATAATAATCGGAGGTGATTTTAATACTGACATATTTGAAAAATCTAAACAAACTATGAACCTGCTGAACTTCATGCTTGAACACAATTTTAAACAATACGTTGTGGAGTCTACGAGAGTAAATAAACATAGTACAACTTGTTTGGACCTCGTTTTTACTAATTTTACAACACATTTTACGACGTCCGTAATTGAATTAGGTTTTTCAGACCACAGGTGTACCACAATTAACTTAGAGTATCCTACCGATAGTCAAATTACAAATAAACCAAATTTCTGGTACCAAACTAAGCGAATATACAGTTACAAAAACATTGAAAAATTCAAACTGGAATTTAAAAAAGTTGACTGGGATAAATATATTTCTTCATATAAATCTGTAAATGGAAATTATAATTCGTTTAACAAAAAACTATTTGACATTCTAGGTAAAAGTATACCTAAAAAACGTAAAAATAAAACCAGCTTAAAGAAATCCTTGGCTCACCCGAGGTATTAAAATATCCCGTAAACATAAACGACTATTAAGGATCCATACCATGTCATCGCGAAATAAGGTCTTGAAAAAACATTACAAAAACTATGAAAAAATCTTAAAAAATGTAATCACAAAATCTAAAAAATTGTATTTCATTAGAAAAATGCAAAAATCATCTAATAAAATTAAATGCATGTGGCAGGTAATAAAACAATGTACTAACAAAAAATGCAATAGGCGGAATTTACAACTGCTCATTCAGAATAAACTAACAAGCGATCCTAAACTTATTACCAATGAGCTTAATAACTTGTTTGCTGCCGCCGGGCGTCCGCGCGGGGTGGCGAGCGCGGGAGCTGCGCCGCGCGGCCGGCCCGTGCGGCAGCCGACTGAGAACACCATGTTTCTGCGGCCGGTACAACATCATACGCAACCTAAAAACTAAAGTTAGCTACGGACTCATAAAAGCTTGTGCAGAAGAGTTAACGTCACCCCTGACCTTCATTATAAATCAGTCCTTTTCTGAGGGTATCTTGCCTGATATGTTGAAACACTCGCTAATAAAACCCATACATAAAAAGAATAAAAAAACTGACCCCAACAACTACCGCCCGATTGCTTTGTTGTCTGTGATTTCTAAGATCTTCGAAAAAGCAATGTGCAGACGATTATATTCCTTTTGCGAAAAGTACAATATTTTTGATAATTCACAGAATGGCTTCCGAAAAAAACGGTCAACAACATTAGCGGCCTTCAAATATGTTAGCGATGTCTTAAATATATTAAATAAAAAAGAGTATGCAGTCGGAATTTTTTTCGATATGACAAAGGCTTACGAATAAGTTAAATTTGATGTATTACTCGATAAACTGTACGGTATCGGAGTGCGTGGCATGGCACATAAGTGGTTTCAGTCCTACCTTAGCAACCGGAAACAATACGTCGAAATAGAATATGCAAATGAACAGCAACGAGAAATCGGTACGGTCAGGTCGGATGTCCAGCTCGTGGCGGACTCGATCCCCAGGGCAGCGTGATCGGATGCCTGCTGTTTATTATCTATATCAATGACCTTCCAAAATCAATCGGGGAATCGTGTGTAATGTTTGCGGACGATTTTTCCTTGTTGTTGCCATGTCATAATAATATAAACCTTAACGAAAAACTACAACACATTGTGACAGTTATTGTAAGCTGGATGAGAGACCACAATTTAGAAATTAATTTCTCCAAAACGAAAATCATGTAATTCAGACCCTATCAAAAGACCGAATTAGACATAAATTTTTCATTTCATGGCATCAAGATGGTATGCGTCTCCTCGTTCTCACTTCTCGGTATCACGATCGACTCTCACATAAACTGGAAACATCACGTAGAAAAGGTAAAAACTAAACTTAGCCAATTTATATACGCGTTAAGACAGCTAAAAAAGACCACCAATCTACAAACTGCCAAGACTGCTTACTACGCTTTTGCACATGCATGGCTCAGTTATGGGGTATTTCTATGGGGCAACAGTACTTCGGCACAAGATCTGTTGATTTTGCAGAAAAAATGCATCCGCATATTATCAAACATAAAACAGACCGATAGCTGTAAGCCTCATTTTAGAGACCTGAATATTCTAACCCTACCTTGTATTTATATCTTGGAATCATGTAAGTTTGTCAGAGCATACCCAGATTTTTACACTAGATTAGCAGACATGCCCCAACGTTTTGAATCTCGCTCTAAAAATAATTCATGTCAATAAGGATTTACAACAAACTACCTGAGCGAATAAAAAATGAACCAAATATGAACAAATTTATTAAGACTTTAAAAATATTTCTTGCAGAAAAAACGTACTACACAATCGATGAATATTTAGATTCCAACATTAACAACTAGATAAACCAAACATACCGACTTAATATTACCGTAAACAAGTGTTTGTCTCTCTGTTATCCTACGTTGAATTAGAATTAGAATTGTACCTATAACTAGCGTTTTAAAAATAATCTTAACAATTGGTATTGGATCACTGTCCTTAACTAGTTAAATGATAATTAATCCTATTGTAGTGTATTGCGGTGCCCTTTCAGGGTTGTGTTGAAACATGTATTTCAACTATAAGACCTTTTGTACACACAAAGCAATCAATAAATGAATATGAATATGAATATGAAAATAAACAAGATCCTTAATATCTACCCTATGAATCAACTAAATTGTAAGAAGACTTTGATCCAATGGCTTTACACGCTGACTTATGATGACACGGAGTCACTTCTTCTATGAGCTATGTTTGTCTTTGCATGCTTTTAGCTTAAAAAGCTTGTATCAAGACTAAACCTCTGGACAGTTATTTTCTGTTAACCCTTAATTTTTGGAAAATGTACATCTCGATGAACAGAGACAGTACATAGCACAAACGTCATCTATGCTATTTATTTATGTGTATTTTTCTGCTGTTAGAATTATGTCATGAACCAAAGTTACTGAATGTCAAAAATCATTATCAATAGAAGTTTACTTAAAAACATTCTTGCTCGAACCATTATCAATATCCATGTAGTGGTAATTTTGTATTTTTGTTTTGTTACACATTTAGAATAGATATAACCAGGTAACCACAACCACCCACACACACACACACACACACACTCACACACACACACACACACACACAAACACGCACACACGCACGCACGCACGCACGCACGCACGCACGCACACACACACAAACACACAAACACACACACACACACACACACACACACACATACACACACCTTACTAATTAAGACATTAATAAGAGATTAAGATATTAAGAGATTAATAGTTAGTTCTTAATAAGAAATTGCTGATTTGTAAAACAACACCGGAAGGGAGGAGCGGGACCTCCTAACACAAGTATTGTCATACTTACCAGGAGGGACCGGACATACATATTGTAACCCTTAGCATGATACCAAATAATTTTTTTTTTTTAATAGGAATGTGTCCTCTGGGTAAAATAGTAATATTTCCGTCCGACACGTATTTTTTTGCTTTATGTTATCAATAAAAAATTACATAGATAAAATTTAAAATTTCCGTAGACTGCAATGCAGGATAATGAATGGCTTATTTCTTTATCCCTGAACGGCAACACTGGCATAGATAATAGATCACTTGCTTTTGGCTTGAAATTCGAACTTGCGATTTTATTTTGCTTAAAACAAAACTCACACACCCAATATCATATTTTCTCAAGTTTTTCGCGATTCCCAAGATCAAAGAGTCGAATTGCTTTAAAAATCCGGAGAAATAATGCGTTGTTTGGGAGAAACGTGTCAAAATGGTGTTGTAGAGCGCCATCTCGCTCTGTCTCGTTTCTTTTATCCCGTTCTGATTTTTCGACTTTATATATTAGATAGGTCCGTGTGAAAATAAAGTAAATTCAAACTCTACGACTCCCAGAACTATTTAAAGGGATAGAAGGATATAGAGTTCATTGGTTCGTACGGGAACAGACTGAGCGTGTATCATTTTGCGTAGGTATTTTGACATCGCGAGTGTAATTTAGTGAGGAAATACCTTGAAAAATATTAGCTCCTACTTTTGTGGTGGTCTTTCAACAGTTAATTGTTGAACTGAACTCTATACATTTCCTGCTCAATTAAAACGTGCCGTGCGTGCTCAATTAAAGTGTTCTGGTTTTGCTGTTCAAATAATTAATTTTTACACTTGTTTCTAAAATACGGTATTCTTTTTTTTCTCTCTTAAATTTTTTTAATGATAGAGTGAGGTTTATTTGTGTAATTTATCTGTGGTTACGTATTGTAAGAGCTAATGTAACTTGTTTTTAGAAAAAAAATCTTTATGCCAAGTTTCTTGCGGCGCATTCTTCTTGGCAATCATGGTCTTTCCGAAAGCGCTGGTAGACTAAAAAAAAATGACGTGTAAAAGAGCATTCAACTGCCTATCTTTGCTGAATGAAATTTTGATTTTTGAATTTTTTTGAACTACAAAGTGTTTTGGTCGAAATGGCAGCTCGTCTATTTAGCGACTTGCCTAAGTAGCAGCTCGTCTAAACAGCGGCTAGCATAGGTTAGGTTAGCTTAGTGAGTAAATAGGTTAGGTTAGAGTTGCGATAACTACACGGAATAGGAGTTCCGCGTTGTAATTATGAAATTACTAATTACCTAACCAAATTTAATTGCTGATTAGACCAGTCGCTAAATAGACGAGTTGCTATTTCGACCACTTCTAATTTAGACGACATAATAATACATGTTTAGACGAAATTCATAAGACCAGTTACTACATCGACCGTTTGGTTTTTAGGCGAAACGATACTAACCCAGTCAGCAAAGTTTACAGCGATTTGAAGTTGTAAACATACATTTTTGTAACGTTATTAGGCAGTGAAACAGGGGCTTGCTACCTACGCGAAGCCCGGGCTAGTCGCTAGTGTAAATACCTTAATATTTTTGAATTTTTAGACGTTCGTGATAATCGGCCCCATGTCTTTGATATTCAGCACTGGAATGTTCATGGGGACAGCAACGGTGATGTTGCCTCAGCTTCACAAGAGCGATGACGACATATTTGTCAGCGATGCAATGTCAGCTTGGATATGTAAGTTATAAAACGTCATGCTTATGATATGATATGAAAGAAAACAAGTTGGTAGTGTAAGGAGGTTTTGGTAGTGTAAGGAGGTTTTGGTAGTGTTAACTTCTCCCATGTAAGACGGGCAACAGAATAATTTCACATTTAAGTCAAAATTAGAGAAGAGATCTGCTGTCCTCATCATAACCAGCGCACTTGCAATAAAAATAAAATAAACAGTTTAATGATTCTTATAGATTTCATTTCGTAGGTTCCGAATACGTATATAACTCAGATTATCAATAAATGACGATTTCCATAGTTATGATTAGGACGGCAGAGATAGTAGTCGCAAAAGAGACCAAGATATCGATTTTACAGATCCCTGTAAAAATACCTATCGTATATGAAGAAAAAATGTGATGAGTTTGAATTCCTGCTGAGTAGTAAAAATCTATGTACCGATTGATTGATAGACTAGTGTGTTGCGGCTGTGCTTATGGCAATCTCTTGGTGGGTTCGGCAGAGGGCTACTTCAATGAAGGATCTTTATGTATCTTGAAAACATTGCATTTACTCCAAACTTACAATGAATTAGTTTGTCGAATTTGCTTATAAGTGTACGCTCTAAGTCTCTAAGTCTAAGAAGGAAGTAAAAAAATTGCCCACGGAGGGTAAAAAAAAAGTAAAAAAAAACAAGTTGACAATCGTCGCGATCGCAGCGCCCCCGCGCGGCGTATCTTATCGTCAGGTTTCGTTGTTGTTGCGCAGGAGCGTTGTTGCCGCTTGACATCACTAGAGGGCGTCAACATGCCCCCGGCCTTGGGAACACCAGAGTCCCAAGATGTAGTGAGTGTGAATCATGAAGAGTCGGTGGAGGTATGCAGTGGCAATGGGCAGAGCTTGGAAAATGCCCTACGTAGTAGTCCAGCAGATGTCTTGACATCGGCCACGCGGGAAACGCCGTCGTTGCCTGGGAATACAGCTGTCACCCTGCCTAGACGCCATTTGAGGGGTGGCAGATGGTCTTCTTTGACGAGAACAAGAGTGTTAAGAGCGATGTCTTGACCAGTAGTGTGCCATTTTGTTCTCGTCTGCAGCTCCGAGACGTATTCCTTTGCCCATCGTTGCCAGAAGTGCTGCCTCAGTTGCTCTAGCCTCTCATAGCGCGGAAGACGGGCCGACGCTGTGGTGGTCAGGTCCTCGCACGGTGGTGACGTAATAGAACGGCCAATGAGGAAGTGGGCTGGAGTAAGGGCGAGATAATCGTTGGGGTCTGCAGAGAGAGGACACATGGGACGAGAGTTCAGGACGGCCTCGATTTGTGATAATACCGTGCTGAACTCTTCGTACGTCAAATTTGCGTTGCCAACGATGCGCTTGAGGTGATACTTGCAAGATTTGACCCCCGCCTCCCACAGACCGCCGAAATGGGGCGCATAAGGCGGTATAAACGTTAATTTAATTTTGTCCACAGAGGCAGAGTCAATCAAAGAATCAGAATTATTTTGTAGAAACAACGAGAGGTCTTTCATTGCTCCTACAAACGTTCTACCGTTATCTGAGAATATCTCGGCTGGTTTACCACGCCGAGATATAAAACGCTTTAAGACAAGCATGTATGCGTGTGTCGTTAAACTTGTCACCAGGTCTAGATAAACAGCACGAGTTGAGAAACAGACGATGACGCAAATATAAGCCTTCTCTAACTTCGCGCCCCTACCTTTCCGATTAAGTACGAACACAGGCCCGGCGTAGTCTACGCCGCAACGCATGAAAGGAAAGCCGGGATCCAATCTTTGCGGCGGCAAATTACCCATCATAGGTGTGAACACGGTTCCCCTTAAACGCGCACACGTGACACACTCGCGTACTATCCTTTTAGCCAGGTTCCTACCACCGAGCGGCCACCAGCTATCTCTGATAGTAGCTAGCAAATGTTGCGGCCCTGGATGTAAAAGTTGTTTATGTTCATTAATAAACAGAAGTTGTGTGAATTTATGTTTTGAACACAACAACAGAGGGAACGTCTTGTCGTATGTGAAGTTGCTTGAGTTAGAGAGGCGTCCACCTACTCTAATAAGTTTGTCTTTGTCGATAAATATGTTTAGTTTTGCAATATTGCGTTTGTGTTTAATATTTTTATTATTTAACAAACTTGTGTGTTCATTCGGAAAGGATTGTATTTGAGCGAAATGTGTCAGCCATTTTATTGAATCATTAATTTCGCCAAGCGATAGTGGGCCAGTTCTACGGTTCACTTTAATTTTTATACGTGCGTTGTGTACGAATCGTAGAACATAAGCGGCCGTACGTTTCATGCGATTGAATGACGAAAATTTATCAAAAGGAAAAGGTTCCACGTCGATTTGACTAGTCAAGCTAATCGTGTTTAATTTTAGCTCAGGTAGGTCGCTATGGGCCAAATTGCGAGTGTAGGCAGTGTGATGATGTAGCCAGTTCGATTCCGACTGACGCAAAAACGACGGACCGCTCCACCAAATGTCCGAGCTGCCCAGCGCGTCGAGTTGCAGTCCACGTGATACCAGATCGGCCGGATTGTTCTTAGTACTTACATGCAACCACTGTGCACTCCCTGTTAAATTATTTATTT
Organism: Clepsis dumicolana; assembly: GCA_963691665.1. Taxonomy (NCBI): domain Eukaryota; kingdom Metazoa; phylum Arthropoda; class Insecta; order Lepidoptera; family Tortricidae; genus Clepsis; species Clepsis dumicolana. Next base: position 7,161,669 of record OY829527.1, on the reverse strand, counting down.
CCGCGACTCGATTTTGCACAAATGTTTTTAGTTGATGAGGTGACATACGTAACCACCCCAACACTATAGTGGAATCGGTCCAGAAAATCACTTTGTCAAAAGTCACATGTAACGCGTCTAAAATTTTGGTACATAATCTTGCGCCCAATAATGCACCTATCAATTCGAGTTTCGGAATACTTAATGGCGAGGACACCGGCGATACCTTACTTTTAGCACATAGCAATTTTACGTCAATCAAACCCTCATTGTTGTTGTGTGTACGTATATAGGCACAAGTCCCGTAAGCATGTTGACTTGCGTCAGTAAACAAGTGCAATTGTACCGAATGTGTGTGTGTGATGACATGTCGAGGTATGCGCAAAGTGTGAATGTGTTGTGTATGTGTTGCTATGTAATTTTGCCAGCACGAAGAGACGTCATTGGGCACTTGTTCGTCCCATCCTAGTTTAAGCAACCACAATTTTTGCATTAATATTTTTGCAATAATTATAGTTGGAGACAGAAGGCCAAGGGGATCGTAGATTTGAGCGATTACTGGCAACATTTTGCGCTTAGTTATTTGTGACTCGTCGTGCTGTATATTAGTTGTATAGTGTAACTGGTCTGTGCTGTTCAACCATCCCAATCCGAGTGTTTTATTTTGACATTTATCTCCCAAAGACAATTCTCGCGATGTGATTTTAGCGGATGATTGTGACACGTCAAAATTAAACGCCCATTTCCGGAGAGGGAAACAACCGGAGCTCAACACCTCTGTGACCTGTTCACACGTGTTTAGTAGCTGCTGCTCATCGTTGTGGCCTGTGATCAAGTCGTCGACGTAAAAGTCTTCATTTATAACGCGCTTAATATTGTCATTATAACAATTCGAAGCTAATTGTTTTAAGCAACGAATACTTAAATACGGCGAACATGACATACCGTAGGTCACCGTATTCAATTGGTAAATACAGAGCGGATCCGACTGATTTTCCCTCCACAAAATCAGCTGCAAGTTACGTTGGTCGGGCTGTATTAACACTTGCCGGTACATCTTCTCCACATCGGCGCACGCGACATATTTACTTTGTCGAAAACGAATCAATATTGAGAATATGTGCGATTGTAAGGGCGGTCCTACCAGTTGCAAATCGTTTAGTGACTCGCCAGTAGTTGAGCGAGTACTGGCATCGAATACAACGCGCAATTTTGTTGTTTCGCTGTGCTCTCTAAAGACGCCGTGATGTGGGTGAACATAGTACGGTTTTGTGTATGTGTGAATAAGCGACATGTGTCCTAAATTAATATATTCACGCATAAAGTTAGTGTACATTGTTTTAAATTCTGGGTGGCGATCGAGTTTACGTTCTAAGGATAGGAAACGGGTTTTTGCTATAGCGTAGGTATCGCCAAGCGCATCAGCTGTTTTATGCAGAGGTATACGTACGGAAAACCGACCGTTATCTAGGCGCTGTGTGGTACTTGTAAACAGCTGTTCACAAGCACGCTCCTCCTCCGTCAGGCCATCTCCTATCCCTGAAACTTCTTCGACTTCCCAAAACTTACGTAGTTGTGTATCTATTGATTGCATATCTGTGTGTGTGAAGTGACATTGTGTGTGTGTTGACAAATTTAGATTTTTATTACTTTTTTGTGTGTATAACGGGCCAGATATTATCCATCCTAGCTTTGTGTTTTGTAAATGAGGCCCGTGTGATAATCTAATGTGCCCATTATTTAATAAATCCCAGAAAATATCAGCACCGATCAACATATCGATTTGTGATGGCTTGTAATATGTAGGATCGGCAAGCTGGATATCTCGTGGCAATTGTAGCGTGTTAACATCTATGTGAGCCGACGGTAGCTTTTGTGTGATGCAAGGGAGTATCATACAATTGATGCGTGTATGATAATCGCTTGTTATTGATCGTAGGTAAACCTGACAAGATTGTGTGCATTGTGTGACAGATTGACCTACGCCCGTGACTTTATGAGTGGACTGTATTAAAGGTGCGTTAATTTGTGTGATGAATGACTGAGTAACAAAACAATGTTGACTCCCACTATCTAGAAGTACTCGTGCCCGGTGATTAATATTATTACAATCGATAACATCCACTAGTGCCGTGGATAACAGGACCGGTTGCAATAATTGAGATTGTGTGAGAGGGCTGCTTGCATTCCTAGCGTCGTGCGTATTGTAGTTACCTTGTGTGCGTAAATGATGATTAGCCGATGTCGCAACAGGTGCAGTAGGCATCTCAGTTGTGCACGCGCCGTCGCTGTTATTAGTCGAGCTATGTATGAGACTATTGTGTTTTTTATGACATATTTTGCACGGTCCATAAAGGCATGTAGCAACAGTATGACCTGACTGTAAGCAATTTAGGCATAGCTTTTTGTCGTTAAGCAGGCGCGTTCTTTCAATAACAGGCAGATCCAAGAAGCTAGTGCAGGAATATAATGGATGGTTACCATTACACATGGGACAAGTTTTAACAAAAGTGCGTTTAGGATTAACCTTTGTTGGCTGGGTGCCTGCGGAACTAGAAACGTAACTTTGTGTAATGGGCCGTGAATGTGATGACTGAGGCGACTGATTTGTAAATAGCTTTTTAACTTCGTGTGTATGTGTGTTCGTGTTTTTTGAGTGATTAGATTTTATAGATTCTAACATATCGGCTCTGTGCCTTAAGAAGTCAAGCAAATCTGTCAACATGATTTTGGAAGACGCGTCGTTCTTTTGTTTTAAGTTAATCGAGCCCTTGTACTGCTCCCATTCGCGCTCTGTGGCGGAATCTAGCTTAGTTACGATTAAATAGATAATTAGCGTATCCCAGGAGTCTGTAGGCTCCCCTAATGTATTAAGAGCACGAAGGTTACGTAGGACGGAATCGATCAACTTCCTAATTTGTGAAGACGACTCTTTTGTCAAAGACTGTGTTGTAAACAATGACTTTACGTAAGTGTGTGTGAGTATCCTGTGGTTATTATACCTGTTTTCGAGCAATTCCCAAGCTATAGTGTAGTTCGCTGACGAAAACTCTAAAGACTTAATTACCTGCAAGGCGTTACCTGTGAGGGCCGAGCGTAAGTAATGGAACTTTTGGATTGCTCCAATGTCTTTAGAGTTGTGTATTAGTGACGTGTAAGTGTCTCTAAACTCTAGCCAGTGTTCGTACGAACCGTCGAATGATGGTAAAGAGATGGTAGGTAATTTAACCGGACACGAATTCAGAGAAGGATTATTAGATCCACTAGCTTCATGCGCACCAATAGTAGGCACACATTCTTCCATCAGCTTTGTGGCTTGAGCCATAGTGCGGTAATATTGCGACTCGAAAGCTTCACGTGATTCTAAATGTTTATTAAATTCGTCATCGTCGGCCGATAACTCCTCGATTTTTGTTTGAATTAAATCAAAATCTGTATAACACTGTGTGCAATTTTGAAAACGTAACTTTAATTCTGCTGCTAACAATGAATTTATCTTTTTATCTAGACCGTTAACATACTTCTCGAATAACGTTACTTTGCCTTTAACTGCGCCTCGCTTCTTAATTAAATTACGCAAGTCGGTATTTTCGATGTAGATCGATAGAGGGGATCTAGGCGATTTTTGAGCGTTTATATCGTCTTTAGTCATGTTTGTGTGTGGGAGACAAGAGCACTTACAGTTTATTCTCACCGGAGACACGTAGCTGGCACGCAATGACGGTGTGTGTTTAACGTACACGTATCCTGAAACGTAGTCAACGGTCACGGTATTAGCACAAATCCGAGTAGGCGAGGAGGGATGGACGGAGTGGGAACTTGACCTTATTCCTGGTGATCCTTGTGTGCTAGTTGAAACTGCTTCCGCTATGATTCGGCTCGAAGGTCCAATGTTGCGGCTGTGCTTATGGCAATCTCTTGGTGGGTTCGGCAGAGGGCTACTTCAATGAAGGATCTTTATGTATCTTGAAAACATTGCATTTATTCCAAACTTACAATGAATTAGTTTGTCGAATTTGCTTATAAGTGTACGCTCTAAGTCTCTAAGTCTAAGAAGGAAGTAAAAAAATTGCCCACGGAGGGTAAAAAAAAAGTAAAAAAAAACAAGTTGACAATCGTCGCGATCGCAGCGCCCCCGCGCGGCGTATCTTATCGTCAGGTTTCGTTGTTGTTGCGCAGGAGCGTTGTTGCCGCTTGACATCACTAGAGGGCGTCAACACTAGTGAAAAACTTAATTCATGCTTAAATTCAGTGGCCACGTGACTCACCCTAACACGCGAGCTAACACGCGCTTTTAAAATTTCATTATTTTTAGATAATACACCTGCGTTATGTAAAAATAATGAACAATAATAATATTTAATAAAAAATAAATGTCCCAAACTAAATACCTACATGCTTACTATACATTATTAAACATCCAAGACCCGAGACAGCCAGCATTTTATTCATTACTCGTAATTGACTAAAAATTTACAATTTTGAAAAAGAAAACATGATTAAAGTGGAACAAAACGGATTAAAAAAATAAGTGTACTACATTGGTAAGGTTTAACTTAATGCACCATGTAGTTAAAAGCCTAGATGAAGAGCAACGTGCCGCAGCGGTTCATTTTGTTAATCATTCGCTACTATTAAAAAAACCTTGAAAACAGTTTTAAATGATTCGCGGTTAATTGCATTAGACATAATGAAAACGGGGTACTGACCGCGATTACCTTATAGGTTTGATGAGCTCCCGATATTTCGACGCAGTTACATGCATCATGACCACGGCATGATCATGATGTCAAGAGCTCATCAAACCTATAAGGTAGTCGAGGTCAATATCCCGTTTTCATTACGTCTAATAAAATTTGAAAATAATGGAACATAAAATGGATAGTTACACAAAAGTCTTAAATAACTATGTTAGTACATAAACTTAAATAAAGCGAGGACCAAGTACCCGATAACGCCACTGTCCCGTCTCTCGGCCACTGCGGCCAGGTCAAGATTCTGTGGCGGCTCTCAAACACCCTTATGTCGTAACACAGTCCTTGCGCAGAGTCACGTGGATACCGTCTAAGGTCAGGTGAATTATCATTAAAAATATATTTTGTTTCAGATTCTGTCAATGGATTCGGATCAGTACCTGCAGTTTTAATTGTACCATACTTAAGTCAGTGGAAGGGGTATAAATTTGTCTTCATAATTATCTGCTTACCTTTAATTACCGCGTTCTTTCTTCATTTCTTTGCCACTAACGCCGTCCATGTTTTAATAGCAGGTTTATGTCAAGGCCTGACAATGGGTGGAAATATTTCGCTAGGCATAATGGCGATAACGGAATATGCAGAACCAAGGTTACGAAGTTTGTTCCTCGTTATGAAAAGTGCATCCTTTTTTTGGGGTATTTGGGTTGCTAATACAACTGGTACTTTCAAATACTGGAGGAATATTCCTCTGTTAGGAATATGGCCAATTCTCTTTGCGTTGGTTTCAAGTTTCATGTGGCCTGAGGGGCCGTACTGGTTGGCAAGTGTGGGAAGAATCGAAGAATGTAAAAAATCATTCGAATGGCTGCGAGGACCTGGTAACGATACAGAGGAACTGTTGTCAGTTATAAAACACCAAGCAAGCAGATCTGAAAATGTAATCAAAAGTAATTTGTTCTCCAGGATAAAGAAGGCCGCAGTATTGCGTCAATTTTACATGCCTTTTGCAGTCAATTGCGTCTTGTATTGCTTGTATCAGTTCAGTGGTAAGATCGTGATGACTGTCTACGCACTTGTCATTATTGAAGATATCACTAAAAATGAATCCACGGCTTATGCGGGTATGTTAATCATAGATGGAATCACTGTTGTTGGTATGTACGTAGGTAGTTACGTAGCGATGAAAGTACCAAGAAGGAAGATGTTTTTAATAACTTCAGCTATCACAATTTTCTTTCTGTATGCGTTATGTTTTTATTTATCACTGGTGGAGTTCAATGTGGTAACACAAAATGAGATCGTTTCGTTAACGTTGCTTATTTTGTATTCATTTGCTGTTAGTTGGGGTCCTATTGTTTTAGCGACTTCTTATACATCTGAAATATCACCAATGAGGTTTAAAAGCTTTATTGTAGGTGTTGGTTCAGCAGTATTTTGGAGCTTACAGACAGCTAATTTACGATTAGCTCCAATTTTAATGGCAAATATTGGCATGCATGGCAGTTTTGGTATATATGGAACTTTCACGCTGATTTCATGGTTATATTTGTATAAATATTTACCAGAAACCAGTGACAAAACTTTACAAGAACTGGAATTATGCTTTGTTAAGGATAAGAATAAAAATGATAGTGTGACAGAAAGTTAAGCTGCCTCGTCTTGAATTGATTCAGATAGAGCATGTAAGGTACCTACTGTCAAGTCTAGCAAGGCAAAATAACATATTTATGCAGAAGTATAGTATTAAGGTTAAAACACCGTTCTTCTGTTATAAGTATCTTAGATATGCTCGTCCCATGTGGTCGAAAAATCCGTTTCAAAAATGTACCAACCATTTATTTGTGTGTGTATACAACACAAATAAACACCACCTACAAAAAAATATTGATAGAATATGCCTCGTATTGTGATGAATCATAAACCTATAGTCTGTACTTAATTAGAGTCGAACTTTTCTTGTGATGTAATACTAATCTTCACAACAACTACAAGAGTACTCGTTTTTTAGGGTTCCGTACCTAAAAAGGGAAAAAACGGAACCCTTATAGGATCACTTTGTTGTCCGTCTGTCTGTTTGTCTGTCTGTCTCTCTGTCAAGACCCTTTTTCTCTGGAACGCGTGGAAGTAGCATGCTGAAAATAATATCAAATACTCAAGCCTGCGGTCCCTTGAAGCTGTGAAAAAAGTATAAGTCAACGCAATCAAAAGATACAGTCATTTAAAAAGGCTATTTCCATACAAATTGCCGAAATTAAAAATGTAAAGGGTACTTCCAGTTGTCCTAGAAACTTGAAATTTGGTATGAAGGTAGCTCTTATAGCACAACCACTCAAAAAAGTCTCAAAATACAAAAATTTCATGTCTGGCTGTAGATGTCGCGAGCAATATAAGTTGACCCCACACTGCGTAAATTTTTCTTAGGACCAGGGCTCTGCTAACACTGGACTTCTAAAACCACTAGGGAAAAGCGTTAAAATCTTTCTAATGAACCCTCGTGCGCGAGTCCGACTCGCACTTGGCCGGTTTTTTTATTATATTGTTTTACTATGGTTTGAACGACATAGAGGTTAATTTAACTAACTGCAGCTCCGTCGATATGAAGTCGTAATTTTGTCAAATTGACAGATAGACCTCACTTCGCATTAGCAATCCCAGTGGATTTTTCACTTATCATAGGCCTCATTAGCATAATGATAGCAGGCGCGAAATAGTAGTTTATGCAACTGCTACATAATTAGGGTCCTTAAAACACGAGTGTGTTTTTATGAAACGAGGCGAAGCTGAGTTTCATAATAGGATCACACGAGTGTTTTAAGGCCTAATTATGTGGAGTTGCATACATTACTTTATCTACACACATATTATAAGTACTCTAAGATGGGTTCAGAAGCCGAAGGCATATATCATACCCATATCTGTCACGAATTTGACTGTTTTTTTTTAATCATAGACAAGTATACCGAGCGGACGTTTTGTAAACTGTTTTTTTTTATTGTAAAAAAAAAAAAACACATTATTATTTATACATGTCGGACTGAACTCAACTTATATACGTGAGTGATCCGTTTTATTTCACTATGATTGTAAATTACGTTGGTTTTCAAATTTGAAACATCGAATTCGATATCGAAAAGTCATTACGATATCGAATTCGATGTCGTAATAACTATTACTTACTTTACTGGAGGTGGTGAGGGTGGTGCTGGGGCTGGCGCTGTCTGCGAGAAGGCGTCGTCGTACTGCAATGCTGGTCATTTTCTACGGCTTCTGAACGCATTATAGAGGACTTATGATATGTGTGTAGACAAAATAATTTAAAGTTAATAAATACTTATGAGCAGAGCTCGTAATCATAACTGAAAACATTTGTGTAAATATTCTGTCAGAAATATTCCTCTGTAATTGCTTTGCAAACCAGTTCGTAATACGCGTTTGTAAGCAATTATTATAAGCTGTAACTGTTGCTGCCCTAGAAGGGTCAATGTCTGTACTGGCTACAATTAAGTAAGAACATCATGTAAATTAATAAATGGTAATAAAAAACCACATTATTATTGAACTTTACACCCAATTAGTAGTTATAATAAATATCTTTATAGGTACTATTTACTTTTCATAGAGCTCGATATTTGACCGTATTTAAATATCAAATAAAATATATTATTATCTTTCCGCATTACATTTTGCATTCTTGAAAGAAATGGACCTAAAGTTTGGCTTAAACGTATTATTCTAAAAATATTTCACTAAATGTGAGCGCGTAATATAATCTACTTGCTATTATGTACTTATACCTACTTGACTTCTATTCGAAGGCAATTTTGATAACATTGCTATTGTGTTTAGACCATTCAAAATAATATTATTAAATAATAAATAAATAATAATAAATAAATATCATGGGACAATTTGACACCAATTGAATTAGTCCCAAACTAGGCAAAGCCTGTACTATGGGTACTAGACAACGGATAAACATACTTATATAGATAAATACATACTTATATACATATTAAACAGCCAAGACCCGAGAACAAACATTCATATTCATCATACAGACATCTGCCCCGACCGGGATTTGAACCCGGGACCTCAAGCTTCATAGTCAGGGTCTCTAACCACTAGGCTATCCGGTCGTCAGTTGCTAGTTGTGCAATATTTCATGAAGCAAGTAATTTTTTTTCACTTGTTTAAATAATTTATTAATAATAATCATGCTTGTTTATTGGAGACAATGTCCTTTAACATAGCATAAGCTATTAACGTTGGTCTAACACGAGTCGAACTACGGTTAAGGGTTCCTTGTTGGATGATTCTTTAGGAAAATAATCAAAATCCTAACTTCCTAACTAATATTATAAATGCGAAAGTAACTCTGTCTCTCTGTCTCCCTGTCTGTCTATTTGTTATCTCTTCACGAGAAAACCGCTGCACCAATCTAGACGAAATTTGGTAAGAAGATAGTTTGAATATTGAGGAATAACACTTATGTTATTCCTCAATACTACTACTACTAATACTACTTTTTATTCGAGTAAATTATATTATAGTTCCCGCGGGATTGCGATAACCGAAATCTACGCGGACGAAGTCGCGGGCAACAGCTAGTAGGTATTATTCCATAAATTCGTGCTCTGCTTGATAAGATTTAGGGCCTTATTCATAAACGTCACTCAAGCCTCCATTAGCTAAAATAGGTTTTGTCTTCTTCTTACTAACGGAAATGTCAATGTGACAAAAAAGGACCAACGAACTTTAACGGCATTTAAGGTAACATAGGTTTATGTATAATAGGGTTAGTTACCAACTGTTATAATATCGTACACAAAGAAACAACAAAGATAGCAAAGATAGCAAAGATAGCAAAGATATAGAGAAAGATTTGAAAGCTTTGAGCCGATGTGCTGGAAGAGATAGAAAGACATAAGATTGGACCGAACGGATGGTTATCGAAAAAGTACCTATTGATAAAATGGGTAACGAAACAATAACGATCCTTAATAGGTACCACAGAGAATAGACACGGAATAACCTAACCAACTTACAAAGTTGCAAAACCCCCGACATTATCATTTCAAAGTTCAGTATTTCAAAAACGGGTGAACCGATTTTAATGAAACTTAGTTAAGAAACATCTCGATAACACTAGCTTTCGATTAAAAAAAACCGCACCTAAATCGGTCAATTCGCTTGGGAGCTATGATGCCACAGACAGGTACACAGATACACAGACACACAGATAAACAGATACACAGGTGAAACTTATAACACCCCTCTTTTTCGTCGGAGTTAAAAAATATTGGCATTTGATACGACAGGACAACTGCTGCCACTGCTGCTGCAATCGAATTCAATGTTAAGATATTCAGGTTAGAAACATCTTTAAAATCAACATAATTTACAATAAAAAAAAAACAGACTATACAAACGTCAGCTCTATGATTAAAAAAAAACAGTCAAATTCGTGAAGGGTATTATATACCTAATGCCTTCGGCTTCTAAACCCATCTTAGAGTAGGTACTTATAATTATGTTTGTACCTAAAGTAACGAATGCAACTCTAGAATAATTAGGTTTCGGCTTCGCCTCGTTTTATAAAACCGAGGTCCTTGTTATGTAACAGTTGAATAAAGTACTATTTAATTTTACCGACGAGCAACAACTGATTGCCACAGTAACTGATCTCCATTGTTTTGAGTGCGTAACCCTAAAGCAAACCAAGTTTATCATTAACGTAATTATACGCAGTTTCATTTATGATATTGGAAGAAACATAGACATGAACGTTTAATTTTTTTTGCATATTGGAGATCTAATAAATCAATTAGGTATTGAGAGTAGGCACGGTTTTGTGAAAAATTTCAAAGTGTTAATAGCTTCGAAAATTAAAGATGGCTGTCTGTGACTTTTGGCAGAGACCGGCTTTAAGACAGGTAAAATAAATTATAAACTAATAATTTACTTCATGATAAGTACATTAATAAAATTAGCGTCATTGTCGTCATCGAGAAAATTTGTTTGTTGTTTGGAACAGCGCCCCCCGTGAGCGTATTTGGTAGGTAGGTACTAAAACTAAGTACGAATAGTACTCGGGGCTCAACATAATATTCGTGTTCAACGCCATCTATGAGAAAGCGACTGAATCTGCAGTAGAGCCTTTTTCAAGTCTCCGCGAGTACGCACTTGGATTTACACGTTGTTTTTAATTATGCCAACAGATGGCACTGCAAATAAGAGGCGATTTTAGTTCGAATTTGTAGCCATCCTAGCCAATTATGGCATGGTGGCCTGCTCCATTATTATAGTTCTGTGTTGGCCTGGGTATATTAATTTTGTGACCAGCAGGGTATTAGCGTGACAATTTGACACTTGTCATCGGTTTAAGATGTCAGTTTTTGTACAGCTAGCCGTTTCCTATACCAATTGTCAGCCCATACTAAATGAACGCGATTGTGTTTCTGAGTGAGTCAGACAATAAGGCTGCGTCATGGTTATTGTCTTTCGCTCGCAATAGCCATCGTGTTCATTTTGTATGGGCTGTGGGCTGACAAAATTGGTATTAGGTGTCACAGTAGTACAAAAACGACCCGTGATCCTCGGCTTGATACTCAGCTTCACCTCGTTTCATAAAAACACGCTCGTGTTTTAAGGACCCTCATTATGTAGCAGTTGCATCAATTACTATTTTATTTAAACCAACTATATTCACCCCAACTCTCTGGCAGTGGCCATCTTAAAATTTCCCTTATGAGCGCTACACTAAACTTGTTACACTCATGATATCCGATTTAAGTCATTCGACTGATGGCGGATGTATTTTTTTTTTGTTATAGACCTTATGGTCTATAGTAAAAAAAACATACATCCGTACAAAGTAAAAGGCGATTCAAACAAAGTATCTTTATTACCAAAGGCACGGCTTATCAATGCCACTTAGGTAATTTACATAATCTATCCAAACAATACATAAGACGGTAAAGTGCAGATAAAAACTTATAAGTACCTAAAGATATTTGATAAGATCTTCATCTAAATGAAAAGTGCTGACTTCGACTTATTGTAGAAAGTGTCGTGTCGCTTCCATGTCGCACAAATTGCACATTGCACTTATGTTTAGCACGAATTGATTTATTTCAATTTAAGTGATACGGCATAAGAGGAATTAAGATGACTTACCACGTTGAGGACAAGGCACTTCCTTTCTGGAAGATACCAGCTCTGAGACAGGTAAAATATTAACTTTTCTAATTGTGTGAAAGTAATGTAAATTAACACTTTACAACTGCACAATGCTGATTATTGTCTGTCCACTTCTGCCCTCGTAAGATACAAGCCTGTTATGTGTAGGGAACTGTACCGGAATGTGAACGTGTGTATGTAAAGTGATACCCGTAAAGCGCGTACCTAGCTTTAAGTCGTGTGAAACGTAGATTAAGTAAAAGTTTAGATTTAATATTATTTTAAGGAGTAAACCCGAAGGATTGTATTAGTATGGCGAGCGACCTGTTATCATACACCTCACGCAGCCGGGCGGCGACGCCGAGTTAGCATTTCAGGAATAAGACCACAGGCGTGCATCGCCCGCGAAGACAATCCATCGCGGACTCGTATTCAATTAAGACCTATGTAATAATATTTTTAAAAGAATTAAAAATCAGTTTAAAGTTAAAAGTTGTTTTTTCAAGACCGTTAACCCACCGTTAACATAAATGGCGCAGTCTTAGTAGTTCGTTGAGCCGGTTTTTCTAACTTCGAAAATCGGTAACTGTTTCTACGGTTTATCAACGAGAACCTTTTTCTCCAAATTGATTATCCAGTTTGTGGAAGCTGCGACGCCCTGAGGACGAACTTCTCTTCATTGGGACTAATATAGCAAGATGAAGAACATATTGGCAGTACTGTGAGTACGCTTTGATCATTTTTATAAAATCGAAAAATATTCGTAACCAGAATTCCTAGAAACTGTCCTCGAATATTGTGAACAAATTTAAGTTAATATTTCGAGACTTTGTTTACAAATAAGTGTAGATGTTAATACTAATCTAATAGTGTTTGTAATCAAACAAAATTTATGAATGGCAAACTTTAAAATTTTAACTTTCATAAATAATAAAACATTGTAATATAACGATCGCTAATATGGAGAAAACGCAAGTGTTTAACATTGCTCTTTCTGTCGTACCGACATACGACGGAAACACAGATTCTTTGTATAGATTTATCACAGCTGCCGAAGGTTTTGCGACACAATTTTTGATAGTTGAGGATCCGGAAAATTTCCAAAATCAAATAGTCTTTAATGGCTTGTTTGGAAAGCTTCAAGGAAAAGCCTTAGAAGTAAGCAACATTTGCGCTGCTACTTGCTGGGCATCATTGAAAGAAACATTAGTGCAAAACTTTTCGGATCAGAGGGATGAAAATTCACTGAATCGCGATCTTGTTAACTTATGCCAAGGAAATGAATCCCCACAACATTTTTACGATCGATGTTTAAGTATTTTAAACACGATAACCAACTATATTAATTTACATAATGAAGATACGACCATCAGGTCGAGCAAAATAACATTTTATAACACGCAGACCTTAAAAACATTTCTAGCGGGCCTGAAAGAACCTCTTGGCTCTACAATTAGGGCTATGCGACCAGACACTTTGCCTAAAGCGCTTCAATATATTAAAGAAGAAATGAATATTGAATATATTCAACGTCGTAATAACGCGTCGTATAGTCAGGAACGCTTCGCAAACCAGCGACCTATATTTAATCAGAATGTAAGGCGATCTTTTTATGCTCCTCGTAATTATAGCACCTTTGGCCCCAGACCTTTTCAAAATGGGCAACAAACTTTTGCTCCAAGCTGGCAACAAAGATTTAGTAATCCTAATAAACAAAATACTGAAAACCAGACCAATTTCTTTAATCAACCTCCGAAAAAAACCTATCCGAAGCCCACGCCCATGAGCGGAGTTTCTTACGCAAAAACGACTAATAATCGTAATAACAATTCTATTAATAATGCAAATAATTGCCCTAGATTTGTTCCTTTAGTGAACAGGCCAGCAACTGCTTTTAATCAAACAAACCCCTTTAGTAACGTCGGTTATTATCCAGACTATGCTTTCGAAGAATTAAATTTAAATGAAACTGACAACTATGAGCCGAATTGTGATGAATCTTACCCCCAGTATGCTCAGGAAAATGCATACGCTGATAACCAAGATAATAATCAGAATTTTCAAAAAGACGGCCGGTCAGAAGATTCAACATAGTTCAGCTTAATATACATGCAAAACGTCATCTTCCTTATATACAAATAAAAAACCCGCCTATCAAATTATTAATTGACTCCGGGTCTAACCAGTCCTTTTTGTCACCGGAAACGATCGAAAAATATTTTTCGCGGTATCAAATTGACAACGAACCGTTTTCCGTTACTAACGTGCATTGTACAACACACCATAGGCATACAATACAAATACCAACATTTGACGAATTTAATGAAGGCGATTTTTCGAAATTTAATATTTATAAATTTCATAATGTCTTTGATGGACTTATTGGGCTAAATATGCTCGAAAAATACGGTGCAAACGTTGATTTTTGTAACAAAAAATTAATAACTAGAAATGCCACTAACGAGATAAAAATGCTAGAAACAGGAATAAATAATTTATTCGAAGCGTTAATAAAAAGAAAATCAACTGTAGTCACAAAAGTACCAGTTTCGCTTCAAAATGGTGATATTTTCATACACGAAACAAAAATAAACCAATGTTTAATACCTGCAAGTGTTACCACAGCAGAGCATGGTTATGCTCTTGTAGAAATTCATAATTCCACCAGTAACGATATCACGGTAGCCTTAATGAGTCCTTTAACCGTCGTGAACTTGAACACCCACTTTGATTGTCTTAACTTCGATACTGTCTCAACAAAGTCAGATGACATAGAAAGTCTCATTCGAACTGAACACATGAACGCAGAGGAAAAAGCACTCATCCTTCGTTTATGTCAACAATATAGTGACATACTTTTTGAAGATGAAGAATCTCTTACATTTACAAATGAAGTAAAACACAATATAAGAACAACCGATAATATTCCCATTCATACAAAATCTTACAGATACCCATATGTTCATAAAAACGAAGTACAATCCCAAATCAAAAAAATGTTAGAACAAAAAATTATTCAACCTTCAGACTCACCTTGGTCATCACCTATTTGGATAGTACCAAAAAAAATTGACGCATCTGGTAAACAAAAATGGAGACTTGTTGTCGATTACAGAAAACTTAACAGCAAAACTATCAGCGATAGATATCCCATCCCAAATATTGCCGATGTCCTGGACAAATTGGGACGTAGCCAATACTTCACAACGTTAGATTTAAAAAGCGGATTTCACCAAATTGAAGTTAACCCTGATGATGTGCCAAAAACTGCATTCACAGTTGAAAACGGACACTATGAGTATCTTAGGATGCCTTTTGGCCTATGCAATGCTCCCAGCACGTTTCAGAGAGTCATGGAAAATGTACTCCGAGGGATCCTGAATGTAATGTGCGTAGTATATCTAGACGACATTATCATTTATTCGACTTCCTTGCAAGAACACATTAACAATATTAAAACTGTATTTCAGAGACTAAGAGAAGCAAACTTTAAGATCCAATTAGATAAATCGGAGTTCCTTAAGCATGAAACTAACTTTCTTGGCCATATAGTCACACGAGAAGGTATAAAACCAAATCCAGATAAAGTCAAGGCAATAAAAGAGTTTCCGATTCCAAAAACGAGCAAAGAAATAAAATCATTCCTCGGTCTCATTGGTTATTACAGAAAATTTATACCCGATTTTTCAAAACTCACTAAACCCATGACCGCGTGCCTGAAAAAAGGTGCGAAAATAGTTCACAGTACACAATTTATCAACAGTTTTAAGTTGTGTCAGGAAATTTTAATGAATGATCCGATTTTGCAATATCCAGACTTCGAAAAAGAATTTATTTTAACCACTGATGCATCCAACTATGCTATTGGAGCGGTACTTTCACAGGGAACTATAGGTTTGGACAAACCAATCGCGTATGCATCCAGAACGCTTAACGATAGTGAAATAAACTATAGTACTATAGAAAAAGAACTCCTGGCCATCGTATGGGCTACCAAGTACTTTAGGCCTTATTTGTTTGGTAGAAAATTTAAAATAATAACAGATCACAAACCCTTGCAATGGCTCATGTCTCTTAAAGAACCCAATTCACGCCTTATTAGGTGGCGTCTCAAACTTGAAGAATTTGAATACGATATTATTTACAAAAAAGGTAAGTGTAATACAAATGCTGATGCATTATCTCGCGTCGAAATTCACGTTAACACTGCAAATTCCACCACGAGTCCAACATTTACAATCAAAGACGAGGATAATGACAATGCAACATCTATGATTGGCAATGTTTCTGTAATGTCTATATCAGAAGCACAGAACGATCAAAATTCACAAGACACTGTCCACACAGCTTTAGAAGATCCAATATTGAATATCCAAATTAAAGAAAGCTTTATAAATTCTTATAAAAACCAAATAATTTTAGACTTTGTATACTATTCCTCGCGAAAACCATCCAGTAAAGAAATTTTTTCACAAAAAAACCGTATCACAGCACACATTGGCGTAAATCAACTTCAATCGGATATTATAAGATTGTTTAAAGATTACGTTCGAACAGATTTGCAATATGCCATCTGGTTATCTGATTTTAAATACTTGCCAGATGTTACTACTACTCTACAAAACACATTTAGGAACTCAGCATATAACATATTTATATGCAAGCAGAAATTAACTGATGTCACTTCTAAAGACGAACAGTTAAATTTTATTAAAGGTTACCACGAGGGGAAATCGAATCATCGTGGCATTAAAGAAACAGAAGAACAAATCAAAAGAAATTACTACTGGCCAAATATGTCAAAAATGATAAACGAGTACATCAATAACTGTTCGTCCTGCCAAACCAATAAATATGAACGAAGACCGAATAAACAATGCTTACAGATTGTACCTTTACCGTCTAAACCTTTCGAAATTTTACATATAGACACTTTTACAATAAAAGGGCAAAAGTTTCTTACAATCATAGACATTTTTTCCAAATATGCCCAAGCATATCCTTTAGAAAGTTCAACAGCTATCAGCGTTCTTAATGCCCTTATTGTTTATATGACACATCATGGCCTACCTTTAAGTATAACAGCCGACCAAGGGACAGAATTCAAAAACCTCCCCTTGAAAGAGTTTGCCAATCTTCATAAAATAAATTTACACTTCGTCAGCGTAATGAATCCTCAATCTAATGGCGCAATAGAAAGATTCCACTCTACAATAACAGAACATATTCGACTTCTGCAAATAAACCATTCAGAATCACCTATAAAAGACCTTATGTCATATGCCATTTTGGCGTACAACAATTCTATACATAGTTCAACTAACAAAAAACCCATTGAAATAATAAACGGTCATCTAGATAACAGAGATCCTTTTGATCTAGAATGGGAAAGCACTTGCTTACAAAATTATATAAATAAACATAAAGAAATTACCACAGATCTATATGCTAAAATAAACGAAAGACTTACGGCCACTCAAATTTCCACAGTAAACAAAAGAAATGTACCCTTAGAACTGCCGCTAAAATATGAACCTGGTAAAGCTGCATATACTAAAAATCCGTTAGCTGCAAGACAAAAAACACAGCCACGTTATCTAACTCGTACTGTCTGCAAAGATTTAGGTATTAAAATATCAGATCAGAAAGACCTCGTTCACACTAAAAGAATTATCCGCAGACCCCTTAGAATGCAACATTCATTGTTTCAGAATAACGATGTGCAGCCTAGCACAAGCCGAAGATGCGAAGCTGACGCTCATGACAAACAACCCCGGGATTCTGCCCTTCAAATTAGGAATAGCCAAACTTAGACAGACAGACCACATATTTTTACATTACATAGACATCGATGAAATACGAAATCATATCGAAACCATTAACGAACAAATTCAAACGATCAACGCCTTGTCAAAAGACTTTGAAGCGAACTCAAAGTTCAGATTTACTATACTACGTTATGAATAGCTTAGATAGTATTATAAGTAGATATAATTCCTTAAGTTAGAGTAGATATAAACGTGGATTGATTGATGGACTCGGCACTATTATTCGTAGCATTACCGGAAACTTGGACCAAAACGATGCAATTAGATATAATCATGCCATAGCTATGCTACAGAAAAATTCACTCGAAATAACGCACCATGTTAACAAAGCTCTTAGTTTAAATAAACATTTTTTCGAAAGTTATAACAATACCATGACCTCTCTGATCCGTAACCAGAACCATATTAATAATAAAATTTCCGAAATTATCCGGCAAATCAACCAATCAAACCACGACTTTTTTAATTATGTTAAAATCGATACATCTTATAAGCTTGTCGAAATAAATTTACAAACTTTATCTGATACAGTATCAAAAATTGAAATCGCACTCACGTTTTCTACAAAGCACGTTGCATACTATAACTTTTTCTCCAACGACAACATAAAATACTTTATCGAAACTTTAAAACAATTTTATTCACCCGATCAACATAATTATGTTTGGACTATGCCTCTCTATATCATCCTTATTGTAGCAGCATTATACATACTTTACAATAAAGCAAGGCAATTCAGAAAAAAGAACGACGGGCCGTCACTGGCCTCCGCACCAGCACCAGCACGAACACCAGCAGAGCAGAGTTCATCCACGTCCACCCGGACTTCTCAACCTCGGCTTCTCTTTAGCGAGTAAAGAGGAAACCTCGGTCTGTGATGGGAGGTGTTATGTGTAGGGAACTGTACCGGAATGTGAACGTGTGTATGTAAAGTGATACCCGTAAAGCGCGTACCTAGCTTTAAGTCGTGTGAAACGTAGATTAAGTAAAAGTTTAGATTTAATATTATTTTAAGGAGTAAACCCGAAGGATTGTATTAGTATGGCGAGCGACCTGTTATCATACACCTCACGCAGCCGGGCGGCGATGCCGAGTTAGCATTTCAGGAATAAGACCACAGGCGTGCATCGCCCGCGAAGACAATCCATCGCGGACTCGTATTCAATTAAGACCTATGTAATAATATTTTTAAAAGAATTAAAAATCAGTTTAAAGTTAAAAGTTGTTTTTTCAAGACCGTTAACCCACCGTTAACATAAATAGCCTAATGATGCTAGGACTGAAAGCCCAATGTGAATACACATGCACAATATATTTAGATGCACTTGCAACCAAGATTTGTTTTCGTTTTTTTTTTGGAAAAAAACTCAACCAGGACTTTTTACAGTTTTTCTATTCACACTATGGTCTAGAAGATTAAAATACAAGCCATTTAAAGCGTGTAGATGTTGTTCATTTTTAACTCTAGCCCAAAAAGAAGGGTATTCTAAGTTTGACCTGTGTATCTCTACATTCGTCGGTGGTATCAGGACGCGACTTTTTTAATCGAAAGCCAGTTTAATCGAGATGGTTCTTAGCCAAGTTTCATAAAAATCGGTTCAGCCGTTTTTTACGTGTAATCAATTAGGAGTTCTTGTATTGTATTGTTTTGTAGGGGCCTAAAACTACGACGCCGGGGCGGGTCGCTTGTAAATAAGGCCATATACATATAATAATTACATTATTTTTGCACTTTTAGACGTTCGTGATAATCGGCCCCATGTCTTTAATATTCAGCTCTGGGATGTTCATGGGGACAGCAACGGTGATGATGCCTCAGCTCAACAAGACCGATGACGACATATATGTCAGCGATGCAATGTCAGCTTGGATATGTAAGTAAAAAACATCCGACTTTTGAAAGAAAACAGTAGGTAGTGTAAGGAAACCGCAAGACCGCGGTGGATGTGGAAAGCACAAGACCAGCTGAGTGGAGAGCCTTGGAGGAAGCCTATGTTCAGCAGTGGACATCTTTCGGCTGACATGATGATAATGAGTGTAAGGAGGTTGTTAGCTGCTCCCATATAAAACGGGACGGGATACCGAATGATTCCACATTTAAATTAAAAAGCCGTGTTATCAGTAGTTGTCGCACAAGAGAGTGGGTGACTCAGTCTACCACATGATTTTGTAAGCATATACGTATTAGCTAAAAATATATCATGGAACATTTGACACCGATTAACATAGTCCCAAACTAGGCAAAGCCAAAGCAAAACGGGTACTAGACAATGGAAGATAAATAATATTCATTGTAATAAAAACGATCCGTAGAAAGATTTTAACGCATTTCCTCAGTGTTTTAAGAAGTCCAGTGTTAGCAAAGCCCTGCTCCTAAGCAAAATGTACTACGCAGTGTGGGTGATCCTTAAAACACTGGGGAAATGCGTTAAAATCTTTCTACGGATCGTTTTTATTACAATTAATATTATTTATCTTCCATTGTCTAGTACCCGTTTTGCTTTGGCTTTGCCTAGTTTGGGACTAGGTTGGTCTACGAATATTGGTCTACGAAATCTACAGACAGACATAAAAATTTAAGATTTTGAGACTTTTCTGAGTGTTTCTTTGTACCTTCATACCAAATTTCAAGTTTGTAGGACAACTGGAAGTACCCCTTAGTTTTTTGGATTTCGGCAATTCGTATGGAAATAGCCCTTTTAAAGACTGTATCTTTTGATTGTGTTGACTTAGAAGGTTGATTTATTCACAGCTTTAAGGGACTGCAAGCTTGAGTAGGTAATTGATATTAATTTCAGCATGCTGCCTCCACGCGTTCCATAGAAAAAAGGTCTTGACAGGCAGACAGACAGACAGACGCACAACAAAGTGATCCTATAGGGTTCCGTTTTTCCTTTTGAGGTATGGAACCTTAAAAAACATGCAAGACCGGCGAACCAACATTCGTATTAATTTATCATAGTTTTGGTCCCAACGGTGCTAAGAATATTGGACTACTTGTGCATTTTATAGGTACCTTACCTATTCACCTGGCGCAAGGCGTATCATTGTATTTTCATTAATAAAAATATTTTATTTCAGATTCTGTCAGTGGATTCGGATCAGTACCCGCAGTTTTAATTGTACCATACTTAAGTCAGTGGAAAGGGTACAAATTTGTCTTCATAATTATCTGCTTTCCGTTAATTATCGCATTCTTTCTTCATTTCTTTGCCACTAACGCCGTCCAACTCTTAATAGCAGCGCTATGTTATGGCTTAACAATGGGTGGAAATATTTCGTTAGGCATAATGGCGATAACGGAATATGCAGAGCCAAGGTTACGAAATTTATTCCTCGTTATGAAAAGTGCATCCTATTTTTGGGGTATTTGGGTTGCTAATGCAATTGGTACTTTCAAATACTGGAGGAATATTCCTCTGTTAGGAATATGGCCGATTCTCTTTGCGTTGATTACAAGTATCATGTGGCCTGAAGGGCCGTACTGGTTGGCAAGTAGAGGAAGAATCGAAGAATGTAAAAAATCATTCGAATGGCTGCGAGGTCCTGGTAAAGATACAGAGGAACTGTCATCTGTTATTAAACACCAAGCAAGCAGATCTGAAAATGTAATCAAAAGTAATTTGTTCTCCAGGATAAAGAAGGCCGCAGTTTTGCGTCAATTTTACATGCCTTTTGCAGTCAATTGCGTCTTGTATTCCTTGTATCAGTTCAGTGGTAAGATTGTGATAACTGTCTATGCACTTGTCATTATTGAAGATATTACTAAAAATGAATCTACAGCTTATGCCGGTATGTTAATCATTGATGGAGTCACTGTCCTTGGTATGTACGTAGGTAGTTACGTATCGATGAAAGTGTCAAGAAGGAAGATGTTTTTGATAACTTCAGCACTGACAATTTTTTTCCTGTACGCATTATGTTTCTATTTATCACTGATAAATTTTGACGTGGTGACTCAAAACGATGTCGTTTCCTTAACTTTGCTTATTTTGTATTCATTTGCTGTTAGTTGGGGTCCTATGGTTCTAGCGACTTCTTATACATCTGAAATATCACCAATGAGGTTTAAAAGTTTTATTGTAGGTGTCGGTTCAACCGTATTTTGGTCCTTACAGGCAGCTAATTTACGATTAGCTCCAATCTTAATGGCAAATATTGGCATGCATGGCAGTTTTGGTATTTACGGAACTTTCACGCTGATTACTTGGTTATATTTGTATAAATATTTACCAGAAACCAGTAACAAAACTTTGCAAGAGTTGGAATTATGCTTTGTTAAGGATAAGGAAAAAAATAAAATTGATAATGTCACAGAAAGTTAAGTTATCTGGTATAAAATTGATTCAAGTAGAGCAGGGGTGTTCCAGTCAATAAGAGCAAAGTATAAAAATACTTGTTCAAGCAGAAGTATGATTACGTTCAAACTTCGCTACAGCACTTAAACACTCTGAAAGAAAATTTGAAATGTATAGGTACCCATATAAGTACTAAATTCGTTATTATATTTAGCTAAGTACGTTAACGATAAAAATTAGTAAACTTGCTTAAAAATACTGCAAGCTTAGAAAAAACTAAGTTGGGTAACTTTTATTTTTACCCTACGACGAAAAAGAGGGGTGTTATAAGTTTGACCTGTGTATCCGTGTGTCTGTGTATCTGTCTGTGACATCATAGCTCCCAAGCGGATATGCCGATTTCGATGTAGTTTTTTAATCGAAAGCTAGTTTAATCGAGATGGTTCTTAACTAAGATTCATTAAAATCGGTTCACCCGTTTTTTAAATATTGAACTTTGAACATTTTTTAAGTTGGTTAGGTTATGTTATTTTGTTTTACTATACTCTTATTACTATAAATAGTTCAATAAATAGATACCAAAATTATCAATTCTTGTATCATTTTCTTTGCTCAATCTGTAGTACAGTACCCAATCTTATGTCGCCTGGGATTACCTGGCATTTCTTTTATCTTACGTCAATCCTATACAATTTATGCAGATGATAGTGAAATGAACTAAGGTTACCGACATAGCCCAAAGAATTGCGAAACTTAAGTGGCTGTATTAGGCGGTGCACATATCCAAAAAATATAAAATCCAAAATTTTATTCAGCAAATAGGCAGTTGAATGCTCTTTTACACGTCATTTTTTTGAGTCTACCAGCGCTTTCGGAAAGACCATGATTGCCAAGAAGAATGCGCCGCAAGAAACTTGGCACAGAGTATTTTTTTTAAAAACAAGTTACATTAGCTCTTACAATACGTAACCACAGATAAATTACACAAGGAAACCTCACCCTGTCATTAAAAAATTAAGAGAGAGAAAAAAACACCGCATTTCAGAAACAAGTGTAAGAAGTAATTATTAGAACAGCAAAACCAGAACACTTAATTTAATGGCACGTTTTAATTGAGCAGGAGATGTAAGGGTCTCCAGGTCAAATATCTGTGAAAATTTAAATTACAAAGGGATGTATAGAGTCCCAGAATTAATACTATAATATAATACTTAATCTAAATGGCTATGACTAAATGACAATCTAGGGTCAATTTAAACTAAATTTAAAATCAGCAGAGGTGTAAAACGCCTCCACGGTCAAATAATAAGTATAATAATACATATACATAAACTGGAGATGTATATGGTCTCCAAATGTCAAATAACAAAAACTGATGAAATATACATTTCATGTCATCATGTCAAATAAATAAAACATTATTTATGTCAATTGTATTACAATTAGTACGCAGCGGACAACGGCAACAGAGCCGGACACCATACACGAATATCTTCGCTTAGCATAGCTCGCAGAACTGATGGCCGATGGGGTCAGAAGGTTTTCGAATGGCGTCCACGGACCGGGAGACGAGCTGTCGGTAGGCCTCCAACAAGATGGAGCGACGACCTGGTAAAGATCGCGGGACCGCGGTGAACGCGGAAAGCACAAGACCGGTCTGAGTGGAGAGCCGCGGGGGAGGCCACCGTCCAGCAGTGAATGTCTTTCGGCTGACATGATGATGATGATGAAGTGAAGTTTTGCGATAGGAGCGAAGCCTCGAGCGACAGCTAGTATCATTATATTTTCCAATATAGCGTCATCATTAGAAGAAAGTCGCTTATCACTCACGTGATGTATTGTTACGGCCTGATTCCTCTTTTTATTATAGTGTAAAATTTGTCTTTCTCTACATTCTACTCGGCTAATCTTTAAAATTTGTTGCGAAATAACCGACGTAGTGACATTGCAATGTCAATTGAAAGGTAACAATGTGAAGGTTAACTGATAAAAACATATACCTAACGAATTACTTTATTTAACCCCCCACGAAAAAGAGGGGTGTTATAAGTTTGACCTGTGTGTCTGTGTATCTGTCTGTGAATCATAGCTTCCAAACACATAGACCGATTTTGATACGGTTGCATAATATCATAGAGGTGCACTAAGAAGAGATTATTCGAAATTCCAACGGGATAGATAGTAAAATGGTATTTAAATTTTCTAATTAAAGTGATTTTATCGCGAGCTAAAGCTAGTTCAAACGAACGAACGTACGAAATTTAATATCAAACTAAACTAAAAACAATTGAAATAGCGAGTGGAGCGAGTAAAATTTATTTAAAAGTAATAAGCACGTATGAGCTCATAACCATAATTGAAAACATTTGTGCAAATAAACTGATAGAGTTATTCCTGTCTAATTACTTTGCAAACCAGTTAGCAATATTATGCGTAGATACTTAATTATTATAAACTGTAATTATAGCTAGTAGGGTACGTACATGTCTGTACTGGCTAGAATTAAATAGGAACATCATAAATATCATGATTGCAGTGAAAAAAAAAATACAACTTATGATTATGATTACCACGCTGCGCTTCCAATGAGGACATGGACTATGTGTTGCTAGGTAATCTCTTTGCGGCTACGAATAAGAAGGAATATCTATGGAAGCGCAAAACCGAAAAATGGCTCCACCACATAAGTGCCGCGGTGGGCAGGGAAAAATGTAAACAACGCAACGCGTTAGTCACCCGTGACAATCGTGACGTGAGAAGAAAATAAATGATTTATGATTGAAGTATTTATATAAATGGTAAATAGGCATTTTCTGTGCGTGTTATTTTTAATAGCATTCGACCAGAGGTGGATATTCGACCGCAATCAAAAATAAATAAAAAATAGCTTTCTTGATTGGCGTACCTATTATTCAATAAAATGTTTCGCTAAATGGGCCGAGTCGTAATGGGCGTAATTAACCGCTTAATTACGTAATATTTATGCGAAGGCAATTTTGATAACATTGTTAATGATTAGGACCGTACAAATACTATTTAATTAATAATTTATTTCGAGGCCATATAATCCAATTAAGTCACTAAGTAAATTAAACTTTTATTCACTTGTTTAAATAATTTAATTATGAAAAATAATTATGTCTGTTTAATCATGATAGTCTTTTAGCATGCCATAAGCATTATTAACGTTGGTCTAACACGAGTCAGACTACGGATCAGGGGTTCCTTACCATATGTTTTTTTTATAAAATAATCATAACTAATATTAAAAATTCGAAAGTAACTCTGCCTCTTTGTCTGTCTGTTTGTTACCTCTTCACGGAAAAACCGCTGCACTAATCCAGATGAAATTAGTAAGAAGATAGTTTGAATATTGAGGAATAACATACTTTTTATTCCGGAAATTTGTGGGATAGTGATAACCGAAATGTACGCGGACGAAGTTTTCGTGCTCTGCTTGGCAAGATTTAGTTATGTAGGTACCACTGTTAAGTTATAATATCGCACACAAATAAACGAAAAACAACAAAGAGTTAGGAAAATATAGAAAGCTTTGGCGATGTGGTGCTTAAAAGAAAGAAAGGAAGAGATGGACCTAGGCAAAGCCACATGGACCAGATTAAGGAGAACCGTGTCGTATCAGGAGGTTAAACAGCTGGCTTATAGGAGAGATGATTGGAAGACACTACAAAGAGTAGTTATAGACTTATAACTGTTGAGTTTGATATGATGATGTTACTATCTCGCATTACAGAGATTGTATGAGTGACGTTATTTTTAATGCGATTTGAATGCGCTAACACTGTGGTGACCCAGTTTAAATAGCTGCGTGTGTATTGACAGCTCGATAAGTTAGCGGAACACGCAGAGTGATCAAAATAATATGAACACAAACGCAAAACTATAAAGTATTTATATTTTAATTTTACCGACGAGCAATGAACGAACGATATTTGCCACAGTAACTGATGCCCATTGTTTTGAGTGCGTAACCCTAAAACAAATAAAGGTCATCATTAATTTAATTATACGCAGTTGCGCTTATGATATTGTAAGAAACATAGACATGAATGTTTTATTTTTTTATATATTGAAAATGTAATAATTAAGTCGTCGTCAGAGTAAGATACAGTTTTGGTAAAAATTTCAACGTGTTAATAGCTTTAAAGATAAAACATGGCTTTCTGTGACCTTTTGCGGAGACCGGCTGTAAGACAGGTAATTCTGGAGTAAAATGTGAAATCTAATAAATTAAATTCGCACACACACACACACATAAACACTGTACATTCCTCTGCACTTACACACTCACTCTGAAAAGACTGCACAAACTATGTTTCCTTTTTAATTTATTTTTATTTTTTCATTGTTGTGTTTAAGTCTTTATAATTTATAACCATATTGCGTTTTTTTTTCTGTTACAACTAGCCGCCGCTAAAGGGGTCAGTCTGCAAATCAGCGCTGGGTTCATGTCGCCATGTAACCTAGCATATGCTGAGATTGGTACCCATTGCCGGAACGTAACTAGTTTCTTTTTTTAATGTGTTTTTTATATAATTCTTGTAGTTTAGGTATGTTGTGGCAATAAATGATTTTTTATTTTTTTTTAAAGTAATTATTTACTTCATGTCATGACACGCAAAGGCTCACTTTTTCATTGGTGTGTGCATTACGCATACCTACCCGATACGCGTAAGGTCACTTGACTGTGTGGGGGATACAGTACAGTAGTTAAAGATGCTGTATTGTATAGACGCAGACGGCAGCACAATAATTCAATCAAGAGCAAAAAGCTTTGAAAGTAGGGTATATCACTCTTCCGACATTATTCTGGAAACCTCATTTTAATAAACGAAATAATAGATACAGTACATTTACTAAAACCTGCACATTTATAACATACCTTAATAACTAAATACATGAAAATGAAAAAATGAAAATGAAAAAGTTTATTTGGGTTTTTTTTGACAGGGTTATATAGACGAGGTTAGAGCCTCCTATTAAGCAAAAATATGCTTGTGTCAGAAGACACCGCTTCTCCATAACAATAGAGATTTACATAAAATAAAATTATCTCGTGTTTTTGTGTTAATAAATAAAAATAAAATAAAAACAAAACACAAAAAACCAAAAACTCGCGTGTGTGTGTGGGTGTGTGCGTGCGTGTGTGTGTGTGTGCGTGTGTGTATGTGTGTAGTCGAGTATATATTACCAAATTACATACTGTATATATTATTTGTAGGTTTCATTATATTATTGAGGACAATAATGTCTCTGTTTCATCATATGACAATTTCTTTAACCATGACATAAGAGATTTTTTACATTGGTGACGTAAGAGCGGGTAGATACTGATGTTTTTGTTTCGTCAGTTGTATAGTCGTGCAGATTGGACAGTAATATGTCTTGCAGCAAAATTTAGATTTACAAACAGGAAAATACATGAGTTACTAAAATTTGGTATGAATTTTCTCGCTGGCGATATGATAATGATAACGTCGTAACTACTTGATTACGTTACGTAGGATTCGAATATTCGTGCTGAAGCCTCAGGGGCATGCGCGCCTAGGGTTGCCGTATATAAAAAAAATGTAATGACGCCACAATAATAAATGCTCGAGGTTTATCTGCGGGACAGAATCAGAAATGATGATATCCGCAATAAAAACTTACAAGCTTAAAATATGCATAACTATAATTTATTTGATATCCTTAATAACAGGTACTTGGCAAAAAATACCTTAAAAAGTTTAAAAAGTCCGCCATAGAACTTACGTAGCAGAAGTGGACGAAAAGCGCTCCATCAGAATAGTTTTAAATGACTGTGTGAAGGCATTTTCGTTAGTTACCTAAAAAAAACCTTATTAGCACCCAACTGAGCCTGAGGGACTTCCTGTAAAAGTTTTTTAACTTTATAAAACGCATAATTATGGTGTCATATTATTTTTGTTTGTTCCTTTAGACGTTCGTGATAGTTGGCCCGATGTCTTTAATATTCAGCGCTGGAATGTTCATGGGGACAGCAACGGTGATGTTGCCTCAGATTCACAAGAACGATGACGACATATATATCAGCGATACAATGTCAGCTTGGATATGTAAGTCCTAAAACATCACACTATTGAAAGAAAACAAGTTAGAAGTGTAATGAGGTTTCTAGCTGCTCCCATTGTATAGACATAGTAGAAAAACCTTTCCCACGAGCCAGGCAAAAATCAATGATAATGTCAAAAACATTTTGACACAGGAAAGCTTTTCTGATTTTGAACACCGAATAATTCTACATTTAAATTAAAAGTAGACACAGCAGTGGTCGCAAAAATAAATAAATAGCGTGGAACATTTGACACCGATTAACCTAGTCCTAAACTAGGCAAAACCAAAGCAGTATATGGGTATTTAACAATGAGTAAATTATTTGAAAAAAACCATGCAAGACCCGAAAACAGACATTCATATTCTTTTATCATGGTTAAGTCCTCAAATGGTGCTAAGACTATTGAACTACCTGTGAATACTATTAATTACGTGTAGATACCTATATCTGGGGCAAGGTATTCAAATTCAATCATTGTTTTTTCATTAAAAAAATACTTTGTTTCAGATTCTGCCAGTGGATTCGGATCGGTACCCGCAGTTCTATCTGTACCATACTTAAGTCAGTGGAAAGGGTACAAATTTGTCTTCATAATTATCTGCTTTCCGTTAATTATCGCATTCTTTCTTCATTTCTTTGCCACTAACGCCATTCAGCTCTTAATAGCAACTCTATGTTTTGGCTTCACAATGGGTGGAAATATTTCGTTGGGCATAATGGCGATAACGGAATATGCAGAGCCAAGGTTACGAAATATGTTCCTCGTTATGAAAAGTGCATCCTATTTTTGGGGTATTTGGGTTGCTAATGCAATTGGTACTTTCAAATACTGGAGGAATATTCCTCTGTTAGGAATATGGCCAGTTCTTTTTGCGTTGGTTTCAAGTTTCATGTGGCCTGAAGGGCCGTACTGGTTGGCAAGTGGAGGAAGAATTGAAGAATGTATAAAATCATTCGAATGGCTGAGAGGTCCTGGTAAAGATACGGATGAACTGTCATCTGTTCTTAAACACCAAACAAGCAAATCTGAAAATGTAGTAAAAGGTAATTTGTTGTCCAGGATTAAGAAGGCAGTAGTTTTGCGTCAATTTTACATGCCTTTTGCAGTCAATTGCGTCTTATATTGTTTGTATCAGTTCAGTGGTAAGATTGTGATAACTGTCTATGCACTTGTCATTATAGAAGATATCACCAAAAATGAATCCACGGCTTATGCCGGTATGTTAATCATAGATGGAGTCACTGTTCTTGGTATGTACGTAGGTAGTTACGTAGCGATGAAAGTGTCAAGAAGGAAGATGTTTTTGATAACTTCAGGTCTTACATTTTTTTTCCTGTATGCATTATGTTTCTATTTATCACTGATAAAGTTTGGCGTGTTGACTCAAAATGAGATCGTTACGTTAACATTGCTTATTTTGTATTCATTTGCTGTTAGTTGGGGTCCTATGGTTTTAGCGACTTCTTATACTTCTGAAATATCTCCTATGAGGTTTAAAAGTTTTATTGTAGGTGTGGGTTCAACCGTATTTTGGTCCTTACAGACAGCTAATTTACGATTAGCTCCAGTCTTAATGGCAAATATTGGCATGCATGGCAGTTTCGGTATTTACGGAACTTTCACGCTGATTACTTGGTTATATTTGTATAAATATTTACCAGAAACTAGTAATAAAACTTTGCAAGAGCTAGAATTATGCTTTGTTAAGAATAAGGAAAATAATCAAATGGACAATGCGTCGGTGGAGCTATTACAGAAATAACAATACCACGAAAACAAAGGACAACGTATTTATTTTAAATATACAAGATAATATTTGACAAATTGAAACACTATCCAAGAATGGTAGTGGAGCCAGGTGCTTTCGCAGTGATAGATGGCGCTGCTCGCCGCATTTCTCTACATTGTAGTCAGTAGATGGCATGTTATTTGACGACTGCCAGCAAATGTCATGGACAGTGAAGTTTAATGGTTTAAAATTGATTTGGTTAGAGCAGGAGCGCTCCAGCTAATAAGGGCAAGACAAAAAAGTACATAATTTATGCAGAAGTATGATTATGTTAAAAAATAAAATCGTTCTATCAGACACAAGTAATACAAAGACTGCCAATCTTCATATCTACTTAACTAACTTGCGTAGCTCCGAAATACAAGGTGCACTAGATGGCGTTGTTTAGCATGTATGGGAGTAACACCCCGGCTAAACGACGCCATCTAGTGAATCTTATTTTTTGGAGCTACGCAATTTAGTATGGAGATTGGCAGACTTTATACTACTTGTCTCTGGTTCTATTTTTATACATTAGATACATCTCCAAACGAAATTTCTTTAAAAAAATGTCCGAAATAATAATCACCAGGTACACAAAATAATTTGAAAGAACATTTGACGAACCTTTAACTTGGTATTTACTTTAATAGAGTAAAATTTCACTAGCTCGAGTCTAAGTTATCATTAGGTAGCATACGTCACAAATACACAAAATATTATAGAATGCTACGGAGAAATAATTGATCACTGTTTTAACCACAGTTATTTTCGGTTTAATGTTCGACGGCGGCATTCACACCCTTATTCTTGACAGTTAAATTCGAATATGATTGTAAGCGTTATCCTTAATTTATTCACTGTATTGATTTCACTTACCTTCTTAATTGTCAACATTTCTCATTTTCAATAATTGTAATAAAGATTCTAAAAATAATGGCGAAAGTAAAGTCATGTTACAAGATTTGAGTAGGAAAGTATAATTTTGAAATTCTATTTTTTAATTATATGATTATGTAGGTACACGTTTCGTTATACTTTATTAACTTGGGAATAAAAAAACCGGACAAACGCGAGTCGGACTCGCATATGAGGGTTCCGTAGAAAGATTTTAACGGTTTTCCCCAGTGTTATAAGAAGTCCAGTGTTAGCAGAGCCCTAAGCAAAATGTAGGGTCATCTTACACTGGTATGTGAAATCTACAAACAGACATAAAAATTTAAGATTTTGAGAATTTTTGAGTGGTTGTGCTATAAGAGCTACCTTTATACCAAACTTTAAGTTTCTAGGACAACTGGAAGTACCCTTTTGGTTTTCGGGGTTCGGCGATTTGTATGGAAACCGCCTTTTTAATGACTGTATCTTTTGATTGCGTTTACTTAGAAATTAGATTTTTTCACAGCTTCAAGAGACCGCAGGTTTGAGTATTTGATATTAATTTCAGCATGCTAACTCTACGCGTTCCAGAGTAAAAGGGTCTTGACAGACAGACAGACAACAAAGTGATCCTATAAGGGTTCCGTTTTTTTCCTTTTGAGGTACGGAACCCTAAAAACATGTATTCATAATTTAAAAATAACCAGTGTTTGTTCCTGAATACCATAGAAAACAGACGCGGGAAAATGATCGGACATATACGATACGACACGACAATTTCTAGGCCGCCCATTGCTACCTTGCATTTTTTTTTTGTACCTTTTTTCTGTTTTGTTTATTATGTGGTGTTCAATAAAGAGTTCTTGTATTGTATTGTATTTCTTTAACACCATTTTATAAGGAAAAATTGAAGGACAGAGAGGAATAGGTCGACCTAGGCGAAGCTACATGGACCAGATAAAGGAGAAGGCCGGTGTCGTGTCGTATCAGGAGGCCAAAGAGCTGACTTTTATTGGAGAGATGATTGGAAGAAACTCCACCGACAAGAGTGGAACTCTTAAGTTCGATGATGATGATGAGTGTTTTTTTTTTGTTGATAGCACATGTCATCAACTAAGTGTAGCTACAATTAAACACAGGAAAGAATGTTGAACATGAAATTTGATACAGATAATATTGTTTTCCGATTGAGTTATTATATTTTTAAGAAACTTCCA
Source organism: Clepsis dumicolana (assembly GCA_963691665.1). NCBI lineage: Eukaryota > Metazoa > Arthropoda > Insecta > Lepidoptera > Tortricidae > Clepsis > Clepsis dumicolana. The sequence goes on along the minus strand of OY829527.1, from coordinate 7,129,729 downwards.
AATTATCAGCAATTCTAGAACTGTTTTCTTATTCCTGAAATTTGCTAAACATAACTAAATACGCATAGGTATGTAATGGGAAAGTGCTAGTCAGATTGAAACCAGCTAACGGTTCTCAATAATAACATTATACTATTTTATTTTTACTTGCATTCGCCAAAAGTAACATTCGACTGTAATCAATAAAAAAAATGCTTTCTGATTTTTTTTATTCATAAAAAACTTTAGCACTAGTCACTGCTGCGCTTCTTGTGGGTGGCTTGGTTACCACGGCCTCAGGCGCCGGCCGCCTGTCTCGACACGCCGCTCTCAACGACATCCTCAGGAGGGCACTCGTCAGCGCCAACGTCCGCGCTGCTCTGGAGATTGCTCTGGTTGCCCCAGATTGCGCGGGGTGATGGCAAGCGCCCTGATGGGATGTCTTTGATTCCCTGGAAGTTGGGCCGTGCGCTGGCGTGGGACGCCTCTTACACGGGCACCTTGGCAGTGTCCTACCTCCCACTAACCAGCAAACGGGTAGGAGCGGCGGCGGACGCTCGGGAGCGCTTCAGGGTCAGCAAATATAGTTGTCTCGGCGCCCAATATGAGTTCGTGCCGTTAAGGGTCGAGTCGCTTGGTCCTTGGGCTAGGGGTGCGCTCGGGCTCCACAAAGAGCTGAGCAAACAGCTGAAAGAGGCAACAGGCGACCCTCGCGCGGGCAGCTTTCTGGCGCAAAGAATTGTTATCGCGATTCAGCGCGGGAATGCTGCCTGCGTGATGGGCACCCTGCCGAGAGGTTCAGGGCTGGAACTTTATATTTTTAAGGTAGGTTTAGTTTTAGTCATTTTATTTACTTAGCAGTTACATTTTAGTCTCTTTAGCACTGTATTCTAAAAAGGGATCTAGAGTTTTTAATGTTTAATTTTTCACTTAATTATAAAAACTAATTATTATTGTGTTAGCGTATTAGTCTGTCACTAAATGTGCCGAGTGGCTGAAATAAGAAGTTAATTATAATTCCTATTCAAAAGCTACAATAACGATAAAATTGCTAATATTTTAAGGCTGTACATTAATTCCTTCTATTTGCGAGTCGTCCATAATTCATTTCCATTAAAGGCAAATAAATTAAAGTTTTTTCACTTGTTTAAATAATTTATAGAAATGTCTGTTTACTCAACACGGTGTGTCTTATAGCATGCATATTAACGTTGATCTAACACGAGTCGAACTAGGTACTGAATAAGGGTTCCTTGATCGGTGTTTTTTTTGTAAATATTTATTTCTATAAATTAATACAAGAGGACTGCCTATATTTTATAATGTTGCGTTCCTTTAATCATAATCATTCTTTATTGCTCTCACGTAGAAGTATACAGATGTTACAAACAAGCACATTTAAAAAGTGAACCCTGCAAGGGCATCGCAGTCTTTGATGAGGGGTACATTCAAAACAAGGTAAACTAAAATAATAATAATAATTCAAATAGGTTCTTACATAATAAACAAGAAGAATACAAGAGCATTTTTAATTCAAAATAAACTCAATACTTAGCAGTTTATGCAAGTGCTACATAATGTAATGATGGTAGCAATATACCGAGCTGACATTTAAAATAACAGCTTGGTAGGTCAGCGGAACATGTAGAGCGATCAAATGTGACGTTTACTAATAAAGTAAAAAAAAAATAGTACGTATTTATGTAATTTTACCGAAAAACAAAGACAGTACAATATTTGCCACAGTTGCAAATCTCCATTGTTTTGAATGCGTAACCCTAAAACCAGCAAAATTTTGTCTTTAGTTTAATTATACGCAGTTGCATTTATAGTCTTGGAAGAAACATGGACTCGGTTCAAATAATTAATATTTGATTGTTTCTAATCAATTCATGAAATAAATCGTTTATTTTTTTAAGTTGTAATAACAGTGAAGATAAAACATGTCTCTCTGTGACTTTTGGCATAGACCGACTGCAAGACAGGTAAAACTTTTGACTAAATGTGAAAAATTAGACCATAAATTAAGGTAAGTACCTATCTATGCCTTTACTATAAATTTACATACAAAATAAAAATTTAAATAATTTGTTTGTAACCATAGATATGGATAATTGATTCCGTTCTTCATTGGCAGTATGTAAATATAATTGAGATAGAGAATAGACAGATTTTTTTTGTTTTAATTATCTATTCATCGTCATCATGTCAGCCGAAAAACGTCCACTACTGGACCCCAAGAAACCCCTAAGGCCCTCAAGGCCCCCAAGACTCCCCACTCAGACCAGTTTTAATTATTTATTCATCATCATCATGTCAGCCGAAAGACGTTCACTACTGGACCCCAAGAAACCCCTAAGGCCCTCAAGGCCCCCAAGACTCCCCACTCAGACCAGTTTTAATTATTTATTCATCATCATCATGTCAGCCGAAAGACGTCCACTACTGGACCCCAGGAAACCCCTAAGGCCCTCAAGGCCCCCAAGACTCCCCACTCAGACCAGTTTTAATTATTTATTCATAAAAAAATAGAAACGTTGAGAAATGCGCCCTGCAGGTACAGGAAAACAGCCGGACAGACGCCTGACATACGAAATCATTTTCGTGCAAACTGAAACAGGGACACTTCGCTCGCTCGACCACTCAGATTTTAAAGCTTTTTTACCTTTTTAGGGTTCCGTACCTCAAAAGAAAAAAACGGAACCCTTATTATAGGATCACTTTGTTGTCCGTCTGTCTGTCTATCAAGACTCTTTTTCTCTGGACCGCGTGGAGGTAGCATGCTGAAATTAAAGTAAGTAAGTAAACACTTTATTGTACTAAAAAAACAGGATACAAACACAATTATTAATATCAAATACTCAAACCTGCGGTCCCTTGAAGCTGTGAAAAAATTAACCTTCTAAGTCAACGCAATCAAAAGATACAGTCATTAAAAAGGCTAAAAACCTAAAAGGTACTTCCAGTTGTCCTAGAAACTTGAAAATTGGTATTAAGGTAGCTCTTATAGCACAACCACTCACAAAAGTTTCAGAATCTTAATTTTTTATGTCTGTCTGTAGATTTAGCAGACCAATATTAGTTAACCCCACACTGCGTACATTTTGCTTAGGAGCAGGGCTCTGCTAACACTGGACATCTTAAAATACTAGGGAAAAGCGTTTAAAATCTTTTTACTGAACCCTCGTGCGGAAGTCCTACTCGCACTTGCCACGTTTTTTTTTAAACTCAACGTACCTTAGCCTGACAATTTTATTTTACCTAATTAAAAACAAAACTTGCGCATGCGTGGTTCTAGAGACATGCCATTTTGTTAGTTAACTTGTGTTTACTTTTCAATTAAGTGATGTTTAATTAGCTGCTCTCTTACAAATGTATTGTAAAACGTCATGTGGTAGGTACACGCGGTTGGCAAGGTTTTACAAATTCATTTGAAAAACCTTTCTTACCAACCTTGTAACACAAATAACCATTCATCACACTTGAACGTAAGAAGGGTCATTAACATGTAAGCTACCTTGGCTGCTATGCCCTAGAAAAAACCCTCGGGCTTTTCTCTTTTCATAACGCCCAAGAGCTGTAATGGCGTGCACATCAGGCGATCCCATACTGATGGGACTACATGGGATGGGATGGGGATACAGGACTGAAGAGATAAGTTGCAGGGGAGCTAGCACTCGTGCCATTTTGTAGCTTGTCGTTCAGTGCGTCCTTCACTGATTCCGTCACTATGAAAGGGACGCATTCCTCGACAAGCGACAAAATGGCGCGCCGTGCTACATGTGCTGGTCTGGCAAGTTAGACTAATCTATCTCGTTTTGAATTGAGAATGGTTTTAGAATAAAGCAACATTACAGTCTTTGCTGTCGGAGGCAGATCATTCGGGCTGGGGCCATGAAAGCTAACATTGTACTAGCTTACCCCTGTCTTTACTTGAGAAATATAGCCCAGTCTCGACCAAAGAGTGTTTCTATTTATTACTAACTAGTTAAAAGGGGCATTTAGATATTTCGCACTTAGGCCGCGACCCCCTTCCTCTTCTGTGCCCTCCCCACCTCTTAGGCAACACACAGTACCTACCACACGCCTCGTTTCCTGAAAAATTTAATGAAAAACATTGTATGTTTTACGGGCCGTACAGGAATTACGAACCTCGACTCAGAGCCCTTTGACTAGGGCTTTGCGCATGGACGGGTCCTTCGTTACTCGTATTTGTTTCCAATTCAGTGAGACTAAGCACATAGTGGTCTCAGTGATATGAGGCGCGAGCACGTCCGCACGGGCACCGCCGGCAGCGCGCACCGCTCCTATTACAAAGTGTTCCAAAGCCTGTTTATATCAATGACTATACTATAAATTGCATACAATGTCCGTAATTTTGATATCAGGTACCTTCCGTTTTCAGACCTTCGTGGCATTCGGGCTGACGGCACTGATGTTCTGCGCCGGAGTCAGCGTTGGCACGGCGACGGTGATGCTGCCCCAGCTCAAGAAAAGCAAAGACGACATACTCGTGGATGAAACTATGTCCTCGTGGATATGTAAGATCATTCATACCTATTATCACGCGGTACTTGGCGGAGGTTAGTGCTACCTTTGCTAATTTGACATTGTGACCTATCAGTTCTTTTCACCTAGAAAGCTGAGGAGTAGCAAAGTTTAAAGTAGTACAATTTAAACATTGTAAACGGAGCAGTGGAACACTTCTTTTAATTCTCTTTGATTAAATATAAACCTGCCAAATAACACCATATTTAGTTTGTCATTAATGATATTTAATAATCTAAGACACGTTAACCAAAAAGGTACCACATGCTTCTGACTTTTAATCCTTGTGATACCTTATCACAATAGAACCATAATATTATTATCCACAACTGCCTAACATCTGTTCCTAATATTCAATCTATCTAAAAATATTTATTTATCTTCAATTTTTCCGTCTCAATTAACTGAGACTGTTGGCAGGCAATCCAATCTCTGCTTGCTACAGTCTGTCGATGGAAGAGGTTGGTGGACCATCTACAAAATAGAAAATTGTTCGTCAATTCAGTCAAAAAAATCGTCAAAATTCAAAATTCAAAATTTTATTCAGCAAATAGGCAGTTGAATGCTCTTTTACTTGATGCTCTTTTTTTTGAGTCTACCAGCGCTTTCGGAAAGACCATGATTGCCAAGAAGAATGCGCCGCAAGAAACTTGGCACAAAGTAATTTTTTCTAAAAACAAATTACATTAGCTCTTACAATACGTAACCACAGATAAATCACACAAAAAAACCTCACTCTGTCATTAAAAGATTAAGAGAGAAAAAAAACACCGCATTTCAGAAACAAGTGTAAAAAGTAATTATTAGAACAGCAAAACCAGAACACTTTACTTTACTGGCACGTTTTAATTCAGCAGGAGATGTAAGGGTCTCCAGGTCAAATATCTGTGAAAATTTAAATTACAAAGGGATGTATAGGGTCCCAGAATTAATACTATAATATAATACTTAATCTAAATGGCTTAGAGATGTATAGTCTCTAGGGTCAATTTAAACTAAATTTAAAATCAGCAGAGGTGTAAAACGCCTCCACGGTCAAATAATAAGTATAATAATACATATACACAAACTGGAGATACATATGGTCTCCAAATGTCAAATAACAAAAATTGATGAAATATATCATGTATATATTCATGACATCATGTCAAATAAATAAAACGTTATTTACTCGTATGTTTGTATTACAATTAGTACGCAGCGGACAACGGCAACAGAGCCGGACACCATACACGAATATCTTCGGGACACAGCCAAGTCACATTGATATACCTACATAACAATTAAATAATATTGAATAACGAGAACGGATATAAGAAATTCGTTTATTGAAAGTTTCAAGTTTAATAACTATCCTGAATGTCTGTAGACACAGAGAGTTGTCCCGCAAGTTTTAGTTTCAGGAATTGTCACTTCATTGCTGATTATTTTTATTTTCCGTTTCAGATTCCGTGCACGGATTTGGATCAGTACCTGCTGTTTTAACTGTACCATATCTATGTCAAAAGAAGGGTTATGTGCTTATTTTTAAACTAATTTGTCTCCCAATGATTGCTGCATTTAGTCTGCAATATTTTGCCACCACTTCTGTTCATTTATTAATATCAGCATTATGCCAAGGGCTTACTATGGGCGGTAACATTTCTTTAGGCATCATAGCGCTAACAGAATATGCAGATCCCAGACTGAGAAGTTTGTTTCTAGTAATGAAAAGCGCTTCATACTTTTGGGGTATATGGATAGCTAACATAATGGGAACTTTTACTAGCTGGAGATACATTCCTCTGTTTGGAATATGGCCGGCGGTGTTTTCTTTAGTTTCTTGTTTTGCGTGGCCTGAAGGGCCTTATTGGTTGGCAAGCGTGGGAAGAATAGACGAAAGTAAGGAATCATACCGTTGGCTTCGGGGACCAGAAAATGTAGATGAAGAAATATCCTCGTTTGTTAAAAGCTGTAGACGGAACTCGAGTTCTGAGAAAAAGAGTAGCATTGTAAGTAGGATTAGGAAAATTGTTATGTTACGTTCATTTTACATGCCTTTTATTACAAATTGCGTATTGTTTTCCCTGTACTACTTTACTGCCAAAATAGTAGTTACAATCTATGCTCTTGTCATTATTAAAGAAATCACTAAGGACGAATCGACTGCGTATTCTGGAATGTTGATCATAGACGGAGTCACTGTATTAGGTATGTACATTGGTAGTTATGTAGCAATGAGAGTAAGAAGAAGGACCATGTTTTTGATAACTTCTGCTATCACCATTTTATTTCTGTATTTGTTATCATTATATTTGACACTAGTTGAATATGAATTAATTACACAAAAAGCGGTTCTTTCACTATCGTTAATTATTATCTATAGTTTTTGTGTTAGTTGGGGTCCAATGATACTATCAACTTCTTTTTCATCAGAAATAACACCGATGAGGTTTAAACCTTTCATAATATCAGTCGGTTCGGCAGTGTTTTGGAGTTTGCACACGGTAACTGTGAAACTGGCACCACTGTTATTCGCAAGTATTGGCATGCACGGTAGTTTTTCTGTTTATGCCACACTAACTTTGATGTGTTGGTTATTTTTGTATAAATACTTACCAGACACCAGTAACAAGACCTTGACAGAATTGGAATATTGTTTTGTTGGTGATAAAGATAAACATAATTGTAATGAAGATAATAAAAATAATGGCGAAAGTGTAGTCATGTTACAAGATATGAGTAGGAAAGTTTGATTTTGAAATCCTATTGATTGAAGTATAATGCAATATCATCTACTCGTTTTACATGGTAAATTCTAAGAAAAATTTGGATTTATAATTTATTTAATAACAGTTAATGTTTTTTTTATAATAAGTGTCTCACTTTAATGAGGACGGAGATGGTATTATTAGATATTTTATGTTGAATACGTAATTTTAGGAAGATATAACCTAACCTAACCAACTAAGAAAAGTTGAAAAACCCCCGACATTGTCATTTCAAAGTTCGATATTTCAAAACAGGATGAACCAATTTTAATGAAACTTAGCTAAGAACCATCTCGATTAAATTAGCTTTCGAACAAAAAAACCGCATCGAAATAGGTAAGTATATCCGCTTGCGAGCTACGATGCCACAGACAGATACACAGATCCACAAATACACAGACACAGATACACAAGTCAAACTTATAACACCCCTCTTTTTCGTCGGGGGTTAAAAAGGAGTGACAATAAATATCAGTAAACGAATTTTGTTTTGCTATAAATCACGTTTTTATTAAAAATAAATTTTAAGTTTTCTTGTCAAAAGAAATCTTTAAAACGTAATGTTTTATTACAAACTTCATTAGTATATACGTGTGTATCTGAAGTAAGTAAGTAAATTTCAATACATGTTTTTTAATGGTGTCTTAACCCATATCTACCCGGTGGGTCGATTTTATCCTGAAAAAAGGTTGTGGAAAACACGCGAATTTGTTAACGAAGACGCTTGTTTGGGACTTCTGGTTCTATGTTTCGAATATAATAATACATTGTCTACGAAAACAAAATTAAACAGGTAATAGATACCTATCGAATTAGAATTCGACAGAAATTTTGTGACCTGTGCGATTTGTTCAAGTTATGACTTGTTTTGTGGTGAGACAAAAGTGTGTCTTTGCTGTGAATAATGCAAATGATTTTTTTTTCTTTGTTAATGTACCTATCATAATGTTTTTATTTTAAAATTAGATAGTTTACCTTTTCTATAACAGTGCAAGCTTATGGATACATTATATATTTTTACACACAGATAGTTGTCAAAACCTTTGTGGGTCGTTAACAACCCCGTGGGAAGGTAGGTATATATTTAAATGCTGGATTTCAATTCTGAGTACCGACAACCACTCTTATGTATATGAATAAATGTTTCTCTCTCTCTCTCTCTCTCTCTCTCACACTTACGACAAAATTTCATAACAAATGTGCTAGAAAATTTGTACTCCTGCTATAAACTTTACGTCAGGGTATGTGACGGTGATTCTGGCGATGAAAAGGATTTAGGTACCTATATTGCGATGATTTATCCTATTCACAGCTACTCGCACCTGCAAGTGTTAATTTCAGGCGTCTTTTTGCTGAGGAAACAACGTCCAGTGAAGACGAAGAACTCTATGATACACCAAAATACAATACAATAACTCTTTATTAAACACCACATAACAGTAAAAAAAGAAATATGGCACAAAAAATACAAGGTAGCAATGGGCGGCCTTATCGCTACAGAGCGATCTCTACCAGGCAAACATAATGGAATAAAGGTAAGAACAGATTAAAGCAGGAGGTGCTATTTAAAAAGTTTTAGGTCACGAATTTATAGGTAACTAGATAAAATTCCTAAAAAGAATACAAAAACACATAATTACAATGAAACTCAATAATAACAGATACATAATAATACAAAAATACTAACTACAGAAAACTTTAAAAAGTTAGCCAGAAAACTCATGTACAGATTGACAGATAGTGCTGTACGATACCGTACATACATTGTAAGCATTCATAAAATATGTAAAACTATGTAGGTAGATTAAAATGGTAAGAAAGCAGTTGTACGGCGACCGCCCACGCAAAAGCATCTTGTATGAAAATTATTTGGAAGTGGAGATTACAGTTCTGTTCAATTTTATGTTCGGCGTTTCCTTTGCAACAATACCTGCGCCGTTCATGTGGTCCTTCGAGCAAAAAGAACTTTTGTTGTGCTAAGAGTATCAATTCAGTGATTTGACGCGGTGTGTGTGTACTCGGTGAGATTTCCGGTCGACATATTGTCGGCAAGTCAGCATCCGTGGCTGTGCAACTCAAATATTAATTAAGTACTTTTAATACTTATATATGCCAAGTGATATTTTAATTACTCTTTTTGCTGGCATTACGCAGTGCGTAAAAATAATAAATAATAAAAAAAAAAAAAAAAATTTGCAACAGTGTTGCGACAGTTTCTTCGTCCTGTTGGGGGCTGTTGCAGCTTCCATCCGAGGTCACCGTGTGACCCCAATTTGGCGTGCAGTGCACCCAATTTTTTTTTCACCCGTCGTCCGAGAAGCGAACGAGGTCAGGCGAGCCTGGTCTGCCATCTCTGCCGTGCGGAGGTGTCGACTGGTCAGGCTGATTTGCAGTGCTCATCTATTAACGTCACCCTCGCAAGATTCCTTACTCCGCGGCGCGGGCATTCTCCGAAGTGCGGAGCCACCTCCGTGGCAATAATTCTGCGGTGTGCAGAGGTGTTTATTTTTTTTTCAGGAAAAACAGTGTTTTACCACAAGGGTTTTAAGTGCGTGCAGTGCTCGTACCTACCTAATTTTTTAGCTTCGACGAACAATCGACGTTTTTTTTTTATACCCAATTATACCTACCCACTTGAGTACCTGTTTTGCTTGTACTTAGGCAAATATTTTTTGGGTTTTATACTTACTTTATAAGAAAACGTTCGTGTTTATCGACGAACATTATTGTCGATGTACTTATGTGCATTAAAGGAATCTACTTATAAATAGTTTCGAACATTTACCGTTTTTACAGGTAGTGATTCGCACAATAAAAACTTCTAGAAATTTTCCATTATAACAAGAAAAGATAGTAGCCAACCAGAGTTGGAGCCCGCTCATTTTATTTATAAGTTATTAACTAGAGCCAATTGGCGCGTGGGATAGCTTGGCGCGCAGCTGCCATTGGGCAAAATTTTAGCAGCGCCGGGTCACGTGCCCGCCACCACTGGCGCCACAGCAAGCGGAGCAAGCTGGCCGGCCGCCATTTGCTTTGCATTCCTCCTTTGTTTACGCGTAATTCCGTGTTTGATATCGTCGCCTAATCGATAATCGATCAATAGCTATTTTATTTGGTTCATATCATAAACGTTGCTTTGTCGTTGTTATTAACTATTAGCGTAACAGTGTTGACGCTAATTAGAGGGTGAGTTAATTGGAGGCCGCGTAAACAAACAACATAGTGAACAGAGTGACAATGGGTGAGGAATTGAAGCGTCTGGTCGCAGCCAGGGGGCAGTGCAAGGGGTTCATCACCAGGTTGAGAGCCTACGTGAGGGACTTGGATCCAGGTACCTATGATTTAAATATATTAAGAGAAAAAAGAGACCGCTTAGAGAAGGTTTTTACAGAGTACATGGAGCTAAATCTAGAAATTTCCTTAGTAGATTCCGACGACAAAGAGGCCATCGAGGCAGTCGAGGGAGTGTATTTTGAGTTGTCGGCGTTCCTCAACTCAAAGATTTCACCCATTCCCGAGCCGGTTGCGGCTCATTCAAGCCCGCCTACTGCGCAGGCTTCGACAAGCTTTCAACGCTTGCCGAGAATTGAAATAAGCAAATTTAGTGGCGAGGTAGGTCAATACCACGATTTTATTGCCTTATTCAATAGCGTAATTAATAAAGATCCAAACTTATCACAGTGTGATAAATTCTACTACTTGAGGTCACTTTTAAATGGAGAGGCATTAAATATTGTTAAACATTTACCTTTAAGTGGTGAAAATTATGAAATAGCACTCAAGCTGCTTTCTGAGCGCTATGACAACAAGCAACAAGTGATAAATTATCATATTACGTCTATTCTTGACCTTCCATGCATTAACAAAATGTCATCAGCAGCCATTCGCGACTTGGTAACAAATACAAAACAGCACTTAAGTGCGCTTAAAAACATGAATGTACCAGTGCAGCATTGGGATTCGATTGTCATAACTGTGCTCCAACGAAAGCTTGACCAGTATACACTTAGGGCATTTCACCTTGAAAATAAAAGCTTGCAGTTGCCTGAGCTAAATAATTTGTTTACATTTCTAGAGGAAAGAGCTACCGCGCTCGAAACGCTTGGCCAATCTCAATCTGGCGGGCGGAGGAGCAGCTTAATAGCTGCCAACGCTAGCAGTCCTACTAATATAAATAGGCACACAAAATGTAAGTACTGTAATTCTCAATTGCACAAGCTGCACCAATGCCCAGGCTTTAAGCTAATAGACTTAGCGAAGCGACAAGATTTTATGAAGGCAAATAAATTGTGTAACATTTGTTTAAATGAACATTTTGGTAAAAAATGTCTCTTCGGCTTTAAATGTTCAGTATGTAAACAAAAGCATAATTCCTTATTACATGAGGACAGTGTCCCCAATAAAGGCTCTGATCATGTGAGCTTATTAACAAAAGTCATTGATAATGTACTATTGCCTACTATTAAGGTTAGATTAATAAATAAAAAAGGCAGTTACATTTACGCCAGAGCCATTTTAGATTCCGGTAGTCAGGTTTCCTTTATTAGGTCAGATTTGGCCAAAGAAATTTGCTGTACTTTCCAGCAATCTGAAACTACAATTAGCGGGATATGTGATGGTACCAATAAAACAACACAACAGGCCACATTCGACTTGTATTCAACTGCAAATGATTATAGTATGTCTGTGACATGCCATGTGGTTGGCAATATTACAAGCAAAATGCCACAATTTACAATTAATAAAAAAGATATTATTTTGCCTTCATATGTTAGGTTGGCTGATGAGAATTTCCATGTCTGTGACAGGATTAGCATACTCTTAGGTTGTGACATATTTTTCCAGGTCTTACTTCGGGATCAACTTCCGGTTCAACCCGGTCAGCTGTATCTCCACAACACTTGCTTTGGCTACATTGTAGCGGGGAGGGTAGCAGGTAGCAGTACTCATGCTACCTCACATTTTGCCTCAGCTGTTAGCTGCAAGCCTGTTGGTAATGATTTAAGTATAAATAACTTAGAAAGGTCAATTTCTCAATTCTGGCAGACGGAGAAGGTGCCTGAGATTTATATTGAAGCCAATTCCGAGCAAGAATTAGCGGAAGAGACATTTAAAAAATCGGTTGTGCTGGAAAATAATAGATTTCAGGTAGCTTTGCCGCTAAAACAGAATATTGAAGTTTTAAAATTGGGGGATTCACTCACATGTGCTTTAAAAAGGTTCAAATCTTTAGAAATTAGATTTGCCAAAGATCCCACTTTATTTGAAGATTATAAATGTTTCATTGATGAGTATATCAAACTGGGACATGCGATTCGCATCCCTATATCTCAATATAATTTTGAAAGCGAGGCAGTTTTCTTTCTGGCACACCACCCTGTTTTTAATCAAAACAGTTTAACTACAAAGCTTAGGGTCGTTTTCGATGCGAGTATGCGAAGCTTAAGCAAAGTTTCTTTAAACGATGTCTTACTAAATGGGCCTGTTCAGCATATTAATTCTGTTTAGATTATTTAAATATGTTGTTAATTGTGACATACAAAAAATGTTCAGACAAATTTTGGTAGAACCATCACATCGCCCGTTGCAAAATATATTGTGGAGGGAGTCTCCTAATAGCGAAATTCAATGCCTGCAGCTTCAGACTGTGACCTATGGTCTTAAAAGTTCCTCATTTATAGCCACTCGATGCTTGCTCGAACTAGTCGATAGGTATAAGGACGATTATCCCCTGGCTGCAGAGGTGCTACTTCACAATACATATGTCGATGACGCGAATATAGCAGGTAACGATATTGAGCTTGTAATAAAAACGCGCGATGAGTTAAATGACTTGTTAAAGTTAGGGGGCTTCAACCTGCACAAGTGGTGCGCCAACCATAACTCGCTGTTACGCGACATTCCTTCCGAATGTAAAAAGGAGGAAAAAGAAGTTAATTTTATTGATAATAAAGACACAGATTTTGTAAGAATGTTAGGTCTTAAAGGTAACCTAGCTAATGATACTTTAATAATAAGTTCTCCTAAGCAGGATGTACTTGATAAATATACAAAGCGAAAGGCTTTGGGCTTCGTAAGCAAGATGTTTGATCCGCTGGGCTTGGCAGGCCCCATTGTGGTAAAAGCAAAGTTGTTAATGCAGCAAATATGGCTGGCTAATGTAGACTGGGATTCAAGCTTACCTGCCGAGCTCAACGAAGATTTTAGAGCCTTTGCGACTAGCTTGTCAAGAATGTCTGATATTGTAGTACAAAGAGATATGGATACACAAAATGCACAGTCAATCGACATCATTGGGTTCGCCGATGGGTCAAACCACGCATATGGTTGCTGCCTGTATTTGAGAATAGTCGGCAAAGATAGAAAAGTTACCGTGAATTTACTATGCTCAAAATCACGTGTTAACCCGATTAAAAAACTGACCACGCCGCGCGCTGAGCTTAATAGTGCTTTGCTATTAGCCATGCTAGCACACAAGGTGTATGGCATAATAAAATTAAATTTTACAGCAAATGTGTATCTATATCTCGACTCGCAAGTAGTACTTGCCTGGTTAAAAATAGATCCTGTAAAATTAACTGTGTATGTGGCTAACAGAGTGAAAGCTATACGCGACATGACTGAGGATTTCTCCTGGCATTACATAAACACAGCTGTCAATCCTGCGGACTGCCTCTCCCGTGGAGTGGAGCCGCACCTTTTACAGCAGAACCCATTATGGTTTCACGGGCCCACTGCTTTAAGTAGCATAGATTTTAAGCCAAAAGGCGATGAAAAAATAATGCCGGAAGAAATACCTGAGCTAAAGTCAGCTCTTATTAGTGCCACGCCAAGTAATGACATACCATTATTTAATAATTGTTCTAGTATAACGAAAATGAAACGAATTGTAGCGTGGTGTTACAGGTTCACAGATAATTGTAAAAAATTTACTACTAAGAATCATAGCAATAGGGAGCTAGGGTGTTTGACACCTCGAGAATTGAGCCATGCATTGCATGTTATTATCAGATACGAGCAACATAAACACTTTGATGCAGAGATAAAGGCTCTAAGTAGAAACAAACCTATAAAATCAAAGCTCGAGGAGTTGAATCCCTTCCTTTGTTCAATGAACTTGCTCCGCGTAGGCGGAAGGCTTCAGCTTGCGAACCTGCCTTACTCACAAAAGCACCCGATCATTCTACCTAAAGGTGCGAAGATTACTCGGTATATTATCGAAAATGAGCACAAGGCATTATTGCATGCTGGAGCAAAACTTGTATTGAATAGTTTAAGTTTAAAATACCGTATAATAAGCGGCATAAGAGAAGTCACACACGTGCTTTATAAATGTATAATTTGTTTTAAATTAAAAGCAAAGCAATCGCAACAGCTTATGGGCTCACTTCCCTATGATAGAGTGAACTCGTGTAGAGCATTTGATAAAGTAGGAATAGATTATGGTGGCCCATTGACTATCAAAATGTATCGAGTTAGGAAGCCCATCCTGTATAAAGCGTACATTGCATTGTTCGTATGTTTCACAACAAAAGCTGTTCATATTGAGCTGGTCTCGGACCTCACGACAGAGTCGTTCCTAAATGCATTTAAAAGATTTATTTCGCGTAGAAATAGGCCGTCTGTTGTATACTGCGATAATGCGAGTACTTTTAAAGGGGCGCAAAACCAGTTGGTTGAATTATATAAATTACAGTCAGATGAGAGACACCAGCTATCTGTTGTAAATCAAGCCGCTGAATTAGGTATTGAATTCAAGTTTATTCCCAGCTACAGTCCGATATTTGGTTCTCTGTGGGAAGCTGGAATTAAAAGTGTAAAGCATCATTTGAAGCGTGTTGTGGGCGCAGCCGTTTTGACATATGAAGAGTTAAACACTGTGCTGATACAAATTGAAGGAATACTAAATTCACGTCCTTTAACGGCCCTGCCTACAACAGACTTCACAGAAATGTCTTACTTAACCCCAGGTCATTTTTTGACAGGTGCCCCATTGATATCATACCCAGAAATTGATTGTACTAACGTACCAACTAACCGTTTAAAATTCTGGCAACAATGCACACAAATGGTCCAAAGCTTTTGGAAGCAGTGGCACAAACAGTATTTAGTACAGTTGCAGAACAGGCCAAAATGGCGCACTGAAAGTAAAAATATTAAAGTTGGTACATTAGTCATAGTCAGGGATGACAATGTTAGTCCTCTTAAGTGGCCGATGGCCAGAGTTGTACAGGTTTTTCCTGGGCCGGATGGCAAAGTGAGAGCACTTTCCATTAGGAATGCTAAGGGTTCCATAATTCGAACTAGTATTTATAAAATATCTGTACTCCCAATCGAAACTGAATAAGGCTTATTTGATGTCATTAGATAGGTAAGATATTAGAGCTCAATTGTTTACTATTATTGTTAAAATATTTCAGAACACTAAATTAGATCAGCTTTATTCATAATTCAAAGCAACTCTGAATAATTTAGTTAAGTTTAAAAACAAAAGGTGAAGGTATAGAATAATTTAAGTATACTTTATTCGTCATATTTGTCGCGCTGCGGAATATGTACGATACCGTACATACATTGTAAGCATTCATAAAATATGTAAAACTATGTAGGTAGATTAAAATGGTAAGAAAGCAGTTGTACGGCGACCGCCCACGCAAAAGCATCTTGTATGAAAATTATTTGGAAGTGGAGATTACAGTTCTGTTCAATTTTATGTTCGGCGTTTCCTTTGCAACAATACCTGCGCCGTTCAAGTGCTCCTTTAGCATAGTTTAAAAAAAGTAAAACCGCCTTCAAAAAAAAACCTTAGAAAAAATACGTTAAATAATCCTCTAAAATAATGATAAACAAATAAAATAAAATAAAATGCGTTTATTTCGGACAACAGAAACAAAATCTTAAAGTTTTATGGCCTAGAACTAAGCAGCAGAAATGTTGTTGTTCGAAATAAACGCGTTTAATTTTATTTTATTTATTTATCATTATTTTAGTGGATTATTTTAGGTTTTTTCCTAAGGTTTTTTTTTAAGGCGGTTTTACTTTTTTGTTAAAAGATTTTTATTTCACAATTTTACGTTGATTTATCATTTTCAGAATTATACTCCAACTCCTAACCGTTAAGGAGTTGTACCTTCCATCATCAGCTCATCAACATGGGATGATGACTACCAGACACAAATACTTGAATAGCCTTAGAAAAAATATATGAAACACATAATACGTGCCTATATGAAGTCGGTTAAAAATTTGAGGGTTGCCCTCGATTTCCCTGGGATTCCATCATCAGATCATGACTTGGTGACAATGGGGCCACCTCAGGAGTATACCCTTTCGAATAATGATTTAACATTTTCAAAATTATCCTCCAACTCCTAACCGTTAAGGAGTTGTACCTTCCATCAACAGCTCATCAACATGAGATGATGACTACCAGACGCAAATATTTAAATTGCCTTAGAAAATATATGAAACACAACGTGCCTATAAAATTTTTGAGGGTTGCCCTCGATTCCTCTGGGATCCCATCATCAGATCATGACTTGGTGACAATGGGACCACCACAGGAGTATACACTTTTGAATAAAAAAAACTTTTCAAAATCGGTCTACAATTGACGGAGTAATCGATGAACATACATAAAAAAAAATACATAGGTACGGTGGAACGTAGAACCTCCTCCTTTTTTTGAAGTCGGTTAAAAATACCATCGCCGCTGGACATAAAACTCGTGGAAGGGCCCGGGGAAGAGTCCGCATAAGGATACGTGGAAGAGCTCGCAGAAGGGGGCGTAGAAGAGGAAGCTTGATCAGAGTTGACTGTGGCGAAGCTGTTGGATGCCAGGGTCAGGACTATATTGATGCTTCCTTTCGGCATGAGAAAAAGAGTATTGAAGAACAAAATGTGGTGAACAATGCCACACTTCTAGCTGGCCAGTTACGGAGAGACATCGACACACACTGGAGTTTCGAAGGAACATTGTCCGCGTTTTGCTGCAGAACCACGGTGATAGGTTTCAACCCGGACCCACACAAAAGATACAAACCACCATACCTTTTTAAAGCGGAAACAATTCAGAGCATTATGATCAAAAAGGCTCTGAAGAGACTTCAATGTACTTTGTGTAAAAATAAAACTAAGGCGTGTAGTAAACGTGATGTCAAATTATATGCAAAATGCTTCTCTCTGTTTCATGTTTAACGGTTGTCAGTGAAAAAGAGTTTTCTCAAACATGCAATGAAATATTGACGTTACGTTCCAAAAAACCGGCCGGGAAGTATCACGTTGCCGGCGCGGTTAGGCGAGGTGTATAGGAAATGGAATTTCATACAAACTTCCCGGCCTAGGCCGGCAAGGTGCTCTTTTTTAATTATCATTCAACATATATTCGTGACTCAGCATCATGGCTTTCAGCCATAAAAAAAAACTAAGCCATATTTGCTTTTTTAATCGATAAGACATTCAGCCACTACGCCTATAAAAGAAAACAATATCGATTGTTTTCTATATGTCGTAGTTTTACTTATAATAAATCGACATGAACATAACAAATAACACGTTATTAACAGATTCCAACAATTTTAAATTGCAAGTTTAACTACAGAAATAAATACACATTCAAAATATTTCATCTCAAAAATGTCTACTCAAACCGCGATAAGAAAAAGGATCTACTTAAACGTCTTAAACATTTTGGAGGCAAAGTTGAAAATTGTTCATTCTTTATCTGTAATTCTATTTTACTGAATTTGTTGTGCAATTGTTCATTATGGATTGTGCTATTTAATATGAGTTCCGACGATAACACCGACGATGAAATTAACATTAATTGCACTCCACCGGAATTGAGGGCCGAAGCTGAATTGGCTTTAAATAATTTGTTGCCGCCAAAATCAAAGGCAAAGTATATGGTTGCTTATGACAATTTCATAAATTGGAAAACAAAGAAAAATGCCAACAGTTTCTCAGAAACAGTTTTTATTGCATATTTTAAAGAACTGGCAGTAAGTAGGAAATCATCAACACTGTGGGCATTATACTCTATGCTTAGGGCAACAATGCAGGTGAAGCATAATTTAATATAAAAAACTATATGAACTTACTTATGTGGCTAAAACGGCAGTCAGATGGGTACAAGGCGAAAAAATCAAAGATATTCACCTCTCAACATGTTCAAGCATTCCTGAGTCAGGCACCCGATGAAATATATCTGGCCACAAAGGTAACTAAGCCTACTTCTAGAATTTATCTTAATCATATTTTATATTTGCATTAAAAAGAACTGCATTAGCTAAAAACCTTATTTAGGTATTTGACTACACACTATCTTATATATACCTACCTATATGATACTATTTATAACTTTGACTAAACTTATTACTTAAAAAAAATTGTTCATAAGAGGTATACCTAAAACTCACTAAATAATAAAAACAAATGTCTTATATCTATTTGAATGATTACTTATTGTTGAATGAAATGCATCTTGATTTGTACATGTGTTGGTTCTCCTCAGCCAACTTAGCGCAGTTGCCTTTTAGAAATTTTGAAAGTTCATTGTATGCACCAACAAACGAGGTACCATTGTCGGAGTAAATGTTGCTTGGTTTCCCTCTACGAGCCACGAAACGCCCCAATGCTGCCAAGTAATTGTTGCTTGTCAGGTCGCCCACCAATTCTAACTGAACTGCTTTGGTGGTAAAACATATGAATATAGCGATATACACCTTTACAACCCTAGACCCGCGGCCTTGACGACTAATTGATTGGAGCGGTCCTGCATAGTCGACACCCACACTGTCAAAGGGAAAAGGAGGTGACAGGCGGGAACAGGGTAGGTTTCCCATGATGGGGTTTACTACCCTTCCCTTCATCCGAGTACATAGGGTACATTTGCGGTAACAGGTCTTCGCTAACTGAGTACCTCCCACCGGCCAATACGCTTCTCGAATGGTGGCTAACAAAAGTTGTGGTGCTGCGTGCAGCAAACGCTTGTGTTCGTGGTGGAATAATAATAACGTAAATCGATGTGTGGACTGTATTAGTGCTGGGTGCTTTTTCTCATAAGAGAAGTCTGAGTTACCCAGCCGTACTCCAACACGGAGGATTAAATTAGTGTCTAAGAATGCATTGAACTTGAGCAGGGAGCTTTTAGAGGGCAGGGACTTTTTAGCTAGCAACAGATTATATTCTGTAAATGATTCGGCCTGGGATGTCCTAATAATCAAGTTCATTGCGTTCTGTAGCTCTGCCTCGGTGAGGTAAGTTTCTACTGTGAATTGTTTCCTACATATGTTAATAAATCGAAGGGCGTAGGCTACTGCTCGTTTGAGCCTAACCAAATTCGAAAAACGATCAAAATTTATCAAACCCTTAGCTTCAGAATTGTTTTGGATCGTAACAGTGAATGTTATTTCAGGTCGAGTTTCAGGTAGCGATGCAGAACCCGGATGGCTTTGAGGCCAGTTAGACCTGTCAAGCTTCAGGAA
This sequence comes from Clepsis dumicolana, assembly GCA_963691665.1. Taxonomy (NCBI): domain Eukaryota; kingdom Metazoa; phylum Arthropoda; class Insecta; order Lepidoptera; family Tortricidae; genus Clepsis; species Clepsis dumicolana. Next base: position 7,109,967 of record OY829527.1, on the reverse strand, counting down.
GTTGGGACCCGACCACCATATATCCAATGATTTTATTGAGTCGGCGTGAACACCACGCGAGATGTGATCTGCGGGATTTTCATCTGTGGGAACGTGTCGCCAGACACAGTCTCCAGTTTTATCTAAGATCTCGGCTGTACGGTTACGAACAAATGGCTGCAACCTACTGGGCACCATTTTGAGCCATCCCAGGACGATAGTGGAGTCCGTCCAGAAGGTCGTACTTTCAATGCGTAGTCTAAGAGAACGAATGACCTTCTCATATAGACGAGTTCCAAGTAAGGCATCGCAAAGTTCCAGTCTAGGGATTGTTGCGGATTTAAGGGGGGCAACACGACTTTTAGCCAGTAATAAATTAACTGTAGTTTCACCTCTTCCGTTCGTGCTTCGCAAGTACAAACATGCACCATAAGCCCGCTCAGACGCATCAGTAAAGATATGACATTCCACAGCTTGGCACAAGTCACAGACAACCAGTCTAGGCACATGAATGGTTCCTAGCACCGGAAGTTCACGAATGATCTCCACCCACTGCCTACAAATCTCCGATGACAGCGGTTCATCCCAAGACAGTTTGTGTAGCCACAGTTTTTGCATTAGGGTTTTCATGAGGATCACACAAGGAGCAAGTAAACCCAAGAGATCAAAGATCTGTGATATGATTGACAGCATTTCTCGCTTGGTGTAACTGGTTAATGTTAGGCTACCTATTGGGAAGCATAATGTGTCAGAGGTGGGTTGCCAGTCGAGACCCAAAGTTTTGCCTGGTTCGGCGGTGCCCATGTTTAAATCGAAGGACGACGAACCAGGCTCGGAGATAAGTTCAGGACTATTAGATTTCCATTTTCTAAGATTCGTGCCGGCTGATCTTAACGTGGCAGTTATTTCTGTTTGAATTGATTTTACATAATTCAAATCATCATCTCCAGTCAACAGATCATCCACATAAAAGATATGCACTATAACTTCTCGTAATGCATCATTCCCACACTCCAGACCGATCTGCTTAAGGCATCTAGTTGCTAGAAAAGGAGCACTGGCCGTGCCATAAGTCACCGTATTCAACTGAAACACTTTAAGATCATCGGATGGATCATCGCGCCAAAATATTTGGTGTAGATGCCTATCGTCTGGGTGAACCTCAATCTGCAGGTACATTTTCTCAACATCAGCAGCTATGATATATTTGTGCTGTCTGAACCGGAGCAGAATTGACAACATATCGTCTTGGACAGTTGGACCTACCATCTGCATTGCGTTTAGAGTGACTCCTGAACTTGTAGGGCTACTAGCGTTGAATACCGCTCTTAGTTTGGTAGTGGAACTACTCTCACGCATGACACCATGATGAGGGATGAAGTACGCGTTGGGATGCGGCGTCACTGCTCCGCACTCGGACATATGTGATAAGACCTGGTATTCTAGCATGAACTTCCTATAGAGATCTCCGAACGCAGGGCGCAACTCGAACCTACGTTCTAGTGATAAGAAACAACGCTTCGCACGAGTCTTTGATTCTCCTAATAAGTCTGGGCTCTGCCTCAATGGTAGACGTACACAAAATCGCCCACCCTTCAACCGAGTCGTATGTTTAATAAAATGCTCTTCACATAGCTTTTATTCTGGAGAATAGCAGGATGACGTGGCTGGGTTAGAACACACCTCCTCGAGCTGCCAAAACCGTGGCAACTGAGCCTGAATGACGTCGTTTAAATTATCGACCTTCGCACTCTGAACGAGAGACGCGAAGTTACAGTGAATCCTACGCGACGAGCTGGATTCATCACCACAGTCAGTTGGGCCTGAGACTAACCAGCCAAGCAACGTCTCGGAAAGAACAGGTTACCCGTTACCAAGTTTTATTCGTTGCGAGCCCATTAAGTCCCAAAAGATGTCCGCTCCAATTATAATATCAATAACAGCGGGAGTATGGAACATAGGGTCGGCCAACCGCAAGTCAGAGGGTATGGTCAAAGTTGAAATGTCTATTTGTTGACGTACCTAACGTTGTCCGTTATGCATGGCTAAATGAAACAGTTGATCGTTGTGGAATAAGCCTCGTTCAACGACCTCATTGATACCTTACACATTTTGCCAACGTGTGACTTGAAATAGTTTATGCCTGCGACTGATTTGTCCACGCGGTTTGTGGGTAACATTAATTTTGTGCACAAATCTTCAATCATTATACATGATGTACAACCGCTATCGAGCACCACACGAGCAATGTGCTCACAGTCATAGATATCACAAACCTTTACAAGGGCAGTGGACAAGAGTACACCTTGATGAGATTCAGATCCCGCCAGCCTAGCCGACAACGTCACGGGAGCGCCCGGAGAAACCGCCGCCGGCGCAGCCGGTCGAGCCGGCGCTGGCGCTTCAGCCGCAGAATCCCTCCGGGAGCGGTCGGGCGTGCCCTCGCCGCTCGCTCTAAACTGCTGTTCAGTCACGTGCACCAACGTGTGGTGTTTGCGTCTACAAGTTTTGCACCCTGGTTTACTGCACCGGTCTACATAGTGGTCCGTTCCAAAACAATTAAAGCAAATCTTGTAATTTTGTATTAAGTTGTAACGCTCATCGCAACTAAGTGCTAAAAAACTCGGGCAGTTAATAAGTGCATGTTCACCTTTGCAGTTCGGACATGGCTTTGGAACTGCATTGTTGGGTTTCGAGTGCTTACCATTGTGTGTAGTGAACATTGTCCTATGGTTTGAAGACTGTCTACCCGGCTGATTTGATTGGCTGGTACCAGAGGTACTGGATAATTCGAGGGTCTCGATCAAATCAGCGCGATTGCGCATAAAGGTAAGAAACATTTCGAACGTAAGGCTTTCATTTTTATTTAAGATACCCTTGTGTTCCTCCCATTCGCGAAACGTCTTAGAATCGATTTTTTTTTAAATAATATAGAGGAGTAGGGTGTCCCAATGTTGGACAGGTTCACCTAAAGACTCTAACGATCTTAAGCTTTTGTTTACTTGGTCTATTACTCTTTTTAATTGAACTGAAGACTCCCTGGTGATCGGCTCGACATTGAATAACGCTGACACGTGATTGTGTAACAGCAACCGCTTGTTGTTGAACCTCTCACACTGGAGTTCCCAAGCGACATCATAATTTTTCCCGGAACATTCAAGTGACCCTATTACTTGTGTAGCGGTACCCTCCAACGACGCCCTTAAATAGTGAAATTTGCTGATTTGATCAATGTCGTCGTTGGAATGTATAAGGCTAGTAAAGGTGTCGCGGAATTCCAACCAACGATCATATGACCCATCAAATTTAGGTAGCTGAATGGTAGGCAACTTGACAAGCTTACGGTTACCAACACTAGGACAACATGATTCGAAATCATCGCGTTTTTTGTGGAAGGTATCAAGTATAATCTGTGCTTTAGATAGTGACGCGTAATAGATGGATTCAAAGTCTGATCGCTCGGTTATTTGCGAATCTTGGTTCTCCGCAGTGCACTCCAATTTCAATTGTACCTCGTCGTATTGCTAATACAACGCGTGCATTTTATTGATACGCAACTGCAGCTGAGTAACCTCGGCTTGCGCTAACGAAGATACCTTTAGTGCGTTAACATGCGAAGTAAACATAGTCAGCTGTGCCTTGTAGCTGGCTCTTTTGCGAATGAGTTCTTTTTCGTCGGCCATTTGGGATGCGGGTTATCAGCTATTGACCTTGAACGTAAACACAAATAGTATTAACTCTTGCAATACAATGTAAGTAAACAATTACCTAAGTACTTTTGCTTGTATACAAAACTAAAGCTTAACAATAACCTTTATCCTTCGATGAGATTAAAACATCAAACTTAGTAAATCAATCAAATTACATCAACAAATTTAGAATTGATGAATTGCAAATTAATAATAAAATTCATGTAGGTATGCATTGAACATTTGATTGTAATTAAATTATTTGATTAGATTTTTACTTTACTGACTAGGACGAGCTACAACAATCCTTCACTTTAAGTTTAAGAGACAGGTTGCACGAATAACGGTAAGTGATTCTAAACGTTAAGTAACAGTGCGCTAGCAAAATGTTAGATTTTAAATATCTCTTATCCAATTCATCCAATATTTAGGCTATGTAAATGAATTATTAGACAATGAGATGCTTTAACCAACTAATTAAAAGGCTAGATCATTGCACCTGATTTATGTGACATAACAATAACCTACCGGTACTTATAGATCAAACTTTAACTTCTTCTTGTGACCAAAGGGCTGGCAGTTTTCTCTCTCAAAGAATCAGCATCGCTATTCAGCGAGGCAACGCTGCCAGCCTTTTGGGCACTATGCCACGGGGGCCTTATTTAGATTTAATTTAGTTTTAAGTTGTAGTTTATTTAGTTTAAGCTTAGATTTAATGTCATTGTAAATTGCTTTTATTATGTAAATAAAGTTATTACTCGTGATAAAAAAAAAAAAAACTTTAACTAACCTTGACTTTTCGTTCCTTGAGCTACTTACTAGGTATTGTAATACCTATTACCTATTGGGTATATATTACCTATTGGGTGCTAATTACATTACTCTTTCACTCAACACTGTATTGGTTCCGAACTTTCAAGGCACCTATGAATCCAGTGCTGGTTGATGATGGTTGCCTCTCAAATATCAGCGCCCGAAGTTGAATCCTCTTTTAATGATTACTTTCTCCTAAATAGTTATGTCTCTTCTTGATAACTGCTTCTTATTATTCGGTTCGAACCAGGACCACGTTCGAGAATATAGCAGGATAAATTAAAGTTTTTTCAATTCAATCGGTATAGACGTGTATATTTCGTGCAAACACAATGACAATTGAAAGAATTATCGAAAAATGTGAAATGTCATGCAGCAAAGTGTCGAATTCCGAGACATGCAACATGCACATGAATATGTGCGATCCAGTGTTGTTGCTCTTCAATTTGTGTAGGCGCTTTTGCACAGCAACAGTATGTACTGTGTATGTTTATATTTATTCATTGGTACTTGTATTTATTTCTAGTAATTTTGATTTAATTTTATTGCTAATTTTACGTTTCTCCTTTCTGTTGATTTCTGCCATCTAAATTAGCCTCTTCATCTTGGTTTCCATATTGTGGTTGTCTGTAAGAGATCGCTTTTAAGCGATAAGACCACCTATTGTTACCATACCTGATTTTCAGTAAACTCCTTGTGTGCTGTTTTGTGGCTTTCAATAAAGAATATTTTTGTATTGTATTGTATATAGTTCGTTTGTGAAAAATTAAAAACATGTATTTGCTATTTATTATGCTTACGCTTAACAATTTCAAACTTACTTACATCTCAGAAATAATATTTTGCAATCCACTTTCACCTGTATAAACAAACCAACATACTTATTACTTAGTCTTAATGAACATATTCATAATAGTAACTATACTGATATGAAAATGTTGTAACTATGTAGATCAATTCGTATCTATCTAGATATCTTTTTAACGTAGATTTTATGCCATATAAAAATAATTGTTTTCAGTAATGAATAAACATACTTATATATTAGCGATAATTTTAATGCTGCTCTTGAACCGTTGTTAAAACAGCGTAAAGATTTTTCAAGTTTATACATTGCAGAAATGGGTAAAGATGAAAACGGATTTAGTAACAAGAGAAAACCACACTATTTTTGGAATAATTCATCAGTAAGACAGGTATTATTATAAAATTAACATGTACTAAAAAATTACAAGTTGATCCGCGTTATAGCCATAAACAAATTTTACTCAGACGACGACGACAGCTAGTGCTAAATATTTGCCATCCACTTTCACCTGAATAAACAAACTAACGTAACTTAGTCTTAATGAACATATTCATGTAATTATTAATAGACATATCTATTGTAGATTTTATTACTGCCGTAAATAAAAATTGTAAAGTCATTTGCAAAAAGTCACGGTCGACATTGCAGTCTAGTTAAGTAAATTTTCCAAGTTGGCAGTGAGTAACGTATTGCAGAAATGGTTGAAGATAAAAATGGATTTAGTAAAAAGAAGAAATCACACTATTTTTGGAAAAATCCAGCAGTAAGACAGGTATTATCATAAAATTAAAATTTATTAAAAATAACAACATAATTGCGAGTTTAAAAAAATATTTTCTTTTATAGATACCAATTATGCTAACTGACACAAAATTTATGAAACACCTTCGATGTAACAAAGGATATTTTGAAAAGTGAATCAATAACGTTTGCAGATGTTCGTGATTTCTGGAATCATGTCTTTAATGTTCAGTACTGGGGTCGCGATGGGTACTGCCACTGTGATGCTGCCACAGCTAAAAAAGAAGGAAGAATTAATATTAGTCGACGAAGCTATGTCCTCGTGGATATGTAAGTTTTAGCAAAACCGACAAAAAATCTTTTTCCGGTTTATGTATTGTCTTCTACATTTTCATGTTCTCTGTTATTTCTCCATTGTTTGACATTTTTCATTTACGTTTATTTAATTGTGTCCTGGCTTTTCCTCTCGTCAATCACTTATTCTTAGCATTTCAGAAAACAGAAAATTACACAATTTAATTATGTAAAGAGTCATGAATTTCAAATCACGACATTGCATGAATCACGCTTTGTTTATTGACGTAGATAGATAATACTAATACGTTTGTGTGTTTATTTAATGAAAAAAAAAACAGTACCCATCAAAGAACCAATTGATACAGAATCGATACTGAGACGGTCTGTGCCTTCTTTAGCGATGCTTTAAACTTTTTTAACTTGTTGGATATTGATCTTGCATGGAACTGCATCTAAATATCAGGAGGTCAGCAAACCGCAGTCGATATATCGTCCTGAATAATTACATGTCTAATCCTATGTTTTTTATTCCAGATTCCTCTCATGGTTTCGGATCGGTACCTGCTGTAATGACTATACCATACTTAAGCCAATGCAAAGGTTACAAGCGCGTCTTTACATTTATCTGCTTACCAATGCTGTCTGCGTTTATTTTGCAATATTTTGCCACAACTGCCGTTCATTTATTGATTGTAGGATTATGCCAAGGAATCACATTAGGGGGTACCCTCACTCTTGGCGTCATAGCAATAACAGAATATGCAGAACCAAGATTGAGAGGTCTGTATCTTGTTATGAAGAGCGCTTCTTACTTTTGGGGTATCTGGTTAGCTAACATTATAGGCACTTTTTCACACTGGAGACACATTCCTCTGTTTGGTCTATGTGCGGTTGTATTTTCTTTAACCACATGTTTTGTTTGGCCTGAAGGTCCTTACTGGCTCGCAAGTGTAGGAAGATTTGAAGAATGTAAGAGATCATTTCATTGGCTCAGAGGTACAAGCAACGGTAGTGAGGAACTATCCCGTTTGATCGAAAGGCAGGTTGCTAAACCAAATTTTCCAAAAAATACTGATTTGATTGCCACAGTAAAAAAAGTTGTTGTCTTACGACAATTTTACATGCCATTAATTATAAATTGTGTCTTGCTTACTCTGTACCAAGCAACAGGCAAAATCGTTGTCACCGTTTACGCACTAGTTATTATAAAAGATATCACTAAAAATGAGACGACAGCGTACACAGGCATGCTAATTATTGATGGTGTCACAGTTTTTGGTATGTATATGGGTAGCTTGGTGGCCATTAAATTAAAAAGACGAACTATTTACTTGTATACTGCAGGCGGGACCATTTCATTCCTTTATATATTATCAGCATATTTGTCTCTTGTAGAGTTTGAGGTTATAAATCAAAATGCAATTGTTTCATTATCATTGCTTATATTATATTCTTTCTGTGTTTGTTGGGGTCCAATGGTCTTATCAACTTCTTTTCTGTCTGAAATTTCCCCGATGAGGTTTAAATCTTTTATCGTATCAGTAGGTTCAGTGTTATTTTGGAGTTTACACTCAGTTTCTATGAAACTGGCACCGCTCTTGTTTAGGAGCATTGGCATGCATGGCAGTTTTGGTGTTTATGGTACTTTGACCCTGATTTGTTGGATATTTTTATACTTTTATTTACCAGAAACTAATAATAAAACTTTAGAAGAGTTAGAATTATTTTTTGTTAAGCGGAACTGTAATAAAAACAGCGACGGTGAATGCAATGAAGAAAATGTTATGTTACAAGAGACATAATAGTTTTTGTATGTTAAAACTTAGTGACTTTATAATTTGGTTTTATTATTTCCTTGCGCTCATGGTATGTAATGCTTAAAAGGAGTTTAACTATATCAGTTCAAAGATTTAAGAAGATTACAACATTGTAATCTTACTATATTGTACTAGGTACATACCTAGTCGATCAAAGCATTATGAAAATTAAAATTAGGTAGGTAGGTATTTGGAATTAGGTACAGTCAAATAATTGGAAGTCCTACACCTAGAAGACTTATGGTACATACAAATTAATGCCATAATGACAAATTAAATAATCGGTAAGGCAAAAATAAACCGAACGAAACTCATCAACATGCACACATACATAAGTCATAGCCAGTAGAAATTAAAAGTGGTCAGGCCATATCGTCTGACAAAGTATCAAGCAACAGTTAGCTTGGAGGGTGACGATAATAATCCCGTAGGTAGGATCCCGGGGTAGGTATAATGTTGGTAGGCCAGTGATGCATTGTATCGTACCAACCTTGTTAGACTGACCAGGAATAGAGAAGAATAGCGTAACACTAATAAACAATAGTAATAATAATAATAATAATAAATTGTTTATTTCAGGTAATCACCCATATAAATTAATTAATTACAATTTATAAGATACAAAAAAAGAGAAAAAAAATCACAAATTTCAATGAAATTAAATTAAACAACTGATATTACATTTCACATTTCATACAATGCAGGCCTACTAAGGGCTACACATTACCTGTTTGCATGCGTCACATATAGCCCTCAGTATGCTATTGTCAGTATTTATCAATCTTGTTTTAAAAGACGCATGTCCTTTACGCATAACGGCATAGAAGTCGTAATAAATACCATGGGACAATTTGACACCAATTGACATAGTCCCAAACTAGGCAAAGCCTGTACTATGGGTACTAGACAACGGATAAACATACTTATATAGATGAATACATAATTATATACGACATATTAAACTTTCAAGACTCGAGAATAAATATTCGTATTCATCATACAAACATCTGCCCCGACCGGGATTCGAACCCGGGATCTCAAGCTTCATAGTCAGGGTCTCTAACCACTAGGCTATTCGGTCGTCAAGTCAACACTAGAAAAGTCCTACACTCAGCAATGAAAGTATCCGCAGTGGAAGTAGAAAAATAAATAAAATGAGAAGACAGTTATAGACTGCATAGGTCTTGTACGTACAAGATGAAAGCCCCTGTCTTGGGTCAAAAATATAGCTATATTTTGCAATTTATAATGAATGCCTGCATTTTTATGTCTTTTCTCAAGTTGAGATACTTACGTGGTCGTTGTTTCCCAGAATGCCAAAGACTTTTCCATTTCTTGCTGGCCTATTCCCGTCACGTCTCTGGGGTGGCGGGCGATTTTGGACCAAGGCTTCCAATTTGGGTGGCTGCAAGCGGGTTTTGATTGTATATGTACATTATACAACTTCATCACTCAAGAATAGAACGGCTAGTAGAGAGCTGCTGTCAGCTGCGCCAAGTAACTGCAGAAGAGCGTTGACGCGCAGTCTGTGTTCGTGCACTCCCAGGGGAAGAATGAAGAATGAATCAGTCCGATGTATCAAGCTAAACTCGACTTACGCGACGAGGTACGCGAGTGATCCGTTTATTTCATTTCATTGGGACTCGAGCTACTTTCATATTAGAACTATCATACTTGATACAATATTTGGTAATGATTCCTAATGAAGTTAGGGACATTTTTCGAAAAAAAAAGGGCCAGTAGTTAACCCTTAATTTGGCAGAACTGAAAAGTGAAAACCTAAATTCTAGTCTCTTCTGATTTTACACCTACTAAAAATGTGTAATAAAATAAAAATATAAAAAGACCGCTATAGGTATTGATCAAGGTATAAGCATTTAATTGAAGTAAAGTTCTTTAATTGAATTATGATTACCTTTATTTGTATTCTGGTGGAACCGATACTTGCCCTAAGGCAACATATGCCAAAGCAGCCAAAATCGCTAAGGTCAAAGCAAGCTGCATTGTTAAACTGAAACAAAAATTTAAAATGAAATTAATGCCAGCTGCTTCACTGATTTTTCTTTGCATTGTCATTGTATGTTGAATTTCATACTATGAATGTTTCATAAAAATAAAAACGAAAATAATCAATAAACCGATTATTTTTATTGATTCATAAAATAGCTCCATCTCTTGCCAGTAATACGAAACTGTAGAAGTTCCTTAGTGGGTGAGCCGCTTGATTAAGCTACTCATAGATGGCGCTGAGGAGAGATCTTCCAAACAAAGGTATGACACAATGCATTGAAAAATTCGTTAGGTGCACCAATGTTAAGTATGGCTTAATTGGTGAAGCGTGGTACGGATTACCGAGGTTGCTGTTTTTTCTTTGCATTGTCATTGTATGTTGAAATCAATGTTGATAAAATATAATAAAAAAAATCAAAACCACAATGTATAACAGCAAACTATTCCACTACTTAATTGTAAATCTATAAATAGGTAACCAACCTTTTGAAATTTAACTACAGGTAAGTCTTAATAATAACAAAGTCTTTTCCATAATGACACAAATATCAAGGTTAAGTCCTGTCGAGGGGAATCACTCAGTTTTTTGGAAAATTGTACAGTAAAATTGCGTTAGTATGACAACATTATTTTTACGCTTATAATGTTATGGCCTAACATTAGGTAGGTATGTTAAGTCCCGGTTGTCCACTTTCATAGTGAAATGACGTATTAATTTAGTTCTTAACGTCAATGGAGTGGATATCTGACAGTTGAGTATTTAAGTTTTGAGATCAAGCAATACGGTAGTCAAAAAACACAAACCATCAGTTTATCCAAATTTTACAAGTCAATTGTTATTGCAATTTAAATGATCTTTAATATAGTAAAAATAGCCAGTTTGATCCAATTTTATTAGGTATGCTTATACTATTGTCATTTGACTATTGTTTGACATTTCTAAAAAAGTTGCTGATTTGACAAACACTGATGCTAACATAGATATGTCAAAAAACTTACATTACGGAATTTAAAATACATACACAAGGTGATTCTTTAATCATTATACAAATTTTGAAGTGTTATGAATAATTATAAATGTGAGACTTGGTCTATAAAATGACAATTTATAGATCATGTTTCTCCATTATTCATTAAATTTGTTATTTTACATTTTTTCGTATTGCTATTTTATTTGACAGTAAATCTACTTTTTGTGCGTAACTTTTGTAAGAGTGTGATTAATACGAGCATGGAGTTATAAAAAAAAAACTTTATAATAGCGCACTTAAGCCTTATTTTTCCATATCGTTCGTTGCTCAATGTTACGAGTTTGCAAAAAATGAAGGTGCATGACCGCGAATGAACTTATTCTTTTATTCGTCATGGTTTTTAACTGACTTCACACGAAAAGGAGGACGTTCTCAATTTCGTCCAAATGTTTTATTATCTTCAACGAACTTGAAGGTTCATTGAAACTAACAGACTTTTTTATATCAGAGGGTGCAAATTAAGCAGACGGCTCAGCCGCAACGCGAGGGGAATCACAGACAGAACAGAACTACTACTATAGTAAGTTCATCTGTTCATTATTTGTATACAAATCATGAAAATCAAAAGTTTAAAACGCTATTCTTAAAGAATAACACCTCTCCAAGTGTCGCTGTTGCTAAACTCGCTATAAGGTGAAAATAACACACAAGTTTAATAAATTCTTAAAATTTTATTGTTATAAAACAACAACTTATTCGTAAGTGTACGAATATGGCACATTAAGAAACATTCTTAGATAAAATTATTTACAAGCAAACACTTCATTGTACAAAAAAAAACAGATTGAAACAAGTTACAAACAATCAAATTCAATCAAGTTGGACATGTGTATATGGACGTATCCGTGTATTTGTGTATCTGTGTATGGGTGCATCAAATCTGTGTACTGGTGTATCTGTGTATCTGTCTGTGGTATCGTAGCTCCTAAACGGATGATCGGATTTTCACGCAGCCTTTTTTAATCGAAAGCCAGTTTAATCGAGATGGCTCTAAACTAAGCTTCATAAAAATCGGTAAAATCGTTTTTGACATTTTGAACTTTGAAATAAAAATTTCAAGGGGCTTCTCAACTTTTTTGGTTAGGTTCTTACCAATGCCATGGTTTTCGGGTTAACGCTTGAAAACGTCCGAATCAAAAGACTACTAATCAAGCGTTAGTTAGTTCCAACGACAGCGCTATGACGTATGGCTGTCATCAAAAAATGATGTGTTGTACTGGGACACATTTTTTGTGACTTTTGTACCAGACCTAAAGTCCATATGGAGCTGCAAGTCATTGGTTTTAGGTTGCGTAAAGCATTTTGAGCATGAAATGTGATACAGAAGATACATTTTTTTCTAGCTATTGCCTTAAGTTTTTAACATACTTCTGCAACGCTTATTAAAACTTGTGCTCGATCTGCGCTTGCACGGCGACGTCGGGCTTGCCGTGCCCGCTGTGCGATATGGACCCGCCGGCGGACACCTCCGTGTTCTTTTCCGGGTGCACGTGCCTGCCCCGCTCGCTGATATCTGGAAAACAACCATATTCATTTACGTTACACATAAACCTTCTTAAGCTTCGTGCAAATACAGAGCAGTGGTATAATAGTAGTTTATGCAACGGTCCTTAAAGCACGAGTGTGTTTTTATGAAACGAGGCGAAGCTGAGTTTCATAATAGGATCACACGAGTGTTTTAAGGCCTAATTATGTAGAGCTGCATACATTACTTATCTACACACATATTACAAGTACTCTAAGACGGGTTCAGAAGCCGCAGGCATATACCTAATCAACCCGTCATGAATTTGACTGTTGTTTTTAATTATAGACAAACATACCGAGCTGACGTTTCGTAGACTTTATTTTCAAATTTGAAACTCTTAACGACAGTCGAAGACATGCTGAAATGCTGGTCATTTTCTACGGTTTCTGAACGCATTATAGAGGACTTGTGATGCGTGTGTAGATAATAGTTGTGATACGAGGTTGGTAAGGAAGGTTTTGCCAATGGGTGACGAGTGACAAAGCCAAGCCGCGGTGAGAGCCTTATAAAGAGAGTCATATTAAGAATGTTAGTAAAATATCTGCAAAAAACGTCTGGTAAAAACTTACACTGGTCGGTCCACCGATCTGCTTGTTCACGTCTAGGGTTGCTTCAGCGTTGTTATTGGACCACCCCAGCTGGCCTCCAAGATGGCTGCTATCCCCGTTGGGGCCGAGGACCCTGGTGCCGTGGGCCTGCCCTTCCAGCTTTCCGCGGGCGTCGTTGAAGATAACCTGCTTGTATCCTGCTTGCCCCTGCAATGACAAATAAATACTCTTATCTCTAATTACCCAAGACGATACCTATTGTGTTTCGCCGGATAGACATAGATGCAGAGGCCGACCAAAGAGGAGATGGCGGTATGACTGACGCATTTCTATCGGATTATTTGGTAGAAATTTCTACCAAATTCGAGTGGCGGGGGAAGGGAGAGGCCTTTGCTCAGCAGTGGGACATTATTAGGCTAGAAAAAAAAACTCGAATTGAGATAGAGTAAGATTTCAACAATTTGAAGAGGTAAAGCCTTATTCATAAACGTCACTCAAGCCTCCATTAGCCAAAATAGGTTTTGTCTTCTTCTTACTAACGGAAATGTCAATGTGACAAAAAAGGACAAACGAACTTTAACAGCATTTTAGGTAAAATAGGTTTATGAATAATAGGGGTAGTCTTTAATACTTACGAAGAGTCCCTGGTCAGTGCTGCCTAAAGTGCCGAAAACTTTTCCGTTGCCTGCTTGTGTGTTCCATGTCATGTCTCTCGCTCCTGGCCTACCTCCAATGCCGGGCCCAAACCTGTTATCATAATTATAATTTTACATGCAATAAAATTATAAACTATATACTTTAATATAATATTTTGGGACTGAATCACGACATAAACATATTCTCGACGATTCGGCAGCACTGCAGCCTTAAGTCATAGTTAATATATATTTTTTTATACGACAAGGAAGGCAAACGAGCAAGTGGTCCAAGTGGGTCACCGAATGGTAAGTGATCGCCACTGCCCATAGACACCCGCAACCCTGGAGGGTTTGCAGATGCGTTTCCAACCTAGAGAGCTAAGACGAAATGCCTTTTGTGCCCGTAATTACACCGGCTGTCTTACTCTCCACACCGGAACACAACAGTCTACAATCTTTTTCATGCGACATTTTGTCAAGAATATTAAGAAAATTTTAAACGTCACTTACCGGTCCTTGAAGTAAAGTCGACATAGTACAGGATCCAATTCACACCTGTAAAGGACAATGATTAAACATAATATTTTAGGCACCATTTTAAAAAGATAAAATAATTATTATTATTATACATTCTTCTTACATTTCTTTTTCACTTGTAGTCCATTTAACTGAAGCAACGACGCACACTAATGCAGCAAAGATAGCGATGGTTAACTTCATGATTGTCTGAAATAAAATAGTTTTCATTATGATTTAAAATGAAGATATTTTAAAACTCAGAGGGTCGAGCACGACTTTACGAATGCTGCGTAACGTTAGGGTTAACGTATCGAGATCGAGAAACCTCATACTAAATTTTAGTTCCAAATAAGCTCACGGGCGGGCGCTGTTCCAAACGTTATACAAACTCGACAACGTTTACTATTCGATTTTACGTTACGCAGCATTCGTTAAGTCGTGCTCGACCCTCGGAGCTTTAAAACGAACAGCTGCGCGAATATGTAACTAAATAATTTGATAAGTATTTAATAAGTTGTTTGTAGTGATGATGATGTTTTATAATTTAGGCTAAGCTAGTTGACGAGGTCTGTTGCTGATATATTTAAAATGTAAATGCCCGTTACTTGACATTGTACGTAATATTAATGATGTAGTTTTATATGGACCTAAAATAGGCCTCCCGTGACCAGAGGGCTGGCCAATACTTCGCTCAGCGAATCAGC
Organism: Clepsis dumicolana; assembly: GCA_963691665.1. Lineage (NCBI taxonomy): Eukaryota > Metazoa > Arthropoda > Insecta > Lepidoptera > Tortricidae > Clepsis > Clepsis dumicolana. The sequence continues at coordinate 7,094,845 of OY829527.1, read as the reverse complement.
ATTGCCATACAACGTGGCAATGCTGCCAGCCTTCTGGGCACCCTTCCCATTGGCGGCGATCTGGGAGAGATTTTTTACCTTTAGTTTAGTTTTAGTTAGTAAGTATTTAGTATTTTAAATTTTAGTTTTAAGTTTTATAATGTACCTACCTCATTATAATTTACCTAAAATTAAAAAATATGTAATAATTTGACAAAAAATTATTTAATCTTTATATTGCGTTTGGGTTAGATTTAATTTATTTTTTAGTTGTAGTTTATTTAGTTTAAGCTTAGATTTAATGTCATTGTAAATTGCTTTTATTATGTAAAAAATGTTGCCACACTAAGTACTAAAAAATAAGAACTTACTCCAAACATCTTTATATAAACGTCAAACGTAATTTTTTTGAGTACAGCAAACAATATGAATTTTAAATACTTAAGATAATACTAATCAAAACCTAAAATATGGAATGAAAAACGTTTCCGAGGCCGCTTCTTTGGAGCAAGGTGCCTAAAAGGCTGGCGGCTTTGCCTAATTGTATGGCAATCTTCTAAACCTATAAAATAAAATAGTACCGTGACTGACTGACTGACTGACAGACACCGCACAGTCTAAACCACTGGACCTAGTGACTTGAAATTTGGCAAACATAATTATCATACCTTGAGTATTCTAGAGATGTACTAAGATGGGATTTATCGAAATTTCCACGGGATAAGGAAATGGCCCATTTTGAAATATTTCATGGGGCAAAGCCGCTAGCATAATCTAGTTACCAATAAGTTGGCCAAGAAACGCGCCAGCCCTCTGGAAACTAGAATTTTTTTATACTTAATTTAATTAATTCAAGCTATTGAAATTGGGACTTACCATTAATACTGAGCGTCTATGCAACACAATATCTTTTCCGTAGTGAAGCCAAATTACTAAACCCGGTATTTATATGAGAGTTTGAGGAAAAAGGTAAAGTCCCGTATCTCAAGCTTCACTGTGAAAACTGCGTCACTACTAGGGGAATAAAATATATACACACTAGTGCAGTAGTATTTTTTGTGTAAGTGCGGAAAGTATGTCATTTTGCATGAGTCGAGGGGTGGCCCGAGCCTTGAAACGAGGGTCGAGACTCGGGACGAGTGAAAATGACACTTCCGCACGCGTGTACCAAACGAAGTTTTTTTTAATGCATTTGCGATAAAATGAAAATGAAACCAAAAGTGGTGAGCAAGGGAGCTTCCATATACCCCTGCCGAGGCCGACTCCGTCACCTTCTTTCACCAGCGCCTTGGGAAGAGTAAAAAACACTAGTGCCAGAAAACCAACTTTACGCACGATGCGTTGCCACAAAAAGTACCACTTTTTGAGCGACTTTATTAAAAAAAACCTATGTTGGTCGCTATCATTGTTGTCCGACTTTTCATTGTTAGACGCATGTACCCTGAGCACGAATATTTGAATTCTACGTAACATAATCGTATCGACATCGAAAAAGTTCACATTTCTAAAGTTATTATTGTCTTGTAAAATATGTAATTAATTTTGTGGTTTTATGATTTGTATTTATAATATTTTTCCTTTTGTTAATTTATTAAAATAGTTTATTTATTTTTTACGTGTTGTCTTTGCAGCAGAACATGTGGAACTTATTTAATTGAAGACCTGTTCTGTACACTATGTTTTATGTAAAATAAAGAATTTGATTGATTGATTGATAAATTTTAGTACCAAATACGCTCAAGGGAGGCGCTGTTAACAACGTCATACAAATTTTCTCGATTACGTTACTTATAATTCGAATATTAGTGCTCGGGGCTCTGGTGTTGATGGAATAATTACGGATACCTACAGTTCGTGAGATCTTACAAAAGGAACTTTCGAGTGAATTCATATTGACATCTTTGACATAATATTAAGAAGCGCCATTGACACTGAAGTAAATATTTTTTGTAAAGCTTAAGCTAAATTTTCACAAACTGTACAGCGTGTAGTCTTTTTTTTATATCATGTACTTAGATTAAAAATATTTACTAATATTTAATAACAAAAGTTATTCAAAGGCACAGAACAAGGTAAATATATAACAGAAGTTCAACATAATTATTGTAGTACTAGCTGTTGCCCGCGACTTCGTCCGCATAGATTTCGATTATCACTATCCCGCGGGAACTGTAATATTTATCCCGAATAAAAAGTAGCCTATATTATTCCTCAGTATTCAAACTATCTTCTTACCAAATTTTATCTAGATTCGTGCTGCGGTTTTCCCGTGAAGAGGTAACAAACAGACAGACAGAGAGACAGAGTTACTTTCGCATTTATAATATTAGTTAGGATTGTAGATTGTATTACATGCACTTAGATAATGATTATCTATGCCAGTGCTTTTTCGTAATGGCTTAAGAACCCTATCCTGGGCGTGTCCGACACGCTCTTGCCCGGTTTTTGAAGGTTTTTTTTTATTTCCAATAATAATAAATCAGCAAAAAAATCTACATAGGTAGGTAATTATCACGTTTGAGAAATGCGAGCTATACCTAGAGGAGAACAGATGGACAGACATCCGGAAATACGAAGAAAAGAAAGTAAAAATGGCACAGTGTAGGTAACAAATATTAAAAATAAATTTTTCGAAAATTATTCAAGTTTTTTATTTACAAAATATGGCACTTTTCCTATAAAATTGAAACACTCGTCCTTATTTGTTTTTGTGTCAGCGATGCGCTTTAAAAGATAGGTGTTCACAATGTGCACATTCTGCACGAATGATAAATACTTTAAAACTATATATTTTCTGCTCAAAACTTGTGCTCGATCTGCGCCTGCACGGCGACGTCGGGCTTGCCGTGCCCGCTGTGCGACACGGACCCTCCGGCGGACACCTCCGTGTTCTTTTCCGGGTGCCACGTGCCTGCCCCGCTCGCTGATATCTGGAACACGAAATCCCAATTACAAATCACCTACAAATTTTAGTATAATGTCCAAAGTTGAACGATTGTAATCGACTTAAAATTAAAACTTACACTGGTCGAACCGCCAATCTGCTTGCTCACGTCCAGAGTCGCTTCAGCGTTCTGGTTGGACCACTCCAGCTGGCCTCCAAGATGGCTGCTGTCCCCATTGGGGCCCAGGACCCTGGTGCCGTGGGTCTGCCCTTCCAGTTTGCCGCGGGCGTCATTGAAGATAACCTGCTTGTAGCCTGCTTGCCCCTTAAATAAAAAAGTTGCCTCAAATTCTGCAGAAGTTACTTAATAGAAAAATAAAGAAAGTAAAGAGAACAAATTGATGGCATATGATCACAAATGCAGACGGCCACCGTGCCAGTGGGTTTGAGATGAGAGCCAAAGGAAAGGGAAAGGCCTCTACACCAGAAATATCCCCTCCCATTTGAGGTTGCCTTTTGCCAGCTACTTCGTCTGCTTAGAACTCGTTTATCGGTATCTCGCGGGAACTAAGCAATTTTCCGGGATACAAAATAGCTTATGTTTTAATCTAGGGTATTAACCGTCTACATTCTAAAAACGTTTTTGAGTGATTGAGTTACAAACATCTAAAAACATGGATGTTTCCCGATTTTAGTAAATTATGAGTACGATTATGATTCCAATCCGGTCCGGTCCAGGCTCTAGCACCAAGTTTTTAACGAAAAGAAGGTAAAAATAATGGTCTATTAATACTTACGAAGAGTGCCTGGTCAGTGCTGCCTAAGGTGCCAAATACTTTGCCATCGCCAGCTGGTTTGCTCCAAGTGATGTCTTTAGCTTGACTTCCTGCAGTCTTAGAGTTTAAGTTAAACCTGAAACCGAAAACCTGATCAATAATCTGTTTTGGTGAAAGAGAGAATATGAATACTGACTAGGCTATAAAGAGAAAAGCTGCCTGACCCAGGAACATGCAATATAATGTTTTTAAACTTTATGGGTTTAGTTTAAAAAACACAAACCAAGTTGTCCTATCTTCACAGTACTTAGAGTCTCTCATACATCTGCAAAAAACGACAATATTAGAGAAGTGCTGTTATATTATTTATGCATTTAAAAGAATTGCAAAGTTATAGAGTAAAAAAACGTTCCGTAAAAATAAATCTTACAATGCTTCTCGACCACGATCTCTTCCTCTGGCTGACACAGCGCATATGAACGCAGCAAAAATAGCAACAGTAGAAGAAGATCTCATTGTTATCTAAAAAAATAAATCAAATAAAACATGCTTATACAAACACAATCATGTTTGGTCAGGGACATAAATAATCATAATTATCTTACTAATCCTTCTAACATTTAATGCGAAAGTTTGTCAGGATGTTTGTCACTAATTAAATCACAGTAACAGATATCATAATATTGGCAATCAACCAAAAAATGGTTGACTAATTTTATTTAAGATGTTGATTCAGACCCCATATTCCTATGTGACTTTTTTCATAGCATATCCTTGAGAATTGTTGTTCAGGCTCTAGTTACTCGTACACTTTGTTTTGTTAACGCACACAGCATACACAACATGTTTATGCATGAACAGCCGTCGCAAAGATCTATCAACAATGTTATCGTATTGAAAAGAAAGTACCTGCACTTTCATTGTGATGGCCTTTGAAGTAAAATAAACTTTTGTATAGAAAAGAAAATACACAAACTAGGTAGGTACATAAATGTATGTACATATAATGTATTTGAGAAGGCATAAATTTAAACGTATTAAATTTTAACTCACTAACCATTCACGTACCTAAAACACGCAAACTCACAGCACAAGATTTCTTCGGTAATAGTGACAAAAATTCTATTTAACGCCATTTATACAAGACTGAGCAAAACGGGAAAGTCCCTGTCTGGGGATTTATTTCATTTCTGTTAGTCAGAATCGCAATAAAATCGTTTGCCTTCCTCGTCTTATAAAAAAAATGGAACAGGAAGATGCGACAAAAATACGTTTTAATCACTTTTCTTATCGCATTTCATACCAGCTGACCTTACAATAGATAGATAGATAGATACAAACTTTATTCTTCAAAACAGTACATGACTTTATGACAAAAGACAAATAAAAACGAAAATACAACACTAAAAATAAAATAACAACTAGACAGAGTTAACACAATAATAGTCAGGAAGCCATGTGATGAAGCCAAGAAGAGGCGCTGACTCAGCATGATGCTACGGCGAGCCGCAGCGCTGGTATTCTGCCAGTACCCGTGCTGAGTAAGGACGCCGGCTAGTGCGGTAGTCACGGTGTTATTACGCCATCAGAAACAAATTGGCTAAACGTGTGGTGGACAGTCGTTTCTGCAGTCAAAGAGGAAAATAGTGGCAGAAGTAAAAAGCAAAATAAATAAAAGGATAATGTTGATAACAGTGAAAAATAATAAACAGATGTATATTTGGTGTACTTTCTGAGCAAACTAATGTATAAACTATAAGTGGAAACTCTTGTGGCTTATGTATTAACTTTAAGAGCTGACTATTTGTGTTATCTATGCTGTTTGTTTCCCATTGCAATAAATAAAAAATAAAAAAACTTTTTTTCTGGATTTTTGTGCTTTTCTATTTTATAGCACATAGAATCACGAGTACCTACCGCTACCTTGTACTGATTTTAATGATTTCGCCGGCGGTAAAGCAGACACAATAGAATTTCGTGCAAGTCGGACTCGCGCACGAGGGTTCCGTAGAAAGATTTTAACGCTTTTCCCCAGTATTTTACGAAGTCCAGTGTTAGCAGAGTTCCTAAGCAAAATTTAGACAGTGTGGGGTCAACTTATATTGGTCTGCGAAATCTACAGACAGACATAAAAAAAATGAATTTCTATTGTTAATAACGGCTATAGCCGCTTACCGAAGGCGAACGTGTTAATTATACGTGAAAAAAGGTGTCCCAAAATTATCATCATTTTTTTGTAATTCCATTTCGTTAAACTCTCTTATTAAGTGTACCTCGTATTTCTATAAAAAAGTAACAAAATGAAATACGATATTTTAGCAAACTTTTTTACTAGGTGATTATGACAGCAATATCAAAATCCAATAAAAAGGTGGTGTGTGTAGATACAACTTTTTACAAAAGGGCTCATTTACCTTGCACGATTATGGTTATTTACCTACAGGCAGACAAAATTTTAAGTTGTCAAATAAAAGCTTGTAATAAAAAAGCAAGTAAAAAAGGCACTGCAATAAATATTGAAAATAAAAATGACATACATAAATGGTTCCGGTTTTTTATTAACAAAATATGGCACTTTTCTTATAAAATAAAAACACTGTTATTTGTTATTCACAAAATGTTCACAGTAATAAATAAAATACACGAATAGTAAGTATTCTTAACAAACAAAACTTAAAAAAATATTCATTTTCTGCTCAAAACTTGTGCTCGATCTGCGCCTGCACGGCGACGTCGGGCTTGCCGTGCCCGCTGTGCGACACGGACCCTCCGGCGGACACCTCCGTGTTCTTTTCCGGGTGCCACGTGCCAGCCCCGCTCGCTGATATCTAGAAAAGAAATCATGGAATAAAACAAAACCAAGCAATAAATGGTACAAAGTAAGAGGATGCTACAAAATAAGAATAGAACATTCATAATTATAGAAGCAAATAGTCTACCTAAGTTTAGCTAACCCCAAAGAGAAACCAGTGTGACAAGCAAAAACCACAGGAAAAAATAAAATAGAACAATGAACATTCTTGGCCAATTTACAATTGCCACAAACAAAGTTTATGAGATTGAAACTCTTCTTGCACCTGTATTTCAAAAGACATTAACTCTTCTTGAAAAATGGAAAAACTGAATAAACGGCTTAAATGTTATGCTTTAATTTTATTTAGTCTTCGCCATTTTAACTACCACGGCAGAAATAGGACAACGCAGTAACGGGTCGCTAGCTGATAGATCATCAAGTCAGCCGAAAGACGTCGAGGTCTGAGTGGAGAGCCTTGGGGTAGGCCTATGTCCAGCAGTGGCTAATAGATGCATGGGACCAGAGACAGAGTATTGTCGCTCGCCATGGATGGGGCCTATGTCCAAAAATGAACTACTGCAGCCTAACAATGATGATGATGAACCACCACGTCAAAGGAGTATTTTTAAACTTAGTACTTACACTGGTCGGTCCACCAATCTGCTTGCTCACGTCGACAGCTGCTTGAGCGTTCTGGTTGGACCACTCCAGCTGGCCTCCAAGATGGCTGCTGTCCCCATTGGGGCCCAGGACCCTGGTGCCGTGGGTCTGCCCTTCCAGTTTGCCGCGGGCGTCATTGAAGATAACCTGCTTGTAGCCTGCTTGCCCCTGAAATGATAAGATCTATGAAAATGTGAAGACTTTGTTTTTATTTCACATGTTTCAAAACCAGTTATCAGCGCCTGCTCATAGACATCCTTAATGACAAAAGGATTGCAGATGCGCTGTCAGCCTGGAGATATAAGATGGGAGCCTATTACGAGTATGGCAGGAGTTCCCTAAGCAAACCAAACCTACCTCCTCCTTCACGTCGGATTTCAATAGATTTAAACCTGTTATTTCGCCAGTTACGGTGTTGGCTTTGACAACTTTGGAGCAGTCACAATCTAAGTAAGTAAAAGTGAACAAATAAATCTAAGGAAGGAGAACGTATTTTATACTTACAAATAATCCCTGATCACTGCTACCCAAAGTTCCGAAGACTTTGCCGTTGCCAGCTTGTTTGTTCCACGTGACATCCCCCGGTCTACTGCCTGCAGTATTCAACTTGAACCTGAAATCAAACGCATTTTAATCAGTGCCACATAGAGAATCTTTCAAAAACAATTTCTGGGTATGCAATTGAAGCTAAATGTAAAAATTGTCTTCACGAGATGCGCTTCTATGTGCCTCACAAGATGCTGGACACTTTTATGGTCATGTCACATTATTACTACATATTACAAACAAAAGAACGTGTCGTGGTTACTATGTTTAAGTAACCACTACCCAGCTTCATCTGAGGCCTACTATTACACTTTATTGAGAGATCTTTCTCTGTGGGAACCTTGGCACTTGAGGCGTGAAGAGAGAGAGCAGAGAAGACAGTAAACAGCCAACGGTTCGCTTCATCTTTCCAAATACGAACTGCCAAGGAACAGAATTTGCTCCTATCGTCTGTAGTTCTGGCCAGAATACAATCTAGGTCTCTTGAAGGCTAGGGTAAATAGCCTGTTACTGAACCAGTGACTTACACCTTTCTCATCTGCACTTTCCATCCCGGACAATCTCTGGTTTATTTTAAAAAAAACCGGACAAGTGGACGGACAGACGGACAACAAAGTGATCCTATAAGGGTTCCGTTTTTTCCTTTTGAGGTACGGAACCCTAAAAATGTAATCTCTCCACTTAAATATAAAAAAACTTGATAATTTTCTCACTATGTAACCATAAGAAAGCGTTATATAATTTCAAAAGTGTAAAATTTTATTAGTTAATATATTTACCAGCTTCTTGGATTATCACGGCACATCATTGGATCGTGTCTGCATCTGTGAAAAAATAATAGCAACAAATCGTTAATGATAATGATTGTTAAAGGTGCCTACCTACTACCTACTGATTACTAGGTAAGAATAATTTTGCTTTCAAAGAAAATTAAACAATTCCTAATAAATATGTATTTATTATGTAACGCTAAAGGGAAGTGGACAGGAAAAAAAAGTTCTATAAGTATTTCAGAGCCCCGACCACGAATATTCCGAATGCTACGTAACACAATTGACTGGAGCGTGATCGAGAAAATTTCTATGACGATTGAAACAGCGCCCCACACGAGCGTATTTTTGTACTAAAATCTAATATGAAGTTTCTCGATGGCGGTACGATAACGATTACGTTACGCAGGATACGAATATTCGTGCTTGGGCCTCAGATAGAGACGATAACAATACTTACAATGAATCTTCTGAGCGCCACCATTGTGCTGAAGTCAGGCACACTAAGGCAGCCAGAACAGTGATAATAGACTTCATATTTAAATCTGAAGAAGAAAACGTATTAATGTCAATTTTACGTCCCACTGCTGGGCACAGGCCTCCTCTCAGAATGAGAGGGCTTGAGCTATAGTTCCCACGCGGGCCCAGTGCGGATCGGGAACTGCACACACGATTGAATTAGTTCGCAGGAGTGTGCAGGTTTCCTTACGATGTTTTCCTTCATCGAAAAGCTCATGATAAACTATAAATTAAATTCCGCACATAAATTCTGAAAAACTCAGAGATGCGAGCCGGGGTTTGAACCCACAACCCTCTGCTTGAGAGGCTATAGGTTAAACCACTGAGCTATCATGGTTTATACATCATTGGGGCAAAAGGACAACATTCGTTTGGGCGGCTATAGTAAAAGAGGTGTCACTGGAATTAAATACTTTCGCCGGCGGTAATCCAAACACAATATAATGTATTATTGTTATAGCCGCTTACCGCCCCCGAGCGTCACTTACAAAAACATAATTATTACTAAACATAAATTTAATACAATAGATATTCTTACCAAGTGTAATGTAACGTGTGAACAGCACGAAATAACTTCCGCAGTGAAGCCAAATTTCAAGTCCCGTCATTTTATACAAGAACTTGAACGAAACGGGTAAGTCCCTGCCCCCTGACTATCACCATATCACTATAACGGGGCTTATTTCATTTATGGTGAGAAGGATAGCAGGATATACGTAGTAGTATGATTAATAGCTCAAAATGACATAAAAATAATCAATGAAAATAATCGAATCCGTACCATCCGTATCCGTTGGTACGGATTACCGAGGTTGCTGGTTCAAATCCAGCTGCTTAACGGATTTTTCTTTGCATTGTCATTGTATGAAAATAATCGATTTATTGATAACTAGTTGCATTGCCCGCGACTTCGTCCGCGTAGATTTCGGTTATCGCTATCCCACGGGAACTATATGTCTTGTATATATTCCCGAATAAAAAGTAGCCCATGTTATTCCTCAATATTCAAAATATCTTACCAAATTTCATCTAGATTGGCGAGGCGGTTTTCCCGTGAAAAGGTAACAGACAAAGAGACAGAGACAGAAAGCCAGAGAGACAGAGTTACTTTCGCATTCATAATATTAGTTAGGATTTTTGTTTTTATTTTTATGAAACATTCATAGTATTAAATTCAACATACAATGGCAATGCAAAGAAAAATCAGTTAAGCAGCTGGTTTGCTGGTGGCTGGTTTCCAGCTCCGTAACTGATATTTCTTTGCATTGTCATTGTATCTTCATTAGACATACCTATTACATAAATATGAGGGTAAGGTAAATCGCGATCAATATTATAATTCTAATATTCACAGATATTTGACCTGGATCATCTCCTGCTCAATTAAAACGTGCCAGTAAAGTAAAGTGTTCTGATTTTGCTGTTCTAATAATTATTTTTTACACTTGTTTCTAAAATACGGTATTTTTTTCTCTCTTTATTTTTTAATGATAGAGTGAGGTTTCTTTGTGTCATTTATCTGTGGTTACGTATTGTAAGAGCTAATGTAACTTGTTTTTAGAAAAAAAAGTTTTTTGTGCCAAGTTTCTTGCGGCGCATTTTTCTTGGCAATCATGGTCTTTCTGAAAGCGCTGGTAGACTAAAAAAAAATTAGGTGTAAAAGAGCATTCAACTGCCTATTTGCTAAATAAGAATTTAAATTTTTTGAATTCTGAATTTTGTATAACCCGTATTAGTATAATTATGCAAGAGTGAGTCAAAAATAAAAGTAGGTTAAAAGGTAATAAAATATAGCGAAAACTAACCTGTGAATAAGAGCTAGAAATAACCTGAATAAACTATCGTTTGCTTTAATATAAATATTTTTTTCTTGATATAGATAGATACTTATATAGTGAAGTAAAACTGATCACTTATGTACACGTAAGTCGAGTTTAGCCCGAAGTGCTTCCGACTTATTCGTAGTTGTACGTTTCGTCGCCACCGAGGCGAGCGCTCACAGAGAAAGGACTACGAATTATTCCGAAACGTGTCTGGCTAAACTCGACTTATTATACGTAAGTGATTAGTATGTCACTATAGTTTCATGTTCTCCCGGTAGTTTCATGTTAAAATACTGATATCTGATTAACTAGGTAGGTATACACATTTTTTCCGATTGTAGGTAGGTATATTTCTTATTATCTACCTACTCTATTTTCTGATGGTATGAAATTGAATTTTTACGTAATTGAAACTTTGTCTATTGAGTCTCGCCGGGTTAGATTTAGCGAGTAAGTACATTGTGTAAATGTTCCAGTGATTGACACCTTAATTCCAATAATTGACACCCTACTGAATAACGCCTTTATTACTTTGAATCAAGATTAAAGGTGCCACCTATTGGGTCAGTGTCGGACACTAGGACACTTGCTTTAAAAATTCAAAATTTTATTCAGCAAATAGGCAGTTGAATGCTCTTTTACACGTCATTTTTTTTGAGTCTACCAGCGCTTTCGGAAAGACCATGATTGCCAAGAAGAATGCGCCGCAAGAAACTTGGCACAAAGTAATTTTTTCTAAAAACAAGTTACATTAGCTCTTACAGTACGCAACCACAGACAAACTACACAAAGAAACCTCACTCTGTCATTAAAAGATTAAGAGAGAAAAAAAAATACCGCATTTTAGAAACAAGTGTAAAAAGTAATTATTAAAACAGCAAAACCAGAACACTTTACTTTACTGGCACGTTTTAATTGAGCAGGAGATGTATAGGGTCTCCAGGTCAAATATCTGTGAAAATTTAAATTACAAAGGGATGTATAGGGTCCCAGAATTAATACTATAATATAATACTTAATCTAAATGGCTTAGAGATGTATAGTCTCTAGGGTCAATTTAAACTAAATTTAAAATCAGCAGAGGTGTAAAACGCCTCCACGGTCAAATAATAAGTATAATAATACATATACATAAACTGGAGATGTATATGGTCTCCAATCTATTTATTTATAATAAAAGCAATTTACAATGACATTAAATCTAATCTTAAACTAAATAAACTACAACTTAAAACTAAATTAAATCTAAATAAGGCCCCCGTGGCATAGTGCCCAAAAGGCTGGCAGCGTTGCCTCGCTGAATAGCGATGCTGATTCTTTGAGAGAGAAAACTGTAATTAATTAATTTAATTAAGTCTAAATATAGTAATATCTTAACCCTTATCTTTAATGAAATCCAGAAAAACTTAATTCATTTGAACAATTTCACAAGAGTTATAGATCTTGATTAGAAAAAGCCATAACCCCGAAGATAAGATGTTATTTAGTACTTCTTAGTCAGTTTTGATAAGAACATGCCGATTCAATTATTTGTTTACAAACATGCGGGTTGTGATGATGACGCTGGAAACGGGACTTTATATTACAAAAATAAAACTTAAAACATAACTTACACTACACGCCATAATTAAAGGTTATTTTGATGATTCAATCACGTGACCCGTCCTTGATAAGAGGGAATTTTCTCGTTTTATTTACTACAAGTATTTATTCTTATTATTTGACAGCGGTTTTCGCGATATCCTACTAATTGTTATTAGTGGTGCTGCCTTGTTTTAACCCCCGACGAAAAAGAGGGGTGTTTTCATCTTCGCTCTCTAGGTTGGCAATTTAACCTCGAACCCTCCTTGGTCGCGGGTGTCTATGGGCAGTGGTGATCACTTACCATCAGGTGACCACTTGCTCGTTTGCCTTCCTCGTCGTATTAAAAAAAAACTACGAACAAAGCCAAACATTCCGCGAATAGCATGGGCTGGAATGGCTGCTAGAGCACTCTTTTTTGTTTTACGGTGTTTTTATACGTAATGGAACTTTAGCTAGAATCCTCATGCTCTGTCAGCATAACAAATGACAACATTTCATATTTTTGAGACTATAATTTGATTAATTGTCTGCAATCTACTTTGAAAGAGGAGCAAACCCAAGATTTTAAATTTTCATTAGGATTTGTAATTAATTTATTATTAATTTATTAAAAGGTACTTATTCCAAAAGGACGTAACTCGGAAACTACCATAGGATGGATCAATTGCCTTTGTCTTGTCACGATCAAAAAAACAAAACCCAAGATGTCAAATCTGACATTGTCAAACATAATATGTGTCATGTCAAATTATTGTGCTGGTTGTGGTTTGTTTGAATAAGGCAAAGGTATTACACCCATTCTTGTGTAGTTTTGGTAGAATTGGTAATTTTATTTTATTCTCTTGTATTTATAAAAATACATAATATTAAATTTTTATAAACATAGTGGTGTGTTCAGGAGGCAAAGCCCTTTCGATACCTATATTAATTTCCAGGTGTGAAAAATATGAAATGTTGTCAAATATAATAGCACCTAGCCACCGAGCAAAGCTAATAAAAGTAATCGCACCTCATTGCCGTTTCAAAATTATAAGGGGTCAATAAAAAAACAATCATTTTTAACATGAAACTACCGTGAGACTCAATCATAATGAAATAAAACCGGATCACTCAAGTATACTCGTATAAGTCGAGTTTATCACGTCAGCTGCGCCTAGCAGTCGTGCGAGCAGAGCCGCGGCGCGCAGTTTGCGTCTCGCTCCCAGAGGAAGAACTACGAATTAATCCGCAACATGTCGGGCTAAACTCGACTTATATATTTGAGTTATCCGTTTTTATTACATTAAAAAAAATCATTGAAAATCTATAGGCACCAGTAAGTACCTACGCATAATATTTATGTAGCTATGCAATCCTTTTTCCATAACGCTTTTATTCCTTACTAAAACAACCAAGCCATCCGTAAAATATGCAAGCTGAAAGCCAATCCATATAGCTAAGTTCCAAATCGAACTTCCTCCGAATATGGCCACGGCGCCCGCATACAGTATCTATGTGGCAGTAAATTTGGGAGCTGGCCAAATGCAATGCTCATCCATTATGTTGACTAGGCACTGTGTGGGAAGTGGCACGTACGCGTTGTTGCACGGCACGGGAAAAATAATTGGACACGGCAATTACAGTTTTTTTTTAACCCCGACAAAAAAGAGGGGTGTTATAAGTTTGACCTGTGTATCTGTCTGTGGCATCATAGCTCCCACACGGACAGACCGATTTCGATGCGGTTTCTTTTAATCGAAAGTTATCCGTTTTTGAAATATTGAACTTTGTAATGACAATGTCGGGGGTTTTTCAACTTTTCTAAGTTGCTTAGGTTATAAAATATTTTAAACTTATGATTTTGATCATCCTAAGGCCCTTGAAATGATACATTTTGCCCTTGTCTTATTTTTTAATTTTATAATGGTTATCGTCGTACGCTGACAGTCACAGAAAGGACAATAAAGAAGAAATATTTGAGATTACTCCTGCTGCAATAATTCAAATGTATGACACCTGCAGTAAAACAATAGTTACATAGCATTAGAAGCCATAAAATCTTTTGCTATACAAATATGCGGAGAAAACGCTAAAGCCGGGCCCCAATTTCACCAACTTTACAATTGTCGGTTTGTCATGACAATTCGAACTGCATTTCTTGGCCATTATGAAGCGCGCTAAAACAAAAGCTCTTCGAGTCAGCAATTGACAACGAATTGTCATTGAAAACTGACAACTGTAAAGTTGGTGAATTAGGGGCCTGTGGTTGGGTAAAGTGACTGGATTAGAGAGCAGTGGTGGCCATCCGAATGAACCTTATAACTGTGCTACCACCCGCAAAGATAATGGCAATAATACAGGTAGACCTAAAATTAAAAATACTTAATTGCCTTCCAGAGACCCTAACCAAGACTACTTGAAGTATAATCGTAAACGCCAAACGGCAAAAGACTTACATTTTGCTAATGATGCCGCATCGTATACATTTTAAACTAGTTTAATCGTAGACTGTTTTATGTCTGGCTGTCTGTCACACACAGACAGACAGGCAGAGAGAGACGGACAACAAAGTAGTGATCCTATAAGGGTTCCGTTTTTCCTTTTAAGGTGCGGAACCCTAAAAACCCTCTTGAAACCACAGCAGTAGTAGTACAACGGACACAGACTACTTTATGTACAGTAAATACCGCTCTCTGGAGTGCGCTGTGATTGAAGCATGTTACATGTCCGGCGGGCCATTTCCCAAAATGCACGGATTCAGGTTACACGGTACACGGCGTGTTACGTGTTACGTGTTACGAGTCGTGTACTCTGCGTATTTAACAGATTACAGAGCGTGCTTCTGAATGGCGTTAAAAAGGATTCTGAGGTGTTTTATTAGTTTGTTGAGAGAATTTTGGATTTTTTGCAACGGCAGCAGTAGTGGTACCTAGATGACATTATGCTGGTACCTAGTACAATACGCATAAAAAAAGACGCACCTTTTTTTATACGAAAAGGAAGGCAAACGAGCAAGTGGGTCACCTGATGGTAAATGATCACCACTGCCTATAGACACCGGCAATCCCGGGGGATTTGCAGATGCGTTGCCAACCTTGAGAGCTAAGATGACATGCCTCTTGTGCCCGTAATCCACCAGCTGTCTTGCTCTTTACATCGGAATACATCAGTTCAGGCTCTGCTGCTTAGTTAAAGGATTCGCGAGTAAGATGGTGGTAGCGACCTCGCACAAGGTCGTACCACGCGTCGTGCTTTGTCTCAAAGCTTTCAAAATGTTTTCTGCGCTTAAAAATAGGTAGGTAAAAAGAACAAGTGAGTCACTTGATGATCAATGAACTGCGCTGCGTATAGACAGCCAAAACACCAAAGGGATTACAGATGATGGCCAATCTAGAAAGGTAAGATGAATTATGCCTTTTGTGCCCGTAATTTCCCCGGCTATCTTACTCTCTATAGCGGAACACGACAGTGCAACAACTGCTTCTTAGCAACAGGATTAGCAAGCAAAATGGTGGCAGCCATCCAAAAGGACTTCACACATGGTCCTACCACCCGTGTTGTAATTAATAAGACGGTGCGATTGTTACTTACTTTTTTACTTATCTTTGTACTTACCCTTAAAAAGTTGATCCTAAAAGTCACGAATCATTAAATTGAAAATGTTAACAGTCTTCATAAATCTTTGAGCATAATGCAATCGCCTAAGTAACTTTCCTTTTTAGGGCCCAGTTAGGAGTACGTTCACGTTAATTTTAAAACAAAATTTAAATTAAATAATGGATATCAGAATAATAATAACATCGCGGAGAAAAAAACTTTAGCAAGTAATTTTTTTGCAGTGGCATCGTAGCTCCTAAATTAGTTTAAACGAGATGGTTCGCAGATAAGTTTCATATAAATCAGGAATTCAAGAAGATCACTTAATTTTTAATTTTAAAATAATATATTCAAGTATTTTGCGAACCTGCTCACAAAATTTCAGAATCGGCTGAGAAATGCGATCTGTAAAGGAGAACAACCGGACAGCGGGACAGACATAGGAAAGAAATTCTGTCAAAACTGTGAAGCAAAGACGCTACGCTCACTTCGGTCGCTCGGTCAAAAATATCAGGACTTATTCAACTATTCTAATTTACATAATAAAAGCAATTTATGTTGACTTTAAATCCAAGCTAAAAGTAATTAAACTAAAACTTAAGGCTAAATGAAATCTAAATAAGGCTCCCGTGGCATGGTGCCCAAAAGGCTGAATAGCGATGCTGATTCTTTGAGAGAGGAACTGCCGGTCCTTTAAGGTCACAAGTTGCATCGACCAAGCGCTTTTGCAACGCTGAAATCAGGACCGTGTTTTATAAAGCTACAAGTTACAATTTACAAGCGGAAGTCTCACTCTATCACCTTTTATTAGAAAGAGATTTCCGCTTGTAAATTACAACTTGTAGCTTTATAAAACACGACCCTGCTTGTAAACGCCAGGACCCTATATGGACCCAAAGTTTCAAACGCGACAGCAACAAAATTGTAGTTTGGACTGAGAGTCTTGTATTGTATTTAGACATTTTTCTATTTTCAGCCGTTTCTGCCGCCGCACCAGCTTTTTGTGTGGTTCCTGGGAGATGTGAAGGTGCTACTGTATCACATTATCATGATACTCGGGACTTAATCGCGACTACTACTACTACTGCATCGACTACTACTGCTGTATCGACACAGGTCGCATCGCAAACCACACCTACCCATTCTCCAGAGAATCAGAGACATACCGTCCGGCCTTTCGCTATCGTCGCGAGCAATGCCGCTAGGCTACAAAATAGCCGGCACGCTTGGTTAAGCAACTAAATTACTTATTATTTTAACCGACTTCATTTAAGTGTAAATTAACAAACTTGAAGCAGAGAAGTTACAATACTACTCGTACCGAACCCTTACAAAAACTGGCTTGTAAATTTCGCCAACGAGGCGATCCCTCAGCGTAAACGTGATAAGCATCCACGATGACTGTAAATAAATTACGAGACCCAGCGTTCCGGACCATTAAAGTTTGAGCGGTAACAATCTATTTGCTGGCTCATCGGCAATATTATGTTAAGAGTTAACTGAAGCGTAAAATTGTCATCATCAGCATGTGATGGGATGGAGTGAGGAAGAACCTCGAAATTGAAGATCTAGTGTCCGAGCCCAATATTATGGAGAGACCAAAGCGTCGAGACTTCTACGGCTTGGACACGTGGATAACCTCGGAGGGGATCAAGCCGTGAAGAGGCGACCGAATAGCCTAGTGGTTAGAGATCCTGACTATGAAGCTTGAGGTCCCGGGCTCTAATCGCGGTCGGGGCAGATGTTTGTGTGATGAATATGTATATGTCGGCGCGATTGATATTAACGCCATCTAGTGGTGGCAGTTGGAACGCTCGAAGGTTGTTTTGATCGTAGACGTAGGTTCCTTACCTGAGCTGCTACGCCATGTAGCGATGTTTACTGTAAATATCGTTGGAATCCACTCCGTGAATCAGGGAACGTTGGGCGACCGGTGGGGGTTGTGAGACTTGCAAAAATGATAAGACACTTTTGCTCCCGCCGCCGTGCAGTCCAGACGTCTAATTGGTGAGCGTATCACACCTGAATCACTCTACTGTATTTTCTTATGTTCTTGATCTTTTGTGCTTCTACCCCCTTTAGCTAGGGAATTGATAACGACATTTCGTAATTTGTGACGGTTTATCGACAATGGAGAGCCAAGACGAATCCGATGATGCAAACCGGGCCTCTCCTATATTGCCCCCTCATAAATCCGACATATATAAGTATGTATTTACTTATGTAATGTTATTGTTGTAACTTGTGTTTTATCCTGTTTTTTGTACAATAAAGTATTTACTTACTTACTTACTTTATCTCTATTTAAGATGGAGCGACGACCTGGTAAAGATCGCGAGACCGCAGTGGATGCGGAAAGCACAAGACCGGTCTGAGTGGAGAGCCGCGGGGGAGGCCTATGTCCAGCAGTGGACGTCTTTCGGCTGACATGATGATGTATTTATCTATTTAAGTATGTTTATTCGTTGTCTAGTACCCATAGTACAGGCTTTGCCTAGTTTGCGACTAGGTCAATTGTTGTCAATTTGTCCCATGATATTTATTTGTTATTTAGAGAGGGCGTACTTGAGACGACCGAGCGGTTCGTAGGCCGGTTGGGCGGCCTTGGTACCGCTGGAGGGACGAAGTCCAGAAGCATCTTGCGTCCAATTGGACACAGCTGGACATAGGCTCCTCCGTAATGTTGACTCTTCCATCTCCTGGCCTGCGCATCTATCCACCGCCAGTGGTTCGTCCGTCCAACGTAGAGATAACCTGCGATAACATGGCCCGCCCCTCCAAAATTCAAAACGTTTCGTTGCATTTGTGAAAGTACTTATAAAGCACCGCCAAGACTCCCAACGCAGATACTGCATACTGAGACAGCCGTCAAACGAACTCGGATTAGTTGGTCGACTAGTCGTCTTACTAAACACATTGAAATTGTATTTTGGTTTGGCGTGCCATGTTACCGTAGTTTATCTCTATCTCAGAGCCTTTTAGTCGACGGCCAAAATACGTCTCGAATGCGTTTGCGTTAAAGCGTCAAATAGTATGAGAATTGTTTACTGTCGATACGTGCCACTAGTGGCGCTGCCAATTTAGGTACCCATAGTGATTCGGACGACGTAAACGCGAACGCGATCGAGATGTTTTTTGTAGGTCGTTGATTACACTAGACCGCTGTTTAGTGTAATTTATGACACGAGAAAACGTCTTTATCGCGTTCGCGTTAAAATTTCAATTATTATGGCCAAATTGGTAGCGCCTACGGGCACGTATTTGCAACGTACTGTACTACTGTCATAGTATTTTGATACTTTAACGCAAACGCGTTCAAGACATATTTTTGGTCGTCGTTTACACTTTATGCAGTGTCTTATTGCATATTAGGCATAAATATCTCATTGTCATTACATAATAAAAACCTTTTTGAAGCCATAATAGTGTCGTTTTATCTATAAAGTGCCCTAACGAAGGATTTTATCATAAACATTCACTATTAGAGCTTATTTCGCTCGCAAAATATTAAAACTCATAAAGCAGACTTTACTTAGGCGTCGGTTTCACCGACGCAACTGAACTGAACGCGGAACATATTTATCACTTTCGCCATAAAATTGGTTTGAACAATTTTTGAATTAGGCTCTACATAAAACACTTGAACTAACCAAGACAACGTTCATGTGTTTTTAAAATGGTATCTTTAAATTTACCCAAAATTTTATTCAAAGTTGTAATTCAATTAAAATTATTCTAGTGTTCCGTGCGTTTAAAGGTAAAATTTAACATTTATCCACTTCGTTCTCCGTCTGTCCGTAAATCTCAAGTTAATGCAAAATGTACAGCGTAAGTACTTTATAATTGACCTAGAATCATGACATGACATTTGAGATGTAGCAAGGTCTTACAATACATAGTATAAAGAAAAAAACACTGTTAATTTTATACATTATGGCAGTCAGAAAAAAAACGCCGATGATTTTGTTGAAGATTTGTATCGAGAATACTGCAATGCTTAAAATAAAAAAATATTTCAAAAGATGCTGACTGTATACCGAAAATGTTGACATTATTCTTTAGTTTGTTTATTAAGATTTTCATTTTGAAATATTTTTTTTAATTTGTATCATTTATTTTTGTCCAGAGGTACGTCGCCGTCCACAGGTACATTTTTGCCGTCCACAGGTACATTTTTGCCGTCCACAGGTACAAACTGTAGTTATGCCTATGGACAAAATGAGCATTTTTTTTATACGCCTATATCTTTAATTTTAAGGTAGCTAACTGAAAAGAAAGCGATGATTATGAAAGACTGTTTATTATACATTTTATAAAAATAAACAGTTTAAATGTAATACTGGCAGTTTTTTTTTTTAATATTTAAATAAGTCGAAAAATTGGAAAGTGTCCACAGGTTGAGCACTTGCCCTATGTATAGGTTTTACTCGTGATTGAAAGTCTGACAGAGATATTGAGGAATAAAGAAAAAAAAGTAATTTTAAATTGCTTGGTGCGGAATGTTTTTTTTTCCTTGTCAAACATTGTGATGTCGCTATAATGAAAATGTTCCAGAGTAGTCGTGGTTCTACTACACTCAAGAGCAAAAAAAAACGGTCACTTTGTATGGAATTGTTCGTACAAGGTGACCCGTTTTTATTGCTCTTGAGTATACTTTCAATGTACACGTAAAGTTATTAACTATTATTTTTTTACACGACTGCCCAAAGAAAAAGAGTGTTTTCAGGGTTCATGTAAGCATGTAATTTAAACTAAACTTTTTTTAACTCATCATCGTCCACTGCTGGACATAGGTCTTCCCAGCGGCTCTCCACTCAGACCGGTCTTGTGCTTTCCGGATCCATCGCGGTCCCGCGATCTTAACCAGGTCGTCGCTCCATCTTGTTGGAGGTCTAGGCTCTCGTCTTCCAATCCGCGGACGCTATTCGTGAACCTTCTGAGCTTTTTAAACTATTTTAACTAAATTAAACTATAATCGCCCTAACTAAACCGGCCCTGAAACAATTTCAATTTCCAAGCTGCGACGGCCGCTTGGAAACATTAAGCACTTAACTATCACTGTCTGCTTACTCTCTACTCGCTCCCAGTAAATCGCTCCATAACTAAATATGAATGTTTAACGTTTTTAATTATTTTCGAGTGGTTTCGCGATGGAATTGGAGTAAAAATGGAATATTTATCTTTGGATGAAAATGTTTGGGGTGTGTCTAATAATGGGCTTTTTAACCGACTTCAAAAAAAGAGGAGGTTTTCAAATAGACTGTATGGTTTTTTCGGTATGTTTTAAGCGATAGGTTCGTCTAATTACCATAGATTGAATTTGATGGTGCTTTTTTTGTTTGAAAGCGTATACTTCAAGGCGGTTAAATTTGACTATTTCAGCGTATAAGTGTCAAATCGGTTGTCATAGGGACATCATGTATAACATTTTGTATGTAAATTTGTAAAGTTGGTGTAATGGGGCCTACTATTACCAAGAGTAGACTATTACCTCAGCTTCATCCAGTACGCATAACTCAATAACAGCGTAAGAGTGTACGCAGATTAAACATACATAGGATAGGTTAATGTGAATAACTGTACAACTATCACGGTTCATGAGATACAGCCTGGTGACAGACGGACAGACAGACGGACAGACAGCGGAGTCTTAGTAATAAGGGTCCCGTTTTTTACCCTTTGGGTACGGAACCAAAACAAAAAGTTTAGTTGACGATTGGGAAGATAACACACACCAATGAATAATAGTCTATGCACACACCAATGAATTGCTTTGCAGAAGTGTGCAGGGCTCCTTCCTGATAATCTCATGAAACTTACAAAATGTAATTTCCCTGTGACCTTCTGCTTAAGAGGCCATAACTCAAACCGATCGTCGTGGAGATCCTTGAGGAAGGCCTATGTCCAGCAGTGGACGTCTTCCGGCTGATATGATATGGACAAATTACTAGACTACCACGGCTTATTATTCGTTTCATAGTTGAGGCCGAGGATAGAGTATTTAGATCAAATAAAAAAGAAGATAGACGTTGTGTCGTAGCAGGAGGTGAAAGAACTTGCATTGGAAAGAAAGGACTGGAGACAACTGCATCGACAAGAGTAGCACTCTTAAATAAGATGATGATGAGTTGACGACCGGATAGCCCAGTGGTTAGAGACCCTGACTATGAAGCTTGATGTCCCGGGTTCGATCCCCGGTCGGGGCAGATGTTTGTATAATGAATACGAAGGTTTGTTCTCGGGTCTTGGATGTTTAATATATATTTAAGTATGTATTTATCTACATAAGTACCCATAGTACAGGCTTTGCCTAGTTTGAGACTAGATCAATTGGTGTCAATTCATCATCATTATCATCACCAGCCCTTTTTACGACCCACTGCTGGGCACAGGCCTCCTCTCAGAATGAGAGGGCTTGGGCTATAGTTCCCACGCGGGCCCAGTGCTGATTGGGAACTTCACAGACATCATTGAATTGCTTCGCAGGTGTGTGCAGGTTTCCTCACGATGTTTTCCTTCACCGAAAAGCTCATGATAAGTTACAAATGTAATTCCGCACATAAATACCGAAAAACTCAGAGGTGCGAGCCGGGATTTGAACCCACGACACTCTGCTTGAGAGGCCATAGGTCAAACCGCTAGGCTATCACGGTTTATTTATTCATGGTGTCAAATTGTCTCATGATATTTGTTTATTATGTATGTAGCAGGGACAGGAAATTGAAGGAAAGAGAGGAAGAGGTCGACCTAGGCGAAGCTACATGGACCAGATAAAGGTTCTCCTTCCGGCCTTCTGCCGGTGTCGAGTCGTATCACGAGGTCAAAGAGCTGGCTTTTAGGAGAGACTAGCATTATGCTCCGCGGCTATACATGTCAAATAAATAAATATGTCAAAATGGGTTAGTTTCCATCCCGTGGGAATTTCGAAAAATCCCTCCTTATTGCACCTCTAGGATACTCAAGGTATTATGTTTGCAAAATTTCAAGTCTCTAGGTCCAGTGGTTTAGGATGAGCGTTGTCTGTCAGTCAGTCAGTCACGGTTATGTTTTATAGGTATAAAAGATTGGAAGAGACTCCACCCACAACTTTGATGATGCGATGAGACAGGTAGATGTTTTGGTCCACCAAACCAAAAATACAAACCAAATAATTTTATCTTTTCCTTTATATTCTACGCTAAAACCCTCAATTAGCCGATTAATGTAACAATTTAGGGATTAATGCTATGTTTGCGAGGGAATTATAAATAATTTAATTGCTACGGGGAAGCGTGGAACGTCAAATTGGATTTGAGTCTTGCGCTCCATGTTCTCTAACTTTGACAATAACGTGAGAAATTTCATTTCCATTTGTTTAGCGGTAATTATTTTTAACCCCCGACGAAAAAGAGGGGAGTTATAAGTTTGACCTGTGTATCTGTGTGTCTGTGTATCTATGTGTCTGTGTATCTGTGTGTTTGTGTATCTGTCTGTGGTATCGTAGCTTGCAAGCGTATATACCGATTTCGATGCATTTTTTATTTGAAAGTTAGTTTAATCGAGATGGTTCTTAGCTAAGTTTCATTACAATCGGTTGACCCGTTTTTGAAATATTGAACTTTGAAATGACAATGCCGGGGGTTTTTCAACTTTTCTAAGTTAGGTTAGGTTATTATTAAGGAATTTTTATATATTTTTTTTTTACGAAAATCGCCTTATTGTGGATAGAGAAAACTGGAAAAAAAGTCGTCGTCGTTAACCTTGAACCTAAGATGAAGTAAGACTATCGTCTTCACAAGAAAGAACTCTTCAACGGTTAATGGCATCCACTTCAAATTTGGTATGGATGTGTAAGTTGAATGACAATACACAAGTATAGAGAAAAAAAAAAATTTTTTTCTTAAATTATGGTTAGGTTAGTTATGTTTCAAGTTAGTGCGGAACTTGGCCATGATTGCGGTTATACAGTGTGGGAAGGGAATTGGTCACATCGGAAATTGGACGATACGCGATTTGGTCTTATTGGGGATTTGTCAAAAATAAAAGTAATCTGTTAAACGAATTAAAATACAACAAAATTATTTACCTAGGTACTAAAAGTTTGTTTTCAATTGTTAGTGGCGTTATATCAGTTTCTTTTGTGGGTGGATATAAGAGTTCCTATCTTTTGACGATGTATTACCTAATAACTGTAAGCAAAGTATTAGTCAGAAAACATTTTGAGAATCATTTATCTCGCATTACAGCAAACATTGTCGAGACAGTATTTTATGTGGTATGTATTATGATAATACGGATACCTGATTTACATTACAAGTAGCTACAGAAGAAATTAAGACTTGAATATTGATCGAATGCACAATGAAACACGTGGATGTTAATTCCTCTAATTAGCAGGACATGAAAATAATTATTATGGCAGCTACGTGCAATTTACCTACCTACAGTGTCACTTGTTCAGTTTAAATAAAAAAGGTAGTTAGTAAACGCAATCTCAATCTAATTACTCGTATTGTAGATCCAGTGGGGAAGGCCCGCATATGGACGGTGGACGTCTTCAGGCTGAAATGAAGATGAATACAGACCGACAAAAAACAAGAATGGAAAAACCGCAAAATGAAACAAAATTTTGGATGCGTAACCATTTTTAGGGTTCCGTACCTCAAAAGGAAAAAACGGAACCCTTATAGCATCACTTTGTTGTCCGTCTGTCTGTTTGTCTGTCTGTCAAGACCCTTTTTCTCTGGAACGCGTAGAGGTGGCATGCTGAAATTAATACCAAATACTCAAATTTGCGGTCCCTTGAGGCTGTGAAAAAATCAACCTTCTAAGTCAACGCAATCAAAAGATACGGTCATTAAAAAGGCTATTTCCATACAAATTGCTGAAATCCCAAAACCTAAAGGGTACTTCCAGATGTCCTAGAAACTTGAAATTTGGTACGAAGATAGCTCTTATAGCACAACCACTCAAAAAAGTCTCAAAATCTTAAATTTTTATGTCTGTCTGTAGATTTCAAAGACCAATATAAGTTGACCCCACACAGCGTATATTTTGCTTAGGAGCAGGGCTCTGCTAACACTGGACTTCTTAAGACACTAGGGAAAAGCGTTACAATCTTTCTGCGGAATCCTCGTGCGCGAGTCCGACTCGCACTTGTCCGGTTTTTTTTTTGCCTTATTCCAGCCAAAAATAATCAACCGAAAAATCAGCCAGTTACAAAGAAATTGACGTCTTCATTTTAATTTCTTGTCTTTTTTAAACCCCCGACACACAAAGAGTGTTTTTGACATTTGTATCTGTGAATCTGTGTATCTGTCTGTGGCATCATAGCTCCCAAACGGATAGTCCCATTTCAATACAGATTATTTTAATCAAAAGCCAATTTAATTGAGATGGTTCTTAGCTAAGTTTCATTAAAACCGTTTTTGAAATATTGAACTTTGAAATGACAATGTCGGGAGTTTGTCAACTTTTCTAAGTTGGTTAGGTTATTAACGACTAGAGTGGCGACCGCGTACCAGAATGCGAAGTGTTCTGGTTAAGATCTTGAGAAGCCAGTAGCGACGGGTAAATCATTGGGGAAGGCCTATGCCCAGTGCAGCAGTGGCCGTCTTCTGGTTGTTTAACAAAACATGTCTAACAGTACTTATAACATCCGACACCATCCATGTACGTTAAAATTCAAGATCTTATAAAACTGTACACTATGTATTCAGCAGTGATATAAAAACAGAATGGGTGCGCCGTTTGGAGAAGGTTAATGCCCGTAGTAGGGACTGCCTCGCTAGAACAGTTTTTATAACTCCACTGCGACCCGCGCTCAGAGAATTTAATCTCAAAATTGCTTGCTTAGTGGATTTCCCGCATCAAAACGGTATTGCCTTTATGTCTATAGCTTTTATACGGCGATTGTTCTTCGATTTGATGGTGCTGTATTTTACTGAGCAGTTTTTTAGGGTTCCGCAGCTCAAAAGGAAAAACGGAACCCTTATAGGATCACTTTGTCCGTCTGTCTGTCTATCTGTCTGTCAGTACCCTTTTTCTGTGAAACGCTTGAAGATAGCAGGCTGAAATTCATATCAAATATTCAAACCTGCAGTCCCTTGAAGCTGAGAAAAAAAAACTTCTAAGTCATCGCGATCTGTACAGGAAAGGGGTTCGATAGCTAAGTGGAAAGTGGGCAAATGTGAGAAATTAGAAAGAACAGGACCTCCAAGGCAACAATCAAGAAGAAAAGATAGCTCACTCACCTCGTGAAGTCCGACAGCCCGGTCAAGGCAGCGGCCAACTCCTTGCTGTACAGGCGGTGCCTAGGTCTTCAAAGTCACACCAAACAGAAAATGTCACAAACACAAGACATACCCATGCGAAGTTAAATAATTTCCAGCGGATAAAGGAAGAGACATAAGGATAGGGACAGGACAGGACGATGGGATGAATAGCATTCCTTTACCAGAGCACAGTAAGTAAAAGATTCTACAGAAAGAAGCAGATAGATACAGACAAGACAGGATAGCATTGCTTTACCGTAGACAGCATAGCGGATTGTTCATCATGTTAACGATAAAACTACTTGAAAAGACTCAAATTTAAGTAGCGTGTGACCGTAAGGTATATAATAATATGTTTAACAAGAGCTTAAAAGTTTCTGCAGCGAAAGAACTAAAAGTAACTAGTTCTCCCCAACAGGAATGACACACAGCTTCACAACCGGTCGCTTAAATTCTTTCGGCCTAGAATTATCACTAGCCATACGGACAGTTGCGACTCGAACTACCCCATTCGAACCGGGATGGACGTCTGTAACACGAGCCACCGACCACAGCAACGATCGAAGATTGTCGTCTTGTACTATGAGACTATGGAACTCTTCCATAGTCAACAGATGGTTCCCAACCACCCTGGTCAGGTGGCTTTTAACCGAACGGACCACTGCCTCCCAGACGCCCCCAAAATGAGGCGAGGAAGGAGAGATGGTTTTAAACTCAATTGCCTCCCCGGCTGCAGCATCCCCCATCATAGTGGACAACAGATTTTTCGCATCTACGAAGTTGGAACCGCAGTCGCTGAGAATGAGAGAGCACCGACCTCTACGCGCTATGAAGCGCCGCAGAGCGGTGATGAAAGACTCAGTTTACAAATCATTGGCAATCTCTAGATGTAGAGCCTTGCTGCAGAGACAGACGAAAAGACAGAGATAGACTTTCTCAGGTCGCACTCCACGGCGGCGACGGCCGAGAATTACCTAGAATGGGCCAGCATAATCACAACCAAGGCGTTGAAAAGTCTTGACAGCAGTAACTCTAACGCGCGGAAGGTCACCCATTAAAGGTTGTGATGGCACTGGCTTAGCCCGAAAGCACCGGACGCACCCAGACAGACGTTTAGATATCGCTCGACGAGCGGACAGAACCCAAAAGTTTTGGGCCAACAGAAACGGAACAGTTTGCGGACCAGCATGCAATGATCTAGTATGAACATCGTCGATGATCAACACTGTGAGGCGATGATTCGATGGCAATATGGCTTGATGCTTGGCTTCGTAATCCAAGTTGGAGTGTCGAAGTCTTCCTCCGACACGTAACACATTGTCCGTAGACATGAAAGGGGACAGTTTTCGGAAAGGTTTTGGCAGAAGTTTATTAGTGTGAAGAGCTTCAATCTCTGTTAAGAAGCAGGAAGCTTGACAGTGTCTCACGAGGGATAGAAGAGCCTTTGCTGACTCTTGTTCACATATTGGACCAGAATATGTTCTCTGTTTACGCAAAAGACTAAGGAACCTAAGCATAGTCGCAGTCACTCGCACAATTTTCTTCAAAGAAAAGACCCGAAGTAGAAGCTGCTGAATTGAATCGGTCTCGCTTGTTACCACGAGAGCCGATTTCCTTTTTTCTTGGCGTAATTCTGTCGTTACGTCAGATGACACGGGAAGAAGTGTAGATCGAGGCCATTGCTGACACGAAAGTAAATGAAAGTTCGGGCCCGTCCACCAAAGGGGATGGGCAAGCAGCGCACTAGGAAGCAAACCCCTGGAGGCCGCATCAGCTGGGTTATCATGGGTGCTTATATAGTTCCAACTGGCGGAAGGTAACTTCCGTTGAATCTTTGCCACACGGTTGCCAACGAATATTTTCCATTTAGATGGATGCGATGCGATCCAAGAAAGTGTGACAGTTGAATCGGACCAGGCATAGACAGAGCTATTGGCAATGACAGATAAAAAGTCAGTGAGAACAGTATCCACAAGATCCGAAAGCAGGACGGCAGCACACAGCTCGAGTCGAGGCAGCGTTATCCGTTTTGTAGGAGCAACGCGAGATTTGGCGCTGACCAGATGGGATTAAAATGAACCATCATCAAGCTCGGCTCGTAAATAGATGACAGCGGCATAACCCGACAAAGGAGCGTCGGCAAACCCATGCAGTTGATAGGCAACTGCACGAGGATGAGTGATCTGACGGGGGATAGCGAGGCCCGTCAAATCCCTCAGTTGGCTGGTGAACTGATGCCACAGGTTGACAGTCTCTTCAGGAGGCTCTTCGTCCCAATCCAGGCCGAGGAGCCACAGACGTTGAATCAAACACTTGGCCAGGAATATGACAGGAGAAAGTAACCCCAACGGATCAAAAACACGGGATAGTTCGGACAGTTTTTTTCCTTTTGTGCATTTATCTATAGACAGGTTAACTTTGTAGGTAAAGCAATCTGATAGGGATTCCCAATTAAGGCCAAGCACTTTTGTGACTGCCAGAGAGTCGGCGTCGAAAGAAGTTATGGCCTGAGGCAAACAGTGCTCAGGAGGTAGACGGATTAACAGCTCACGACGGTTGCTCGCCCACTTGCGGAGCTCAAAGCCGCCCTTTGACATGAGAGAGATGAGCTGACCTTGCAAGTCAAGAGCCTCATCGACGGAGGAGGCACCCGTTGGGATATCGTCCACGTATGTATACGGATACATCGGGGTCAGAGCCTTAGCCTTAGGAAAAGCGTGACCCTCAGTTACGGCCAACTGCTCGATAGTTCGTATAGCTAAATACGGAGATGAAGAGATACCGTTAGGGAAGGGTGTTAAGACGAAAGTTTCGAAGCGGTTCAGATGAATTAAAGCGCCACACAATGCGCTGAAAGTCGCGATGTTTATCGGCTAATATGATATTCCGATACATTTGTCGCACATAGGTTGTGAACACAACGGTGTGCAGGCTAAAGCGAGTGAGGATAGACGAGATGTTCTTTTGAAGCTTTGGTCCCGCATGCTGTGTATCATTCAAAGACACACCTTCGCCATCCCGTGCCGAAGCGTCAAACACAACACGTAGTTTTTCAGTCAATACACAGTGGTGCGGGATATAGTTCGCATCGTCTGCATTGGTGTCCGCCACAGAATCCTCAGTCATGTGACCGCTGTCGAGATAGTCTTGCATGAACTCATTGTAAAATTTGCGTTAGTCGGGATCATTAGATAAACGCGTTTCCAACTTTCAAAAACGTCACACAGCGATGAACCGCATGTTGCGGAAAGTTGGTTCAGCGCTCTTGAAAGGCAGATCGACAATAAATTTACCGGAAGGTGGGTCACGCTTGTAGGTAGCGAGAAAGTGCTCCTCACAAGCTGCCTCATCTGGTGAAAGAGGTTTTTTAGCTGAAGGTAAATCCTCCAGCTCCCACAAACGCTTTAAGTCATCATCTAAATCATGCTTGGACGCGTGTAAAGTTTGGACAGAAGAAAGACTGGAATACAGCGTGGGAACACTTTCCAGACAGCGAGCACGACCTAAAAATACCCAACCGAAGATAGTATTTAGCCCCACCGGAGAATCATTCCCGCCAGGAATCATTCCCTGAATGAAGACCTCGTTCCAAAGCTCGGACCCGAGTAAAAGTTCAATTGGACCGGGACAGTTAAAGTTAGGATCCGCTAACTTTATAAAACCTCAGAAAGTCGGTTTCCACGGTAACGGAAGGCATATCGTCACAAATACGATCAATCACGATAGCCTCGAAAGAAATCTCGTTGCCCTGAGGAGCTTCAGGGCGGACAGTGCTTTGGACGGTGCCCAACACCGGCGTAGCAGCGTTGCCTAAGCCAAAGACAGACGGTGCGGTCCGAGATACAGAAAGACCCAAGCGGTTTACCAAACCTTGAGTTATATAATTTGCTTGACTCCCGGAATCAAGCAACACACGAACAGCGTGAAAGGCACGCCATTTATCCAAAATGTTCGCGCGCGCCGTAGAAAGTAGTACTGTTTTGTTCGTGCTACTGTTACTAGAAAGACCGTGAACACCGGCGAGAGCGTTCGAAGTGGAAGCAGTGTTATGTAACTGTACCATTTAAGTCCAATATTTTTACCTATGTATGATGGCTATAAAATGCTTATGCGTTATAAAACGCACGTAAAATAGAAAATATCAAAAGATGCCCCATACAGGTAAACACGTAACTACAGTGTTAAGGGACTTAAATGACCTTAATATAAATAACACGACACGAAAAAAACGAAAGAATGCTATTCTTATTATCCGTTATCTACTTATAGGCACTTTATTCGAATAAATATATCCGGTTCAAAGAAGGAACACAATTACGTACAGCAAAGGGGTTCGATAGCCCATTGGAAAGTGGACAAATGTGAGAAATTAAAAAGAACAGGCAACAATCCAAGGCAACAATCAAGAAGAAAAGATAGCTCGCTCACCTCGTGAAGTCCGACAGCCCGGTCAAGGCAGCGGCCAACTCCTTGCTGTACAGGCGGTGCCTAGGTCTTCAAAGTCACACCAAACAGAAAATGTCACAAACACAACATAGGTCCACACCAAAGCACGGCAGGCCAGAGAGCACAGAACAGCCAACGTGGCGAGAGTCTCGAAGGGTCTACATTCACACCAAAGCACGGTAGCGAATGGGCAGGTTCACGAAAGGTTCTACACCATAGTACGGATCGAACGAAAGGTCGTATGTGCATGCGCGGTGGCGGTCGCTTACGGTGTGACGGCGGCCGACTGCGCCCGTGGGCTTCCCAAAGCACATCGTACAGCTCTAGTGAGGAGTATCCCTATTTCAAGAAAGTTGCCTTGATCTAGTGAAGTCCTGAACACGATCAAAAGATACAATCGTTTAAAAACGTACGACAATTTGTATTCAAAACCTGAAGGGCACTTCCAGTGGTCCTAGAAACTTGAAATTTGGTGTGAAGGTAGCTCTTATGGCACAACCACTCAGAAAATTCTCAAAATCTTAAACTTTTATATCTGTCTGTAGATTTCATAAACCAGTATAAGTTGACCCCACACTGCGTACATTTTGCTTAGGAGCAGGGCTCTGCTAACACTGGACTTCGTAAAACACTGGGGAAGAGCGTTAAAATCTTTCTACGGAACCCTCGTGCGCGAGTCCGACTCGCACTTGACCGGTTTTTTTATTAAAATATCGAAAATTATGAGTCATAAGAAATTTCGTTATAATACACATGAAAGCTGATAATTTTTTTACAGCTGCGTGTAATTAATATAATATACGTTTTGCTTATTTTCTCAATTGTTGCCTATGAGCTCCGAAACAGTCGACTATTCAAAAGTTGTTATTTACCACTACGAAATATTATAACAATGTACACAATGTACAGCTGTGTAAAACATAAACTCTACAATGTACAGGTGTATATTGCGTAGGTAGTCTTGTTTGCTAACTGCTACAGTCGGCAGTAAATTTGATGATTTTTTTTCTTTGATAAATAAGATCTCAATGGAGTAAGTTTTTTTTTTGATTTCTTTTTTCATTTTGATTTCAATATAATATTTTTATTTGGATTCGATTTTGGGGTTAGTCATATTCACTGATTTTTTATGTGTTCTTATTTCAGTGAGTATTTAAAAGTGAAATTAACTGTTATTGTACTATAATAATCGCAAGTTGCGTTAGCGACCAGTTTTTTACAATATCAAGAATGGGCTTGAGTGTACTTCTGTACCGACAAATAGGGTTACATTTATGTTCAACGACACACACCTTTTATACTACGTTAAGGTTTTCTCTAAACGATCTGTAATATTACTATGCTCTATCAAAAAATACACGTGTGTATTATATTACTTTTAGTGCACAACATTGGGTGTGCTAAAATTTTAGCAGTATTTCCAACGCCATCAATCAGTCATCAAATAGAACTCAGGGCCCTTCCCCACGAGTTGGCGAAACGTGGACATGAAGTTGTGGTTTTGACCGCGGACCCTGCTTTCCCAAAAGACAAGGCACCGAAGAATCTCAAAGAGATAGACGCTCATGAAGTATCCTACAAAATATGGAAAGAAGAATTCATTAATAAAGTCAGTGAAGGAGAAAGTGCTTTAAATCTGTTGAAGAATTTAATTCAATTCTTGCAAAAATCATGCACAACCAGATGGATTTAAAAGAAGTTAAAGATCTTATACTATATGACAAAGATACGTTTGATCTGTTGCTACTAGAATCCTGCGATTTATGTTAACGGTGGGTTAACGGTCTTGAAAAAACAACTTTTAACTTTAAACTGATTTTTAATTCTTTAAAAATATTATTACATAGGTCTTAATTGAATACGAGTCCGCGATGGATTGTCTTCGCGGGCGATGCACGCCTGTGGTCTTATTCCTGAAATGCTGACTCGGCGTCGCCGCCCGGCTGCGTGAGGTGTATGATAACAGGTCGCTCGCCATACTAATACAATCCTTCGGGTTTACTCCTTAAAATAATATTAAATCTAAACTTTTACTTAATCTACGTTTCACACGACTTAAAGCTAGGTACGCGCTTTACGGGTATCACTTTACATACACACGTTCACATTCCGGTACAGTTCCCTACACATAACACCTCCCATCACAGACCGAGGTTTCCTCTTTACTCGCTAAAGAGAAGCCGAGGTTGAGAAGTCCGGGTGGACGTGGATGAACTCTGCTCTGCTGGTGTTCGTGCTGGTGCCGGTGCGGAGGCCAGTGACGGCCCGTCGTTCTTTTTTCTGAATTGCCTTGCTTTATTGTAAAGTATGTATAATGCTGCTACAATAAGGATGATATAGAGAGGCATAGTCCAAACATAATTATGTTGATCGGGATATTCTTGATCTATATCAAAAGGTTGTTGTTCGTGTTCTATGAGTCCAACAGTGTTGTGTGATTCACTCAAGTTGATGTTTTCCAACTTCAAAGGTTCATTTAGATTCTTTATCTTTAAATTACTTAGGTTAAAAGACAGTAACTTGATAGGAAATCCATAAAAAGTATTTCTCTGATTAGTGAACGAGTTCAATCCTGTAGCCGCCGTACAATTTCCAGGCAACTCTAGTAAATATGAACCCTGAATGGTAGTATATTCTTCATGATTGCAGTGGAGATGAATGTTCGTTGGTTTTGGGCAGCTTATTACGTAAAATCTATCGTCAATTCTTTCAAAAAATTCTTGTCTGAGTGAAATACTATAGTGCTGACAGCATTCTAGTAGTTTCTGAGAGCTAATTAATGAATAGATGCAATCGGGACTGTGACTGGCAGTAAACGGCATAATTTCTTCCTTGCAGTAATGAAGCTTTCCTATTTCCACGCATGGCTTTTCTATGTACCGGTACGCATTTTCATTCATAACCAGAAAAGGTTCAGAGGGAATTAGAATAGTGTTGTTTAGGGTAGGTAAAGGGAACAAATGGTAATATACGTAGGTATCTTTACACATTATTGGCAGTTTTACTACGAAAACAAGTGTGTTTTTGTTGAAATATGTTGCTACATCTAAAACATTGTAATATAAGCGTGATTCGGACAAATCAGTGACTAACAGTTGATCGGGTGAATAAAATTGTTTTAAAGTTTCGATAAAGTATTTTATGTTGTCGTTGGAGAAAAAGTTATAGTATGCAACGTGCTTTGTAGAAAACGTGAGTGCGATTTCAATTTTTGATACTGTATCAGATAAAGTTTGTAAATTTATTTCGACAAGCTTATAAGATGTATCGATTTTAACATAATTAAAAAAGTCGTGGTTTGATTGGTTGATTTGCCGGATAATTTCGGAAATTTTATTATTAATATGGTTCTGGTTACGGATCAGAGAGGTCATGGTATTGTTATAACTTTCGAAAAAAAAAAAAAATGTTAAAATGTTTATTTATGTTAATGTTTATTTAAACTAAGAGCTTTGTTAACATGGTGCGTTATTTCGAGTGAATTTTTCTGTAGCATAGCTATGGCATGATTATATCTAATTGCATCGTTTTGGTCCAAGTTTCCGGTAATGCTACGAATAATAGTGCCGAGTCCATCAATCAATCCACGTTTATATCTACTCTTACTTAAGGAATTATATCTACTTATAATACTATCTAAGCTATTCATAACGTAGTCATATAGTCTAGTAAATCTGAACTTTGAGTTCGCTTCAAAGTCTTTTGACAAGGCGTTGATCGTTTGAATTTGTTCGTTAATGGTTTCGATATGATTTCGTATTTCATCGATGTCTATGTAATGTAAAAATATGTGGTCTGTCTGTCTAAGTTTGGCTATTCCTAATTTGAAGGGCAGAATCCCGGGGTTGTTTGTCATGAGCGTCAGCTTCGCATCTTCGGCTTGTGCTAGGCTGCACATCGTTATTCTGAAACAATGAATGTTGCATTCTAAGGGGTCTGCGGATAATTCTTTTAGTGTGAACGAGGTCTTTCTGATCTGATATTTTAATACCTAAATCTTTGCAGACAGTACGAGTTAGATAACGTGGCTGTGTTTTTTGTCTTGCAGCTAACGGATTTTTAGTATATGCAGCTTTACCAGGTTCATATTTTAGCGGCAGTTCTAAGGGTACATTTCTTTTGTTTACTGTGGAAATTTGAGTGGCCGTAAGTCTTTCGTTTATTTTAGCATATAGATCTGTGGTAATTTCTTTATGTTTATTTATATAATTTTGTAAGCAAGTGCTTTCCAATTCTAGATCAAAAGGATCTCTGTTATCTAGATGACCGTTTATTATTTCAATGGGTTTTTTGTTAGTTGAACTATGTATAGAATTGTTGT
Source organism: Clepsis dumicolana (assembly GCA_963691665.1). NCBI lineage: Eukaryota > Metazoa > Arthropoda > Insecta > Lepidoptera > Tortricidae > Clepsis > Clepsis dumicolana. The sequence goes on along the minus strand of OY829527.1, from coordinate 7,059,914 downwards.
ACGCCAAAATGGCATATGACATAAGGTCTTTTATAGGTGATTCTGAATGGTTTATTTGCAGAAGTCGAATATGTTCTATTATTGTAGAGTGGAATCTTTCTATTGCGCCATTAGATTGAGGATTCATTACGCTGACGAAGTGTAAATTTATTTTATGAAGATTGGCAAACTCTTTCAAGGGGAGGTTTTTGAATTCTGTCCCTTGGTCGGCTGTTATGCTTAAAGGTAGGCCATGATGTGTCATATAAACAATAAGGGCATTAAGAACGCTGATAGCTGTTGAACTTTCTAACGGATATGCTTGGGCATATTTGGAAAAAATGTCTATGATTGTAAGAAACTTTTGCCCTTTTATTGTAAAAGTGTCTATATGTAAAATTTCGAAAGATTTAGACGGTAAAGGTACAATCTGTAAGCATTGTTTATTCGGTCTTCGTTCATATTTATTGGTTTGGCAGGATGAACAGTTATTGATGTACTCGTTTATCATTTTTGACATATTTGGCCAGTAGTAATTTCTTTTGATTTGTTCTTCTGTTTCTTTAATGCCACGATGATTCGATTTCCCCTCGTGGTAACCTTTAATAAAATTTAACTGTTCGTCTTTAGAAGTGACATCAGTTAATTTCTGCTTGCATATAAATATGTTATATGCTGAGTTCCTAAATGTGTTTTGTAGAGTAGTAGTAACATCTGGCAAGTATTTAAAATCAGATAACCAGATGGCATATTGCAAATCTGTTCGAACGTAATCTTTAAACAATCTTATAATATCCGATTGAAGTTGATTTACGCCAATGTGTGCTGTGATACGGTTTTTTTGTGAAAAAATTTCTTTACTGGATGGTTTTCGTGAGGAATAGTATACAAAGTCTAAAATTATTTGGTTTTTATAAGAATTTATAAAGCTTTCTTTAATTTGGATATTCAATATTGGATCTTCTAAAGCTGTGTGGACAGTGTCTTGTGAATTTTGATCGTTCTGTGCTTCTGATATAGACATTACAGAAACATTGCCAATCATAGATGTTGCATTGTCATTATCCTCGTCTTTGATTGTAAATGTTGGACTCGTGGTGGAATTTGCAGTGTTAACGTGAATTTCGACGCGAGATAATGCATCAGCATTTGTATTACACTTACCTTTTTTGTAAATAATATCGTATTCAAATTCTTCAAGTTTGAGACGCCACCTAATAAGGCGTGAATTGGGTTCTTTAAGAGACATGTGCCATTGCAAGGGTTTGTGATCTGTTATTATTTTAAATTTTCTACCAAACAAATAAGGCCTAAAGTACTTGGTAGCCCATACGATGGCCAGGAGTTCTTTTTCTATAGTACTATAGTTTATTTCACTATCGTTAAGCGTTCTGGATGCATACGCGATTGGTTTGTCCAAACCTATAGTTCCCTGTGAAAGTACCGCTCCAATAGCATAGTTGGATGCATCAGTGGTTAAAATAAATTCTTTTTCGAAGTCTGGATATTGTAAAATCGGATCATTCATTAAAATTTCCTGACACAACTTAAAACTGTTGATAAATTGTGTACTGTGAACTATTTTCGCACCTTTTTTCAGGCACGCGGTCATGGGTTTAGTGAGTTTTGAAAAATCGGGTATAAATTTTCTGTAATAACCAATGAGACCGAGGAATGATTTTATTTCTTTGCTCGTTTTTGGAATCGGAAACTCTTTTATTGCCTTGACTTTATCTGGATTTGGTTTTATACCTTCTCGTGTGACTATATGGCCAAGAAAGTTAGTTTCATGCTTAAGGAACTCCGATTTATCTAATTGGATCTTAAAGTTTGCTTCTCTTAGTCTCTGAAATACAGTTTTAATATTGTTAATGTGTTCTTGCAAGGAAGTCGAATAAATGATAATGTCGTCTAGATATACTACGCACATTACATTCAGGATCCCTCGGAGTACATTTTCCATGACTCTCTGAAACGTGCTGGGAGCATTGCATAGGCCAAAAGGCATCCTAAGATACTCATAGTGTCCGTTTTCAACTGTGAATGCAGTTTTTGGCACATCATCAGGGTTAACTTCAATTTGGTGAAATCCGCTTTTTAAATCTAACGTTGTGAAGTATTGGCTACGTCCCAATTTGTCCAGGACATCGGCAATATTTGGGATGGGATATCTATCGCTGATAGTTTTGCTGTTAAGTTTTCTGTAATCGACAACAAGTCTCCATTTTTGTTTACCAGATGCGTCAATTTTTTTTGGTACTATCCAAATAGGTGATGACCAAGGTGAGTCTGAAGGTTGAATAATTTTTTGTTCCAACATTTTTTTGATTTGGGATTGTACTTCGTTTTTATGAACATATGGGTATCTGTAAGATTTTGTATGAATGGGAATATTATCGGTTGTTCTTATATTGTGTTTTACTTCATTTGTAAATGTAAGAGATTCTTCATCTTCAAAAAGTATGTCACTATATTGTTGACATAAACGAAGGATGAGTGCTTTTTCCTCTGCGTTCATGTGTTCAGTTCGAATGAGACTTTCTATGTCATCTGACTTTGTTGAGACAGTATCGAAGTTAAGACAATCAAAGTGGGTGTTCAAGTTCACGACGGTTAAAGGACTCATTAAGGCTACCGTGATATCGTTACTGGTGGAATTATGAATTTCTACAAGAGCATAACCATGCTCTGCTGTGGTAACACTTGCAGGTATTAAACATTGGTTTATTTTTGTTTCGTGTATGAAAATATCACCATTTTGAAGCGAAACTGGTACTTTTGTGACTACAGTTGATTTTCTTTTTATTAACGCTTCGAATAAATTATTTATTCCTGTTTCTAGCATTTTTATCTCGTTAGTGGCATTTCTAGTTATTAATTTTTTGTTACAAAAATCAACGTTTGCACCGTATTTTTCGAGCATATTTAGCCCAATAAGTCCATCAAAGACATTATGAAATTTATAAATATTAAATTTCGAAAAATCGCCTTCATTAAATTCGTCAAATGTTGGTATTAGTATTGTATGCCTATGGTGTGTTGTACAATGCACGTTAGTAACGGAAAACGGTTCGTTGTCAATTTGATACCGCGAAAAATATTTTTCGATCGTTTCCGGTGACAAAAAGGACTGGTTAGACCCGGAGTCAATTAATAATTTGATAGGCGGGTTTTTTATTTGTATATAAGGAAGATGACGTTTTGCATGTATATTAAGCTGAACTATGTTGAATCTTCTGACCGGCCGTCTTTTTGAAAATTCTGATTATTATCTTGGTTATCAGCGTATGCATTTTCCTGAGCATACTGGGGGTAAGATTCATCACAATTCGGCTCATAGTTGTCAGTTTCATTTAAATTTAATTCTTCGAAAGCATAGTCTGGATAATAACCGACGTTACTAAAGGGGTTTGTTTGATTAAAAGCAGTTGCTGGCCTGTTCACTAAAGGAACAAATCTAGGGCAATTATTTGCATTATTAATAGAATTGTTATTACGATTATTAGTCGTTTTTGCGTAAGAAACTCCGCTCATGGGCGTGGGCTTCGGATAGGTTTTTTTCGGAGGTTGATTAAAGAAATTGGTCTGGTTTTCAGTATTTTGTTTATTAGGATTACTAAATCTTTGTTGCCAGCTTGGAGCAAAAGTTTGTTGCCCATTTTGAAAAGGTCTGGGGCCAAAGGTGCTATAATTACGCGGAGCATAAAAAGATCGCCTTACATTCTGATTAAATATAGGTCGCTGGTTTGCGAAGCGTTCCTGACTATACGACGCGTTATTACGACGTTGAATATATTCAATATTCATTTCTTCTTTAATATATTGAAGCGCTTTAGGCAAAGTGTCTGGTCGCATAGCCCTAATTGTAGAGGCAAGAGGTTCTTTCAGGCCCGCTAGAAATGTTTTTAAGGTCTGCGTGTTATAAAATGTTATTTTGCTCGACCTGATGGTCGTATCTTCATTATGTAAATTAATATAGTTGGTTATCGTGTTTAAAATACTTAAACATCGATCGTAAAAATGTTGTGGGGATTCATTTCCTTGGCATAAGTTAACAAGATCGCGATTCAGTGAATTTTCATCCCTCTGATCCGAAAAGTTTTGCACTAATGTTTCTTTCAATGATGCCCAGCAAGTAGCAGCGCAAATGTTGCTTACTTCTAAGGCTTTTCCTTGAAGCTTTCCAATCAAGCCATTAAAGACTATTTGATTTTGGAAATTTTCCGGATCCTCAACTATCAAAAATTGTGTCGCAAAACCTTCGGCAGCTGTGATAAATCTATACAAAGAATCTGTGTTTCCGTCGTATGTCGGCACGACAGAAAGAGCAATGTTAAACACTTGCGTTTTCTCCATATTAGCGATCGTTATATTACAATGTTTTATTATTTATGAAAGTTAAAATTTTAAAGTTTGCCATTCATAAATTTTGTTTGATTACAAACACTATTAGATTAGTATTAACATCTACACTTATTTGTAAACAAAGTCTCGAAATATTAACTTAAATTTGTTCACAATATTCGAGGACAGTTTCTAGGAATTCTGGTTACGAATATTTTTCGATTTTATAAAAATGATCAAAGCGTACTCACAGTACTGCCAATATGTTCTTCATCTTGCTATATTAGTCCCAATGAAGAGAAGTTCGTCCTCAGGGCGTCGCAGCTTCCACAAACTGGATAATCAATTTGGAGAAAAAGGTTCTCGTTGATAAACCGTAGAAACAGTTACCGATTTTCGAAGTTAGAAAAACCGGCTCAACGAACTACTAAGACTGCGCCATTTATGTTAACGGTGGGTTAACGGTCTTGAAAAAACAACTTTTAACTTTAAACTGATTTTTAATTCTTTAAAAATATTATTACATAGGTCTTAATTGAATACGAGTCCGCGATGGATTGTCTTCGCGGGCGATGCACGCCTGTGGTCTTATTCCTGAAATGCTGACTCGGCGTCGCCGCCCGGCTGCGTGAGGTGTATGATAACAGGTCGCTCGCCATACTAATACAATCCTTCGGGTTTACTCCTTAAAATAATATTAAATCTAAACTTTTACTTAATCTACGTTTCACACGACTTAAAGCTAGGTACGCGCTTTACGGGTATCACTTTACATACACACGTTCACATTCCGGTACAGTTCCCTACACATAACATGCGTAAGACCAGCATTAATATTTTCACATTTCATTAAGACCCCAGTTATTCTGATGAGTTCATACACGTCGATTTTCGACGAATATCAAGTAATTGGAGCACCAACCCATATGTTCCTGTACCCAAGAATACAACAGCAAAAGTTGTACAATAAGACTACAGTGGAAATACTTAAGCAGTTTTATGAAGTTACAGAAATAATTAATCATTACTATGAGAAAGAAGAATCTGAAGACGTTGCCAACAGGGAAAAGTTTGGAGCTGATGTACCGGTGACACGTAGTTTACAAAATAACGTAAATAATTTCTTATTGAACGTTCATCCTTACTGGGAGGGAAATCGGCCTGTGCCTTTAGGAGCTGTCTACATGGGTGGAATTCCCGAACGACCCCATCAAGAAATATCTGAGGTATGTTTCGAAAAATTGCACTGAATATGACCTGGAAGTATAGATCTAGGTATTTTCAAGGCTAGAGTGAGGCTGTTGCTGAACGTTCAGATGTATTCGATAAAATGTTTTAGACTAAGATTTTTTTTTTAACGAGACTTACCGTAATATAGGTCTCCAATATTATCCTTTTGTGAGATACAATCAATGCTCGCCATTCACGCAACAAAAAGCGGAGCAATTAAATGTTTCCCACGCGGCAGTTTTATTTCCCGGCAAAATTGTTTATTTTTAATTTTGTCATAATGATGAAGGTGTGTGTTCAGAAAACTGACACTAGCTTGTTGTTATTTCACTTTTTTCAAACTAACCAGTCATTGACTATTATCCCAATGCAACTGAAAGTGAGGAAAGGGTTTGTTGCGTTAATAGCGTTGATAAATAAATTTACTAATTTTGAAATAGCACTTTATAGCAACATAATTATTATTTTGTTAATTTACAGGATTTAATAGATTTCTTGAACTACTCTAAGCATGGTGTTATTTACATCAGTTTTGGAACAAACGTAAACACAGCTGCACTTCCGTTGGATAAGGTTCACATTATGATCAAAGTGTTAAGCAAATTGCCGTATGATGTTTTATGGAAATGGGACAGTGACGACTTGCCAGGAAGAACGAGAAATATCAAAATAATGCAATGGTTTCCGCAACCGAGTATGTTAAGTAAGTCCATGAAACTAAAGTAGGTAAACTTGTAAAAACAATCTATTAAACTGAAGACAAAAACAAATTAAACCACAGGTGGCTTGTTGATACTAACACAAAAGTCTGTAAAATGTGTTCAATCTACCCACCAACAATTAGTAATGACTTTTAGCAGACTAATGTCAACAAAATAATATTGATTTCATTCAAAAAGCAGGCTAGGTACTTTAGCTTCAACATCATGAATAAGATTTCAGTAGTAAAAATAAAAAAATTACAATGGTGATTACGATTTCAGAACATCCGAAAATAAAACTATTTATTACACAAGGAGGCATACAATCAACATATGAAGCTATGGTAGCGATGGTACCAATGATTGGTGTACCAATACTCGGGGACCAGTGGTACAATGTACAGAAGATTGCCCATCATGGCATTGGTGTGCAAATTGAGCTTCATGACATTGAAGAAAACCTATTGAAAGATACTATTACTGACGTTATTGGGGATAAAAGGTAACAATTATTTAATGGAAGTGTGTGAATAATAGTCATTATTTTTACTCAGCCTAATTGAATCTCTTCTATTTGTGTAATACCCGTAATATGCCCGTTATAATGCCGAAAGCATAAGAATAAATAATAACATAGTAGAACGGAAACTCCCGCTCCGGATGGGCTCAAGGTCACGATATTAGAGTATTTGTTAAACAGACTACTCAGTCAGACTGTCGCCGCACGCGCGGTTGGTTGTTTATAATTTGGTTGTAATAGTTTTACGTGAGCCTGTATGTATTTTATTTTGTATTTGTAGATAAGTAATACTTACTTAAATCACCTTAAATGGCTTCATTTTGTATGGCACTTATAATAACTTCTTATTTAGAAGTGTCTATAATATGTAGACCTTCCTAATCATTTATAAACCTCATATTTTGTAAAACTAGAATAAAAATATTGATTTTAAAGTAAAGAAAAACTTATATTTTAGCGATATTATCTTTAGACGTAATCAACATTTAACAGCAATCAACCCTAGCAACACGCCTTGACGACAGAGGGGTGTAACAACGTGAAGGGGGAAGTAGGTATATAATTTTTTGTAGGTATATAGGCGTTTTGGACTCGGTCAAAAGAGATTCCGTTCTACTATGTTATTATTTATTCTTATGCCAAAAGCATCATTAGTCCGAATTGTCATTATTCTGATGCATATTTTCTGCTGAACGATTCTGCTGCTGACTGTAGGGACATGATTTACAAAAATATAGGTAGGTTAGGTTAATTTCTTTTATCATAATTAAAAAATAATTCTCAACTACAGCGGAACTTGACGTTCTGAATACTGATCATTTACTGATGATGAAATCGAAAGGGAAAGATCACCATCACCTGTCCCGTGTTCTTCGACACTAACTTATGACAAAAAAATTACTATTCTAATAAAGTGTTTATTTACTTACTTAGGTACCGGAATAACATACGAAGACTAGTCTCCATAATACAAGATCAGCCGGTTCCACCTCTGGAGCGCGCGGTGTGGTGGACGGAGCACGTGCTGCGGCACGGCGGCGCGCGGCACCTGCGGGCGCCCGCCGCCAACATGCCGTGGACGCAGTACTACGAACTGGACCTGGCACTACTAGTACTAAGCATTGCATTGGCTGCGATAGTGTTAGGTTCTCTAGCAATTTATAAGCTAGTCAAATTCGTTATAAGTCAAGTCTTGAACAGCATGAAACGAACTGAAATTAGTAGCACTAGTAAAATTAAATGAGTATTGTACCTAATGGTCATAATAGTGTCGACTTTATTAAAGTATGATCAGTTGTTAAACTAGGGTTGAGATTAAAAAATAATACGTCAGAACTAATTAAATTGAATTAATTGTGACTAAATATACAATGACAATGCAATGTCATTGTATATTGAATTTCATTCTATGAATGTTTCATAAAAATAAAAACAAAAATAATCAATAAAAACGATTATTTTCATTAATTGTGACTAGTTAGTAAAAACTATTTTTCATATTAGGTAATGTAGTTATATAAGTGCGCTACATGAAGATAGATCCGAAGATGCAATAATTACCTTAAGCTCTTAATCAGCTGATCTAGATTGAGAGTGTACACATTTTTTTATTGCCTATTTTCCACCGCTGCAATAACCATAAATACATCTTTTGTGAGTAACTAACTCTTATCTAAAACTACGTTTGTCTGGCATAATGTCTGTTCAAGTGTACGGTAATGCAGTAGCAGGTATGCACGCATCATCATCATCATCAACCGAAAAGTTCCTCTTTTGGATTCGACCACAAGAAACGTTAAAATGAATCGTCACTAACATGACGTGACGCCAAAATAATACATTATTTAAATAAGACTAAACTCACGTAAAATAACATCAGTCAGCGCAAAAAGCAGAATTTTGTAAAATTCACTTGAGAAATTCCGATAACGAACCCCTTAGTAAGAACATCCTTCAATGCGATAAATTAGTCTCTTAATGAGATAAGAAGTTCCCTATGAACTAGGTACTATCAAATAAAACTATTTATAAAATAGATGTTATCTACAAAACGGAACTGTAGAACACAAAGGCGTGTATTTAGTGGAATTAGTTATCGTCAAGTGGTCGAAATTGAACCACAATTAATGTAATTATTTATAGTTTCTCATTAAATACAAATCATAGTTCTCTGGACTCGTTCTGCTTAATAAACATTAATTATGCCAAATTTCACTCTTATTACTGTAAATAGGGATTTGAATTCGCGTAAGAATAAAATATAGATGGTTAAAAACCTCGTTTAAAGTGTAATTCTATGGAACTTACTAACTATGTAAGTAAACCGCCACAGTAAATTCATCATTCAGAGACAATTTCAGTATAGCGGTTTGTTAACATAGTTTGCAAGTTCCATAGATTGACACCATACCTTTTTTATTGTAGGTCTCCACTAATCATGATTAAAATATACATAATCTTTGATGCATATTACTTAGTTTTATTTTTATTTACAAAATTAGGTATATCACAAGCCATATCATAACTATTAATGAACGCCTTCCACACAGACGATGCAATCACTTGCCGTCATAACATTGTGGTATAGTTAAAAACAAATCAATAAATATGTACTTTTAACTGCGATAACTTCAAACTGTAATTTGTTAGATGTGACGTCTTCATAGTAAGTAAATGATACTCTTATCGAATCTAATTCACGATGCGGTCACGCACTGACTTAGCATTTAAACCGACTTGAATGAATAAATGAAGGAGTAATAAAGGGAAGGACTGATGAAAAATAATTGTATTTTTATGGTTTATATTAAAATGAGACATTTTAGAAACTAAAAGTCTTTATTTTCATGACCAAAAAATCAGTAAAATGGCAGTTTTGATATTAGTACCTAGCACGAAAGTAAGCAAAATGCATTATTTACGTATTTATATTACGTAAGTATAAAAACATGTGTAAATATAATAACAGGTATGTGTAAATAGTAAGAGACTTAAGACGTTTAAAAAATTTGAATTCATTTTCAAACTTTTACATTTTTGCTATATTGTAAAAACAGAAACATATTATTATACAATTAAACTTGTAATTTTATTATGAAAAAAAAAACGGCAATTTTCTTCTAATTTAAAACTTATTACCTACATTTACAAAATCTAATGTGAAACCAGACTGTATTGAGCTCGCCCTAAAAACCAGGCAAGTACGTATCGGAGTCGCGCACCGAGAGCTCTATACCTAACGATTTTCCGAATTTTTTCCTTGACTTGTGTTGTAAGATCTTACTTCATGTCAATTTTGACGGAAGTACTTATATTTTACTTATATTTAACACACCCCAGGACTTTAAGAAAAAAAAAACCAACTCCACTTAACACAAGTGACAGGTAGATACCATCTTACTCGTTAATCCAGCGGCTAAGCAGCAGTGCTTGCACTGTTTTGTGTTCCGGTGTGGAGAGTAAGACAGCCGGTGTAATTACGGGCACAAGAGGCATTTCATCTTAGCCCACCAGGTTGGCAACGCATCTGCAAACCCTCCGGAGTTGCGGGTGTCTATGGGCAGTGGTGATCGCTTACTATCAGGTGACCCACTTTCTCGCTTGCCTTCCTCGTTGTATAAAAAAAATACAAAAAGAACTATTAAGGGTTTCCTGTTGACCAAAAAACCCTATAAAATGCAGGCCTTTAAAATATTAATTATTTCATTTTTTTCCGTATTTCAAAATTAAAAAATATGTATAACAGATCATTTCCTGCTAACATTATTGCTACCAATTAATAAAGCCTGTCAATTATAATAATTATCTAAAGTAAATAAAATGCACGTATCAATAACTTCCGGCTAAGGGACACCCATCGAGCACGTGCTTCTCTTATTACATGTGAAGTCTTAGTCACGTTGAATTATAATCTCATCCATCTACTTGAGAATGACAAGTCATTCAAACTGAACAACCTACAATTAGAGTTTGTTGCTGCGACCTTGCCCGTCACAAAGATATATAAAATGACAACCGAGCAATTCACTCTAGTAGCTTAACATGTCTCATCTAATAAGTCTCGTCGTGTCACTAGCATTGATTTTACCTTATCAAAGCGAAGCAGCTAGAATTCTAGCTATATACCCAACGCCGTCTATAAGCCATCAAGTAGTATTCAGGCCGTTAACAAACGAACTAGTAAAAAGAGGACATGAAGTAGTCGTCATCACAACAGACCCTCAGTATCCCAAAGGACAGGCTCCAGAAAATTTAACTGAAATCGACACTCATGACATGTCCTACGAATTATGGAGGAAAGAATTGGAAGTTATAAAAAATGGTGAAAAAGATGATATTGTCAACCAAGTGCGAACTTTTTCTATAGCAAATCTGAAGATATTCGGAGAGCAAATAAATCTTCCTGAAGTGCAGGATATTATTAAAAATAAAAACAGTACCTTTGATCTGATATTAGCAGAAGCCTGGCCGAGGTTCACTTTGGGTTTCTCACACGCAGTAAAAGTACCAGTAATATTAGTAAGTTCCTTTGGATCCGCATTTGACAATTCTGACGTGATAGGTGCGCCGTCGCATCCCTTGCTATATCCTCAAGCACTAAATACCCGTCTGTACAATCTATCGCTCTGGGAAAAGTTTACACAATTATACAGCATGCAAAAGATTATGAACTACTACAAGGGGACTCTACAGGATTTGGAAAATGCTGCTGTGAAAAAGATTTTTGGCCGAGATACACCTCCATTGAGTGAATTGCAAAACAACGTTGGTATGCTATTTTTGAACATGCACCCTCTTTGGGAAGGCAACTTTCCAGTGCCACCTGGAGTGATTTACATGGGTGGACTTCACCAGAAGCCACAAAAGGAATTACCAAAGGTATAACCGTTATTCATTATTTAACTAAACTGAACGCGTATTAGTTAAAAAACTCGACTTATTATACTAACGTGAGTGAACCGTTTATTTCACTCTCACGGTAGTTTTAGTCATAAAACACGCGTGTAGTGTAGAATGGCTACGATTTAAAAATGTGTTACAAACAAACAGATAATAACTACGAAGTTGTACTAAGGCTATTAGATACAATTTTTTATGCTTTTAGAGTAGTTCAATTTTGTGCACTGAACTTTATGCACATCATGAGAGAAGAGGCCTGTGCCTAGAATTGGGACTAAAAAAGACTTATGATAATGATAATACGTAAAGAGATACTATTTCTTAATAATGAAAAGTTTAATAAAATTAATTTTCATATATGATTTATTTCTTGCAAGGATTTGAAAAATTATCTTGATTCATCCAAAGACGGAGTAATTTACATCAGTTTTGGGACAAATGTTGACACCAACGTGTTGCCTCAAGATAAAGTGCAAACCATAATAAAAGCTTTCTCCGAATTGCCTTACGATGTTCTCTGGAAGTGGAATGCAGACGAATTACCTGGAAAAACAAAGAACATCAGAATTTCAAAATGGTTCCCACAGTCGGATTTGTTGAGTAAGTCAAGAAATTTTTTGTTTTGTAATTGTAAGTAATAAAAATTTTCACATAAACAAATTCCAACAAAAAAATTGTTGATCTCTGACAATTAATAAGCATAGAATATAAATTGTGCAGGTATGCAGAGAAAATAAAATTTGGTCATTTGCCATTTAACCCAAAGTAAAGAATGACGTTGTTATTTCTTTTCAGGACATCCCAATGTGAAAGTTTTCATCACGCAAGGAGGTTTACAATCAACAGACGAGGCTCTTACAGCTGGGGTGCCACTGATAGGCATCCCAATGTTGGGCGACCAGTGGTTCAATGCAGAAAAATATGTGCATCACAAAATTGGACTGCAGTTAGAAATTGGATCCGTAGAAGTGGAAAAATTGAAGACTGCTATCGAAACTGTTATTGGAGATAAAAGGTTACATACATGATGACATATAAGTAATAAGTATTGCGTTAAGTTTTGCTTTTGTAAGTTGCATATAGTAACTAAATTTGTAAAATTAAACCCAGCTTAGAACTACACGTGAAATAAGCAAGTTGCATAACATTGCGGTGTTTGATCAACCAGTTCTAATTCCTATGCTTCACAGCCTTGCTAAGTAAAGCAATCAGCACATCGGCTATCATTAGTAATAGTTGATTAACAAGTTTAGTATACCTATTTAATAATATAGCGCGAAGATAATTAATGCATGATGCCGTCAGTCAGTATATAAGATTTAATTATAAGACAAAAGCATAACCAAAGCTCTCTAATTTCATCGAATTGTGCCCTCCTCCCCTTATCAGCACATCGGCTATCATTAGTAATAGTTGATTAACAAGTTTAGTATACCTATTTAATAATATAGCGCGAAGATAATTAATGCATGATGCCGTCAGTCAGTATATAAGATTTAATTATGAGACAAAAGCATAACCAAAGCTCTCTAATTTCATCGAATTGTGCCCTCCCCCCCTTATCAGCACATCGGCTATCATTAGTAATAGTTGATTAACAAGTTTAGTATACCTATTTAATAATATAGCGCGAAGATAATTAATGCATGATGCCGTCAGTCATTATATAAGATTTAATTATGAGACAAAAGCATAACCAAAGCTCTCTAATTTCATCGAATTGTGCCCTCCCCCCCTTATCAGCACATCGGCTATCATTAGTAATAGTTGATTAACAAGTTTAGTATACCTATTTAATAATATAGCGCGAAGATAATTAATGCATGATGCCGTCAGTCAGTATATAAGATTTAATTATGAGACAAAAGCATAACCAAAGCTCTCTAATTTCATCGAATTGTGCCCTCCCCCCCTTATCTTCTAAACCGAAGGTCCAAAAATACCAATGAAATTACGAAGGTCACGGTATTAAAACGCTTTTAACGAAAATTATTTTCAACATGTTCGGCTTTACAGCTATAGTTATTGCTGAAAAACTGCGCTGCTCAACAAAAGGACGTAAGTGCCATGAAGATACCCACGCTCTTTTGCTGGTGCAGTTTTTCACATTGTATTGATACATTTTGAAACTGATAGTTAAGGGTTAGGTTAGGAGTAGTTGGAAGGTAGAGGGGGGGGGGACAGTACAAGTTATTAAATAAAATACTGATAATGAAATTACAGTTTTTATTTAATCAGACTAATAGACTTAAGTAATCCAAACATAATTATATTCCTTATGAAATGTGATGTATTAGGTATAGATTTTTTATAACCTTATGATATTAATCACTTACTGTGCACTGCGTGCGCTGAACGCCGTCACATCCACACCGCTTGCTTTCATCTCCTGTTTTGTCCACCTGCTTAGTGTCTGTGCTGTCGCACCCCTGTAGGGGCGCTTCACGGTCAACAAGAGATATGACACATTGTTTTGTCTGTCAGAGTTCGTAACATGGAGGTAATCCTCAAGTGTTGTAGCAGGACAGATTCGAGGATTCTCTCGAAAATATGGCAAATAAAGAGTGGGCTGTTCTCGGCCAGCAGCAGATGTTTTTATAATATCCTTGATTGCTATATTTATTCTGTTCGCATGAAAACTTATGTTTTCAACTTTCACTAGTGAAAAAGTTTGCATACGGTGATCAGTACACAAGGCCAAAAGTATGACTAACTTTTTAGTGATATTCTCTCGGCTTAGTTCTTTATTAGGATACCAATTGGATACATAATTGAGTACTATCTGTGGATCCCAAGTGCTACTGTATTTGGGAAGACTCGGTTTTAATTTATAGACTCCTTTTAGTAAACGAGTAACACGATCATCCGATCCAACATGCTTTCCTAACAAGAGAGACAAAGCCGAGCGATGTGAATTTATAGATCCGTATGATGCGCCTTTAGTGTACTACTCAGTCAAAAAACTTAGAACCGTTGAGATAGAGCAATCAAACATATCAAGCCCATTGTCTATGCAAAATGCCACCACAACTTCAATGAAATATTGTACTGTTTCATTGTGTTAGGCGACAAAGACGCCAATATCAAATCGAACGCTGCCGCCGGGACACCGCGTACCGAGAACGACTGCCTGAGAGCACTGCTGCACCCAGGATAAGTTGGTTTCTGTAACAAGACGATATGCGATGTTCATTAGGCTGGAGCCATATTATATCTGAGGATACCAACTTTTTTAATAATGGATACCAAGCCTGGCCCGGCCAGTACGGGAATATTACTATTCCTGTAGCGTTATCTTGTTCTATGTTTTGGAGACATTTAAGGAGCAATGGAAATGGCGGGAACGCATAAAAGAATTGCTTATTTCAAATTAAGGTGAAGGCATCTATAAAAGAGGCTTCTGGGTCTTTTTTCCACGATACAAAACTTGAACATTTGGCAATGGCTCGACAGGCGAAAAGATCAATATTTGGCTGTCCTAATCGTTCTGTGATTAATTTAAATGCAGTATTTGACAGTTCACACTCAGTATCTGGATTTAATTTTCGAGTTTCTTCATCTGCTTCATAATTGTCTCTGGTATTGATGTAAGATGCAAACAGCCAAATATTTCGCTTCTCGCACCACTGCCAAATTTGTCTGGATAAATTGTTATGATGTGGAAACTGAATTCCGCCCATGCGATTTATGTAGCTAACAGCTGTTGTATTATCGGCTCGCAGTAAGATAGAACAATGTTTTATATCTTTAGCAAAGCTTTTAAGCGCTAGGAATACAGCTAAGAGTTCTAAGTAATTTATGTGGACCTCTCGCACATCAAGCTTCCATGCTCCATGCATTCGTTCGCCGTTACAGACAGCGCCCCAGCCTGTGAGGGACGCGTCAGAATAGATTTCTAAATCAAAATTAGTCGTTATTAGTGAATTAACCCTTAATAGGGCACCGGGCATATAGTTACCACTTCGTTTTTTAGGCCACAGATTAAACACATTTTGACATATCCGACGTCTCCTTTCATTTCTGAACGCACTGATAACCGAACATTCATAAAAAAATGGTGGCAACACTGTGAAGTGTCACAAACTCGGTAATTTACTTGCTAAACAGAAAATTTTAAAAAACGATCGTTTTTGTTGGTGTTGGACGAATACTTGTTATCACTGTGTTCTATCAAGATTCCGGTAAGTGGTTTTTGTTATTTTCTCTTTGTAATAGGTTATTTTATCTATCAAAATACAGGTTATTGATCTCGAGTACAAATATTCGCAGTTCGGTGAAACAGTTCAAAGTTGGTGGTAAATATTTTACCATTGCCTTGTACGGTCGTAAAAGTACGGAATTATTAAAAAAATATATTTCCTAATTTCTTATTTTCAGTGAAAATGTCTAGAAAAAAAAGGCTAAACGATAAAGCCATCGAAGAAATACTTGAAAATGATCTTTCCAGTCTCGAAAGTGACTCAGATGATGACTTGGGATACATTACTAATTTCGTCAATGAGTACAATTACGACAACCGGGTTTTGCGGGGATTCTCAAAAATTTTGAGTTCAGAGGTTAATGGCGAGGGTCGTAGTGATAACGGAGATGATTGTCTAGAGACCAACAATATGGCGGTAGTAGAAAACACCCCACAAAACTCTTCAGAGACTGGTGAACAAGTGAGAAAAATATGTGATGGGGCCCTTGATCGGTCTTCAGATGATATTTTGGAATTAGTAGACTACGTAACCATGGACATTGAACAAATTGAAAAACCACTCAGTCCCATGATTGATGTTATGATTCCTAGTGACACATCCAGCCTTTCAGACACAGTTCAGCCTCAGCCAAGCGAAGAACTGCAACGAGTTATTGTCGTACAAAATGACCAAAACAGACCTGAAGACATAGATCTAAGTAGGTTTCATCGAATAAAACCAGCTCAAGAATGGTCTACAGAATTGCCAGAAATTCACGTACCCATGACTTTTAAAAATCTAATGACATTTACTCACAAAACACAGCCCATCAATTTCTTTGACCATTTTTTTCCCGACACTGTCTGCGAACTTATCGTAGAACAAACGAATATTTACGCTACACAAAAG
Source organism: Clepsis dumicolana (assembly GCA_963691665.1). Classification (NCBI taxonomy): domain Eukaryota; kingdom Metazoa; phylum Arthropoda; class Insecta; order Lepidoptera; family Tortricidae; genus Clepsis; species Clepsis dumicolana. The sequence goes on along the minus strand of OY829527.1, from coordinate 7,043,151 downwards.
GGCACGTTGCACTGGTTTCCTACACATAAAGCTGAAATACGTGCGTTCCTCGGTGTTCTGATAATGATGGGTCTCAATCCACTGCCTGATTGCAACTTGTATTGGTCTTCTGATCCATTTTACAAAAACCCAGATATTTCTGAAGCGTTTACATGTAAAAGATTTAAAAAGTTGACGGAAAACATACACATCAATGACAACAGTCGAGAACCAGATAGACAGTCGCTGGATCATGACAAATTGTACAAAATTCGCCCAATGATAGACGCTCTTAATACAGTGTTTCAAAACAACAGCACACAGTCAAGTAACCAATCTGTGGATGAATGTATGGTTAAGTTCAAAGGCAAAAGTACTTTAAAACAGTACATGCCTAAAAAACCCATCAAGAGGGGATACAAAGTTTGGGCCCGTTGCGATTCTACGACAGGATATATATATCAGTTCGATATTTATATTGGGAAACAAGATGCAACTGCGTCTAGTGAAGACGGCCTTGGTTATAATGTAGTCATGAAACTGTGCGAAGGTGTTCCACCTTACACGCTTATAGCATTTGACAATTTTTTTACTGGACTTCCTCTTATGCTAGATTTGCTGACTAAAAAAGGAATATTCGCTGTAGGTACAGTAAGGCTTAATCGTAAAGGCCTTCCAAAAAGTATCATGCCTCAAAATAAGACAAGAAAAGAAAAACTTGCTCGTCACGAATTCACATATCAGAGCAAATCTCCCGTATCTATCATACAATGGATGGACACACAGTTAGTGAATGTTCTTACCACAGCACATAATCCCAAATCCTTGTCTTCGGTCAAGAGAACACAAAAAGACGGCTCCAAGAAAGACGTTCCTATACCAACAGCGATTGCTGAATATACAGTAAATATGGGCGGAGTCGATCGTTTCGATCATTTTCGATCATCATATCCCATTGAATGAAAATAATCGATTTATTGATTATTTTTGTTTTTATTTTTATGAAACATTCATAGAATGAAATTCAACATACAATGACAATGCAAAGAAAAATTCGTTAAGCAGCTGGACTTGAACCAGCAACCTCGGTAATCCGTACCACGCTCCACCAATTAAGCTATACTTAACGTTGGTGTACCTAACGAATTTTTCAATGCCTTGTGTCATATTTTATTGGGAAGATCTCTCCTCAGCGCCATCTAACATATCCCATTATCGCGCATATCCCATTGGTCGCAAATCACGTCGCAACTGGATGCGGTTATTTTATTTTTTATTTGACGCCGCGGTCATAAACTCTTACTTGACTTACTTACAAGTACACAAGCAAGGCGTACATACACACCGAGAATACAGGCTTCGATTAGCACGTGGTCTGATTGATGGGTTCACGACAAAAAAGAAAATGTCCACCATCGTGTTCAAAAACAAAAAGGGAGGTATATTTGGAGTACCGGATGAAATCCGGTTAAATGCATCGCAGCACTATCCTGAAGACCAAAAAAAATTTACAAGATGCCGTTTTTGCAGCACAAAAAAGCAACAGAAACGATCACGGATACGATGTGACGTGTGCAAAGTGGCTTTATGTGCCACGCCGTGCTTCAAAACTTTTCATGGAGTACCTGCCGATGGTATACCTACGCTTCACCACACAGACGACAGTTTTGCCTCAAGCAGCACTAACGGGTAACGGTAAAATAGTTACCACCTCTTAAGGTTTACAAAGAGGCAACGGATATATAGTTACCACCCTGTTTTTCATGAAAACGGATTTTCAGAAAAAAATTTTTTGGGCAGCATGTTGATTGTGACCACAATAAACATTAGAATCAGATACTTAAGTTGTTTATTTCCGTAATTCATACCTATGCCCTATTAAGGGTTAAAAGCATATGCTACCTTATCTTTCCACCAATTTAAGTCATCAAGAACTATTTTAGAAGGTTTAAAATGTTTATCAAAATCAAAATATTTTTCTATGGCCAAATATTTTTGTCGTTCTAAGATTTTTGTATAGACCCAACTATACCTGACTGCTGGGCATGCAGACACTAACACCCCTATGAGTTGGGAAAACTCGCTTATAGAAAATCTAGGTAACGTTAAAAATTTGTCAACTAGATTTGAAATTTTTTGACGCTTTTCATTTGGCAAGTAAATTGTCTGATTAACAGAATCAAACATAAAACCAAGCAATTTGCATGTTTGTTGAGGAATAAGGAAGCTTTTGTCGTAATTCGCGACAAAACCCAGACTTTCTAAGAGTTTTAGTTTCTCATTCACATTATTAAGGCAGTCAGTGTAGCTGTCCCCAATACATAAAATATCATCTAAATAGAAAACATTTTTGTTACCATGATAACGAAGATATGAAATTACCTCCTTCATGATCTTAGTGAAAGCTCTGGGAGCTACTGATAGTCCGTATGGTAAGGCATTAAAATAAGTGATTCCGTCAAATTGAAATCGCAAATATTTTTTATCCGAGATTGGTATAAGAAAATATGCCTCCTTCAGGTCGATATTTGCAATGTAGCTATTCTTAGGTAGTAGTCTCGCTGCAGTTCTGTGATCCTCCATTTTAAAATGTAATTTGGTAACAAATTTAAATTTAATATCTTTAAGTTTAAAATAAATCTTTTTCCCACATTTGGTTTGGGTGCTAAGAATATTGTGGAAATGAATTGGTCATCCGATGGATCACAAGGACTGCAAGCTCCTAAGTCTATTAAATTTTGAATCAGCGGTGCCAGAACGTCCCAAAAGGGACGATTTTTGTCCGTTTTGGCATCGCAACGTCCCTTCGATGTCCGTTCATATATTCCGTCCGTTTTACGTCCCTTTTTAAATAGCCATCCAGAATAATTTACTTTTTTTCATACTTCAATCCAAAAAATAATGCGTTTCGTTTCATTCATCTAAGTAGATGAGTGAAACGAAGCGGAAGAAAGGTGCAACGTGTGAATGCGACAATTTCACTTCACTTCTGCTGGCAATATTGTACCATCCTTTTTCCACGCGCAGTGATCCCGTATCGCTTGGATGTCGTTCCACGCATACAAACACAATTTTGTGTACTACCTACCTATGCCCTATGCCGGCCGCGCACCGCACCACCACATCACTTCACTTCTTCACTTCATACTTCATTGCAAGTGCTTGAGTTTTGATTGCTGAATTGCATTTTGAAATTTGAAATTAAGTTGAATCTCTTTGGATTTTAATGAATTGACAGTGAGTGATAGATAGCGGGATAGCGACTAATAACTTGCAGTAACTTGCTGCTGTTCGAGCTGCATCTACCTAGGTATCAGGTTTTCTTTCTTGATCAAAAGTTTGTTTGGACTTCTTGTTTTGATGTTTGATTATTTTTATTTACGTTTAAAACTGAAGTACGTGTGCTTTGTGCTAAATTGACCTGCATTCATAACAACTAGGTACCTAGTCAAATACATAATTTGAAAGAAAGAAAGAAAGAAGACATTTATTCACTTTCACAAGAAGACACACAAATACAAGAAAATACACACAATTTCACACATTTTTTCTCAAGGGGGGATTTGATACCTAAATAAACCTAATGTTTGGCGCCGCCACTCGTCATTGTGAAATTCGTGGACTAGATCACACTATATATATCACATCACACAATTGATAATAAAATATATTTAACTAGCTTATGCCCCGCGGCTTTGCCCCTGTGAAATATATCAAAATGGGCTAGTTCCTTATCCCGTGGGAATTCCGAAAAATCCTTTCTTAGTGCACATCTAGGATACTCAAGGTATAATTATGTTTGCCAAATTGTAACTTTATAAAACACGGCCCTGTATAGTTTTCTTTGGTTGTGTGTGTTGAATGAAAGACGTTATGACCAACCACCAATCAGCATTTAAAACTATGAAAACTATCGTGTTCAGTCTTTCAGTAGGTACATACAACGTCATGTCATGTGAGAAATAGAGATTTCGATATTTTTCGATTTGTCTCTTCTGTCTGACTGGCTGCATGGTAATTATTACCTTTACCTGTCATAGTGAAGACGAATGTACAAAAAAAATGGTCTCTGTCTCATCGCGACGAATAATTCAGTTGCCAGGTTGAAGAAAAACGGCCAAATTTCGAAATTTCAGTATGTGATTTAGTGTGGTTCAGTCTTTTATTTATGGTGTCGTGGTTATTAACCGGGAAGGTTATTGTTGCATTGCATGTTTGCTTTTGTAGAGGAAATGGACAAATTTCATTCATCTTTAAAAACGCAGAATTGTTATTGAAAAAGAAGATGACGAAGCTTCAAAGAAAAAAATAATATATCTTCCGGGATAGTAGATAAATCTGTTCTACAATATCATGATACTCGGGACCTAATCACGTAAAAAAATATTTAATTTAAATACCTCGACGTTTCGGACGCAACGTCGCGTTCGAAACGTCGAAGTATTTAAATATAAATAGGTATATTTATTACGCGATTAAGTCCCGAGTATCATGATAATGTGTGAAAATTGCGAATGTTTCAATCAGTACAAATCTGCTCTAGCTTCAACTTCTTCATCTTCGAAAAACAAAGAAAAGGTTTGTATAGACTTCTTGTTTAGCTGTTTTTAATATAATTTCAACGGACATCAGCGGCCCTTAGCTCCACTTGGGAGATATAGGAAGTCATCATCATCATCATCATCATCAATTGAAGACTCGTCTCTGGTCAACCAGCAATCTGGTCGCTGTTTCAGCCCCCATACTACGAAAATTGAAAATCCAAGTTCGTACCGTATCGTCCCGCTCACTCTCGTGTTAAATAATATTAACTTGAGAGGGAGAAAGTGACGTAACGTGAGAAAGATATGTTTCGATAAGGTTAACGAAAAATTACCAAAATTCAAGTGCCCTAAAAATATAAAGGTTCTTTTTTTTTCAATCAACCCTAAAAAAAACATATTTCCCCAGCCTTCCTTTTTGTCCAAAAATCGTCCCATTTCAGATAGCGAATCGTCCGAAACTCGACGCAGGAACTGGTAACACTGTTTTGAATGGCTATGGTCATATTACTTTTTTCGGAAACGGACCAAGATGTTTGAGGTACATACGACTGTGATACCTGTGTCTCAAATGGGATAGGGAAACCGAAACGTATCCAATTCAATATGACGGGATTGCTTGTGATATTAAGCCAGCAGTTGCAAAAATGGCGTATTCTTCCTGCATGTACCTGGATTAATTGCGTGATGGAGCACGAGTCTTGGCTTGTGCTGTAGCGCACGTTGATGGTTGTGGCGGCGGTCGACGGTTGTGGGTCACCGGCGTCCTCCTCTGACCTCTGCGCCCCCCCCCTGTTGTGCTAAAAGCGAGAGGGCCCGGACCAGTATCCCTGGGTCGTGGTAGAGGGTCCATGCTGATATGGAGTACGCGTATTAGTCGTCATCTGTTCCGTAGCCGTTGCTTTTTGTGGCTTAGTGTATTTTTTAATCTGCATTCCTTGTTTTACGATAACTTTAGATGCTTTTATCGTTTCTGATAGTTTTATGCCGTAAAGAGTCTCGTCTCTTTCACTATCTTGAACGACATTAAGGAATGACTTAGCCAAGGCGTAATTGATGACGCTAATTCGTGATTGAATTTCTTGAAAATGAAGGTCAGTCAAGATTCGACAACCGTCGCTTAGAAGTTTGACTGCCTCAATTTTGTTCTCGCTTGTTAGCAAAATAGTCATAGCTTTATTGATGGTGGATATACCTATACCCAGTTGTTGTTGTTCGGATTCCTTCCTTGTCTCTTTGGCGTGACGTTTTGGATACGGCAGCGGCAACTTCGGCGTTTAATTTTGGAGCCTGAAGGAGGGTACAGTTCTCTGGTACCAGGTGCTCCTTGAGTAATTTTTCTTTGTAAAGGGTAAAGCTTTTTTAAGTATTGGTTGGGCCAAAGATTGGTGGATTTTTTGCCCATACTTTGGAGTTTTATCCGTTTCTTCACCGAGTGCCAGAAGCCACTCCGAATCAAGATCAGGCAAGTCACTAACTTCCTGGTTAGGATTAGGTCCCGAACTACCAGGGACGTCTTGCGAGTCCACCGAAGCATCGTTATTTTCTAAATCTGGGTTTGAAGGGTCAGCTCCTACCCGCGGCTCACTCTCGGATGCTGTAGCCGTATGTCCCGCATTATGTACATATTCCTCATCTGTGGTATGATCTGAAATGGTATGTACCAAAATTAGCTACATACCCACTGAATAGCCATCGTGATAACTCGCGGTTACCCGCTAGGCAAATTTAATTTGAATAAAACTTTTATGCTTTTCTGTGGCTTTAAAGCAAGTCATATTAGAAAATGGCCATCGTGATAACTCGCGGTTACCCGCTAGGCAAATGCAAATTTAATTTGAATTAAATGGAACGCAATATGTGTTATATCAAGTATTAAATAGAAGATCGCCGTCGTGTTAACTCCCGGTTAACCGCTAGGCGTACAATTGTGAGGTACCTTTCTAAAGTGTATTTGTATTTTTAAAATTTTGTTTAAAAATATTCTGTGAAAATGAGCCTTTGTGTTAACTCCCGGTTAACCGCTAGGCTATTAATAGGTACCAATTTACAAAATTGAAATCGATATAGAAAAGTACGTTAATCAATTTTCTCGAAAAATTTAGGGTAAGTAATAAATATGTCTGCGGAACTAACCAGATTCCGACGAAGTTTCAATTATAACTCGACGCCGTTTTATGATCTGCTTCATTTCTAAATCCATTAATTTATTTTTATACTTTTCTATTTGCTCTTGACGTGGATCTCGTTTGCGTTTTTTTCATTTTTATGAAGCACTGTGGAGATAAATACTGTGCGCGTGCGTACTCTGCCTCACACGAAAAAAGAATGAGCTGGGAATGTGCCCTGGCGCTAAGGGAAGGGTAAAATAGTGCTGTGCGTATGAATCGATAAAAACTCGATTGGAAATATCGATTTTTTTTTTATCTATGATTATCGTGCCATCTGCCTTGTAGGCTAAAAGGACTACCTGGTAAATTATATCTGAGTCCCAAATTAAGCAAAGTTTGTATTATGGGTACTGGACAACGAATAAGCATAACTAAATAGATTAATACGTACATAAACATTCGCATTTATCATACCCAGACATCTGCCCCGACCGGATATCAAACCCGGAACCTTAAGCTTCGTAGTCAGAATCTCTAACCACTTGGCAATCCAGTCGTCAAAATGCTAAAATGGATTCAAAAGAATCTTAACAAACACTTAATCAGACCCAGCATTTTATTTCATGCAATCCAAATAATAAACCCATACATTTACATAAACATGACACGTCATGCCAACTGAACTAACAATAACAGATTGTTGTAGTGACCTGGCTCGACAAACGCATATATAATGGCATGCGAGAAATTCATTAGAGTAGTCAACATGCCTCATCTAATAAGTCTCGTCGTGTCACTAGCATTGATTTTATATTATCAAAGCGAAGCGGCTAAAATTCTAGCTGTATACCCAGTGCCATCTATAAGCCATCATGTGGTATTCAGACCGTTGACAAACGAACTAGTAAAAAGAGGACATGAAGTAGTCGTCATCACGACAGACCCTCAGTATCCTAAAGGACAGGCTCCAGAAAATTTGATTGAAATCGACACTCACGATATGTCCTACAAATTATGGAGGAAAGAATTGGAAGTTATGACAAACGGTGAAAAAGATGACATTGTCAATCAAGTGCGAACGTATTCTACACACGTTCTGAAGATATCTGAAGAGCGAGCAAATCTTTCCGAAGTGCAAGATATTATTAAAAATAAAATTAGTACATTTGATCTAATATTAACAGAATTTTTTCCCAGGTTCATTTTGGGTATCTCACATGCAGTGAAAAAACCAGTAATATTAGTAAGTTCCTTTGGATCCGCATTAGACACTTCCGACGTGATAGGTGCTCCATCACATCCCTTGCTGTATCCACAAGTACTGAATACCCGTCTCTACAACCTATCACTCTGGGAACAGTTAACACAATGTTACCACAAGCAAAAGATTATGAACTACTACAAAGGGACTCAACAGGATTTGGAAAATACTGTTGTGACAAAAGTTTTTGGCCAAGATACTCCTCCAGTGAGTGAATTGCAGAACAACGTTGGTATGCTGTTTTTGAACATGCACCCTGTTTGGGAAGGCAACTTTCCGGTGCCACCTGGGGTGGTTTACATGGGTGGACTTCATGAGACGCCACAAAAGGAATTACCGAAGGTACGTTCAAATTTTTTTATAAACATGATTCATAATTAAAAAAAATGGGTGACACAGATAAAGATCACAAATCATGGCTTAATGAAAAACCTCGACTCCATACGTGAGCGATCCGCATAATTAAGTGTCACAGTAGTTTCATGTCATAAGATACTTCGTGTACGACGCACGCATGTGTAGTATGTACTCCATAAAAATACAAATAATCAGTTTGAGTAATTATATTCGAATAGCTGTTGAGCTAAGATTAGGTTGCAAAGTGTGCGAGTGGCACCGTTGCGTAATGTTGGGTGATTGTAGAAAAGGATGGCCACCATGGCCTCAGTTCTCAAAGGATAGAGGCTGTGACCCCCGCTCCTGGTCGTACCTGGTTTAGCAGATCGCGCTGCCATGCAGCGGGGCAATGCTGCTGACATGATGGGCACGTTTGAGCCAAGTGTGGTGCGGGGTGATGATTTTTAGTTTTTAGTTTTTTGTGTTTTTTTGTGTATGTAACTAACATAGTTCTAAAGATTTTATTTTTCTTGTATTTAATTAATTAATATAAATAACTATTAAGATGTATTAAAAAGCCGTGAATAGCCTAATGGAATGATCTATGGCACTTAAGCAGAGGGCCGTTAATTCGAACACACCTATGAGTTTTCGGAATTCATGTGCAAAATTATATTTGCAATTAGTCACGATGTTTTCGGTGACAGAAAACAGTGAGGAAACCAGCACACTCCTCCGAAGCAATTCAATGGCATGTGTAGATACCGCTTAGCAACAATACCCCATCCCCAAGCCCTCTTATTCTGGGAGGAGGCCTGTACCCAGCATAAGGACGTAAAAAAGAGAGGCTGGTAAAGAAGATAAAATTGTAAATGCATGGTCGGGGCAGATGTTTGTATGATGAATAGGAATGTTTGTTCTCGGGTCTTGAATGTTTAATATGACATGTATTTACGTATGTATTTATCAAGTATGTTTATCCGTTGTTTAGTACCCATACTAGGTACAGGCTTTGCCTAGTTTGGAAATAGGTCGATTGGTGTAATTTTTCCCATGATATTTATTATTATTATTTATTCCTTGCTAACGCTTTAAATTGACATCACTAACAAACGTATATAAGTCGAGTTTAGCCCGACATCTTTCGGAATAATTAGTAGTCCTGCCTCTGGGAGCGCACGACCCAGCGAGCATTGGTACATCGCGCTGCCACTGGGTCGTGCGCTCCCAGAGGGAGGACTATGAATTAGTTCGAAACATATCGGGCTAAACTCGACTTATATGTATACGTGAGTGATTCGTTTTTATTTCATTATGTTTTTTCCCTTCTTTATAATACATAGTTATTCTATTTTTTGAAGTGGGGACAAATCCAATAGATCAAAGATCATAAAAATCAATCTAGCCGTTATTGTAACTATGACGACTTTTATTTTATAAAGATAGATTATTTTGTCGCCAGGATTTGAAAAACTATCTTGATTCGTCCAAAGACGGAGTAATTTACATCAGTTTTGGGACAAATGTTGACACCAACAAGTTGCCTCAAGATAAAGTGCAAACCATAATAAAAGCTTTCTCCGAATTGCCTTACGATGTTCTCTGGAAGTGGAATGCAGACGAATTACCTGGAAAGACGAAGAACATCAGAATTTCAAAATGGTTCCCACAGTCAGATTTGTTAAGTAAGTCAATTTATTTTTTGGGGCCCTTACTTTTTAATACGAAGTAAGCACCTTTTTAGGGTTCCGTACCTCAAAAGGAACAAAACAGAACCCTCATTGGATCACTTTGTTGCCCGTCTGTCGCTGTAGTTTCATGTTAAACGAGCAAGTTTTATTTTGAACTAAAAATAAAATTAAGTATTTTTTAATTTAACCCAAAGCAAAGAATTATCATTGAATGTTTTCTTTGCAGGACATCCCAAAGTAAAAGTTTTCATCACGCATGGAGGTTTACAATCAACAGGCGAGGCTCTGACGGCTGGGGTGCCACTGATAGGCATCCCCATGTTGTCAGACCAGTGGTCCAACGTAGAAAAATACGTGCATCACAAAATTGGACTGCAGTTAGAAATAAGAACCCTTGAAGTAGAAAAACTGAAGACTGCTATCGAAACTGTTATTGGAGATAAAAGGTGTGTACATTTTTTATTTAATTCAGTTTTAACTACGATATTTTTATAATAGTCAATAAGGATATAACGACAAAACCTGTTGAATACACTGATTACATACATTGTCTGAATAAGCCGTCGTAGTTATCTTTATAACAATTGTTAACCTTATAGGGTACCATTGTTCTAATAACGCGAGATAAAGCTTATAATAAACTAGCTGTTGCCCGCGACTTTGTAATAAGCCTAAAGTTTTATGGCCTAGCACTAGTAGAAATATTATGTCGGTGCGATGAGAGCGGAGTATTCTTTAAATGAAGCACCGACTTTATATTTCTGCTAGTGCCAGGCCATAAAACTTAAAGCTTTAGAGAACTACTTAACGTTTTTTAGGGTTCAGTATCTCAAAAGGAAAAAATGGAACCCTTATAGGATCACTTTGTTGTCCGTCTGTCTGTCTGTCTGTCTGTCTGTCAAGAACCTTTTTCTCTGGAACGCGTGGAGGTGGCATGCTGAAATTAATATCAAATACTCAGGCCTGCGGTCCCTTAAAGCTGAGAAAAAATCAACCTTCTAAGTCAACGCAATCAAAAGATACAGTCATTAAAAAATCTATTTCCATACAAATTGCCGATTTCCAAAAACCTAAAGGGTACTTCCAGAAATGTCCTAGAAATTTGAAATTTAGTATGAAGGTAGCTCTTACAGCATAACCACTTCGAAAAGTCTCAAAATCTCAAAATTTTCTGTTTGTCTGTAGATTTCACAGACCAATATAAGTTGACCCCACACTGCGTACATTTTGCTTAGGAACAGGGCTCTGCTAACACTGGACTTTTAAAACACAGGAAAAAAGCGTTAAAATCTTTCTACGGAACCCTCGTGCGCGAGTCCGACTCGCACTTCGCCGGTTTTTTCTGTTTTTTTAAGGTGGTTTTACTTTTTTGTTAAAAGATTTTTATTTCAAAATTTTATGTTGATTTAACATTTTCAAAAGTATCCTCCACTTCTAATCGTTAAGGAGTTGTACCTTTCTTCACCAGCTCATCAACATGAGATGATGATTACCAGACGCAAATACTTGAATAGCCTTAGAAAATATTATGAAAAACAATACGAGCCCATACAATTTTAGGGTTGCCCTAGATTTCTCTGGGATCCCGTCATCATATCATGACTTGGTGACAATGGGACCACCTCAGGAGCATACTCTTTCAAATAAAAAAATGAATTAAAAATCGGTCTACAATCAATGGAGTAATCGATATACACACATAAATACAAATACATACAGTGGAACGTAGAGCCTCCTCCTTTTTTGAAGTCGGTTAAAAATCAAAATCGGTGTTAACGAAACTATGCTAATATTTTTCTACTACAATATGTTTTTATTTTTTCACAGTTACCGGGAAAACGTAGCACGTCTCAAAAACATTATGAACGACCAACCCATGACACCTTTAGAACGAACGGTGTGGTGGACGGAGCACGTGCTGCGACACGGCGGCGCGCGGCACCTGCGGGCGCCCGCCGCCAACATGCCGTGGGCGCAGTACTACGAACTGGACCTAGCACTACTAGTACTAAGCATTGCGTTGGCTTCGGCAGTGTTAAGTTTTCTAGTAATTTATAAGCTAGTAAAATTCGTTTTAAGTATAGCCTTAAAGAGTATAAAACCAAAAAGGTTATAGGATTTTTTTTATTAAAAAAATTAAGAGCTGTCGTGTCGTAATAAAAAAACCAGCCAAGTGAGGGTTCACGAGGGTTCCGTAGAAACATTTTACGGCTTACCCGTGTTTTGAGAAGTCCAGTGTTAGGAGAGCCCTGCTCCTAAGCAAAATGCAGATACGCAGTGTGGGGTCAACTTATATTGGTCTGTGAAATCTGCAGACATCTGAAATCAAAATTAAAAAATAATAAATAAATTAAAAATTAAAAATTTTGAGATTTTTTAAAGTGGTTTTGCTATAAGAGCTACCTTCATACTAAATTTCAAGTTTCTAGGACAACTGGAAGTACCCTTTAGGTTTTCAGGGCAATTTGTATGGAAACAGTTTTTTTAATGACTGTATGTTTTGATTGCGTTGACTTAGAATATTGATTTTTTCACAGCTTCAAGGGACCGCAGGCTTGAGTGTTTCAATATTAACTTCAGCATGCTACCTCCACGCGTTCCAGAGAAAAAGGTTCTTGAAAAACAGACAGACAGACGGACAACAAAGTGATCCTGTAAGGGTTCCGTTTCTTCTTTTTGAGGTACGGAACCCTAAAAATCGGGCAAGAGCCGTGTCTGATGCCCAGGATAGGGTTCCTAAGGCATTACGAAAATACCCTGGCATAGAATCCTAATTAAAAGGGCATTTTCATCACACCTATTCCAAACCAGTGTTAGCAGAGCCCTACTCCTAAGCAAACTGTAAGCAGTATTTGGTCAATTTATATATATATAGTCCTCGAATTCGATGTCGTAATGACTTTTTGATATCGAATTCAATTTTTCGAATTTGTCAACCAACGTAATTTACAATTATAGAGAAATAAAACAGATCCCTCACGTATATGAGTCGAGTTCAGTCCGACATGTATAATTAATAATGTGTTTTTTTTTTAAAACAGTTTACGTAACGTCAGCTCGGTATGATTGTCTATGATTAAAAAAAAAACAATCAAAATCGTGACAGGTATGGGTATGATATATGCCTTCGGCTTCTGAACCCAACTTAGAGTACTTATAATATGTGTGTAGATAAAGTAATGTATGCAACTCCACATACGAGGGGCGGCTGAAAAGTAATCTACCTAACAATGAAACAAAAGGCTGTCGTGGCAATTTTTTTTTATTTTTCTATATAGTCCCCTGCTAGTAAAATGCACTTATAAAATTTTTCAAATATTGAATTTAAACCATTAAAAAAAAAACTTTCAGTTTGTCGTCAAAAAAGTCAGTAACCGCAGCCTTCATTTCGTCATCGGTCATAAACCTTCGTCCCCTGAGGTCTTTCTTGAGAAGTCTAAACAGAAAATAGTCACAGGGGGCTAAATCTGGACTATAAGGACTATATGGCAAAATCCCTTCTGTGTCCCAAAAGATTGTAGCCATAACTTTTACCTGCCGATGGACAGACCTTGAATTTCCGAGGCGGCTTCTCATCCTTAAATTTCCACTGTAACGACTCTTGCTTACATTCCAGGTCCCATTGTCGAATCCAAGTCTCATCACATGTTACAATTCTAGAAATTATTTCTTCCTCTTTCCCTAGACTCATGTCCAAAAACTCTTCGCAACATTTGACACGCCTCTCCATGTCAAATGCAGTCAACATTCTGGGGACCCAACGTGCACTAACCTTGGACATGTTCAAATGCTCATGAATTATTTCATTGACTCGCTCTTTACTGACGCCCACATCTCTAGCTATCTCCCACTGCTTCACTCGTCGGTCCTCTAATATATTTTTTTTCACCCTGGCTACATTTTCATAGGTGACGGCCGAAACTGGTCTTCCGCTACGAGGATCATCTTCCAGGCTCTCACGACCTAACTTAAACTGCTTTGACCAAAACTTTATAACAAATTCGGAAGAACACGAACTGCCAAACACACGTAACATACGCTGTCTGATCTCCGAAGGCGTATTCCCTTCTTTAGTCAAAAACGTAATCACCGCACGCTGCTCGATTTTATCCATTTTCACTTTTTCTACCGACATGTTTGAAACAATTGTAGGAGACAAATAAACGTGATGCAATAAACAAATGAATGTAATACATTTTGAAAATAGAATAACAAACGAATATAAATCCATACCAGCCAGCATTACTTTTGTATAATTATATTCTGACCAAGGAGATTACTTATCAGCCGCCCCTCGTAATTAGGCCTTAAAATACTCATTATGTAGCAGTTGCATAAACTACTATTGAAATCTACCTAAGTAATTTTTTTTTTCTGCTGCTGGTGAAATGTGTAAATCTTCATTATGTAAACAACCATCCTTGGTACCACGTTTTTAGCAAAATAAACGTATATGTATTTGTACTCTAAAAAAATTTTTTTAAAGATTTTATTCCAGCACTGTTTCGGCCTAATTAATATGTATATCTGTGCAAAATTACAGCTTTCTAGTACCATCAGTTTCTGAGCTATGCCGCGGACAGACAGACAGACAGACAGGCAGACAGACATGACGAAACCATAAGGGATCCTTTTTGCCATTTTGGCAAATTTGGGTAGTAATATTTCTTTTTCTCCTATAATTCAGATCTTAAATTAATTTATATATTGTTGATTATATCAAAACAACTTCAGGATACTTATCAGAATACCCTCTTATCTACGAATGCCCTCGAGCTCTGACGACGGTAAGTAATACAAACGCCATTACCCTACAATGGATAAAAGGCCACAGAGGATCGCGAGGAAACGACGCGGCCGACCGACTGGCGAGGGAGGGTTCGGAGATGATTATATATTTAGTACATGTTTATTACTACAATATAAAAAACAGTTCAATATGTCACAAGCCTAAAACAGTTTCAGCGAAACCTTTTCATAACCGTCTTGGAGATAAATGGGATCATTAGTTTGCGAACACAGATTAACTGTCACCCTAAAGGCAAATAGCTTCTCCGTTCCATCGTAGGTGCAGAAGAAAACCATCGAAATGACACGGGAAGTTAAATTTAGAAGCCAAAAACGGCCGGACAGACACATAGAACACACACACACATTTAGTTTCTATATGTCTGTCCGGCCGTTATAAAATACAACATACAAATACAAATATTCTTTACTGAAAACCACAAAACAGTACAAGGAGATTACAGAAAAACAGGTATGCAGGTATGTGGTGGTAGGTATGGTGGTGTGGTGGTGGTAGGTGGCCGTTTTTTGGGTTCCGAATCCCAAAAGGAACAACGGAACCCTTATAGAATCACTTTGTTGTCCGTCTGTCTGTCTTTCTGTCAAGACCCATTTTCTCTGGAACGCGTGGATTGAAGTCCAGCCCGTTTCATGCGCTGCGTTCGGTCCAGCAAATAGTGGAAGATAATAAGGAAACATTTCCTGATGCTAGTACGGTCGTGTCCCAAAGTATCTACATGGATGATATAGTGTGCTCTGTAATGACTGATAAGGAAGGAATAGCTATGGCAGATGCGCTTATACGTTTGTTCAAATGCGCGCAATGGGATTTAGTTAAATGGAACAGCAATTCCAAGGCGGTGTTGGATAGTTTACCAGCATCGCATAAACTGATGACAGAGTTGGAGTTCGATAAAGAAGTGCAGCATAAAATTTTGGGTTTACGCTGGTCGAACGTAACTGATGAGTTTCGCTTTGAAATTGCAGTACCCAGTTCTGAGTGCACTAAACGCTCCACACTGTCAACAACCGCACGTTTGTGGGATATTATGGGCTTTGTAGCTCCAACAGTTCTGTATGCCAAGTTGTTAATAAAACAACTGTGGCAGCTTAAATTGGATTGGGATGATACACCGCCGCTGTACATCATAAAAATTTGGAAGCAATTTTGTGCAGAGTAGCCAGCCTTGAATCAATTAAGGATCTCACGTTTTCTGGGAGTTAAGTAGGATTGTGTGGCTACGCTGTTAGGATTTTCGGATGCAAGCGAATTAGCTTATGGGGCTGTAGTATATTTGCATGTAAATTGCGCAGGTAAAACAATCGTAACGTTGGTCTGTGCGAAGTCTAAGGTAGCGCCACTGAAAACTCAGTCTATTGCGCGTCTGGAACTCTGCGGTGCGCTGCTGTTATCTAAATTATTGCGCATTGTATACGATAATTATAGTGCAAGATACAAAATGAGTCTTTTCGCTTTCACAGACTCTAAGTTTGTTGCAAGTCGTGTTGTCCAGTTGACAGAGAATATTTCTGCTGAGCGATTTTATCACGTCGCTGGAATTGACAATCCTGCGGATTGTCTGTCAAGGGGAGTATCTCCTAAAAGGTTAATGGATCAGCCGTTATGGCTCAATGGACCGCCGTGGGCTTCATTAGACATAGCACAGTGGCCCATAAATAAAATAGATCTGGCCACGGTTGTGATTGATATGCCAGATCAGAAGGTGTTAGCGCATTCGGTCGTTGACAACGACGGGGATTCTGTAATATATGAGTTGGCGATGAAATTGTCATCGTGGTCAAGACTCATTCGCTGTCTGGTATACGTTTTTCGGTTCGTAAAATTGTTACCGTATCGAAAAGGGGTCGGGGTTATGATGAACGATTTGGATTTTGCTGAAGATAAATTGATGGAGGCTGTACAACGAAAGCACTTTGTGAATGAAAGTAATAGTATTCAACAAGGATCGTTAATATCAAACGCGATGTTGAGACTAAGACCGTTTTTAAAGGATGGTCTCATCCGAGTTGGGGGGCGGCTGACTAACGCCAATGTGGTTTTTGATAAAAAACACCCGGTTATATTGCCACGCAATGACCACGTCACGGATTTGCTTATTGATTATTATCATAAGACATATATGCATGCAGGGCCTGAGGTTTTAGGGTCGTTACTTAAGCAACGTTACTGGATTCTGGCGGCTAGAGGAGTTGTCCGACATAGGGTATTCAAGTGTAACATTTGTTTTAAGCTCAAACCGCGGCCAGCTTGTCCGCTTATGGCTGATTTGCCGGACGTATGTGTCAGACCTGTTGTTAAGGCATTTACTCATACAGGTTGCGATTATGCTGGCCCTATAAAATATACTCCTATACGGTGCCGCGGAGTTATCAGTCAAAAACTGTATTTGTGTATATTTACCTGTCTAACCACGCGGGCCTGCCATATTGAAATAGGTATGGAATTAAGTACGACCTGTTTTTGATAGAAGCTTCAATAAAAGGCAGTAAATACGCAGTTTGGCTGCTTTATTGTGAAAACACAATGGAAAAGGTAGCCATCAGTAACAGGAAGAAACAAGCGAGTAAAGTGTCACAACCATAAACAAGACTTGCCATAGACTTTATTGCAACACTTAACACGCCCCTTCAATAAAGTACACAACAAAAACACGACACAAAAAAAAAACATCATACCCAATTTAGGAGACCTGCCTAAAAAACAAACTTGTGCTGACCCTACTACAAACCGATACGGCAAATAAAAAAAACTTATGCTGACCCTACAACATCCAATACATCAGACAAAACAAAAAAATCTCGCCCCTTCAAACTAAATAAATAACATTACACAACATTACCAAGCACAAACAACATTATTACAAAGTTAACCCTAACTTTTCTCTGAAGAATAAGAACCTTGGACTTGGCAAAGACTTTGTGAAGAGATCAGCAATTTGCTGGTCTGTTTTCAAATACCTCAGTTTAATAATACCACTATCTATTTTCTCCTTAATGAAATGGTATTGGATATCTAAATGTTTAACTCTTTTATTATTTTCCGGATTATTCCCAATACTAATCGCGGCTTGGTTGTCCACATGAACTGTTACAGCCACAGGACTTAATGACCACTGGAAATCATGCAAAACATTATTAAGCCAACATGCCTCAGTGATACAAGAGCTCATAGCTAGTAAATCTGCCTCTGTTGAGGATAAACTCACAGTGTTTTGTTTCCTAGATGACCAAGAGATAACACAGCCGAATAGTTTAAAAACAAAACCTGATGTCGACTTACGATCATTAACATCCCCTCCCCAGTCGGCATCTACATACCCACATAAATCAGTTTGGTCATCAGCCTTATAAACTAGCTTCAAATCCAATGTTGCATTAATGTACCTTAGAACATGTTTCAGAGCTTTATACAAAGCTTCATTAGCACAACTTTGAAACCTGCTTAAATATGAAATGCTCGTACAAAGATCGGGCCTAGTGCATAGTGCAGCATAGTTTAAAGAACCAATTATCTGTCTACATCTGTTTTCTAAGCTCTTATCACAATCCTCAGACTTAGTTAAACTCAGTTTATACTCCATGGGAGTAAAATTTGGTTTCGAGTTTGACATATTGAACTTTTCAACAACTTTTGTCAAATAAGTTGACTGACTTAGTTTAGTTACCCCATTTGTCAAATCTTGACTTACCTCAATGCCTAAATAATTGCTCATTAACCCGAGGTCCTTCATACTGAATTTACTTCTCAAGTAAAGTTTTAACTCTTGGACCTCACTTTGGTTCGTGCCAAATATACAAATGTCATCGACAAATACCAGTAAGCAAATTTTACTTTCTGAGGAACATTTCGTGTACAAACAAGAATCATTCTGAGAACGAACAAAACCTTTCTCAGCTACTACCGAATCAAATTTTACATTCCAACATTTGGGTGACTTTCTTAGACCATACAAACTTTTATTCAGTTTTCCTACTTTGTTATCTCTATCTTTATGCCCAAGTGGCAATTTGACATAAACTTCCTCCTTAATGTCACCATATAAAAAGGCACTTTTGACATCCATATGGTGAACTGGTAATCGCAACTTATTCGCTACCGCTAACATAAGCCTAAATGTTGAGATTTTAGCTACAGGAGCATACAACTCGTACATCTCATAATCATCTTTCTGTTGGAACCCTCTGGCTACAAGACGCGCTTTAAACTGGTTTGGGTTTCCATCACCATCATACTTGACTCTATAAACCCATTTGGTGTCAATTACTTTCTTTCCTTCTGGAATCTCTACCTCAGTCCATGTATTATTCTCAGCTAACACCTTCAGCTCGCTGTCCATAGCTTTGCGCCACTTCTCGCTATTATCACAGTTAACAGCCTCCTCATAAGTTGCCGGTTCATTCAATACACATAAGAAAGCAGTATCACAGGAATCTAACCAGCGTGGCCTTCTTACTACTCTGCCACTACGAGTCCTGACTTGAACTTCCTCAGAGCTTGACATTTCTGGAACAACCTCTCCTTCTAACTCTACATCTTCTTGAGGTACTGAGGAACCTTCTGGCTGTGTCATAGAACCTTCTGGTTGTGTCACAGATTCTTCTGGTTGAGGTACTGATTGATTATAATTCTGCTCTTCTTCGTCATTTTCCACAAAATCCAGAAAAACAATCTCTTCTTCTGTGTCTTTTCTAAATTCTTCTGTGTTTTCATTCACGAATACAATATCTCTTTGTACAATCACCTTCTTGTCTTTTTCAGTGTAAATTCTGTAACCTTTTGAATCTTCATAGCCCACAAACACTCCTTCCTGTGCCTTGGGATCTAGTTTTCGTCTCTTTTGTTTTGGAATATGTGTCCATACCTTCATTCCAAAAATCTTGTCTAATTGAATGATATCATAACTCTTTCCTGTCCATACCTGGTAAAGCGTCTCACCCTCAGTTCTGCTTTTGCTTGACCTATTTAGTACATGCACAGCAGTATTTATCGCTTCTGCCCACATCTCCTTACCGAGTTTTTCACTAGAGTTTAGCATGGTGCGTGCTGCTTCAACCAGGGTTCGCATGTCGCGTTCAGCACGACCATTTTGTTCTGGTGTAAAAGGAATTGTGGTTTGATGTACAATACCTTTCTCATTAAAAAACTCCGCCAGTTGTCGATTAACAAACTCAGTACCATTGTCTGAACGAAACTTTTTCAATTTCATATTCAACTGCCTCTCAGCTGTAGTTACGAACGTCTTCACCTTCTCTGGTACTTCTGACTTCTGGCTTAGAAAATAAACCGTACGAAATTTTGTAAAGTCATCCTTTAGGAGCAAAAAATATCTGGCTCCTCCCAGCGACGGAACTTCGAGCGGCCCGCAGACGTCAGCATGAACCAGCTCCAAAGGCTGCGTCGCGCAACTGTCACTTTCCCCAAAAGGTTGACGATGGGCCTTACCCTTAATACACGGCTCGCATTTCTTGTTGTCATCGCTGAATTTAATGTTATTTCGATTCAGGACTGACTTTACATGTTCCACACTTTGATGACACAATCTCTCGTGCCACTCACCCAAACTCGCAAATGCGCATTGAACCGCACGCATAAAACGAATTACGTAGTAGTTTTCTTCCCTACAACCAGTTTCATACAAAACGTTATTTTTGAAAATTTCACACTTCTCTTTAGAAAGTTCCACCGAATAACCTTTGTTCGTGGCACACGACACAGAAAATAAATTTAACTTTAAGTCCGGTACATATAACACATCACTCAGTTTATTGTTTACAAATTGTACCTCCCCAATTCCTAAAACTGGTAAGCGACGGCCATCACCAACAACAACAATCCGATCAGACGTTTGGCATAATGACACTGACTTAAACAAGTCACGATCAGAAGTCATGTGCTCACTTGCGCCACTGTCAATCACCCACTTCGAAAATTGTCTATTAACATTAAAACTGTCTGCTGTCAAAGCCGTATTGACTGTCATTGCAGAAAAAGCATTACTGTTATGACTTTTATGTTTGTTGGAATTATCACCACGAATGTCATGCCGCACTAAAAAACTTTCACGCTTAGGGCACTGATATTTTAAATGTCCAGTCTTATGACAGACAAAACATTTTCTCATGTCCGTAGTACTTCTGCATTGTTGAATGAAATGTCCAACACGACCACACTTGAAACACTTAACATGCGCACCACCGTCCCTGTTCTGCACGTAAAGAGCCACGTTTTCACCCTCGCTACTCTTCGCTTTCATCCGCTCCTCTTCAACTAAAAGTCTCGCCACTAGGTCGTCATAATTTTGTTTAGCTGGGTCCACTGACTCCCAAGCCGAAACAAAGTGACTAAACTTGTCAGGCAACGACATGAGAACTTTTGTAATGATAAGCTGCTCCGATATTTCTTCACCAACTTGTTTTAGCAAGCTTTTGATTTCTTGCAGCTTTGAAAGGAACACTGACGTCTCCATACCATCTTCATATTTAAAATTGAAGAATCGCTGCTGAAGTAAATGTATGCTTGTACTCGACTTCTGCTCATACACACTCAACAGCTTACTCCACATCTGAGCAGCAGTCTCACATGTCAATATGTGAATCATAGCACTCTCGCTCAGTCTGGTAACCAGCAGACTCTGTGCTTTGGCATCTTTCTTCGCCCACTCTTCTGCATTTGCGGAGAGCTTGACCTCCGTGCCATCCACTACCCTCAGCACATTCTGTGCCCTTAGCAACACTGTCACCTGGAACTTCCACACTCCCCAGTTCCGCTGCCCCTCGAGTTTGATGACTCCCTGATCCATTTTTCCTGTACCAAATGTTGTTCACCCCCACAAAGAACTTGTATCTGCAACGTCTACTGTAGTACTTCTATCCCTAGCACCACTTTCACACCCAGACGCCGGTAACCTTGCAGATCAAAAAATTCTTCATGTGCCTTCACTTACTGCAGCTCATGAAGCCTTCTGGGCCCATAACCTGATAGAAGCTTCAATAAAAGGCAGTAAATACGCAGTTTGGCTGCTTTATTGTGAAAACACAATGGAAAAGGTAGCCATCAGTAACAGGAAGAAACAAGCGAGTAAAGTGTCACAACCATAAACAAGACTTGCCATAGACTTTATTGCAACACTTAACAGTTTTTTGACAGCGCTAAAGCGATTTCTGTCACGACGTGGTCCTGTTCTGTGCATGTACACAGATAATGGCACTAATTTTGTTGGGGCGCGGTCGTATTTACGCGATTTGTATACATTTTTAGACCAAACACTTAAAGGCCCGTTGCAATATTTGCTGGCAGAAAGCCGCATTAGCTGGAAATTTAATCCGCCTGCCTCGCCTCATTTTGGAGGATGCTGGGAAAGCATGGTTAAGGTGATTAAGGCTCATTTATATAGAGTCACAGGGCAACAGGTTTTGTCATATGAGGAGTTGAATACGGTGCTGGTGCAAATTGAAGCAGTTGTAAATTCACGACCGATTACAGCACTCAGTTCAGACCCGTCAGAGCCTTCAGCTCTGACTCCAAGTCATTTTCTGCATACTGTACCATTAACCTCGTTACCTGCCCTCGAGGTGCTAGAGAGCAATGTGAACTTGTTACACCGGCATGAGTTAATGGATAAAATGGTACAGTCGTTTTGGAAGAGATGGCGAGTCGAGTACCTTCACAAATTACAAACAAGGGAAAAATGGAATACTCCGTCAACGCCAATTCAGATTGGTACAGTGGTGGTTACTGGTTATTCTAACGAATAATGCACCTCCGTTGACGTGGCCGTTAGGTAGCGTTGATAGGGTTCATCCAGCGAAAGATGGTATCGTTCGGGTAGTAACTGTCCGTACTGCTAAAGGATTGTTTGTACGGCCAGTAGTTAAATTGTGTCCCTTACCTGACCAGTAACCTCTTACGTGATTGCTTATGTTTATGTTTGCTGATTTTAGTATCGTTTAATTTATTTTCTTTTGTTTGTCGAGTGTACTGGTAGGGGTGCATTATTTATTGTAATTTAAGTAGGCGAGTATAATAATATAAAGTAGCCTGTTATTAAAGTTAGGTGTCATATTAATCCATGATTGCACGTGCAAAGCAGTAGTGTTGTGCTACACATATGTGTTTTCGTGTCGTAATGTATGATAGGTAGGTAATAGGTTTCTTCTTTAAAGGTAACCCTTTAAGGGCGGGAGAAAATGGTAGCGCCGCAGTTTAAATATGTGTTTTATGGACGTTTTTACTGTTGGCGGCTCCTGCCAAAATTTATTATATTTATTGTCAAAAGAAGAAAAATATATACGTCAAATACGTTTCAAGGAAAACTAAATGCATTTCTAATTTAATCATAAAATTAACAAATAATAATGGCGCAGCAGAGAAAGGGGCCCCCAACGACCTGAAGACGCCGTATGACGTAAGTGGTTATTCTTATATGTGTTGTGTTCGGTCACAGGAGTCGCCCCGATTTATAAAATAATAATACAAACCTAAATTAAGACTCCCTGCGGCGCTACTACTATCATTAGTGACCATGCTGTCACGAAATGTCGTGAATTTATCATTTTTTATAATTAAAATAATATATTTTTAATTTCAGTCAGAAATTTTATCTAAAATTACACCCATTCAAATAGAGACAAGTTTAGCAACCGTTTGACGTTTCGTTTCACGATTTATTGTTTTCTCTGTGGCCATACCAAGGAATCACTTTTGAACTTGACAGCCAACGGTTACCATCATCTCTGTGCTATTCCAGAAACAAATCAGTAAGTCTTTATTATTTTCACTTTTATTTTATGATCAATGCTATTGTGTTTTATACGCGCCTGTGTTTATTATAATATCATGTGAATTAGAGGATTTGTACTAAAGTGATTACGTATAACAGAAATCAGTTGCAAATTATCAGTAATGCTATCAGATCAGTGTTGAGGTAAGGGGTGACTGTAAGGGGAGGTTGGAGGTCACTCATGGGGCGTGTACCCCGATTCAGAAACCACGTAAAATGTGGTGTAATCAGATGTATCAGCCAGGCAGATACGTGTGCACTAAGGTGCAGGTACGTATATTCAGTACTCAGCATATCAGTTTATTCGTTACCAGGCTTACCAGATTATGCTTGGGTTAACGACACATGCAGTTTACTAAACAATTAAACAATAACAATATTTTTTTAAGAGCTATTAAATAGCAAAGCAAGTTATTAACAATCATTGTAAGAAGTGGGTAGATTCGTGCACGGTACAGTTCAAGTGCAACTAACTAAGAATATTATTTTATGATAGTGTGGGTCTTTGTGTTAAATAATTATTATTATCAATATTATATTTTATTCTGCATAATTCAATTTATTATTTAACACAAAGACTCCGCATTGCAATATTATTATTAAGGTACTACGCTATTAAAGTAATAGTATAACAGCTGCAAACTGCATACATTTATTTTACTGCTAAGATAAGGGGCTTTTATACAGGTCAAGATTTTCTACAATATGACGTGGCCGGCAACTATTGCTGACTGGCTGTTACCATGACAGCTGGACAAAGATTCCTATAGTTCCCGGTCACATATTGCAGAGAATGTGTAGCCCGTAGACGCCACTTTATTCACATAGTTGTAATAATAATAATAATAATGGATGACCTTAAGCTATTTGCACCAAACAACAAGAACTTGTTGGAGTTACTGAAAACAACAGAAGTCTTCAGTAATGCCATCAAAATGGAGTTTGGTGTAGACAAGTGTGCAGTCATACATGTACAGCGGGGAAAAGTTGTAAATTCACCGAATTTACAACTTTCTGAGACAATGACCCTCAGATCTATCTCCGAAACTGAAACCTATAAATATCTTGGTATGTCACAGTCCTTGGGTATTGAAGGT
Organism: Clepsis dumicolana; assembly: GCA_963691665.1. Lineage (NCBI taxonomy): Eukaryota > Metazoa > Arthropoda > Insecta > Lepidoptera > Tortricidae > Clepsis > Clepsis dumicolana. Next base: position 7,018,546 of record OY829527.1, on the reverse strand, counting down.
AGGGATATCAAACAGACGGTGAGGGAGCGATTCTTTGGCCGCCTGGCAAAAGTACTCAATAGTCTTTTGTCGGGAGGCAACAAGGTGCGCGCCTTCAACGCCTGGGTGATGCCCCTGCTCATATACTCCTTTGGCATACTAAGGTGGAATCAGACTGAGCTGAATGCCCTGGATCGAAGGGTTCGTTCATTGCTCACTGAGCATCGCATGCTACACCCGCGCTCGTCTGTTATGAGACTGTACATTCCACGGAAATGTGGGGGTCGTGGCTTTTTCAATGCCCAGGACCTCCACAACCGTGAGGTGTGCAGTCTTAGGGATTTTTTCCTGAACAACGAGTGCGGGATGCATCGTGATGTGGTGGCGGTGGACAAATCCTTCACTCCTCTTGCCTTGGCAAAAGAGAACTGGCGCAGACCTAAGGTATGGAGCACCGAGGACCGCAAAACTGAATGGGAGAGTAAGGAGCTACACGGGCGGTTCTATAAGGCCCTCATGGGGCCCGATGTAGACCTGCTCGCGTCAGTGAACTGGCTACGCTTCGGGGACCTCTTCGGGGAAACCGAAGGTTTTGCCTGTGCAATTGCGGACGAAGTTATCATGACTAATAACTACCGGAGGTATATACTGAAGGACGGTACGGTTGACATCTGTCGGGCGTGCCGCCGTCCCGGGGAGTCACTCAGGCATATTATCTCTGGTAGTTCTAGTCTTGCTAACGGCGAGTACTTGCACAGACATAACCTTGTAGCCAGGATTATTCACCAGCAACTTGCTCTTTTATTCGGTCTTGTGGACTTCGAAGTGCCGTACTACAAGTACGCACCTGCACCAGTTCTTGAAAATGGTCGTGTCACGCTCTATTGGGATCGATCTATCATCACGGACAGGACTATTGTCGCCAATAAACCTGATATCGTGCTGATAGATCGATCGAAGCGCCAGGCAGTGCTCGTCGACATCACGATCCCCCATGACGTGAACCTCGTGAAGGCCGAGAAGGACAAAGTCAGCAAGTACCTTGACTTGGCTCACGAAGTTACCGCCATGTGGCCTGTTGATTCGACGATCACTGTCCCGATAGTCGTTTCGGCGAACGGTCTAATAGCGAAGAGCCTTGACCATCACCTTAAAAGGCTCTCGCTAGGTGGTTGGGTCAAGGGTCAGATACAGAAGGCGGTACTCCTGGACACGGCTCGGATAGTCAGGAGGTTTCTCTCTCTGTCGCCCTGACCACCGGTAGCTTAGGCCCCGCCTCGCTGCCGGCGGCACCCTAGGTTAGGTTTTTATAATGTTTTTATATTTTGTATTAATATTGTTTTATTACTTTTTATATGAATATTGTGAAAACCTAGCCTAAGATTGCAATAAATATACGAATATAATAATAATATTAATTTATTGCAGACCGTGGTCCATAGATTGTTAGTAATACATAAGTCTTATTTTCTAGGTATTAGTATCACATTCCATTATAACTATTAAATCAAACATAATCGATAAATAATCATAGGCAGCCAGACAATTCCACAAAACTTAATCATAATTAAATGTCACAGATATCCATAAAATAACCACAGTAAAATAAAAAAATTGTATTTAATGAATCACGTTATCATAAAAAATAATATTAAAACTAAAAAAATAAAATTATCTGACTAGCCCTTGGCTTACCTACCTACTTAACATCAAAAATAAAGGACGCTACTTTAGCAACTTAACTTTTTAAATTGTAAAAATATGGTGAATTGAACTGAGGTACATCGGAAAGTCTAACCAAAACGTTTCAACCGTAACCAAGTTGTGACTCTGTGATTTATTTTATATGGTTAAGCGGTACAGCCGCCTAGGAACGCTTGCAACCTTCTTATACCGCTTTTAATGACCTCTATTCCGTAGCTCAGTAGGAAAACCTCGACAGGATGATAAATTATTATAGTTATAAAAACACAAGATGGCTGCTGATCCTCAGCACGGAACCCTCGGTGCGCTAGTCCTACTCGCACTTGGCCAGTTTTGAGGGTTCCGTAGCCAAAAATGGCAAAAACGGAACCCTCATAGTTCCATAATTTCTGTCTGTCTGTCTGTCGGTCTATCTACCCGCGGCTTAGGTCAGAGACTATTGTACCAAGAAAGCTGTAAGTAAATAGCAAAAAAAATTTTTTTGGAGTACCTACCTTCCCTGCATGCAAAGTGGATACGATTTTTTTTTCGTCTACGCAGTAGTGTGGGGTCTTTAAAAAAAAATTGAGGGTTTTCGAAGTTTACTTTTCGATTTGTTTGAGAAATAGGTAATTAGCTTTGAAGTGCTCACTATTGTTTGAAAAGGTGCAAAAAATCAGAGCAATACCTAATATACAATTACAGGTTTACGGGTAATAGTTAGCTTGGTGAAATAAAACGGATCACTCACGTATATAAATCGAGTTTACTCAATTCCCATGTAGACTAACTATTTACACACCCACAAATTAAAACGGAACCTTTGGTGTGCGAGTTCAACTCGCACTTGCCGGTTTTTAGGGTTCCCTAGCCAAAAGGGCAAAAACGGAACAATTATAGTTTCGTCATGTCCGTCCGTCTGTCCATCCGTCCGTTCGTCCGTCCGAATGTCAAAGGAATTTTATTCAAAAACTATAAGAGGTATATGGGAGGGGGACTCCATACACTGTTCTCTCCCGCTGACGCTATGCCTAAAAAAACTCCAGAAATTACTTTGAGCTATGTATTGTGGAATATCTATTTTATTTCGATCTCAAAAATATGTAACACAAAGAGATAATAACACAAACAGATAATAATAAAAATTTCCTCTCGTAAAAGACCGGGTCACTTTGGGTTACATACATGTAACAAAATTTGAAAAAATATTTTTTCAGCAAACATCAACGTGTTGCATATAATTTCGACAGCTCTTTTAAAAGCACTTTTGGTAAGCGTTTAAATACAGTTTTTGAGTTATTGCCGAAAAATGGCGCTTCTCAACAAAAAAACGTAAGTGCCATGAAAATACGCCCTTTTCATCGGTACTGCATTTATTTATAGTAACGGTTACGGAACCCTACACTATGATCTTGCGCAGTTTTTTATAGTTCGGTACCTAATTTGTGTATTTTCCTTTGGGAAGCACAAAATTCAACTAATTATGGAGACGACTAAAATTTGATGATGGAGACTGCAAGTGGCCCCCGGAAACTACTTTTTTTTTAACCCCCGACGAAAAAGAGGGGTGTTATAAGTTTGACAGGTGTATCTGTGTATCTGTGTATCTGTCTATCTGTCTGTGGCATCATAGCTCCCAAACGGGTGGACCAATTTCAATGCGGATTTTTTCAATCGAAAGCTAGTTTAATCGAGATGGTTCTTAGCTAAGTTTCATTTAAATCGGTTCACCCGTTTTTTTGAAATATTGAACTTTGAAATGAAAATGTTTCAACTTTTCTAAGTTGGTTATCATGATCTCAAATGGAGTATCTTTGTGGGTTCGATTCCCAGGTTTAGAATTTTTCAGTTTTTTTGTGTGTTCATGTTTCAGTTACTATTAAAAAAAAGGTATTTTTGATATTCACGGGAAAACCGTAAAAATGAAAAAAAAAATGGGAAAAATACAAAAATATAAAAAATTTGACTTACAATATTTATTTAACTAAAAAACCATAACAATACATTGGTAGGTAGGTACCTATGAACCTACTCCATTTGAAAATATGAATTGACAACCTTTCATATTTTTCATACCTGGAAATTAATATAGGCATCGAAAGGGCTTTGCCTCCTAAGCACAACAATATATTTATAAAAATGTTATATTACTTATTTTTTTAAATACAAGAGAATAAAATAAAATTACCAATTCTATCAAAACGGCGCAAGAATGGGTGTAATACTTTTGCCTTTTTCACAAAAAAAAGTAGAATACAGACACTTAATCAAATTATAGTCTCAAAAATACGAAATGTTGTCAATTGATTGCTTATTAGCGTCATCTCTTGGTCCGGGTAGACTGATAAGTTTCGAAGGAGTGCGTTATCTTCAGTTTCGAAGTAATCGCATAGATGGCGCTAGTCACTGCAAAAAGTGATAAATAAGTTGAGATTTGAATACATGGAGAAAATTCAGCGGGTAGTACCCTGTGCTAATCGTAGCGTAGGGGTATAGCACGCGACACGGAATGTCGAGGATCCGGGTTCGATTCTCAGGGTTAGCGTTTTCTGGTTTTTATCTGTGTATTCATGTTTCAGTGAGTATTAATAAAAAGTATAACAACTCTTTTTAATACGATTATTTGTTAATTAATTTAATTTGAAATAAAATACTTTTATCGAGAAAATAAAACCGCGTTAAAAAAACGTACTATTATAATCTCTAAATCTATCACTTTTACGGCCTAGCACAAAAATATGAAGTCGGTGCTTCGATCAAACAATATTTCAACCTCACTTTTTTATATAAGAGAAGGCAAACGAGCACGCGGGCCCACAGGTGAGTTGCCAGCCCTTTAAGGATTACGTAGGATCGTAAAGTACTAAAATTCGTCGTTTGAAGGCAGTTTTACTTTTTCGTTAAAGAATTTTTCAGTATGGCACTTTGACAGCTCGCTTCTCCTATTCGTTTAAGTATGCTATGCAATGCCGAAAAGGAAAGTTCTGATTTTCTTAAAAAATACATAATAAATAAACATCATGGGACAATTGACACCAATTTTATTGACCTAGCCCCAAACTAGGCAAAGCCTGTACTGAGGGTACTGGACAACAGATATACATATTTATATAGATAAATACATCACATCACATCACCAGCCTTTTCTTTTACGTCCCACTGCTAGGCACAGGCCTCCTCTCAGACTGAGAGGGTTTGGGCTATAGTTCCCACGCGGGCCCAGTGTGGATTGGGAACTTCACACATATCATTGAATTGCTTCGCAGGTGTGTGCAGGTTTCCTCGCGATGTTTTCCTTCACCGAAAAGCTCATGATAAATTACAAATTTAATTCCGCACATAAATTCCGAAAAACTCAGAGGTGCGAGCCGGGATTTGAACCCACGACACTCTGCTTGAGAGACCATAGGTAAAACCACTAGGCTATTACGGCTTAGATAAATACATACTTATACACATATTAAATATCCAAGACCTGAGAACAAACACGGGATCGAACCCGAGACCTCAAGCTTTATAGGCAGGGTCTCTAACCACTAGGCTATCCTGTCGTCAAAAATGATAAAATGGATTTAGAAGAATATTAATGAATAGTCAGACCCAACATTTATTTAATGTAAAGAATAATTTTCGTAGCGTCAACGCATTTACTAAAAAAAATTACGTACCATGCCAACTGAACTAACAATAACAGTTTGTTGCAGAGACCTTACCCGTCACATATATAGTAAAAAGACGGGCGCGAATTCACTACAGTGGCCCAACATGTCTCATTTAATAAGTGTCGTCTTGTCACTAGTATTAATTTTATCTTATCAAAGCGAAGCAGCTAGAATTCTAGCTTTCTACCCAACGCCATCTATGAGCCATCATGCGGTATACAGGTCATTGACAAACGAACTAGTAAAAAGAGGACACGAAGTAGTGGTCATCACAACATACCCTCAGTATCCCAAAGGACAGGCTCCAGAAAATTTAACTGAAATCGACACTCATGACATGTCCTACGAATTATGGAGGAAAGAATTGGAAGCTATGACAAATGGTGAAAAAGATGACATTATCAGCCAAATGCAAACGGTTTGTACAGTCGTTCTGAAGATATCTGAAGAGCAAGTAAATCTTCCCGAAGTGCAGGATATTATTAAAAATAAAATTAGTACTTTTGATCTGATATTAACTGAATTTTTTCCGAGGTTCATTTTGGGTATCTCGCATGCAGTGAAAGTACCAGTAATATTAGTAAGTTCCTTTGGATCCGCATTAGACGCTTCTGACGTGATAGGTGCTCCGTCGCATCCCTTGCTGTATCCACAAGCACTGAATAGCCGTCTCTACAACCTATCACTATGGGAACAGTTAACACAATTTTACAATATGCAAAAGGCTATGAACTTCTGCAGGGGGACTCTACAGGATTTGGAAAACGCTGTTGTGAAAGAGATTTTTGGACGAGATACACCTCCATTGAATGAATTGCAGAACAATGTCGATATGTTGGTCTTGAACGTGCATCCTATTTGGGAAGGCAACTTTCCTGTGCCACCTGGAGTGATTTACATGGGTGGCCTTCACCAGAAGCCACAAAAGGAATTACCAAAGGTATTCATAATTTAACTAAACTGGACAAGTCGTAGTGGAAAAACTCGACTAATAAGATACCTCGTGTAGAAGGGCCACAATTTAAAAATGTGTTACAAAGAATCAGACCTTAAGGTATACACCTTAGTTAAGTAGTTATTAAGATCTGATTCTTAAGTGTATAAGGTACCAATGGCTACCGCTTTAACTTGACAGCAGTTAAATTTTGTACACCGATTTATTTATTTTTTTTACTTCTTTTGTAAAGGGATACTATATCTAAATAGGCCAGAGTTTAATTTAAAGAAATTTCACAGTTTACTTTTTTGTTGCAAGGATTTAAAAAATTATCTTGATTCATCCAAAGATGGAGTAATTTACATCAGTTTTGGGACGAATGTTGACACCAACGTGTTGCCTCAAGATAAAGTGCAAACCATAATAAAAGCTTTCTCTGAATTGCCTTACGATGTTCTCTGGAAGTGGAATGCAGACGAATTACCCGGAATGACGGAGAACATAAGAATTTCAAAATGGTTCCCACAGTCGGATTTGTTAAGTAAGTGAATGTTTTTTTTGTTTCGCAACTTTTTAAAATACAAATATATTTTTAATGACAAAACCACAAAAACAAACTTCAACAAAGAACTTCAGACTATTACAATTAAGTCACAAAGAAGGCATGACATATTGTGCAATTTTAATAAGTATAGATAAGTTGTGTTTGAACAGAAAACAAAATTAGGTATTTTGCTATAATCACCCAAAGTAAGGAATGCCGTTGTTATTCCTTTGCAGGACATCCCAAAGTGAAAGTTTTCATCACCCAAGGAGGTTTACAATCAACAGACGAGGCTCTAACAGCTGGGGTGCCACTGATAGGCATCCCAATGTTGGGCGACCAGTGGTTGAACGTAGAAAAATATGTGCATCACAAAATTGGAGTGCAGTTAGAAATGGGAACCCTTGAAGTAGAAAAATTTAAGAGTGCTATCGAAACTGTTATTGGAGATAAAAGGTAACATACATACTCAATGAATACATAACAACAACATATTACATAATTACATTCCAATATGAATACATAATGAATGATATATAAGAAATAAGTAGGTGCGTTAAATGTTGCTTTTGTAAGTTGCATAGAGTACCAAAATTTATAAAATTAAGCCCAGTTTAGAATCACGAGTGAAAAGTGCAAGTTGCATAACATTGCGGCGTTTGATCAACCAGTTCCAAATCCTATGCTTCACAGCCTCGCTATGTAAACCAATTAGCATATCGGTACAATAGTAATAGTTGATGTCCGTCTGTGCGTATGTCTCAAGCAATTTAATACAGAACTACATGTTGATGTTAATTTAGTTTATCTACACACATATCATAAGTCCTCTATAATGCGTTCAGAAACCGTAGAAAATGACCAACATTGCAGCACGACGTCGCCTTCTCGCCGCCAGCCACCACCAGGAGGTCCAGCAGTAAAGTAATAGTCATTACGACATCAAATTCGATGACGTAATGACTTTTCGATATCGAATTCGATGTTCCGAATTTGAAAACCAACGTAATTTACAATAATAATGAAATAAAACGAATCACTCACGTATATAAGTCGAGTCCAGTCCGACATGTATACTTAAATAAAAATGTGACATTTTACGAAACGTCAGCTCGGTAAGTTTGTCTATGATTAAAAACAGTCAAATTCGTGACAGGTATGGGTATGATATTTAAGATATTATATTGCCTTCGGCTTCTGAACCCATCTTAGAGTACTTATAATAGTGTGTAGATAAAGTAGTGTATGCAACTCCACATAATTAGGCCTTAAAACACTAGTGTGATCCTATTATGAAACTCAGCTTCGCCTCGTTTCATAAAAACACACTCGTGTTTTAAGGACCCTCATTATGTAGCAGTTGCATAAACTATTAATATAGTACAGGTGTATCGTAGTAGCCGCTACTTAGTTTAGTAGTTAAAATAACAAAAATACGTATTTCTAGAGGGGGCACTATCCACATGTGTTACAGAAGCTGAAAATAATTTTTATAGCATACATTAACGTGTGGCTTATATTTCTGCAACTCTCTTAGAAATGCTTTGTGGTTTCCAATCATTTTTTATTATGCGTACCTATTCCGAATACTTTTTAAAATAATCGCTGCGAAATTTGATTAAATTGTGCCCCCATCCCCTTTATATTCTAAACCGAAGGTCCAAAAATATTAATAAAATTACGAAGGTAACGCTTAAAAACACTTAACGATGATTATTTTCAACATGTTTGTCTAAACCATTTTTGAATTATTATTGCTAAAAAACTGCGCTTCTGAACAAAAGACCGTAAGTGCCAAGAAGATAACTATGCCCTTTTGCTGGTTTAGTTTTTCACATCGTATTCTTACATTTTGAGACTAATAGTTAATGGTTTGAATTGAGTAATAACGCACTTTTTTCATATAATGTTTAAATATAGTACATATCTTTGTGTTAACGGTTTATGAAACCCTACACTGAGCATGGTCCAATTAGTTAGTAGTTATTATCTAATTCGTAATTACAATCTTATATTACTTATTTATGCACTAAGATCAGCTTACGATTACTAATCTATACCTATAAAACAGTACCGTGACTGACTGACTGACTGACAGATAACGCACAGCCTAAACCACTGGACCTAGAGGCTTGAAATTTGGCAAACATATACCTTGAGTATCCTAGAAGTGCACTAAGAAGGAATTTCTCGAACTTCCCAAGGGATAGGGAATAAATGGGATTTATATTTTCGGATCAAAGTGCCTCTATCTCTGCAACTATAATTATTAGACATTTTAAATTTGGCACGCAAGTAGGTAACAATAACCGCTAAAAACGGTTTTCAGGATTTCTCCTCTACAGTGTGAAATTTTGTAAGCAGGCTCGATAATTATTATAGTTTTTTTTGTGGATTCGTTTTTTGGAAATTAAAAGAAATCAAAACTTTGCTCGAGAGGTCTACAGCAGCTTACAGAGCCACTAGTGATAATAATGTGTAAGAAACGAGAAAGCTCACAGCTTGGCAAGTGGAATGAAAGGCAAAAATATAAAATAATGGAAAAATACAAAAAAAGATATTTACAATACAATACAATACAAATATTCTTCATATATATATACATATATATATATATTATAGATATTTCAGTGTCGTCATTGGACAGAACCGTCAGTTTCTGTAATAGGTACTTATGGTTTTATTCAATTTACCAGGAATAACGAAGTTCAAAGCTACATAATAAAAAAAAAACAAATATTCTATGTAAGTTCAGAGTTTTTCTTTCCGAATTTCTACTTCGGATCGGAATATATCAGGTCGGGAATATTACGGCCCTATGTTATTTGACCACAATTTTAGAGTTTTTATCAGGCGGGGAAATATATTTTTGGCCCTGCATTATTTGGCTATAATGTCATAATTTTAAATGCGTGGTTTTCTTTACAAATAATGAGTATATTATTTATTTACGTATTGAATGTGATTCCTTGTGCTTTGTTTTTCTTTTTCGTGTTGTTTGTACATTATGTTTTTTCACAGTTACCGGGAAAACATAGCACGTCTCCGGAAGCTTATGAACGACCAGCCTATAACACCTTTACAGCGAGCGATGTGGTGGACAGAGTACGTGCTGCGACACGGCGGCGCGCGGCACCTGCGGGCGCCCGCCGCCAACATGCCGTGGACGCAGTACTACGAACTGGACCTAGCACTACTAGTACTAAGCATTGCGTTGGCTGCGGCAGTGTTAAGTTTTCTAGTAATTTATAAGCTAGTAAAAATCATTTTAAGTATAGTCCTGAAGAGTATAAAACCAAAGAGATCATAGGTTTTTTATTACTAGGGTTATTGTAACGTTAATAAAAAATGCGCCAACTTCAGTGAACGCATATAAGACATGGAAGCATTACTGTCACTTTAAAATGACCCCACATAAACTGTACCGCGGTGGGTGGGGCTTGAAAACTATACCTGCGTGCCGGTCAGTAGTTAGGTTGCGCGAGTCCGCAATGGCGGACGCTGTTTTGACAGTTTATTTTAATCATCAAAAATAAGACTTATATTTTAAAATGCCTTCATGTGTGGTGAAGTTGTGCAAAAATCACACGGATCATTGTCCCAAGGCACCCAAGGTAGTGGAATCACTTTTCACATGTAAGTACACCTTTACTTGAAAATTCAAAATCTTCTTGCTTACCACAGGGATGTCATTATGCATAATATAGCAGCTCATTTTACTAATTATTAATTACCTGTTGGACTATATAATTATTAAGATACAGATTTGAATTTCAGGCGAAAGCGAGTGGAAATTCGGAACGTTGTCCAAACCCAGGCTCGCGGGAAACTAAGTAATTCAAATATTGACCGCCAAGGCATTTGAATTTGCCCGCCAACGCGTAAATTAGCCAGCCAGCCAATAACGCGACGCGGCGATGGTCGGCCACACTGCTTCCACCTCCAAAAAGTAGTGGACTTAAAAAAATTGGCCCAGCTAGAAAATCTATTGCCAGCCTTGTTTCATAGTGTTGTGCGCCTGAGGCGAGGGTTGACTACCTACGTTATCATATTTAACCATATTCAAAATTGGTTTACTTATGTATACTGTTAGCTTTCTTAAAATTTATTAAGTTAATTGTATAACAGTTTATATCCAATTTAATGTAAAAACTCATTTGTTATTTATAAATAAATGCGATGTGTTGTCTTCGCTTCGTGCTGCCATATTTGAATGCAGAAAGAGAGAGGGAGGCAGAGAGGAGACTGTGGCGGGAAAACGAAGAGGAGCGAGAGGGAAGGAAGCCGGCACAGTTTTTTGGAGGGACACGTTATACAGAAGCTTAGGGATTTTTCAGGGTGATAAAAACTTGTAATGCAATATAAGAAGGATGACAAATAAACAAATTATAATAGAAATACATGATTTTATTGGATTTACTTAAGTAAAAGTAAAATCTTACAATGCTCTGAATTTGCTAAATATAATATATTATGATCATAATTATTAATATAGTGCAAGAATACGATTTTTTTCATGACTGATCCCCTCATGCATAACGTTTTCCACGCATTTGACCACATCTGACAGACGTTGACATCGCAGCAGGCGCGCGAACCAATAATGGCCGTAATCTGTAATGCCGAGAACCAATTACATTGGGCCAGTGCGCATTGCCAGACGTTGACAAACGCTACTGGCCTTCTGGTCAAATCTTTGAGTATTTATAAAATGGCGTAACTAGCAAAGCACATCCTAATAGCAACCTAGATCGGTGCGTATTAACTTAATTTTTGAATGCATGGATAGTTTAGTGTATGGTTACTTTGCCGCTGTGTGTGTACTTCATCTTTGTGCGAGTTTTGGCTCTGCTAGCGCAATGATACGTTGTATGGAAAGACTGCTTCCATGTCTTATATGCGTTCACTGGCCAACTTCAAATAAATTTCAAAACCAAAAACGAAACCCTTATAGTTTCGTCATGGTAGGTCCATCCCTCCATTCTTCCGTATGTCACAGGCATTTTACTCAAAAACTTTAAGAGGTGCATCGACGAAAATTAAGAGTATAGGTGTCTTGTAGAAGCCGCTACTTAGTTTGATAGTTAAATAACAAAAAAAAAAAAATTCTATGGAGGGCACACCGTTACACTTTTTTCATGCATAAAAAAATCCAGATATTACTTTGAGCTATGTATGGATTTCTATTTTATTCCGATCTTAAAAACTAGATATAACACACAATAAAATGCATAATAATAAAAAATTTCTCTTGTAAACGACCGGGCCAGGGTCGGGCTACGTACATGTAACAAAATTAAAAAACATTTTTTTAGCAAATGTCAACGCGTGGGAACTAATTTTGACAGCTCTTTTTTGAGGTTTCAACGCATTTTTTTTATTATGTGAATACTTTCGAAAACAATCGCTCCGAAAGTTGCAGAAATTGTTGAGTTGCAATCCCTTTAAGTATTACGTAGGCTCATAAAAGCAGTCGTTTAAAGGCAGTTTCACTTTTTTGTGAAAAGATTATTCAATATGTAGATAACTGTGTCTTTATAATTATTAATTTGCATGCTAGTATTAAAGATACCAATAGCGGAATAAGCTAGCTTAAGTCTCTGTAACACCTAATCTGACTAAAATATTACTTATTCTATGCAAATAAACTTTTTACTTTACTTTAACTTTTTTTATGACTCGCTTCCCCTATTCGTTAAAGTATGCTATGTCAAAAACTTAAGTTTTAATTTACCCAAAAAATACTAAAATGGACATACAATGGCACAGTCAAGCCTCCTGAGGGAGATCTGAACTGAAAGGGGGCCTAGTAGAATTTTTTTTTGGGAAGTTTTATATTGTTTAATAAAAAAAACAATCTCTAGGTTGTCAAAAAAGGAGAGAATCTCAAATAATGAGTTAAAGGTTTATTTTGAAGATCTAAGTTAGGACCCTCACTTCCCTAAAAAGCTGGAGCGGCGACTTGGAGAGATGAGAGTACTGACAGATCCAGGGCGGGCCAGGTATAGCAGATCGGAAGGCGATGCCGAGGACAAAAAGGGGCCTCGTAGAGACTGGACGACCAGCCTGCGCTGGATTCTTTGCTATAGGGCTTGTTCAGACTGAAATATGGAGGTGAAGCTACTACTTCTAGCCGTACCGTGCTGGTGTAGAGCTTCTTAAGCTACGGTTTCTAGCCGTACCATGCTGCCCTGTAAAATTGCAGGTTTGAGATAGGACTCAGTTCTAGATTGAATGCCAGTCACTCCTCTGCAACGATCTTTCATCATTTAGGGAGGCGCTGAATTATAGTGAGTGGCAAGGACAATCATACGGAGTTACAGGAAAGCAAGAGATAGTGATTCTAAAGTTAAATAATCATTTATTAAAGACAAATGAAAACAAAGGGTCATAATGACAGTTGAATTTTGAAATTTGAAAAGCCGTTACCTAACCGTACCGTATAATACAAAAATTGGGCAGATACAGTAACATAGTTACAATAAATAAAATTGAGAATAAAGCAAAACACAGAAAGGCACAAATTTAGAGGTAAGAATTGATATATAAAATATCAGAGAACTCCCCAGTTTGGGCTTCTGTTTGTTGTGATTACGGTATACATTTTTGGGAAAAGGAGCTTCCTAATTTTGATGCTGCTGCATTATTATTTTCAGGAGAGATGCAGCCGTATTTAAAGACTCAAAAAATGCCCACACGAGGCATGACCTGTAATTTTAAAACTATCAAGCACAAGACGCGTGTAAGGAATGGTAGTAAAATATTAATTTAGAACATCAATTTTAATTTAAGATGATTATGTGTAAGGAACCTAATTTTAATTTAACTATCAAACTAATTAATTTATCAGAGGAAATTTCTACTAGCACAACAAATGTCCTTCGCCCCTGTCATACACAACAGAAATCAACATTATTGAAGAAAGCGTCATCTAGCGTATCTTGAGAGAACTAGTTGTCATCGTAAAAACAAGAAATTGTATTAATGAATAATCAGACCCAATATTTATTTCATGTAAAATATATTTTGAGTGGATGCGTTGACTTAAAAATGACGCACCATGCCAACTGAACTAACAATAACGGCTTGTTGCCACGACCTTGCCCGTGACACATAATATAATAAAAAGACGACTGGAAATTCACTAGAGTAGTTCAACATGTCTCATCTCATAAGTCTCGTCGTGTCACTTTGATAAGGTAAAATCAATGCTAGCATTGATTTTACCTTATCAAAGCGAAGCAGCTAGAATTCTAGCTATATACCCAACGCCGTCTATAAGCCATCAAGTAGTATTCAGGCCGTTAACAAACGAACTAGTAAAAAGAGGACATGAAGTAGTCGTCATCACAACAGACCCTCAGTATGCTAAAGGCGAAGTTGCAGAAAATTTAACTGAAATCGATATTCATGACGTGTCCTACAAATTATGGAGGAAAGAATTGGAAGTCATGGCAAAGGGTGAAAAAGATGACATTGTCAAGCAAGTGCGAACTTATGCTGAAGTAATTTTGAAGATATTTCAAGATCAAACTAATCTTTCCGAAGTGCAGGATATTATTAAAAATAAAATGAGCACATTTGATCTGATTTTAACAGCAACTGGCTAGGCTCACTTTGGCTTTCTCTCATGCAGTGAAAGCACCAGTAGTATCAGTAAGTTCCAGTGGATCTGCGTTAGACAATTTTGACGTGATGGGTGCTCCGTCCCAGTACTTGCTATATCCTCAAACAACAGTTACACGTACCTACAATCTATCGCTTTGGGAAAAGTGTACACAATTTTAAAATGTGCAAATGATTTTGATCTACCATTGGGGGGCTCAACAGGATTTAGAAAATGCTGTTCTGACCAAAATTTTTGGCCAAGATACGCCTCCATTGAGTGAATTGCAGAACAACATTGATATAATGTTTTTGAACGCACGCCCTCTTTGGGAAGGCAATTTTCCAGGGCCACCTGGAGTGGTTTATATGGGTGGACTTAATGAGAAGCCACAAAACGAATTACCAAAGGTACCTTGTTCATAACCATTATTTTATATTAAAACTAAACCGAGGGACACAGAACATAGGCGAGGGATAAAGATGGGTGAGCCGTTTATTTCACTATAGTTAAAGTGAGAAAGCCTTCCACTGTCAAAATGTTTATGACGTTGTCATACGATTGATTTTTGCCTAGCTTGCGAGAAAGGATTTTCTACTATGTCTGTAGTTTTAATTATACACAATAACATTATCATAAGTCTCATAATAACCATCATTACGGCGGTCAAATTTAGTCTTCAAAAATCTAAAAAAATTAAATTACAAACGTGAGCTCCATATAATATTATAATATTATGTCTATGATTAAAAAAAATCAGCCAAATTAGTGACAGGCTTATTATGCCTTCGGCTTCTGAACCCATCTTAGAGGCCTTATGATAATGTGTGTAGATAAAGTAATAAGTATGCAACTCCACAATTATTTCATAATGAGGGTGCTTAAAATACGAGTATGTTTTTATGAAACGAGTCGAAGCCGAGTTTTATAATAAGATCACACGAGTTGCGTATTAAACTACTATAATGTCAAATGTCATTATTAGACACTTCGTGTAAGACTCACATGTACGTGTAGTGAAGACATAAATAATGTGTTACAAAGAAAGAATCGGATAATAAAATAACTAAGATATTAAAATAACCAGCTAAGATAATTATGTAACTACTACAGGATACTTATTGCTAATATTTTACATGAAATAGTAACACATTTTGTGTACTGAATAAATATCATGTCATAAAGACTTCCTGTTTCTTGATAATTAAGAGTTTAGTTAATAGCAATTCATGGTTTACTAGACGACTCAGCGAACTTCAAACCGCCATTTAGACCGTTCGGTGCAACATTTTATGAGAAAACTGATTTTCCTTTATTTTAATAGTTATTCCGCTACTTGGAACTGAGACAAATCCAACAACTCAAAGTCAGGTTGACTAATAAATGGAGTAGCCAACATGACTTCGTTTATAAAGACATATTCATTTGTCCTGGCGACAACGATTTAAAAAAATATCTTGAGTCATCCAAAAACGGAGTAATTTACATCAGTTTTGGGACGAATGTTGACACCAACGTGCTGCTTCAAGATAAAGTGCAAACCATAATAAACGCTTTCTCAGAATTACCTTACGATGTTCCCTGGAAGTGGAATGTAGACGAATTACCTGGAAAGACAAAGAATATCAGAATTTCGATATGGTTGCCACAATCGGATTTGTTAAGTCAGTCAAATTATTTTTTAACTCCCGACACAAAAAGAGTAGTGTCATAAGTTTGACCGCTACGTGTGTCAACATCTGTGTGTCTATGTGTCTGTATGTGGTACCGTAGCTCTTCAACGGTTGATTCGATTTGAATGCGGTTTGTGTTATTTTAAAGCAGATTTCAAGCAATAATAGTTCTTAGACATGTTTTATCGATTTTTTTACTTCATAATACCGAGTACATTACTTAATTACAAATACACAAAATACACAAAAACTACAAAAAAGAACTTAAGACATATACAAGTTAGATACAAGACATGACAAAATGTACTTAATTAAGTATAAGTATTATTAAGTACAACGTACTAATAAGTTCAAGTTTTGGAACCAAGAATAAAATTAGGTATTTACCAATTTTACCGACAGTTGAGAATGCCGTTGTTATTTCTTTGCAGGACATCCTAATGTGAAAGTTTTCATTGCGCGAGGAGGTTTACAATCAACAGACGAGACTCTGGCTGCTGGAGTGCCACTGATAGGCATCCCAATGTTAAGCAACCAGTGGTTCAACGTAGAAAAATATGTGCATTACAAAATTGGATTGCAGTTAGAAATCGGAACCTTTGACGTAGAAAAGCTGAAGACTGCTATCGAAACTGTTATTGAAGATAAAAGGTAGGTATATGTTTTATTTAATTCAGGTTTCTAACCACGATATATATAAAAGCGTAATGTGTCACAAGCAGTAAACATTTTTTTATGTGAAACTCAATATAAAAAAAATTGTCCAAATCGGTTTAACCATCTTGGAAAATTAATAGGATCATTCATTTGCACACAAAATTAACTCTTACTTTTAAGTAATCACTTTCTCCGTTCCATCGTAGGTAAGTACAGATAGAAACCTTCGAAATGAAGATGCAGTTTAATAAAATAAATATCATGGGACAAGTTTATGATATTTACACCAATTATTGACCTGGTTCGAAACAAGGCAAAGCCTGTACTATTAGTACTTATACAAGGGATAAACATACTTATATAGATAAATACACGCTTATATATATTAAACATCCAAGGCCCGAGAACAAACATTCGTATTCGTCATACAAACATCTGCCCCGACCGGGATCGAACTCGGGACTCAAGCTTCATAGTCAGGGTCTCTGACCTACTAGGCTATTCGGTCGTCAGTTTAAGTTCAATATTTAAGTTAATTGATATTCGTAGTTATGATCAATCACACATCAGATGGCAGTCGTATACGATTTAATCCCAAGAAGAGATAAGAGCAGGTTATATTTTAATAAAACGGTTGAACTTCAAAAGTGAGCATTAAGTTTTAATTTTGTAAGATACAGGTAAAATGTACAAGTTGTTTATGCTTTCAACGCCATCTACCGGTGGCGCGAGAAGACGAAAGTTTAACGGCGCTGGCCGCACGGGGGCGCAGCGACTGTCGGTTTTTTTATCGACAACTGACGTTACTTCACTACACGCCACGTTTATAGTGCACATCTCTTGTACTTAATTTATTGATTTTGGACACGTATTAGCTTTGAATTCAAATTGTACGTACTTAAAGGACTACAATAAATCATCCTTTAAAAGTTTAAAATAAAACGCATTCATTGAAGAGGCCTCCTGATCCTGAAGCTTGCAAGCCACGCAACCCCATAAACATTGGACCTTCTGCACCGGAGCAATTACCAGCACCTGGATCAGCAAACTAAGGTCAGGCCGGCCATCCTGCCTAATTCCCCTCTTATTCGCATCATTGTGCTAATACTGTGTCTATTGCAACATTCCAGTGTACCGCCGTGCGGAATATATTACCGTCGCCATTACGTGTCACTAACGGTGCTTTCGGGATAAAACGTAAGTGCTTCCGATTCTCACACACCTACCAATATGAGCAAATCACCCCTTTTACTTCACCCTTTAGACCCCAATGATATTCGCGGTTTGACAGCAAGACGCGGCACGATCAAGGGTAAATTAACTTCCTGGATTAAATACGTTGCTACGATTAGTGCAAGTTTGACTAATATTCAAAAAGTCGAGTTGAAGTTGCGCATAGAAAATGCAAAGGCATTTTATTCTCAATTCGATCAAGTTCAAAGTAGGATCGAGGAATTAGTCGACGCGTCTGGACTTTCAAGTCAAATAGAGGCACGCGAAGCGTTCGAGAATCAATACTATCAGACAATGTCTCTTGCATCGAGCTTTGTCGACAGTGCTGAAAGCTCAACTGCCAGCAGCAGTACTTTACCTTTGAGCTCAGTCAAATTACCGACTATAGCGCTACCAGCCTTCGACGGTTCATACGAGCACTGGTTGGAGTTTAGGGACACGTACATTTCTCTCATACACAATTCTAAGGACATTGGTGTCATACAGAAGTTTCACTATCTCATCCTCCTTTAAAAGTTTAAAATAAAACGCATTCATTGAAGAGGCCTCCTGATCCTGAAGCTTGCAAGCCACGCAACCCCATAAACACAAGTTACATTGCAGTTTTCATAGTTATTATTTAATTCATAATCTTTTCTTTTTTAGACTTAAATAATTTATTAATATAAAATTATATTGTTTATTGTAGCTACAATGTCAAGAATTTATATTGAACTGCATCAGAAACAGGCCTCGTCAACTAGCTTAACGTAAATTTTAAAACGTTATCAGCAACATCTTTCGTAAAAAATGAAAATGAAATGAAATGAAATTAATTTATTCAAGAATAAATACCATGTTTACAATTAAATCACTTGAAAATTATATAGAATCGAATGCATACAAATTATAAATTATGCAAATAATAATCACAATAAATAAAATTCAATTAGTAAAATTCAATTCAATCAACCCTATTGAATAAAAAAAACCGGCCAAGTGTGTCACAGGCCGTTTTCATTAGGGGAAACAGTCTGTTTTAAGGTAGCCTACCTAAGGTTTTTTTTTTGTGAAAGAAACAAATTACAAGATTAATACATTTATTTGAACAAAAATCGGTAGGCTAAATTGACAAATAGAATAGTTACCGGGAAAACATAGCACGTCTCAGGAAGCTTATGAACGACCAACCCATGACACCTTTAGAACGAACGGTGTGGTGGACGGAGCACGTGCTGCGACACGGCGGCGCGCGGCACCTGCGGGCGCCCGCCGCCAACATGCCGTGGGCGCAGTACTACGAACTGGACCTGGCGCTACTAGTACTAAGCATTGCATTGGCTGTGGTAATGTTAAGTTCTCTAGTAATTTATAAGCTAGTCAAATTCGTTTTGAGTATAGTTTTGAAGAGTATAAAACTAAAAAGCTCATAGGTTGTTTCTTTTTATTGTATAAAAAAATCTGCTGACTTGAAATAAAATTGTGTGAAAATTCTTGTTTTTTTCTACTATTATTCAGATTTTGATTGCTTTCTTCATAAACTCGAATTGTTTACATTAGTATACGACAATAATCGATGTTCTTTCATTATTTGAATACTTATCGCTGGAAATTATTACCTGTCAGACAAAGCTCTATTAATTACGTAGGTATATACATATTATTACGATGGATAGAACTTTAATTGTGAATAAATACCATTTCCTAGCAGGTAAATTTTATTGCATGGAGAGTAATAAAAATGTACGTGAATTAGTGATTAATTCAGTGAACATTGCAATAATAGAGGTCTTGAGAATTAAGAACGCAAATAAGTTGGTACGTGAAGTTGGCAACTCCGAGCAGTCACGTAAACTGGTTTTCGCCGTTTCGTACCAGTAACTGGCAACTGTTCCGCCTCGGTGTGCTTAGTAACTTTTAAGGAGTCGCTTCAAACAGCTGACTTACTGAGTGCTGAAGACGCTTATATTGCCAGTTTTTCTCACTCGCTTCCATCCGCTCAAGCGATTCATCCACTCCACTACTCTACCTACTGAACTAAGGGAGCGAAGACCGATTCAAATCGTGCGAAAGGATTTAGTTCCTTTCGATCCGCGACGGATATTCATTCCTAATAGTTCTTAGTTCCTGACTGACTCAAGCCTATGAGAATTTGGTTGTGGTATGAGCTTGTTGGAATGCAACAAATTTTGACATAAACATAGACATGTGTGGGTACGTGTCGTGTGTAGCCACCTCACTCTCTTCGAAGACGGCAGTAGGCTGAGCACGAGTTTTCAAATCCTGCGTAACGTTACGTTATCATATCGAAATCGAGAAACTTCATGCTACCAAATACGCTCACGGGCGGGCGCTGTTCCAAACGTCATACAAATTTGTCGATAAAGTTACTACTCGATTAGGGGCCGTCCATTAATCACGTGATCTTTTTTTAACCATTTTTAACCCCCCCTTCCCCTTGGTGATACATGGTGAGGTTTAAGACTACCCGCCACCCCACAACCAACATCACGTGTATTTTTAGTATCTACAAAAAAGTCTTAAATTTTTAGAATATTTTAAATTATTATCTTAAATGCAGGCATAAAGCATAATCTTATTTTATTTTGAAATTAAGGACCATGATAAAAATGTCTAGACAGAAAGGTTGCATTGTTTTTGATTGGCATAAAAATAATGAAAAAATAAATACAAGTGATATCTTACTACACTCCCCTTCCCCCTTGTGACATTTCGTGATTTTTGACAAACCTCCCCCCCCCCCCCCCCCTTTCAAGCCTTACGTGATTAGTTCGTCCATTAATACCCCTTACGTTACGCAGGATTCGAAAATTCGTGCTCGGCCCTCAAAAAAATTGTAGTGCAAAGGTAATTTCAATGGAAATCCCGTGTATACGTGTGCAGGTAAAAATGAAAGGTTATAAAACTGAATCATCTGAAATTATAAAACTGTGCCCCCTACTTTGAAGTTTACACGCCGTATACAAATTAAATTTCAGTCTTTTTGAACTCTGAAACATTTTGAAACTTGCCTGTCAACTTAGACTTACGCTGCAAGTATACTTACATATTTAAATCAGTTTCCTAGTTCAGACATGGCTCAAAGACGTGCCCAACTTGCTACAATTTCAAAAACAAATTTCTCCGTTTGTTGACTCTAGTAGTGGCAACGTTTTTCTACTTCTACTATGAATATGGTTTAATCTTCCAAGTCCCTATAGAGGACGCTTTTGAAACTTGAAAGAGTAATTAATTATTTTTATAAATAAATGGTCTTAATAAATTTGAATCGCGCACTGAAGACAGACCCATCAATCTAATATTAGATGTTCCTAAATAGAATGTTTTTGGGAGAGTAACCACTACCATTGAAGGAAGTTTGCTAATCAACTTTTTTTTTATACGACAAGAAAAGCAAACCAGCAACCCCGGGGGGTTTGCAGATGTGTTGCCAACCTAGAGAACTAAGATGAAATGCCTCTTGTGCCCGTAATTACACCGGCTGTCTTACTCTCCACAAAATTAATCAGTTTATTGAAATGTAAAACAATTAACTATTCACTTAATTAAATAATTATTAGCCTAAATAAAAACAAAAGCTACGTACCATTGTTATTTAAAAATAAAAAAATACTCTTTAATTATAATTTTCACGTAACAATCTTTGGGGAGGACTCCAATAGAGAGATCTCTCTCCAGGCAGATGTTATGCCTGGGGACCGAAGTCCTGAGGAAGAGAGTTGGAAGTTGTATTTATGCAACCGATATGAGAAACTTCGTTAGCGCGATGTAGAACAGTGATGACGTAGAACAGTGACGTCACTCGCGTGTGGCGCTAGGGTCGCTACACCAGCCCCCCTTTTTAGACCGGAGGTCGGTGTGGGAGCGCAGTCTGTGCGTCGTGAGGGCGCTTGCAAGGGCCAATTGCGAGATTTGCTCAGCCTCGTTGGCGAGCGTTGAGTTGCTCCGCTGTGCTGGCGGAAGCGATGAGTTGTTCCGCTGTGCTGGCGTGAGCGATGAGTTGCTGCTAATCTGGATCCTTGTCGGAGTGCGTAGCAGTGTAGGAGAGGGTTGCACACTGTAGACACCAAGCATGGAGATATAGCAACATGCTAGTGGTGCACAGTGTAGTAGTCTGGCGTTGCTGTGAGACTGCGTCATTGTCGTAGGTCTTAGAAGGTTGCGTTTTTTGTCCAATGTCGAGGGTCACCAGTTTGGACAGGACTCCAATAGAGAGATCTCTCTCCAGGCAGATGTTATGCCTGGGGACCGAAGTCCTGAGGAAGAGAGTTGGAAGTTGTATTTATGCAACCGATATGAGAAACTTCGTTAGCGCGATATAGAACAGTGATGACGTAGAACAGTGACGTCACTCGCGTGTGGCGCTAGGGTCGCTACAAATCAAAATACTTAGGTAGTTTTTTTGAGTAGTACTTATATTTATCTATTCAAGTGTTTATAAAAGTAGTTGTCTAGTACCCATAACACAAGCTCTTCTCAATTCAATTGTCCCACGATGTTATTATTATTTTTCATTAATTTATACTCAACCTCTTTGCTCTGTCGATGCTATGAAAAATCGTCATCTAATCTTATTACAGTATCATTCTAACCAGGACATTTTAAAGAAAAAATGGCTTTTAATAAATTATGCCTCGCTAAACACATTTCCATCATCTCTCAACACCTGTCCCCCCTCTATAGTGGAAACCCCCCTTTTTTAATCTTAGATAAAGGGTACATTGAGTGCTTAACCGTCCTGTCTGAGAGCTTGCACAAATTTATCCATCACACCATCTAAAACCTTAAAGGTTACCAAATAAAACTCTATATCCTTCACTTCGAGTGTGGTGGTAACTTTGCGAGTCGTATCTAAGGACAATTTTATGCATGCGTTTGCTTTGAGCCTTGTGATGAGAGGTTTTGGGTTGTGGTTGCAGTGGAGTTAGGTTATATAAGTTGGTATAGAGGTATCTAGATATGAGACCTGACAATGGAGCCTCTTGTTTTACCGGTGGCTGAGAGGATCGCACTGATGCCTCAGTAACAGCGGAAGCGGCTTTCAAAGTACATTTTATTATTATTATTAGCCTGATCTATCCCACTGCTGAGCAACGGCCTCCCCCAATACTTCCACTACTTCCGGTCTTTAGCAAATAGCGGCCAGTCCTTCAAGAAGGAGTCCAGTTCATCCCGCCATCGCCGTCCAGGTCTGCCGGGTCGTCTTTTCGAGTTTGTGGGACTCCACTCGCTGGCTACCTTGCCCACAAATCGTCCGGCATGCGGCAATCATAACCAGCCCAGGCCCACTATAGCTTAGATACTGTTTGACCTACGTCTGAAACTTGAGTCATGGCACGCAAAGTTCATAATAACCATAATGTTGATGTGTGGGGACCTGGCTAGATCAGGCGGGCTGTCGATCGTGTTGGACGTTCATTCAGCTCAATGAGGTTCTGAAGTGTGGCTGTCGAAGTTTGTTCTTACGGGCGCCAGAACAAAGTTTACATTTAAATCATTTTAAACAACGTACACAGTCCCTCGTTTTATTAAAAAAAAAAAAGAAAGACTTAAGAGTTTATATTGTTTCCCGGAATTGCAGTCAGGTTTTTTGTTTTTAATTTTTAGTCGGTTAGGTTATTTTAGCTAAGTAACATGAAATAAATATCTAATTATCTTAGCGTTATCCTTAATAGAGTCACTTTTTCAGGTACACAGTTTTGAAGAGGGTGAAAAACATTCATATATGGTGAGGTGGTTACAGCAAAACAAGATTTTCAATACAAATAACGGCAACTTTTCTAGTTTTCAATGCAAATAGGTAGCCTAGCTTTACGCTCCCACTTTTGATTCTGCACATTTTTATATAAATTGTTCCTCATTACAAAATCTGCCAAGACGCATTGGCATGCCTAACTAGAACTAATACAGACAAAGAGATTGTGACCAAAACGTACACAGTCAAATTCTGCAAGAATCTTCTTTATTTTTCATGGGTCGCACTGTATCCTCTCCCTTCTTATCTCAGCCACCATGCCCCCATGGGGGAGGCTTCATTGACAACACATTATCTTCCGATCGGACGGTTTACTCTGTCGGCATTTATTATATCTTAGAAATTGCCAAAACCCACTCTCTGGGAGGCTCAATCCACTGGTTATGCGGAGGGATGTGACATATCTCTGCATTTTGTACCGCATGGGCGTTGGGCAATGTTCTGATGAACTGATTGTGTTGTTAGCTGTGGTTAAATTCCATCACCGTCACTTCCATCCTTACCATCTTGAGGGTTGGCAGTCTAGCACTGTCCGATTCAAGCGGAACTTTTTCCCTCACACGACGAAGATATGGAAACAATCCCGAAACGATATAACTTAGGGATTTTTAAAAAACGAGCCTACCTATTCCCTAAAGGGCAGCGCACCTGGATTCCCCTCGTGTCCATGGGCGGCAGTGATTGCTTTCCATCAGGTGACCCGCCTGGTGATTAAAAAAACCAGTGGGGATGTTAATTCGAATGCACTGAGGCTTTTCTGGTGACACGGTTATTTTTGTATGTCTTATTGATGTTTGTAAATTTCTTGGATATAAATTTTATTAAAGTTTCAAAGTTATCTTTGCGCATGGAAAAAATTACAAAATAAATGTAACAGTCAAATTATAACTAATTTAAAAAATTGTACGGAACACTCTGTGCACCAGACCGACTCGCGCTTGGCCGGTTTTTTTCTAAAAACAACTTACAATATAGCTCTTACAATAAATACCATGTATGTAGTATAAGACTTCTTAAATCTTAAAAGACTCCCGTTTAATATCCTTAGACATTATTACCCAATAATCGATAATGAAATAAAGCGATTGGCTAATAAAAGAAAATAAGTGGAACCCAAAGCAGCAGCGGAGGCAGTCTGCTACTGACATCTATTGTATGCGCGTGCACTGCGTGACAGATAAACTAATATACTTACTTTATTACTATAAACTATAACAAATGTACAAAAGCAAAAACATCTAAACTTAAGTTCATCATTGACGACCGGATGGCCTAGTGGTTACCGACCCTGACTATGAAGCTTGAGGTCCCGCGTTCGAATCCCGGTCGGGGCAGATGTTTGTATGATGAATACTAATGTTTGTTCTCGGGTCTTGGATGCTTAATATAAATACAAGTATGTATTTATCTATATGAGTATGTTTATCCGTTGTCTAGTACCCACAGTACAGGCTTTGCCTAGTTTGAGACTAGGTCGATTGGTGTCAATTTGTCCCATGATATTTATTTATTAAGCGAAATCTCTGCATATTTTCAAAAATCTTCTTAAGGCTTACTACTTGTCACTAACTTAATAACTTGTTTCTGTCTTTGGTCCATCTCGATTCTTACTGTCTCTGTTATATCTAGTCCTTTGAAATCATTTTCACCTGTGGCCTTTTGACATTTTCACTCATGTTTTGTATAAGTAGTGTATGTATTGTATATGTAGGTATATGTTTATTTATGTAGTATATTTATCTGTAGTTATTAATTTAATTTAAGTTGTTGTTAATTTTAAGTTTCTCCTTTCTGTTCATTTCTGCCACCTAATTTAGCTTCTTCATCTTGGTTTCTGTATTTTGGTTGTCTGTAAGAGATCGCTTTTAAGCGATAAGACCGCCTATTGTCTACCATACCTGTTTTCTGTAATCTCTTTGTACTATTTTGTGGTTTTCAATAAAGAATATTTGTATTGTATTGTATTGTATTGTATTATTTATTATTATCTTTATACATCCTTCTTATTGAGAAATGAGAGTAAAATCTATTGAAATGACCGTATGACGATCACTTCACCCTAGCACATCAATTAATTTTGCTCGTTGTTTTTCGATCCCTGTATCAAGATTATAGGATTACAAACATTGCCAAAATTTTGTCAGGTTTATATCTGCAAGGTCGTCATAAAAATTACAAAAAGTGATATTAAAAACAAAACCTATGGATATGAAAAACATGCCTTTCATTAAGTCAACAAAAACTTACAGATGAATTCTATTTCGAGATCGACACGACTCAAGTTTTTAGTGGGGTGATAATTTAGACAAAAAGAGAAATAAGCACAGATTTTGAATACAATTATAATAAGTCTATGGCAACTCGTAAAAACGTGGGTTACTGTAGATGGCCCAGCGTGGTCACCCTACCACCGTCTTGTGCAGAGGGTCGAGCACGACTTTACGAAAGCTGCGTAACGTTACGGTTATCGTATCGAGATTGAGAAACCTCATACTAAATTTTAGTTCCAAATACGTTCACGGGCGGGCGCTGTTCCAAACGACATACAAACTCGACAACGTTTACTATTCGACTTTCCGTTACGCAGCATTCGTAAAGTCGTGCTCGACCCTCAGAGGCCCGAGTACGAATATTCCAATGCTGCGTAACGTAACGTTATCGTATCGAAATCGAGAAACTTCATACTAAAATTTAGTTCCAAATACGCTCACGGACGTGCACTGTTTCAAACGTCAAACAGAGATAACGTTACTACCTACGCGATTACGTTACGCAGGATTCGAAAACCTCGTACTCTGCCTACTATTGTCAACACTGTACTATTATGTATTCAGTGCCCTAAGCACGACTTGTCGAATCCTGCGTTACGTTACTGTTATCGTATCGAGATCGAGAAATCTCATACTAAATTTTAGTTCCAAATACGCTCACGGGCGGGCGCTGTTCCAAACGTCATACAAACTCGTTATAGTTTACTATTCGAATTTTACGTGACGCAGGATTCGACAAGTCGTGCTTAGGGCACTGTTCCTCAGTCAACTAAGCAGCGATGGCGCGGTGGCGACGCGGTGGCGGCGCGGTGGCGGAGCGGTGGCGGTTTCGGCCACGTCTACACGAGCTCAAAGAGTCTAAAGACGAAAATAACTTTTTAAAATTTAATGCAACCTAAATGTTAATCATTTAAATTGTCCTCCACCGTACGTCCCGCTGCTCGTGGCCAATGACAATAAAAAGGCATTTAATAAATGTCGTACGCTATTGTTACGGTTTTATCTCGGAAAGGGATTTCATAGTTACTTTATGAGACAGCTCACACAAATTCTTTTTTGATGTACTTTCGGCGAGAAAGAAAATGGTAAAGGAAAGAAATGCACGAAGAGAGAGTTTGAAATTAATTTGTCGTGTGTGTAATTTCACATGTCCTGCCCCTGTGCCCGACACTGTCTCAATAGTTGACACCTTCTTACAATAAATGACAAACAGGGTGTCAATTATTGGACTTAAAGTCTAGATCATTGAGACGTTTACCTTAATACGTCGAAAATAGTGAAATAAAATGGATCACTCACATAAATAAGTCCAGTTTAGCCCGACAGGTTTCGGGCTCAAAAAAAAATTCAAAAAAAATTCAAAATTTTTATTCAGCAAATAGGCAGTTGAATGCTCTTTTACACGTCATTTTTTTTGAGTCTACCAGCGCTTTTGGAAAGACCATGATTGCCAAGAAGAATGCGCCGCAAGAAACTTGGCACAAAGTATTTTTTTCTAAAAACAAGTTACATTAGCTCTTACAATACGTAACCAAAGACAAATTACACAAAGAAACCTCACTCTGTCATTAAAAGATTAAGAGAGAAAAAAAAACCGCATTTTAGAAACAAGTGTAAAAAGTAATTATTAGAACAGCAAAACCAGAACACTACTTTACTGGCACGTTTTAATTGAGCAGGAGATGTATAGGGTAGACTAATTCGTAGTCCTCGGGGAGCGCACGGCCCAGCGGCAGCGAGACGCACACTACGCGCCGCAGCTCTGCTGGCGCGACTACCGTTCCGTGATCCGTTTTATTTCACTATGATTAAGTCTCACGGTAGTTTCATGTTAAAAGTTACTACGTCGAGGTTAAAAAAAATACTGTTAATAGTTTGCCGTTGTCAACTTTGTACATGTCTCATACTCGTGCATAGCCGTGGCCTAAGCGGTTTGACCTATGGCCTCTGTTCGAATGCCGAGACGCACCGAAGTGATTGTTAAGACAGTTGCTTGTGGAATGACTCGTTATTCCAATTTGGCAGCCCTTTTATAGGCCCCCAGGAAAAATCTCAACAGCGCGATTCAGCATTTCTATAATACAGTACAGCGACACCTATCGGAGTACAAATAAACAATATAAAAGTTTTACACAACAATCACGGTTTAACAGCCTCTCAAGCAAAAGGTCGTGGGTTCAAGCCCGGATTCGCACCTCTGAGTTTTTCGTAATTTATGTGCTTTTCGGTGATCGTGAGGAAAACGCACACTAAGTTCAATGGTGTGTGTGAAGTTCATTGTGAAAGGAGGTATGTGCCCAGCAGTGGGACGTATATAGGCTGATGATGATGATGATAATGCATGTCACTCGATGAGTCCATTGTGTTTTTCCACAGCATACATTTTGTTTGACTAGGTAGTCGAAAGAATACTTGAAAATCAATCGGCAGAAATTTTATTCAAATAACGAAATTTAGTCAATCAGGCTTGAAATGACAATAAAATATATTGAGCCCCGGTTGATACTTGGTGCAAGGAGTCAGTTTAAATTCACCCGTTCCGTGGAAGTTCAACTGGTAATAGACAACGTCGCTGGTACATAAATTACAAGGAGACATGAAGCTACTATTAAAATGAAAATTTGGAGTTAAATAAGCCAAGATAGTCCCGGCGCTTACTAGCTTATTTCAGAGTTGCAAAAGCGCTTGGTTGATGCAACTTGTGACCAAAGGGCTGGCAGTTTTCTCTGAAAGAATCAGCATCGCCATTAAGCGAGGAAACGCTGCCAGCCTTTTGGGCACCATGCCACGGGGGTCTTATATTTAGATTTAATTTAGTTTTAAGTTTTAGTTTAATTTGTTTTAGCTTGGATTTAATTCATTGTGAATTGCTTTTATTAACGTTATTATAAACATAATTAGATAACACAGGATAATTTTATTTAAAAAATTTCGTTACTGGATCATAAAAATGTTATACATAAAATTTGTGTAACACACCAATAACACCGAGTTAACATACCGATGATTGTGTTCTACCGTTTTTATATGACAGCAAAAGAAAACTTTTTTAATGAAAACTGAAACGTAAATATACGGAAAGACCAGATTAATAAATTCTCCATCTGGGACTCGAACCCAGACCTACACCAAACCGTGGTGACGCGCTAACAAAATAATAGTAATAAAAAAAATCGAACGGGATGAACGTAAAATAAATACAAAAAGTTGGTTTAAAGGAAAACTACTGTACCGGATAAAAAAAGCTAAGAAAACGGAGAAAACAGTAACTAAAATTCCTCATACAAATTTGTTGCCACATTTATGCAATTTACGTCAAAAATGTGACAATTATATTTTTAATAAACTCACCGAAACATGAATACACAGAAAAAAAAAACAGAAAAATACCAACCCCGGGAATCGAACCCGGAACCTCGACACTCCGGGTCGCGTGCCCACCCTTACACCAGAATTGGTATTTTAAAATCACGGGAAGACCGTAAAAATAAAAATAATTGGAAAAAGTAATAAAAAATACAAAAAGATTTTCCAATTGAGATCATGAAAAATGAGACAGTCATAATTAAAGAAAGTGGCTCCCTCTTTTAATATCTTGACTTTTGGCCCAAGCACGAACATCCGAATCCTGCGTAACCTAATCGTCATCGTATCGCCATCGGGAAAATTCACAATAAATTTTAGTACCAAATACGCCCACGAGCGTTGCTGTTCCAAACGTCATACAAATTTTCTCGATAACGTACGTTATATAGCATTCGAATACTCCTGCTTGAGCCTCTGATTGATCAGACAGAGCTTTTCTTATATATTACGTCAGATTATTACCCGTCTGTTAAATTCCAATGTGGAACTTTTCGTCTCGCCCCCGCTTTAAACAAAGAAGAAAATGTGGTCAAATTTAATTATCAAAAGCGGGTCAATCTCAAAAAAATATTTCGCCCCCATCGACTTTAAACATTAAGACGCGCCACGCACCTCTTTAGCGCTGACAAAATGCGGCCTTCACTCATTAGCTGTCATTAGACTGACATGTCAAACTTCAAGGGAATATACCATCTGGATAGTGAGTATATTATTTACTTACGTGTGGAATGTGATTCCTTTGTTGTTTTTCTATTGTGTGTCATTTGCACAGTTTAAAACTGTTGTAATTGGACAAGTCAACGAGATGTAACCCGCGCGGCGGCCGTTGGCGACTAAGTCACCGAGTAACCTAATCACCTATATTGCTTGTCCGCGCACTGTGAAGGGGTGGCGTATCCGTCACTATTTGGTACATCAGTTCGCCCCTCAATCTAAAATCTTTCGCTATTCTTAGTAAATCCAACCGATCCAACGTTCCACGTCAATGGGCCGACCCTTCTCGAACTTTCCATTTTTCATCCCTCCTAGAGGAATTCATTTCCATTATATTGTTTGACCTTGTCTGTAGATCTTGGGTCCTTCGAGATTAACCCCATTACTGAAGTTCTATACGTTTGATCGTTTTGGTTGTTTGAAGTTCGGGGAAAGAGTAGTTTCTTAAGGGGATATAGAATGAGCTTCATTTTAGTTTTTTTTTTTGTGGCTGATGGCCTAGGTCAAAAGGTTCTCGAATGGCGTCCACGGATCGGAAAACGAGCTGTCGGTAGGCCTCCAACAAGATGGAGCGACGACCTGGTAAAGATCGCGGGACCGCGGTGGATGCGGAAAGTACGAGACCGGTCTGAGTGGAGAGCCTTGGGGGAGGCCTATGTCCAGCAGTGGACGTCTTTCGGCTGACATGATGATGATGATGATGACTTTGTGCGGCTATGGTATCGTCCGGAAAGTTGGATTTTTCGCCAAAGCCATTAAAATTTGTCGTCATCCCAATTTCAAAATTGATAGTGGATGGGCGGTGCCCCCGAGTTGGATAACTGTGTTGAATACCGCATCAACAGTTAGTGTGAACGTGCCTTTACAAAGTGATGTGATTAGCGTAGTGTGCTACCCTACTTTTGACAATAATAAAAAATTACGATGAAAACGAGAGTAGTTGTGAGCCGCTATCAGTTGCGCCGAGCAGCAGCGTGAGCAGAGCCGCGGCGCGCAGTTTGGCGAAGCGTGTGCTCCTAGAGGAAGGACTACGGATTAGTGCGAAACACCCGGACGACCGGATGGCCTAGTGGTTAGCGACCCTGACTATGAAGCCTGAGGTCTCGGGTTCGAATCCCGGTCGGGGCAGATGTTTGTATGATGAATACGAATGTTTGTTCACGGCTCCTGGATGTTTAATATGTATACAAGTATGTATTTATCTGTATAAGTAAGTTTATCCGTTGTCTAGTACCCATTATACAGGCTTTGCCTAGTTTGGGACTAGGTTAATTGGTGTAAATTTGTCCCATGATTTATTTCACTAGAATTTGCCTCGTTCTACGAAATTAGTAGCTGCTTGGCGTTCGGTTAGAGAACCCATTAAGAGAAGAGCGCCTCGTTTTGGACTCTAATTGCCCGTGACCCCGCTGTCCTGTAATGTTCTAACGCAGAGATATAAATAGTAGGACAGGCAGTCGACAACGTATAAGCGAGACTCGAAGAAACGTCTTTTAAGACCAAATTGGCTGGAGTTTTAAGAAAAAAATAAAACAAGGTTTATTAATAACTAATAACCTAAGTAAATCAACACATAAATATGAACTAAAAACAATTGTTTTGCTCACCCGCGACCACAAGTGAAAAATAGTTATATCTGTGCGGCAAATGTATGTTTCCATGTAACACCTCGGCCTCCATTGCTACACGAATCAACACATGCCACACAGACCCAACTATCACCACCACGAAACTAAACGCTGACGCGTTTCGGCACTCTCCACGAGGCCATTAACGAAGCACCACAACAACCGTTCAACATGCCACCATTTCCACTACTGGCATACTTAATGTAAACAATGTAATCAATTTAACGACATACATTTTTTTTGTTTTTAGTTCATAAATTATGGACCTCCGCAAAGTAACCCCTGATTCAAAAAATTATTCCTTATCAATACATTCATTACACCGTATTTATAATGAGGTGATACGCTCCTTTTTATCAATGCAATTTTTAATCAAAATTTTACATTTAAATTAGGTTTAATAAGAGTTGTCTCTTATGATTATGAAATCCTGCCAAAGTTAATGATCATTCTCAGACACGAGTAAACCAAGAAATAAAAAGAAAAACATCATTTTTTTCTTGATTTCTATTAGTAGTGTTATGCAGTGTTCAATAAAGAATTATGTTGTGTTGTATTGTACACATTTATGAAAGGCATACCTTATAAAGCGAACGCTTCTTTCAATATCTAAGCACTCTTAATTTTATAACATACTAGCTTTTGCCCGCGGCTTCGCTCGCGTGTACCTTGAGTATTTCAAAGAACCAATATATCAAGCAAGCAAGCATGCAAGCAAGACGCAAGCAAGCTAGCTATACCGTGTGACATATCATATTAAAAGAGCTCGTTGTAGACCGTCACAAATCCCGATTTTTCCCGTTCCCGTGGGAATTTTGGAAAGAGCTCTCTCAATGCTCCTCTACACTTTTTTTTTAGCTAGTTTTAGCTTTCTAAAACCACTAAAAAGAAAAAATCCGTTTTTTGGAAAGAGCTCTCTCAATGCTCCTCTACACTTTTTTTTTAGCTAATTTTAGCTTTCTAAAACCACTAAAAAGAAAAAATCCGTTTTTTCCCGTTCCCGTGAGAATTTCGGGAAATTATCTCTTATGGCTTCTCTACACTCTCCGACCAACCTACATGCCGAATTTCAGCTTTCTACGGCCAGTAAAACGAAAACTCCCGGTTTTTTCCCGTTCCCGTGAGAATTTTGGAAAGTCCTGTCTTAATGATCCTCTACACTCCCTAAGCAACCTACACGCCGAATTTCAGCTTTCTACGGCCAGTAAAATGAAAATCCCGTTTTTCCCGTTCCCACGGCAATTTTTGAAAGTTCTCTCTTAATGCACCTCTACACTTACCAAGCAACCTACATGCCAAATTTCAGCTTTCTACGGCCCGTAAAACGAAAAATCCCGTTGTTTTCCCGTTCCCGGGGGAATTTCAAAAAATCCTTGAAACTGTTTTTTACTTTTATAATCACTGTTTTTGTGCCAAATCTGAAGAGTCAAGTTATTATAGTTACTGAGATAGGGTCACTCGGAATCGAATATATAAATCCCGTTTTTTCCCGTTGCCGTGGGAATTTCCGAAAATCCTTTGAACAGTTTTTTACTGTTATAATCACCTACTTATATGCCAAATTTGAAGAGTCTAGTAATTATAGTTCATAGGATTTCGTTGAACTGAATATATAAATCCCGTTTTTTCCCGTTCCCGTGGGAATTTTCAAAAACCTTAGAACTGTTTTTTACTATTATAATTACCTACTTCTATGCCAAATTTGAAGAGTCTAGTAATTATTGTTCATAGGGTTTCCTTGAACTAAATATATAAATCCCGTTTTTTCCCGTTTCCGTAGGAATTTCTGAAAATCCTTAAAACAGTTTTTTACTATTATAATCACCTACTTCTATGCCAAATTTGAAGAGTCTAGCTATTAAGTATGTATTTATCTATATGAGTATGTTTATCCGTTGTCTAGTACCCATAGTACAGGCTTTGCCTAGTTTGGGACTAGGTCAATTGGTGTCAAATTGTCCCGTGGTATTTATTTATTTTATTTATTTATTATAGTTACTGAGATAGGGTCACTCGGAATCGAATATACAAGTCCCGTTTTCTCCCGTTCCCGTGGAAATTTCCAAAAACCCTTCCTTAGTGGGTGTCTACATTGTAAAAGGTATCTATGTGCAAAATTTCAAGTCTCTAGGTCCAGTGGTTTCGGTTGTGCGTTGATATATCAACAGTGAGTCAGTCAGTCAGTTTAGAATTTTATATATACAGATTATTATAATTCATGTTTATTTCAGTTTTAAATGATTCGCATCGAAACACCATCGAAATATCGGGCGCTCGTCAAACTAGTAAGGCAGGTAACCGAATTATTTTTATTCACTTGCCTATCCTGTATCAAACATCAATGGCAAACCAGCTCGTTTTCAGTTTTAATGTTTAGTTTTGAAATAAAGTGCTTGGAAGGATTACGTAGCTTTACAGCAGTTGGCAGCTGTAAGCTTTTAAACGTTTTGGAAGTCAAAATTACCTATTAAGAGTACGGTACCGAAATTAACTAAAAACTAATAATTTGCTCACCCGCGACTTCAAAATGTCAAATGTGTAGTGTCAAGTAAATGTCCAAGTGTTCCACACTGCCACAATACTTGGTAACTTCAACCTTCATCATTATCAGCCTATTTATATCCTACTGCTGGGCACAGGCCTCCTCTCAGAATGAGAGGGCTTGGGCTACAGTTCCCACGCGGGTCCAGTGCGGATTGGGAACTTCACAGACACTATTGAATATTCCTCAGGATGTTTTCCTTCACCGAAAAGCTCACGATAAACTACAAATGTAATTTTTTTTTTTAATTTTTTTTTTTTTTTTTTTCTACTTTATTAACATAATAAAAGCAATTTACAATGACATTAAATCTAAGCTTAAACTAAATAAACTACAACTTAAAACTAAATTAAATCTAAATAAGGCCCCCGTGGCATAGTGCCCAAAAGGCTGGCAGCGTTGCCTCGCTGAATAGCGATGCTGATTCTTTGAGAGAGAAAACTGCCAGCCCTTTGGTCACAAGTTGCATCAACTAAGCGCTTTTGTAACTCAGAAATAAGCTTGTAAGCGCTGGGACCCCATGGACCCAAAGTTTCAAATGTAATTTGGCACATAAATTCCTAAAAACTCAGAGGTGCGAACCGGGGTTTGAACCCACGACCGTCTGCATGAGAAGCCATTAGGTCGAAGCACTAGGCTATCACATCTTTTTTACTTTCAACCTTAATCCATTGCAATAAAGGTGACACTCTATCTATCTATCTATCTAATCTATCTATCTATCTACTAGATGGTATTTAAGGCGAGTAGCGATAAGCGAGTGTTTTTGGTAAGAACATTTTGTCGCTCACCAATTGACTTATATTCCCAAAGTCTGTACCATTATGACTACTAGACAACGGACTAACATACTTATATACATACAAGAACCCAAAACAAAAATTCGTATTCACCATACACATATCTGGCCCTACCGCAGATAGAAACCCGAGACCTCAAACTTAACAGTACGGTTTCTAACCACTAGGCCATTCGGTCGTCAGGTATTGTTTCGAATGAAAAAATTGCTGTTCTTTCTAGTCTAGTTTCTATGTAACCAAAAGAAAAAATATATTGAAAAGAACACAACGCAGAAAAATATGGCATTCTCTGTATTCAAACTTCCGATATCAATTGAAGAGGGCCAATTCATCTTACCACAAACACGAGATAAGCAGAAGTGATATGGAGCGGTGGAAAGGGACTGTAGAGGACTTGATGATGCGAGAAGGTGATGGAAACACGGTATTTTCTTTAGCATTAAAATATAATCAAGCTTTCACAAAGACGTCAGCGGCCAAACTGAATGACAATAAAACAGAAGCAAACAATAATTATCATACTAAAAATATAATACATAAAGACAAAAGTTAAGTTTGGATCCGCAGCCAGTCGCAAGAAGCATTGAATAAGACGAAATACTGCTGTTTATGCACCCAAAGATAGTCGGAGTTAGGACTACTAAAAGGGACGTATATTGTATCATCATCATCATCTTCCTCAGTCTATTTTCGTCCCACTACTGGGCATAGAGTTCTATTCTCACAATTTGACGGCTCGGGCTATTGTTCCTGAGAGAGAGAGCTGTGAAAAAGTCTCTACGTATTCAAGACACTTTGCCCGATTATATGCTAAACTCATTCACAGTTTCCCAGTCGTCCACCAAATGTCCTCTATAATAAATATTTAACTTCTGCCCCCACCGCACTGTGTACCAAGTAAGCCCCAATCAGTATGAAGGTAAGCCATCAAAATATTCATGGCTTCAACTCATAACAATCTTACACGACGATTCCTCTTCGGAGAGAATTTTCCTCGAGTTTTCTTTTCAATTTCAAACTGTCTCGCGCTCGGGGCCGCAAAACAACTGCGGAAATAAGGGTTGCGTTCGCAAAACGAGGATAGGACTTTGTGAAAGGGGGATAAGTCTTGGTAGAAGTGGATCAGACTTTGCAAAGGGAGGATGGAACTTTGCAGAAATGGGAAAAATTTGACTAAGGAGGATATTATTATGATGAACTAAAAAACAATTACTTTGCTCACCCGCGACCACTAATGACAAATAGTTATATCTGTGCGGCAAATGTATGTTTCCATGCAGCACCTCCACCTCCACTGCTACACGAATCAACACATGCCACACAGACCCAACTATCACCACCACCACTATACTAAACGCTGACGCGTTTCGGCACTCTCCACGAGGCCATTTACGAAGCACAACAACAACCGCTCAACATGCCACCACTTCCACTACTGACATATGTAAACCATGTACTCAACTTAGTTAATGACAAAACCAACGTACCCACTAATATTTTATAAATTCCAAACTACCCTTTTATGTAAGTCCTAAACTACCCTTTTTTAAGAAATGAATTCCAAACTACCCTTTTTATTTTTATTTTTAATCTACGCCAGGTACCCCGTTATTTTTAACCCGTTTCTTTAAGACTACTAATTCTTTACGTTCTAGACTTTGTAATAACAAAGAAAAGGTGGATAAAGGGAACAGGTCGGGCGTATATAAACTCACTTGTGGCGACTGTAGTCAAGTATACATTGGACAAACCGGTCGAAGCTTTGATACTAGATTTAAAGAGCATGTCTCGTCATATAGGCATGATCATCCAGAGAAATCAAACTTTGCCAAGCATTTATTAGAAACGAATCATTCGTTGTTAGACTCAGATACGTACGAAATTTTACATTATTGTGATAAGGGTTTGCGGCTATCGGTTTTAGAACAATTGGAAATAATTAGGTACAACAACATGGGGTCTATTATTAATGAACAAGTTAATTTGGTTTCTTCGCCTTTGTTACGACTTGGTTCTAATTTTAATAATGTGTCATAGTAATAATGAGAACATGACTTCTCTTTTTACCGTACTCGGTTAAAAATAACGGGGTACCTGGCGTAGATTAAAAATAAAAATAAAAAGGGTAGTTTGGAATTCATTTCTTAAAAAAGGGTAGTTTAGGACTTACATAAAAGGGTAGTTTGGAATTTATAAAATATTAGTGGGTACGTTGGTTTTGTCATTAACTAAGTTGAGTACATGGTTTACATATGTCAGTAGTGGAAGTGGTGGCATGTTGAGCGGTTGTTGTTGTGCTTCGTAAATGGCCTCGTGGAGAGTGCCGAAACGCGTCAGCGTTTAGCATAGTGGTGGTGGTGATAGTTGGGTCTGTGTGGCATGTGTTGATTCGTGTAGCAGTGGAGGTGGAGGTGTTGCATGGAAACATACATTTGCCGCACAGATATAACTATTTGTCATTAGTGGTCGCGGGTGAGCAAAGTAATTGTTTTTTAGTTCATAAATATGGACCTCCGCAAAGTAACGCCTGATTCAATAAATTATTATTATGATGTTGCAAAAGATTGATTGATTTAGCAGAATAGAGACGAAATGTTTGTGAAAAACAGAAAGCTTGTTTACGACAACGTCTCGACACAAATCGGTATCGTTAGGTCAATTAAAAAAAACAAAACCACTTGTTTCTTGTACTAAAAGGTACAAGATACGCAAAAATGGATAAGGAGTAAAAGTTATTTTATAAGACACTCGTCGATGCGTTTATGTAAATGTGTTGCAGTGCCTCAAGGCGCAAAAAAAAATCAAAAAACACAGACAGCCAGAGGAGGCGGTATCGACTGTCATATTCGAACTTACTTAGGCGTATCCATGCAGTGCTAGCGAGTCACGACGCGTCGCAACGTCTAAAATTCGCTGTTATAGGAAAGGAAGCGCCTCGAAAAAATGCAGAAGCACAAAGTTCCATGTAATAGAATTTAAATGGCTGCTCTGCTATATGGAATTTATTCAGATTACGATTCAGCTTTATAATAAAAATACTCATATTGCATGTGCGGGTCTTAGGAACTTGTGCGGGGCCCGTCCGGATCGCTACCACCATCTTCGCACCGCACCGCGGGGGAGGCCGCCGGCCAGCAGCGGACGCCTTTCGGCTGACATGATGATAATCATCATCATCTTTTTTTATGGATAACAAATCTACATATTTTAGCATAGTAGCCTAGTTCATAAAACTGAGGTTATCAGGTTGTTAAAATTTTGAGTATATTTATGATAAAAACTTATGCGAGGGCCGTCAAGTACCTACATAATATTATCTATCTCTTCTTACTTAAACCTGCACACTCCTGCGAAGCAATTCAATGGTGTGTGTGAAGTTCCCAATCCGCACTGGGCCCGCGTGGGAACTATAGCTCAAGCCCTCTCATTCTGAGAGGAGGCCTGTGCCCAGCAGTGGGACGTAAATAGGTTGATGATGATGATGATGATGATGATTCTTACTTAGCCAGAGGGCTAGCTAATCCTGCTGCTAAACAGCAGTACAGTAAGCAGCACTTTTATTCGCCCAATGCGAATGGGGAACTTCATACACACCTTTGAATTGCTTCGCAGGAGTGCATTTCTCTCGCGATTTTTTTCCTTCACCGAAGAGCTCATGATAATAAAATTACAAATGTAATTTCACATGTAAACTCTGAAAAACTCAGGGTTGCGAGCCGGGGCTCGAACCCACGCCCCTTTGCTTGAGAGGCGTCAAACCAATAGGATATCACGTTTTTTTTTCTTGTTGATGAAAGTAATTCGAATCCAGTCCATATTCAAATAATGCTTTTCTCGAGATTAAAAACTTATGTAAAGATTTTCAATCCAAGCGCCGACTTTATCTTTGAACTAAACAATAATGTATCGAACAAAGAACGTCCTGGTACGGAGTAGAGAACACGATGGAGATGAAGAAATGAAAAATAAGGTTTTGGTAAGTAAAATATTCGGTGTCCTATCACTTTGTCGCCAGTCATTTAGCAAATTTTCGTTTCACAACCAACGATTGACAAATGCATCATTCCTAAAACTATCTTTACACAACTACTGATTCCGCAAATAATTTATTTTATCGAATAATAACTTCACAAATTTTCATTTCGTATCGTATAATTTGTCAAATAGGTTATTTTATAACGATATCAAATAGTCAACTAACGTATCACCTACCAACTTTTGATATATTACTTTGTCACTGGTTTTATTTTATTTAAATAAAATATACTTAATCGCCGTTACCTTTTAAAAGACTCAGCCCTTTTAAGGACGTTCGGGCGGACAGACAGACTTACTTACGGAGAGAATTAATAGGCTTACAATAGGTTTAGGTTAGGTTAGACTTACGTCAAGGCGCGAAGCGCCTCAAGTACGCGGAATAGGAGCTCCGCGAAGCGGAGCTCCGTCGACACCGTCCAGAACCGCCCTGCATTTCGTAATTTTTATGGAACAATGTTTACCATGTTTGCAAAATAACCTATTTTAAAAACGATTTATTTGTGAAATGAACATTTTTGAAATAATAATTTGTCTTTCCATATGTTTGTCAAGTGTCAAATTTTCTAAATGTAAATTTGTCGAGTAATTATTTATCTCATTTCATAAATATTCATTATTTGCAACAACATGTTTGTGAAATCAACAGTATATGAAACGTTGGTTATGAAATGAACTTTTATCTACACACATATCATAAGTCCTCTATAATGAGTTCAGAAACCGTAGAAAATGACCAGCATTGCAGCACGACGACGCCTCCGCCGCCAGCCCCAGCACCACCACCATCACCTCCAGTAAAGTAATAGTCATTACTAGTAATAGACATCGTAATGAGTTTTCGATATCGAATTCGATGATTCAAATTTTAAAACCAACGTAATTTACAATCATAGTGAAATAAAACGGATCACTCAAGTATGTAAGTCGAGTTCAGTCCGACATATATAAATAATGTGATTTTTTTTTACAATAAAAAAAAAACTGTTTACGAAACGTCCGCTCGGTATGTTTGTCTATGATTAAAAAAAACAGTCAATATATGCCTTCGGCTTCTGAACCCATCTTAGAGTACTTATAATATGTGTGTAAATAAAGTAATGTA
This sequence comes from Clepsis dumicolana, assembly GCA_963691665.1. NCBI lineage: Eukaryota > Metazoa > Arthropoda > Insecta > Lepidoptera > Tortricidae > Clepsis > Clepsis dumicolana. Next base: position 6,978,357 of record OY829527.1, on the reverse strand, counting down.
TGCAACTCCACATAATTAGACCTTAAAACACTCGTGTGATTCTATTATGAAACTCACCTTCGCCTCGTTTCATAAAAACACACTCGTGTTTTAAGGACCCTCATTATGTAGCAGTTGCATAAACTACTATTGTTAAACAAGTTTCGACAAAACATTTCAAGCCACGGCAGAAGTTAAATGTCTATTTATTCGCCAGTCTTCGATAATAAAGGCGTCCGTTATCAATTTCGATATTGTCAAATACATGACATGATTTCGGGGTATTTTGATGTCGGGGTATACATGATTTCGGGGTATTTTGATGTCGGGGTATACATGATTTCGGGGTATTTTGATATCGGGGTATACATGATTTCGGGGTATTTTGATGTCGGGGTATACATGATTTCGGGGTATTTTGATGTCGGGGTATACATGATTTCGGGGTATTTTGATGTCGGGGTATACATGATTTCGGGGTATTTTGATGTCGGGGTATACATGATTTCGGGGTATTTTGATGTCGGGGTATACATGATTTCGGGGTATTTTGATGTCGGGGTATACATGATTCCGTGTTCCTGTGGGAAGAACTATATCGGAAAGACTGGGCGGAATATATCCACAAGACTGACGGAGCACATACGCAGTATGAAAAAACAGGACGATAAGGGTTCTGCTGTGGCCGAACATTCAATGGACTCGGATTCGACGCACTACATTCGTTTTGACAAGGTTTAGATTTACTGGCGAGAGGAAAGGTTTTTCATTCCGCGGAAGGTACGTGAAGCCATTGAAATTAGTCGTCTTCCCAACTTCAACCGTGATAGTGGATGGTCAGTGCCCCCAAGTTGGAAAGCTTTGTTGAATACTGCGTCAACAGCTAGCGTGAACGAGCCTTTACAAAGTGATGTGATTAGTGTAGTGTGCTACCCCACTTTTGACAATAATAAAAATGACGATGAAAACGAGGGTAGTTGTGAGCCGCCGTCAGCTGCGTCGAGCAGCCGCGCGAGCAGAGCCGCGGCGCGCAGTTTACGTCTCGCCACCGGCGTCAAAGACTACAGTAGTATATATGACCGGCGTGGCGTGTGCTCCCAGAGGAAGGACTACGGATTAGTCCGAAACACTCGACACGACTCGCTATACTCGACTGACATACGTGAGTGATCCGTTTATTTCACTATGATTGAGTCTCACGGTAGTTTTATGTTAAAATTTGTCAAATACTCCGCTCCGGAAATAGCTAATTAGTTTACTTAGTTATTCTTCACTTTTAACATGAATCTACCGTGAGACTCAATTATAATCAAATATAAACGGATCACGAGAGGAAGGTCCACTAATGAGTCCGAAACATGTCAGGCTAAACTCGACTTATTATACATGAGTGATCCGGTTTACTTCGTTAGTTATTCTTCAGTAAAAAAAAATACTGAAAATTACAGGATGTTGAAAATGACCTGAATGGGTTCGAGAAAAGGATGGTACGGCCATGTCTCTTGTTTAGTAGTCTCAGCTGGCTTTATTCCGATTAGGCCTTGGTCTCGACCGCGATACAACATTCCATCGTACTTATTAAAACTCTTTCTATCTTTCTATCTTTCTCATCCCCATGGTACCGAGATGAAACGAGTGGAGATATCATAAAGTCGTGCGAACAATGGCGGGACGGCACCGGCTCTGCGACATGCTATCTCTATGTAGCTAATATTACTGAAAGTTGCTTTGTATATTTTAAGGTATTTTTAATATAGGGTAATCTTGTATTGAGTTAAACTTTCGCGATTTTCACAAATCTACACCTATAAAACAGTACCGTGGCTGACAGACAACGCACAATTTTAAAACTGATACTTAAATATCGTGGGACAATTTACACCAATTGAATTTTTATAATAGTGGGCAAACGAGCAAGCGGGTTGTTGTTATTGCTTTTCTAGTCCCAAACTAGGCAATGCTTGTACTGTGGTGTAATAATATACCTACTTGTATATCTACATTTAATACTCTTTGTGTACTCTCTGTATGATTCCCTATATATCACCTGTAATGCTCTATATTGGGGATTCGAATAAACGTCGTTCAAGCAACTACTTGTTTCAATTATATCCCACATCGCAGTACTATGGCTACTAGACAACGGATAAACATACTTAAAACAAACATAAAACACTAAACACATACAACACAATAATAATACGTTTATTTTAACGTGATTAAGTCCCGTTTTTATCATAATAAGGTAATCTTGTTTATCAGAGAGGCTGATTCAAAAGGAAATAAGACTTGTAAAAAGATGCTCTTGTCTCACTTAAGATGATTTGTGAAAAGCCGGGGTAGTCTAGTGGTTTAACCTCATGGCTTCTCGAGCAGAGGGCTGTGGGTTCGAACTCCGGCTCGCACCTCTGACTTTTTGAGAAGCTTTTCGGTGAAGGAAACTTTCTGCGAAACAATTCAGTGATGTATGTGAAGTTCCCAGTTCGCACTGGGTCCCTGTGGAAACTATAATTATAACCGAAGCCTTCTCACGTCGAGAGGAGGCCTGTGTCCAACAGTGGGACGTCAAAAAAGGTTGGTGATGATGATGATGATGATGATGATGATGATGATGATGATGATGATGATGATGATGATGATGATGATGATGATGATGGTGATGATGATGATGATGATGATGATGATGAATCTTGTTTATCAAAGAGGCTGATCGAAAAGGAAATAAGCAATTGCTGTTTTTTTTTTGCATTAGTGGTATTAATCTCCTATCTGTACTGTACCATAGAGTTTGATACCAGCGTCTTCTCAATCATGAAATTTTGCTTAAAAAAAACTTCTTGATTATGATTAGTTTACAGCTCTGCTTTTTTTACTCATGCCATACTTAAGCAACCATTACGAGGTACACGCATGTTTAAAAAAAGTCGATTGTCAGAATCGGACTTAGTATTATGTTTTCAATCACAGATTAATTCAATAAATCGATTATTTTCATTGGTTCAGAAAATAGCTCCATCTCTTGCCACTAATGCGTAACTGTAGAAGTTCCGTAGTGGGTGAGCCGCTTGATTAAGCTACTCATGGATGGCGCTGAGGAGAGATCTTCCAAATAAAAATATGACACAAGGCATTGAAAAATTCGTTAGGTACACCAACGTTAAGTATAGCTTAATTGGTGGAGCGTGGTACGGATTACCGAGGTTGCTGGTTCAAGTCCAGCTGCTTAACGGATTTTTCTTTGCATTGTCATTGTATGATGTTTTCAAATGCTAATTTGTGTAAGAATCATTAAAATCGGCCAGCTCGTTTGGTTGTTGTACCACAAAGGAACAAAAAACATACTACCTATTTAGGTACGGCCGTTGGGTGAATGTAGCTCTAGTGACTCAAGCTGCGAGAGTCATAAGAAGAGGGAACGACACTAGACTTGTGTTTTAAATGATTTTTATTGTCCTTTTCAATACGAACGAATAACACAATTTTTCATATGAAAGCCTGTTGACAGAGTGTCGCTCTTGTTTTGTGTTTATTTAGACACTTTGCTTTCGTATTTTTAAATAACGAACACAATCATCAAACAAATAAGCTGATACTCGTATAAGCAAATACTCGTAAGCTGATAAACGACCCTCTTCTGCATGGTGCACTCGGGTAAAACAGAAAAACCACGGCATGTTACTTGTCTCCTCCGTGAGGTAAAAAAAAATGTATTACACCGCCTTCATGATTTCGTTGGCGGAAGCCAATTCCCTCTCGATGTCTAATTACGTTTTGCTTTGAAACGGGAATCCTTTTAAAATGCTCAACATTGTGAATTTTTTTGTGCTTGAGGAAAATTGAGCCAAAAACAACACTCATTTTTCACGGTTTTCATGATAATGATGTGCAAGGTTTTTCTTTCTAGAACGATGTTTGAATTATCTTGTTAATAAGGGGGAGATATGTTAAAAGTAATACAAGCATTCAACTATGCAAATGAAAATAAAAAACAAAAAGTATTTAAAAAACCTAAACCCGAAGCAAAAACCAGTAACTACTTAAGTAAGAACAATGTAAGTAGGTACGCTATGTCACTCCCACAACTGAGATGAATATAAGACTTTGTATGTAATAAAAGCAATTTACAAGGACATTAAATCTAAACTAAATAAACTAAAACCGTAAACCGGGGTTAGTAGATACGATTTTGAACTTCAAGCGTAATTTTATCAATGAATTCAAACAGTATATGAAAGTATGCTGATTTTTATCTGTGAGTCTTAACTAGTTCTTCATTTTTGCATTAGTAAAATAAGACTAATTGCAGTTAGTTAAAAAAAATCTCAAGAAACTACACATTTTTACGAATCCAAAAAATGGGGTCAGTAGACATGACATGGGGGGTGAGAAGAGAATTCAGTCAGGGTTGTCACAATTTTTAAATTTATCATCATCATCATGTCAGCCGAAAGACGTCCACTGCTGGTCATTAGCATCTCCCAAGGCTCTCCACTCAGACCGACTTGTAAATTTAATAGACTAAAATTCATAACCGACTTCAAAAAACGCGTTTTAAACAAATTAAAAAAAGGAGGACGTTCTCAATTCGACTGTTACGTGATTACTTACTCCGCAATTATGGATGGGTTTGATGATACGGTAGGTAGATACTTCTGAGGTAGTCCCACTGTCACCAAGTCAGCATCTTGTATTAAAAACAAAGAAAATGAGTTTTGACATCCCTAACGCTAGCATGTCTACTAACCCCCCGTTCGTTATTTTTCACCCCGCTTCCGTGGCTTCTTACCCCATACGGCGTGTTTAATAACCCCGTATGGCGTATCTAGTCACCATTTTGTGAAATTAACTGTCAAAATGAACAAGCACGGTCTTGTCCTCTATTATTTAGATGCTTAAGATGCCAAATTACTTGATTAGCATGTTACAGAACTGTAATGATCGTTAAATTCACAACTATACCAAAGTTCTAGACGGCATAAAATCTTACCTTGACGACGACTCGCTTCAAACTAAAATATTTGGTATGTAACAAACTTCATGTCTGTCGAATGTTACCGAGCATTTAAAGAAATGTTGCAATTAAAGAATAAACCCAAACATAACTGGCTCAAGTGATCGAGGCACCATTTAGTAGCCATCTGAAAAAAAACTCCAAGATATTTCTAGTCACCCCGCGATTTCTATTCACCCCGGTTTACGGAACTTAAAACTAAATTAAATCTAAATAAGGCCCCCGTGGCATGGTGCCCAAAAGGTTGGCAGCGTTGCCTCGCTGAATAGCGATGCAGATTCTTTGAGAGAGAAAACTGCCAGCCCTTTGGTCACAAGTTGCATCGACTAAGCGCTTTTTCAACTCTGAATCTAATGACATCACATGTCATTATATTAAAATCCGTCAAACGCTTTAGAGCAACATGTACTGCTTATGACAGTTATGACATAGGTACACAATTGATATCGAAATAGAAATAAGTAATGTGAGTTTTATCCCATCAAAAACATTACAATGTAAAAACGATACACTCTTTTTCTTTTGGCAGTCGCGTAAAAAGATGCAAGTCTCGTAACGCAGTTCTTCTACAAAATAAAAATAAAATTGAGATGTACCTACCTAATGTTAATCCAAGTTCATTATTTAGTCAGTACCGGGAGGGTGCACGCAGTACTCGATTTCCTCTGACTTGCCCACACACACAAGCACAAGCTTTTTTTTTAATCTATTGTATGTAGTTTTTCTTGTCACTAAAATAGATGGGATGGTTCCTAAGAATAGACCTGTATAACTTATATTTACAGACCTGCCCATACTGGCCTATATAAATGTGCCACTCAATATTATCGAGTTAGATGGTGGTAGCCAATATATCATTGGTGGTAGCGATCCGGACGAAACATGCACAAGGTTCTACCACACGCAACCGTGCACAAACCATGTACTTATTGTCATGATGACTTTTATCAGAATATCCATGGTATCAGCAACAAGCAGTGGTAGCAATCCCCGTGGCTGGCAAACACAATAATATCATCATCATCATCATGTCAGCCAAAAGACGTCCACTGCTGGACATAGGCCTCCCCCAAGGCTCTCCACTCAGACCGGTCTTGTACTTTCCGCATCCACCGCGACCCCGCAATCTTTACTAGGTCGTCGCTCCATCTTGTTGGAGGCCTACCGACAGCTGCTCGCTGCATATATTTAGTAGAAGTAAAGTTACCGACATAGCCCGAAGAATTGCGAAACTTAAGTGGCAGTGAGCGGGGCATATTGCTCGCAGAACTGATGGCCGATGGGGTCAGAAGATTCTCGAATGGAGTCCACGGACCGGGAGACATAATAATAATATATTATGACATAATTATTGTCCTTATAATACTATCGAATCAACTGAATCGTGACCAACTGTGGAACCTTTTCGTAGAAAGTGACATGGTGACATCGCATTGCCTGACAAGGAAAATCATTATGACACTCACTGTGAGAACGTTATACGGTGGGTCCAATCAAATGGTTGGAGTGTACCTACTGAATTATTTTTATCGCTCTATTTCGCGTCTAAAAAACATTAACTAATTCCAGCAGAAAGCTCTAATCTTGTTAAGCGCATCATATTTCGCTGTAGGTGGCTCCAAGTTTTCCTTTTCAATTTCACAAGTAAATTGAATTACTGTCATCCTGTCAGTCAAGGGAGTCAGTTTTGGCCTCCGCTAAAGTTACAGCACATTTATGACAGGGGACTGACTGTCGCGAATGTCAAGGAAGTTTGTACGTGCGGTTGGTTTTATGTTTTTTTTTTTAATGGTGAAGTTATGTTTCAAAATTCTGACTGTCCAGCGAGTTCGGCTTTGCTTCGGCATTCGCCATTTTTTCTGTTAAACGGTGCAAGATCATGCGAAAAATACCGTACCTATTATACCATAATATCCAACGGTACTTTTGGTATCATTCGTTTTATGATTACTTAAAAATATGATGTACCTACCTAGTTGTACTGTATACGTATTTTAAAAACGAACCATGTTGCGGAACCACTTTCTATGTTAATTCTATTATAATTTTTTGTCATCGATCCTATTGACGAAGCCTAGTGCCGATCTTTATTTTGTTAATTTGTAATATTTTTTGTGATTGGTGGTTTTATTGAACAAAGATTAAATTTTAAAAATAGCATCAGCGACGTATGGAGTACCTATTTAACGCGAGAGAATATCTACTCTCCCGCGTCAAATAGATATTCCATGCCTCGCTGATTCTATTTTTAACACCCGACCAAAAAGAGGGTGTTATAAGTTTGACATGTGTATCTGTGTATCTGTGTATCTGTGTATCTGTGTATCGGTGTATCTGTGTATCTGTGTATCTGTGTATCTGTGTATCTGTGTATCGGTGTATCTGTGTATCTGTGCATCGGTTTATCTGTGTGTCTGTGTATCTGTGTGTCTGTGTATCTGTGTATCTGAGTATCGGTGTATCTGTGTATCTGTGTATCTGTGTATCTGTGTATCTGTGTATCTGTGTGTCGGTGTATCTGTGTATCTGTGTATCTGTGTATCTGTGTATCTGTGTATCTGTGTATCGGTGTATCTGTGTATCTGTGTATCTGTGTATCGGTGTATCTGTGTATCTGTGTGTCCGTGTATCTGTGTATCTGTGTATCTGTGTATCTGTGTGTCTGTGTATCTGTGTATCTGTGTATCTGTGTGTCTGTGTATCTGTGTATCTGTGTATCGGTGTATCTGTGTATCTGTGTATCGGTGTATCTGTGTATCTGTGTATCTGTGTATCTGTGTCTGTGTATCTGTGTATCTGTGTATCTGTGTATCTGTGTATCTGTGTATATGTGTGTCTGTGTATCTGTGTATCTGAGTGTCTGTGTGTCTGTGTGTCTGTGTATCTGTGTATCTGTGTATCTGTGTATCTGTGTATCTGTGTATCTGTGTGTATGTGTGTCTGTGTATCTGTGTATCTGTGTATCTGTGTATCTGTGTATCTGTGTATCTGTGTGTCTGTGTATCTGTGTATCTGTGTATCTGTCTGTGGCATCGTAGCTCGCAAGCGGATGGACCGATTTCGATGCGGTTTTTTTGTTAGAAAGATAGTTTAATCAAGATGGTTCTTGGCTAAGTTTCATTAAAATCAGTTAACCCGTTTTTGAAATATTGAACTTTGAAATGACAATGTCGGGGGTTTTACAACTTTTCTAAGTTGGTTAGGTTATTAAAATTTAATCTCTATTAGGTAAAAAATCGTAGGACGTAGCATCGTGTGATCTTTGCACTATCTAATACTGATAATACTGAAGCATAATCTGATCATAATCATTAGTATCTATCTGCCAATAAAACTCTTGCATGTGTCAAGAAGCGTCTGAGACATCGGGTTTTGTGCTTTATGTCACAGTACCAATTCAGTGCGCGATATCGAGGTTTTTTGTAATATTAATATCGATCCATTTCGGAGCTTCTGATATCCCTAAGAACGGTATGTGAGTGTGAGCGCAACAAAAAAAAGAATTCGTTTAAAGAAACTATGCAATTTTTCCAATAAAGTTATTTCAAAAATTTCAAATTTTTCTTTTCTGCAACTTTTTTTAAAACAGGTTTAGCGGTTGTTCGTGAACAGGTATACTAACAAACATACAGAAAGACAGGGCTTAGAGTAACTATAGTATTAGACATTATTAGTTTGGATGGTAATTGACTATTGATCGGACGTTATTAGGTACATGATTGTGTTATATTTGGAAACTTTTGTAGCCCAGCGTAGTTTTCTACTCGCCGACAGCCAAATTTTTTTTATACGACAAGGAAGGCAAACGAACAAGTGGGTCACCTGATGGTAAGTGATCACCACTGCCCATAGACACCCGCAACCCCGGAGGGTTTGCAGATGCGTTGCCAACCTAGAGAGCTAAGATGAAATGCCTCTTGTGCCCGTAATTACACCGGCTGTCTTACTCTAGACACCGGAACACAACAGTGCAAACACTGCTGCTTAGCGGCAGGATTAGCGAGTAAGATGGTGGTAGCGATCCGGACGGACCTTGCACAAGGTCTACCACCCGCAAAATAAAGTAAAGAGCTAAAATAACGGACTGCTTTCATACAACTTCGTATGGAAAGTGGCCAGTTATTTTTGCTCGTCAGAGTAACACCATCATGTATACCACTTCGCCTTCAAATGCCTGCGGACATTCGATCCCCAAATAAGATACGGCACCCCACTGAGCACCCTCAGCCTGTATGTAAATCCAGGTTTCACATTCAAGCCCACTCCTAGCCCACAAGTGGACTCGGGAATCCATTGTCCTCAATCCATTTGCAAACAATCGATGGAAATACTCCATAGGATTTGTCGTACTGAATGCTAGTATAGTCCTGCCAATGGGAAGACACTCCATGCTAAATACGCACGCCTTGCTTCACATAGAGTGGCCATCCTGCAAGCACTATTATAGATATTCAGTTATTCTGTAGTCTTGTCAATGTAAACGCAATGAAGTCTGTATTATTAAGAATTGGTCTCAGCGGATTAACATTAAGGCGCTACCCGAGTCTCTAGTGTAATCAACGGCCAAAAAAATCGTCTTGATTGCGTTTGCGTTAAAGTTTTAAATACTATGAGAATACTTTGTTGTCGATACGTGAAGCTAGGGGCGCTTTCAATTTGCCCATTAGTAATTCAGACATTAACGCGAATGCGATCGAGACGTTTTCTTCTGTCAAAAGTTACACACGAGGCTCTGGGGCACGGACCAACCACCCTCTGGACACCAAATGTCAGGGCGAACGTTTTCGAAACGCATTATGCTCATTTACACCTATAAATCTCTCTAGCCTCGAATGGCGGCTTACTTTCGACCAGATGACAAGAGATGACAAGCTATGAACCAATCACGACGCATTCCCCCGGCCCCCTCACCGCGGCTTTTTTCGTAATGACTTTCCAAGTAAATTATAAAACATGCAGTGTTCAAAGAGTGGTGGCTGAGGTGTTATTTTCTAAGGTGATAGCGTTGTGTTCACTGCTGTTGCAGCGTCGAAGTGACATATTTTAGATACTTATGACAGCCAATTTGAATAAAATAAATGAACTAAAAAAACAATTACTTTGCTCACCCGCGACCACTAATGACAAATAGTTATATCTGTGCGGCAAATGTATGTTTCCATGCAACACCTCCACCTCCACTGCTACACGAATCAACACATGCCACACAGACCCAACTATCACCACCACCACTATACTAAACGCTGACGCGTTTCGGCACTCTCCACGAGGCCATTTACGAAGCACAACAACAACCGCTCAACATGCCACCACTTCCACTACTGACATATGTAAACCATGTACTCAACTTAGTTAATGACAAAACCAACGTACCCACTAATATTTTATAAATTCCAAACTACCCTTTTATGTAAGTCCTAAACTACCCTTTTTTAAGAAATGAATTCCAAACTACCCTTTTTATTTTTATTTTTAATCTACGCCAGGTACCCCGTTATTTTTAACCGAGTACGGTAAAAAGAGAAGTCATGTTCTCATTATTACTATGACACATTATTAAAATTAGAACCAAGTCGTAACAAAGGCGAAGAAACCAAATTAACTTGTTCATTAATAATAGACCCCATGTTGTTGTACCTAATTATTTCCAATTGTTCTAAAACCGATAGCCGCAAACCCTTATCACAATAATGTAAAATTTCGTACGTATCTGAGTCTAACAACGAATGATAATAATGAATATTAGTGGGTACGTTGGTTTTGTCATTAACTAAGTTGAGTACATGGTTTACATATGTCAGTAGTGGAAGTGGTGGCATGTTGAGCGGTTGTTGTTGTGCTTCGTAAATGGCCTCGTGGAGAGTGCCGAAACGCGTCAGCGTTTAGTATAGTGGTGGTGGTGATAGTTGGGTCTGTGTGGCATGTGTTGATTCGTGTAGCAGTGGAGGTGGAGGTGTTGCATGGAAACATACATTTGCCGCACAGATATAACTATTTGTCATTAGTGGTCGCGGGTGAGCAAAGTAATTGTTTTTTAGTTCATAAATATGGACCTCCGCAAAGTAACGCCTGATTCAATAAATTATTTAAAATAAATGTTTAATAACCACCGCAAACTTCTCTTGTCAGACCTGCGGTAGAGTGTGTCTCTCTCGCATCGGTTTATATAGCCACAGAAAGCGTTGTCTCCCAGACGGAACGCCATAAATCGTCTGTAATAGACGCAAAGGCCTATATGTACATTATGTATAATTTCATTACAGACTAAAATATGTTTTAAGGATACTTCAAAGATGAAAACATGATTGCAAACAAAATGTGATCGTTTCTGAAGTGGAATGAGAAGGAATTGTAACTGCAGTCGAACGAAAAGAGAAGTAATTATTGGTTCTTCTTTTTTGTTAGACAAAAATCAAATCGGTACTTTAAAATCTTAGCCTGAGCAATTTTAAGCGCTTTGGCGCTTACACCATGCGTTGTAAGTGCATTTTGACTAGCCCTCTCTCTATTGACACACGCGTTACTGGATAGCGTTGTCTCACTTGAGTGTATAGACTCCGCCCCCCAAAAGTATGGCCTTAACGAGGCATTTTACTATGCCTAACGATGATGTTCCATTATGGGGACTTCATATATAGAAAGTTTTAATACAGAAAACATGCATTTACTAGTAGTGTGCCACATCTTAATTCATGTGCCTAGTTTCACGCACGGCTTCCAACTTTATCTTTCTTCAATACGACTTAAATTCAAGTAACCATCGGATCCTAGTAGATTTAATGGCCTACAAATAAGGTCTGGTTTAGCGTATTTTCGGAACCACAGCCACAGGAGATTTCTTTTAGATAGGGTTCGTATTAGCTATTGTTTGAAGAGTTCGCACTCACGGTGAAATTGATGCTTGTGGCGAAATGGAGTTGGTGCTATATGTCTTTGAAGTAGAACTCGGTCTAGGAATATGGAAAGTGTTGGAAACACAGAGGTAAGTGTATCGAGATAGAAGGAAACAGTTTATCGATTTCTATGGGAACCAAGCGTGTAACATTTTATGTGAGCATTTTGGGACAAAGAGTACTTACCGGTGAGAGAAAACACCTCGATTAATAACTTCAGTTTTTTGGTAGTTTCTAAGCAGTTAGTTTTCAAAATTTAACGTCGCACGCGGAAAGCGGTCAGTAGCGGACTGAAGTTCGCGGCGTGAAATGAGTTTCTCAGCTCTTCTTTTTAGCATGCAAGGTACATAACTTTTTTCCTTCTATCTCGATAAAGTTCTGTTCATTTGCTCAGAAGTGAACTTATTTTATTTTGTTTCCCAGTTTTCAACCGACTTCAAAGAAGGAGGAGGTTCTACGTTCCACTGTACTTATATATTTTTATGTATGTTTACCGAAATGGTAAATTTTTGTACAAATCTATTTCCAACCCCCGACACAAAAAGAGGGGTGTTATAAGTTTGACCACTATATGTGTCTGTGTTTTGAACCGATTTGAGTGCGGTTTTTTTATTTGAAAGTACGTTTTCTAGCGACTGTTTTATCAAAATAAGTTCAGCTGTTTTTGGGATATTACACTTTCCGTCATTTGGATAGGTACCCTAACATTACTGAAAGCATTCCACACTCTCCACTTCAGCTTCAGCATAAAGTTGCCCAACTTAAGAATACAACCAAGAATTATAATAATACACTTAAACGAACAAAAGCTCCGAAGAAAAACTTTTAAAAGCTTACCCTTTCAAGTTTGGGGAGAACCTAAAAGTTGGAGAAAAGACATCGGGCACTTTTAGTTATTATATTTCTTAAGTTACTTATTAAATAGGACACGGGGTCTTTTTGGCGATCTATCTTATGAATAAAAGTTTTAGCGCAGAGGCCTTACGAATATTGGAATCCTGCGTAACGTAATGTCGACTGTGGAAATTTCAAATGTCGTAATGGACATTTTGTCGTAAGTACACTTAATAAACCATTGAAATCAGTATTTTTTTGTCTATCGATCTGTATATTTGAAATTTTGTTATTGCTTCAAATAAACGAGTTAGGAGATGGTTAAATTCTGTCGTAACTGAATAAAATTTAAAAGAATATGTTGTATGGGTCAAATATTACATTTTCGCGTGTGGTGTGTTTAAGTGCAACGTCGTATGTCCCTCTAATTTTAAAATTTGGCGTAAGTAGCAACAATTTTTTGCACTATGACCGTTACAACAATATGTTCAAGAACATTCACTTGTTTTTTTTGTAAGCTTGATGTACTAAGTCACATTAAAAATTTTATGCAGTGTAAAAATGACAGTTACACCTCAAAAACCCTTACATCTAAAAAGCAATTGACACTTTCTGTGTGGGTTATGACATTTGGTTCTCATTTCTTATCGCACTTGCAACAGTATCGGCGAGTGCAGGAACGCCACACGGAGCGGTATTTCTGTACGGTACGAGCATGTTGTCACTTCACTTCGCTCCGTGTTCATGTAGTAAGGGACAAATGCGTAACTTGTTAAACTCTCATACCGTTAGGATGATTCTTAAACATATCCTTTTGAAACAACTTTATCTACACCAAGCTATTGATTGAATACCTATCTATAAACATAATATAATAGTTTAGGAAGTAGTGTCCCTTGCAAAATAAATTTAAGAAGAATTGCCTTAGACTCTGAAAAAATTTAATTTATTTGGAAAAATCTCTTACGCCCTAGAACTGAATATTCTCTTATTGTTGTAACTACCAAAACAGTAATGTAGACTACGTATTCATGTGTCGTAAAGTCATTTTTCTTTCTAGGTAAGTGGAGGAGGTTTTATTAAAATGTATGAAAAAAAAAATTCTATACAAAATTTTATTAATTTCAAGGTTTCAATCGAATTTGTTGGATAGCAAGAGTTTTATTTTACCTATTGCTTATTATAAAATTATTAGGAAGAAAAAGTGGCAGTACTTATAGAACTTTGCATCTAAACTTCATCTAAGCTTAGGCTGTGGTAAAGTATGAACAATAAGTCTGGTTCATAATTTTAAAATTTGGATATTTTAAAGTCTGTAAGTATAGGTAAGCAAAAGAAAATCAAGCAACTCTGCATGACGTACAAACTTTCTGCTTTCAGCTACACGGAACAGCACTACAGTAGGTAGCCCGATTCTCTGGCCGTTCGAGATAAGTTTATATCAAAGATTCCTTAGAAAGGATATTTTCATTCCATCCTCCGACAGAAATGCGTCTCAAAACGCCCGAGATGCGAGGTTAATCAAAATCTCAATAAATACAATGAAATGCTAACTTAAGTATGTTGCCTTCTATGACAAGTCGGGTAAATTATCATATCACATATGATATAGCTTTATTAGTTAAGTAGGTACTCGTAACAGATAATAGTACAAATCTAAATAACAACAGTAAATTAGAACTAGAAGGAACTTTCAATATAAGCATCATCCACCTTTTACAACACAAAATAACAAAGCTATCACAAATATAAAATTTAGGTACGTACAGCATTACAGATTGCTTGAACATTTGAACATTAAGTTCAAGCACTTGAACATTGAGTTCAAAATAACTAGAATCGAAATTATTGAGTATACAAGAAAGGTAACCTGTAAGTAGTAACAAATCTAAATAAAACATATTTACTGCTCAATTTTCACAAGATCTTAGTAAGATCTATAAAATTATAGTAAAATCATACTACTGTTGCGTATGTTTTTGGGAAACGTGTTTATTTTTGTTCCAATAATTATCGGTAGGTACATATTTAATGCTACAAAAGAATAGTTCGCTGTTGTTAACTTTATTATGTAACTAAGCTAAAAAATTGTTATCTCATTGTATTTTACTAAAAGAACGACAATGACTAATTAATACACAGCTTAACAGTGTAAGCAATTAATTTTTATTCTGTTATTAAAATATAATGAAATAGGTAACAAATTAGGTATCTTTGAGATTTGCTGCAAAGTACTAGACTAAAATCTTGTTAATTTAGCATTAAATAAAAACCTGTGTGGTAATTAGATTTGTTACTACAATGGTTACTTCTCTCGTATACTAAATAATTTTGATTCTAGTTATTTTGAACTTAATGTTCAAGTGCTTGAATTCAATGTTCAAATGTTCAAGCAATCTGTAGTTTTGTAGGTACTTAAGTTTAATATTTGTGATATCTTCGTTATTTTGTGTTGTAAAAGGTGGATGCTGCTCCTATTGAAAGTTCCTTCTAGTTCTAATTTACTGTTGTTATTTAGATTTGTACTCTATTTGTTACGATTACTTTTAATAAAGCTCTTTCATATACATGTGATAATTTACCTGATTTGTCGGAGAAGACAACATACCTAGGTTAGGATTTCATTGTTTTGATGCATAGAAAAATACCAGTTCTGCTAGAAACCAATCTCGGGCCGTTTGAGACGCATTTCTATCCAAAAATGGAATGAAAATATCCCATCTACGGAATCTT
This sequence comes from Clepsis dumicolana, assembly GCA_963691665.1. Lineage (NCBI taxonomy): Eukaryota > Metazoa > Arthropoda > Insecta > Lepidoptera > Tortricidae > Clepsis > Clepsis dumicolana. Next base: position 6,962,907 of record OY829527.1, on the reverse strand, counting down.
TCATAGAAACTTATCTCGAACGTCCCGAGAATCGGGCTACTGTAGTGCTGTTCCGTGTAGCTAAAAGCAGAAAGTTTGTACGTCATGCAGAATTGCTTGATTTCTTTTTGCTTTTACCTTTTCACATTTTTATTCAAAAAATTGAAATTATGAACCAGGCTTATAATTTTAACTTTACCACAGCCTAAGCTTAGATGAAGTTTAGACGCAAAGTTCTATAAGTACTGCCACTTTTTCTTCCTAATAATTTTATAATAAGCAATAGGTAAAATAAAACTCTTGCTATCCAACAAATTTGATTCAAACCTTGAAATTAATAAAATTTTGTATAGATTTTTTTTTTCATACATTTTAATAAAACTTACTACACTTACCTAGAAAGAAAAATGACTTTACGACACATGAATACGTAGTCTACATTACTGTTTTGGTAGTTACAACAATAAGAGAATATTCAGTTCTAGGGCGTAAGAGATTTTCCCAAATAAATTAAGTTTTTTCGATGTCGTAACGCACATTTTCTTCAAAAAATTATTGTGTAAGGGACACTATTTCCTAAACTATTGAGTTTATAGATTTAAAATCAATACCTTGGTGTTGATAAAGTTATTTGAAAATAATATGTCTAAGACTCATCGTAATAGTATGAGAATTGACGGAGTAACGAATTTATTTCTACTTGTATTTTGTTTTTTGGCTCTACTGAAAAGTAGGCATTTGTCCCTTACGACATTTGAAATTTCCACAGTCGATATCGAAATCAAGAAACTTCATTTTAAATTTTAGTACCGCATACCCTCACGGGCGGGCACTGTTCCAAATGTATTAAAAGTTTCTCGATAACGTTACTACTCGATTAATTTACGCATGATTCGGATATTCGTGCTTGGGGCTCAGTTAAAAGCATGGGCACTGGAAACGGATTTTCAGTATGCGTCACTTTTTTTTGAAATTATACATACTTATAGTAAATAGATACCTAATAATCATCCATGACTCGTCGTAATTAAACAAGTAGGTAGTTGTGTCAGTCGGAACGAACACAAACCATTTTCGTCATTTCGTTTTTTTTTATCTTCGTAAATTTTTTTGTACTTTACATAATCGCATCACAGAATAGGCTCCAAGGCCCGAAATTCGAAGTTCGAATCCAACCGTTCCGCTCACGCCAACAATCAGGGTCGTGTTTTATAAAGCTACAAGTTGTAATTTACAAGCGGAAGTCTCTTTCTAACAAAAAGCGATAGAATGAGACTTCCGCTTGTAAATTGTAACTTGTAGCTTTATAAAACACGGTCCAGGTTAAAGCGAGGGGACGGTCGGCCACGAACTTCGAATTTCGATCTTCGGTTCAGAGTTGGGGCTCGGGTAGTCAAATAATAATAGTTAAAGGCATTTTCCAAGAGACATTAAACTATTTGCTCTCAAATGTTCATGACTTGGAACTTTTCAACTGGAAATTAATTGCTTATGGTTTTGTTTAGAAACGAAACTATGGGAATTTCCAAACTATGCCGGAACCGAAAGTCAAATTTAACTTTTAAGAGCAGGAAATATGAAATTGCTCAGGAAACTGTTGAGGCGTTTTGTTTTGAATAAAGTTTGATGTGAACTTGAATTTAATTAATGATTTAGCGGATTAGAGTTTTTGTTTTGAATAACAATTTTAGAACCACATTAGGCCTCTTGCATCGACTATAATAAAATTATTTTTGACTAGTTGTTGCCCGCGACTTCGTCCACGTAGATTTCTTTTATCGCTATCCCGCGTGATTAGTGTACAATTTTCCCGAATAAAAACTAGCCTATGTTATTCCTCGATATTTAAACTATCTTCTTACCAAGTTTCCCAACACCCTTCTTTCTGAGTCGGGGGTTAAAAAGCTCATAAAAAAGTATGAGCGTAGCAGAAAGATGCAAATTACAATACTCGTAGTTACATGCTTGTAACTACGAGCATAACACTAACATGGCCATTATAAAACATTCCGTTTTACTACAATACATTAGTCCACACAAAACACTTTTAATAGGTCCAGTGAGGTCTACTAACAATAAATACCAACAATAACTAATAACAGTAAATAATAACAGTAAATAACAGACCGCCAGGCCAAGGGTTAGAACTTATTGTAGAACTGAGAACTGTAATGCCCTGTGGAGACGTTTGGGGGAGCCTAGTTGGAAGGAGTTAAGGGACCTTTATCTGGTGATTCAGGAATTCAACTGTCTAATAACAAAAAAAAAAAAAAATATTACTAAATGCTGACAGCTGTCAATCAAGGGGTATCATGGCTGTCGACGAAGGAAAGAGAGAAGTAGGTTCATGGTTTAGTCAAAGAATAAATTGAAGAAAATAATTATTATTTGTGTTACGGTATTAGGTACGAAGAACGTACCGCCACTTAAAAATAAAAATTATATAAACACCTGTCTAAAAATATTACAGCAAATAGAAAATCAGACTAAAATAAAAATTAAAGGGGTTCTTGTACAAAGACGTTTGATTTTACCCGACTGTGCTACGCAAATAATAAATTTTGCTGTTTATACTTACTGTTTTTTTAAGGGAAAGTAGTACTTGAAATGTATTTGTGACATTTTGATTGCTTAAATCTTACCTAGACATTTTAAGTTTCAAGACGCAAGTTTTGAAATTTTCATTTCAGAAGGCTAACTTTAGCTGTATTCAGAAAACAACAGCAACCGCTACTATTGCACAAATAAGTTTAAATCCCTGCCTTACCGCCTGCAGAAGCCTCCTTAACGTTCCGCCTAACCCGGATAACTTTCGAAAGGCCCAAGACTATTGTTAGTTACGAAATTTGAATCTTGCGGTCCTCATAGTTGCGACCAGGGAAATCATTCCGATTTGCTTCTTGAACATGGAATCAAATTTAAGTTGGGAGCTCTCATGGTGGAAATGTCGATAAATGAAAATTTACTGAAATTAATAAAGCACTGTTTAAAATATTAAATAATGTAATAAAAAACTCAAACCTTTTGCAATACAACCACAGGGTACTACTGACAGACAGACACCTAAAAGACAATTGACGTAAAAAAAGAATAATACTATGTAGTAACAAAAGTCATAAACCATTTGATTTGTCAAATAGACACAGAAATAAATTAGTAACGCAGGTTTTGTAAAATACTTGCCATACCAAAGATTTAAACCGCCAAAGGTTTCGCCAAATAGCGTAATTTCACTTCACTGTTTCAGTTATGTCTTTTAACCATCATTGACAGGTCATTAACACGGTAAGCTGATGAGCTTTCTAAGAACCCAATCCCCCTTTGCCCTCAGCTTATCGGCTAAGGGCCTTATACATAAACGTCACTCAAGCCTCCATTAGCTAAAATAGGTTTTGTCTTCTTTTTACTAACGGAAATGTCAATGTGACAAAAAAGGACAAACGAACTTTAACGGCATTTTAGTTAAAATAGGATTATATATAACAGGGTAAGGAAGTAGGTACTTTTAAACACAACCGGGAAATTATTAACCGAAGTCCGAAGTTCATCATCTAATTGAGCTCTTCACGTCTACCAGATGCATGCGAAAGAGAACCCGCACCACTGATCACACATTATACCGTAATCCAACACAATAGGAGTACAACAGTTTTACAGTTACGAATACACAGTTAGTTAACAGTTGATTCGCGGTTAATTACATTAATTACGGGATATCGACTACGATTACATTAATAGGTCTTGCCCGGTCTACCAACACGTAGTCTACCCGTGATCATGATGCATGTAACTGCGTCGAAATATCGGGAGCTCATCAAAACCTAGTTAGTTACTAGGTTTTGCCCGGTCTACCAACACGTAGTCTACCCGTGATCATGATGCATGTAACTGCGTCGAAATATCGGGAGCTCATCAAAACCTAGTTAGTTACTAGGTTTTGCCCGGTCTACCAACACCGTAGTCTACCCGTGATCATGATGCATGTAACTGCGTCGAAATATCGGGAGCTCATCAAAACCTAGTTAGTTACTAGGTTTTGCCCGGTCTACCAACACCGTAGTCTTCCCGTGATCATGATGCATGTAACTGCGTCGAAATATTGGGAGCTCATCAAAACCTAGTTAGTTACTAGGTTTTGCCCGGTCTACCAACACCGTAGTCTACCCGTGATCATGATGCATGTAACTGCGTCGAAATATCGGGAGCTCATCAAAACCTAGTTAGTTACTAGGTTTTGCCCGGTCTACCAACACCGTAGTCTACCCGTGATCATGATGCATGTAACTGCGTCGAAATATCGGGAGCTCATCAAAACCTAGTTAGTTACTAGGTTTTGCCCGGTCTACCAACACCGTAGTCTACCCGTGATCATGATGCATGTAACTGCGTCGAAATATCGGGAGCTCATCAAAACCTAGTAAGTTAATCGCGGTCAACATCTCGTAATTAATATGTACAGAAGGGGTATACTTTAATCATAAATATTTAAATAACATTTTGTGTACCCAGCTTCACGATTTCATTCAATAACAGCTGTCATGAAAAGTAATCGCCCGCGCAATCCCAACAAAAACGTACCAGACGAAACTCTTCAAATATTTCTCTTTTACAATGACAATTTTGTCCCGAGGGAATTCGTACAATATTTTGTACAAAGCCTAGCATTACTCGGTAGCTGTCCGAGAAATTTTATATGCCTCGAGCGGGACGTGATGCGATAAAAAGGCTTTTGGAGTTAGGGGGTTATTCGGAGAGGTGAGATGGGCCTAGTCTTAGTGTAGTTTTGCGATGTTTCATTTTAAGCGGCAGCGTTGAGCGGGAAGTTCATAGATTAGGTACTTAAAAGTAATGTTATAGAGCCGTTTCCGATACTCAAAATATCTCTTAAGCATATTCACTTTGCCGTCTCAATAAACTTACGGTCGATAGGTAATACAATCTCTGCATGCTATCTGTCGATGGAAGGATAGTTAGACCATCTACAGTAGTATTGATGAGGATTCCGCTTCTTTGGAGCACATCTTTTGGAGTTCCTCAACGGTTACCGCTTCCCTACCTATTAAAGCAAATTAAAAATATTGGATAAATTGCGAAACTTAAGTGGCAGTGGGCGGGGCACATAGCTCGCAGAACTGATGGCCGATGGGGTCAGAAGGTTCTCGAATGGCGTCCACGGACCGGGAGACGAGCTACCGTTAGGCCTCCAACAAGATGGAGCGACGACCTAGTAAAGATCGCGGTGGATGTGGAAAGCGCAAGACAAGTCTAAGTGGGGAGCCTTGGGGGAGGCCTAAGTCCAGCAGTGGACGTCTTTCGGCGGACATGATGATGATGACATAAGAAAGCTAACCCTTAACCCCATACGGTTTCAAGTGATAAATCAACAAGTGATAAATTGAATATTGGGAACGGCTGTCAGTTGCGAAACGGTTGCTAAGCAACAAGAAATAATATCTAACTAAAGCTATGATATTTGACAATGTAGGTATCTATATAGATAGTAGTAGGTACGTACAAGAAACAAAGTCTGGTACAGTTGCAGAACAAACCACGTTCTCTTATTTCATGGTGTCTGCTGCTAGCTAACAAAGTATTACTGCAATTGCGCTATGTGAATAAATTTTCATATTATTCTCTCGTCCATTGTATATTCATGGCAAAGAAACCTTAAAAATCTTGAAAACTATCCCCCCCCCCCCCTTCCATTGAACTAAAACGTGGTTTAGAACGTTTTCAGAATAAGTTCTCTCAACTTTCGTTCTTTTAAAAATCTTCGGTACAGTTTTGCAAAGCAGTGCATTTATTCATGGAAGACTAAAAAGTTATGTGACACTTATTATGTTTATTGTATGGCTGCATGCTACCTATCGCTTAGGGATTCAGAAAATAAATTGTACGGAAAACAATATTGCAAATGGTATGTGTAATAAAAGATGATTTTGATAGTATTTTACAATGAAATCCTCACTCTATACTTAAAACAAATAAAGTCCTGTCCTTATCCTTATCATACAAAGATGAGTGAGGTAGACAAAAGACTTTAAAACGACCGTGAAACAAAAGAAATGTTTGAAAGGGGAACAAAAGTATTTTAGTACGCGATAGCATTAAATATCATAGCTAGGCAGATGAGGACTAATAAATTGAGAAAATAATTATTGTTATCAACCAGCTGAGGTAATTAATGTATTGTTTTTTTAATGTTATTATTCCTTTTATTTTGTTCATCATCATCATCATTAGCCTATGTTCGTCCATTGCTGGACATAGGCCTCTCCCATGGCACGCCACTGAGCACGATCATTATTTTACGATACTTATTTTGTTATTTAATTTTTATTTTGAATAATGAAATTAAAAACATTATCCTATACACTCATCACCTCAGCTGGTACGCTGGTGGTGGTAACTCGTGTTCACTGAGACCCCTGGCTCAATTCTTGATGGTTCATTAAAAAATATAGAATTATTGTCGATTCGTTCCTTGGAAAAAAAAGAACGCAAATGTTCAGAATGGTCTACAGCTTACAGATCCACTAATAAATAATTAAGAGACATATAACTTTAATTCAGCGGTTATGTAGTTGTTAAGAGCCGGTTCAGCCAGGCTCTGGCTCGAAGGACCAATGCCAGGATCCTACAAGAAGTTAGGTACATAAAAATAGCAATTTAATAATTTAAAGGCTGGTTTAAACGCCATTACGAAAGAACAACTTTAATGGGTCCAACTTTTTGATATCCGGGGTCTAAATTTAAATTTTTTCATAGGCACAAAGATGACAGGTACTGGTACCTAAATATAAAGCGTTTGTACTTAACATAATTTTTGCATGTACTTAATTAAATGCCGATGCAGTAAGCTCTCAACAGAATGAGATTCTCGCTATATAAATCAAAACACTTTGATATTATTATTCAAATCTACTATAAGTACTTTGCGAGTAATAAGACAAAGTTCGCAATGAGTTTGCAGCAATTTTATTTTTTATCCAATTTGCAAGTTATTTCCTCGGGATTATCTAAGAAAACGCTGCTTTCAGGCTCTTTCAGAACAGGTAATTAGATTTACAATTCATTTGAAAGGGAGTTTCTCTAGTCTGTAGTAAAACGTATACTTTTTTGGTTAGGCTAGCTGGTTCCACTAATTTTTTTGCGTATTGAAAACAAATGTTGTTTAGGTATGACATACAATAAGCATCCTATGTGAATTTGCGTCATAATCATAATGATGTGACGTCACCGGCACCAAAATTACGCTCCTTGACGATGGCGTTGGTGCAGGTGAAATTATGTACTGTAGAAAACCAGAGGGTCGGGCACGACTTTACGAATGCTGCGTAACGTGACGGTTATCGTATCGAGATAGAGAAACCTCATACTAAATTTTAGTTCCAAATATGCTTACTGGCGGGCGCTGTTCCAAACGTCATACAAACTCGACAACGTTGACTATTCGATTTTATGTTACACAGCATTCGTAAAGTCGTGTCTCCTCAGTCTAGTCTTGTCATAAATTGCCAAGGTAAGACTAATCTAATACTGAACATTTTGCAGTTCATAGTACTTTGACAGGGCAGTAGCTTAGCTTCTGCGGCTTGCACAGTTGACCGGTTTTGATTTGATGAAAAGGGATTAGACGCAGCGGGAATCGGCTACTGAGAGTTGGACATTCAGTAAATTGGACATCCAATTTGGATCGGTTCTCAGAAGCTGGGAGACTTGGACCCTGTGTGCATTACAAGCCGACTATTGTCCATACAGCTGTTTTTCTGTAATCTCCTTGTACTGTTTTGTGGTTTTCAATAAAGAATATTTGTATATATGTATTGTATTACAAGTGCTAGAATTTGAAGGTACAATACCAGTCAAAACATAACAGTCAAAACAAGAACCTAAAAATGGTACCTTTAAAATTAAATGTTGGATTTTGGTATGAAAAACGTTAAGTATAATGAAGTATGGCCACAGAACTTTATCAGGATAAAATGAAAGATTTCATCGATTTATATGGGAACCGAGATTGTAACAATTTTCGTAGGTATTTTGACGTCACGATTGTAATTTAGTAAGAAACTACCTCAAATTAACACCTCCAACTTTTGTGGTGCTGTATGAACATTACAGCTAATTACTGAACAACAGTGCATTTTTTTTAATCTGACACCTATTTTCTTTTTGAGATACGGAACTCTAAAGTGAAGTCAATAAATAAAACATGCGTTTCCTTCAAGTCAGGTTTTTGCAATAAATTTTATGGAGTCGAGCAGATATGGTTCTATGTAGGTACATTTTCCCATCAAAGGTTTATAGGTATAGGGTCAATGACTTGTAAAGCGTAACCTGGCACTGCCGCTGCTATCGGTAATACACCAACTTACTTTTGCTGTCAATTTCACCCCCCTTTACTAACAGGTAAGCCATCATGAGTCTTAGTTCTAGGGGATTAAAGTATATGTTTTGGGTGGCTGTTTTGGGCAGTGTAAAGTTACGTTTGTTTTGGAACCATGACACGGAAGATAAAGTTATATGCTTGGATTGATTCGGAGCCAATGTTAGCCGTTGCACAATCTGGTGTTTTAGGCGGATGAATCTGGAATATACTAGTCACACAACAGAATTTAGTAGTCACGCCCAAAATAATGTTTCAAGTGCCTCTATGTAATTTGTGACACAAGAAAACGCGCGTCACCACGGAATGGTGGAGCTATGAGATCAAATCCCTGTTCGAGAATTAATTTTTCTGGTCTTTCTATATAGTTACGTTTCAGTTTGAAATTTGAGAAACAAGAAACCTCTCACAAACTCATATGAACGACAACATAGTTCTACAACGTAGCATAATTCCAAAACCGAGTTAAAACGAAAATGACGCAAAAGAGAACGTTTTAATATTTCGCAGCGACGCGGCTTTTTGCCACTCAGCGTCCTCTCAAGTTGTGCAGCGCTTAAAACCACGGCTGTGAAACCGTATGGGGTTAAGGGTTAGCTTTCCTATGTCATCATCATCATCATCATCATGTCCGCCGAAAGACGTCCACTGCTGGACTTAGGCCTCCCCCAAGCCTCCCCACTTAGACTTGTCTTGCGCTTTCCACATCCACCGCGGATCTTTACCAGGTCGTCGCTCCATCTTGTTGGAGGCCTACCGACTGCTCGTTCCCCGGTCCGTGGACGCCATTCGAAAACCTTCTGCACCATCGGCCATTAGTCCTGCAAGCAATGTGCACCGCCCACTGTCGCTTAAGTTTCGCAATTCTTCGGGCTGAGTCGGTAACCTAAGTTCTAGTTCTTATGTACAAATAGACAAAATAATATCTTTCTAGAAAGTCCTGTCATGGCCCTTTCCTAGGCAAACGATACTGCAGAAGTTCCGCAAACTAAGGATAAATAGGTAAATAAAACTGTTCTGAACTGACGTCAGTTCAGAACAGTTTTATTTACCCTTCATTATAGCGACAAATGACCTAGACTGACCTCTTACCTTGGGGTCAAAAATATGAGAAAATAGTTCCCGTATCGCATAAGAGAGGAAAATTATCAAGCAGGTGCGTTACGAGAACTATTTTACTGTAAGATTTTTTCACAATTCTTATTTCAAATTAATGAGACCTCAGAAATATATTTATCTATACGTTAAGATTATGGTCAAACTCCTCCCACACAGAAAAAGACAAAAATGCGATTTTGTAACCAGCGCCCGACGAGAATGCGAGAAAATAGTTGTAACCTGTCGTTTGTCTGAAAAAGTGCTCTCTCCCTTATCACGCGAGGACGAAGCGTTGCATAATTAATATGTTCGAGCGGACACCCTCCATATTCATGGCGCGCAACATGAAACTACGTTATTATTAGAGCACTTTAACTGTTTCATCCTTCTTTTTATTAGGGTTCCGTAGGCAAGGAACCCTAATAGTTTTACCACGTCCGTCTGTCCGCAGCACAGCTCACCGTCAGAACCTCTTAGTGGGTACTAGAGAAAGCTGTAATTTTTCATGCGTTTAACACTCCGATAAATTGATAGAATACTTGTCTTAAAGTCTTGTAGATTTTTTTTAAGGTAAGTATAGTCAGCAGCAGAAATAGTTAAGCAACCGAAGTGGTCACGATGATCTGCACAAGCTCTTATGTCTTTAACAATAGAGCCGTGCTTAGATATTTGTGACCGTTTCGATGCTTAGCTACTTCTGTTGCTCACTGTATCAATTTTTTTTCTTGTCTGTCCTATGTTGTGAGGTGTCACTGAATAGATCTTTGAAAAGTGTTGAGGGTGAGCGAAAGGGGATTGTGTAGCATTACTCATCTTTGTTGGAGTCAAATGTTGCCCGTCCCCATACTATAGAAAATGTGTTAATTGGAAATGTAAAAAAATGTCAGGGCAGTAGAGTGCTTAGTGAATTTAAAATGAAAAAGTCAAAAATCAAGCGTGATTTTTGACTTTTTCATTTTTGGTAACAAGGGTCGCCAAAATACAAGTCGGCGCTTTCTTGGGTTTGAAAAAACAAAACAGCCCTCCTCTAGGAATAAGAGGGCTTGGGCTATAGTTCCCACGTGGGCCCAGTGCAGATTAGGAACTTCACACACACCACTGAATTGCTTTGCAGGGCTGTGCAGGGCAGGTTTCCTCACGACGTAGTCCTACACCGAAAAGCTGATTAATAACAAATAACTGCTTACTACCACTACTTACATTATAATATAACACGGCTTGTACATGTACAAGTATAAACCAAGTTTAATTAATACATGTGTCTCGTACCAAAATTCCGCTTTCTCCACCTGCTCACATTAAATTAAATCACGTTTTGTATGAAGCGGAACTCGAAGACTTAAGCATCAGTAATTCCAAAGGTTAAAATCTTGAACAACATAATTTTGTACGAACAAAAGAGCCGAAATGTAAGGGACTGAATTTATTATACTTTGCACAGTCGCCATTGTTTCCTTGCCCTGGCCAGGAAAGGTTGACTTTGCCCTAAGTACGGGCGTAGCGCAAATAAAGAGACGCTTGAAGTTTTCAAGTGGATATTTTCGTGATATTAAGATAGCTAGATCTTTGTTGTCTTGACTTGGTACTTCATAAGTTTGATTGCATGATCATGCATAATTTATCATGATACTCGGGACTTAATCGCGTAAAAAGTATTATTTAAGTCCCTTCGACACCATGGACGCAACGTCGCGTCCGAAACGTCGAGGTAGGTATTTAAATTTAAATATACTTACCTATATTTTTTACGCGATTCAGTCCCGAGTATCATGACAATGTGTGAAAATCGCGAAAGTTCAAGGCAGTGCATGTATTATTTGATTATCTTGTGACCACACATGCAAGGCAACTACGTTTGTTCGACAAAACGTAGATCTATATTGGAAATTAATCCAGGCATATTTGAAATCAGTTACACGTACCTATCAAAAATAAGCTATATCCATTCCTAAACCACCACAACCACTCTAAACTGTTCTTTGTTACTGCTATCATAATGCCGTGTAACTTTTTTTGGTAACCTATTGGATGCAATAACTGAACAGCTGGTACTGAACTGGTAGAATAACTGGTAGCAGGTAGAACGGTAAGTTTGGTGTTTTGAAAATGGGCTCGTAGAGAGTTCCGAAATGTATCAGCGTACAGTATATCAGTGGTAAAGATGCTGTCACTGTCATGAGGTCCACGTTCCACATTAACTAGCCTAAAACGTTACGCATGATTCGAATATTCGCAGTCGGGCCTACGTTGTTAACGAAATTTTGCAAGGATATAGTTTGGACGTTGGAGTAAAATAGGCTAGACAAAATATTTATCCCAAAAAACTGTAGAGCTAGAGAGCAGTTTTGGGTTAACCGAATTCTACGCAGATTAGATTACTGGCAACAGCTAGCCCTAAATGGAACTTTAAAATAATCCTTCTGTTGAAAACAATACAGAGTGAATTCTGTTTTTTCCGTTCATAAATCCGATTCCCCAGGGAATCCCGGAGACGAATCCCGGAGCGACTATTACTCTTCATGTTTTATTTATCCCTTCCCGTATACGGGATACGTAGGCTAAGTTTGGTAATTAAATATTAGTCGGTAGGTTGAAAGTTTGGACGTCCCAGTGGAAACTTTGGGGAAGTTCGTCGTGGTCTGAATTATGGTAATTAGGTTACCGGTAAAGGTAATGCTTGTAAAACTTCAAATTTAAATCGTCATCATCAATTTTAACACTGAACTGCCGCGGGATTTAACCACAATCAAATAAATGATACAATCGGCCTGTAGCGACCCTAGCGCCACACGCGAGTGACGTCACTGTTCTACGTCACTGTTCTACATCGCGCTAATGAAGTTTCTCAAGTCGGTTGCATAAATACAACTTGCAACTCTCTTCCTTCGGACTTCGGTCCCCAGGCATAACATCTGCCTGGAGAGAGATCTCTCTATTGGAGTCCTCCTCAAACTGGTGACCCTCGACATTGGACAAAAAAACGCAACCTTCCACGACCTACGACAATGACGCAGTCTCACAACAACGCCAGACTACCACACTGTGCACCACTAGCATGTTGCTATATCTCCATGCTTGGTGTCTACAGTGTGCAACCCTCTCCTACAATGCTACGCACTCCGGCGAGGATCCAGACTAGCAACAACTCATCGCTTCCACCAGCACAGCGGAGCAACTCATCGTTTCCGCCAGCACAGTGGAGCAACTCATCGCTCCCGCCAGCACAGCGGAACAACTCATCGCTTCCGCCAGCACAGCGGAACAACTCATCGCTCGCCAAACTAGGCTGAGCAAACCTCGCAATTGGCCCTTGCAAGCACCCTCACGACGCACAGACTGCGCTCCCACACCGACCTCCGGTCTAAAAGGGGGGCTGGTGTAGCGACCCTAGCGCCACACGCGAGTGACGTCACTGTTCTACGTCACTGTTCTACATCGCGCTAACGAAGTTTCTCAAGTCGGTTGCATAAATACAACTTGCAACTCTCTTCCTTCGGACTTCGGTCCCCAGGCATAACATCTGCGTGGAGAGAGATCTCTCTATTGGAGTCCTCCCCAAAGGCCTACTAATGTTTGACAAACCGATTCATTTCCCAAAATGCTTTTTTTTTTAAACTGCAAATACCTATTTTAGGATTTTTTAAACCTAGCCTAACCTACGAACGAGGGTTCTACGAGATGCCCTGGAATAAATCATGAAATATTTACAGTTTCTGAAAAAAAGTTTTGTGGAAAATTAATGACTTTGGCAAACGTTTTTTGGCCAAGTGAAAGGATACCGAACCAATCACTCATTGAAGTCCGAAATGTTCGCCTCAGCGGCAGCGAATTGAGCACTGCACGCTAACGCTCTGCTCGTTTGGCTACTACTTTAATTTCGATTCTCGAATCGCTTCTAATGTATACCGAATTTATATACTAGAGTCATCAGTCGTCATCATCAGTCGTAAAAACTACACTATTAGAGATACTGTTCTTCAAAGACTTTATCACTGATCGCTGTACCTCTGAGTCCATCTTGTCAAAGGCCTTTAACACTTCGCTTTCACTGAGAGGAGGCTTGTGCCCAGCAGTGGGCCGTAAATTGGCTGCTGATGATGCATGACTATCATCCCACCTAGGGAAAAGTTACCCGTATTATGTACGTCAATTTGTAATATCCTCGCTTCATGCGAGCCTGGTACAGTCAGCATCAAACAAACAGTAAATCATAGAACAACCTGACACTGGAAAGCGGAATGTTACAAATCTTTCCGCAAAATGGACACGGAATGTGGACAAGAGTTTTCTAGAAGCGTTGACGTGAGCGGAATAAAATTCTACATCTTCCTTACTCTGAATTTGCATTAGTAGTTTTGCGGGCGGTAGGACCTTGTGCGAGGTCCGTCCGGATCGCCACCACCATCTTACTAGCTAATCTAGGTCAAGCTCGACTTTTCGAATCCTGCGTCACGTAAAATCGAATAGCAAACGTTATTGAGTTTATATGACGTTTGGAACAGCGCCCGCGCGTGAGCGTATTTGGAACTAAAATTTAGTTGAGGTTTCTCGATCTCGATACGATAACCATAACGTTACGCAGGATTCGTAAAGTCATGCTCGACCCTCGGATGCTAAGCAGCAGTGCTTAGACTGTTGTGTTCCGGTGTGGAGAGTAGGACAGCCGGTGTAATTACGAGCACAAGAGGTATTTATTCATCTTAGGTTCGCACGCACCTGCAAACCTTCCGGGGTTGCTGGTGTCTGTGGCAGTGGTAATCACAATCACTTACCATCAGGTGACCCACTTGCTCGTTTGCCTTCCTGGTCGTATAAAAAAAAACAGTAAGCTAAAAATTGTGTATGCCTTCAAAATGTTGATTGTGTGCGTGTTTCTGCCATTTGTGTGACAGTTTTGTTTTACTTAGTATTAGTAGGAACGTAACAAATTTTGAGGTTCATTTTTACCAAAAGCCTCTTCATATTGGCTCCGGCCCCATGGATGAAAAATCCGTACGAATAACGATATTAATAATCTTACACCATTAAATAATAATTTGAAATAAATCCGTTGGTGACTGTACCAGCACTTAATAAGGTTTGTCGGGTCGGCAACTGACTGCGTACAGTTAGACATAGACTTGTGTAGTTCGCTTATTTGCATAAATGCATTTATGTATGTGGTAATATATCACTAAATGTAGACCTACTGATGCCAATTCTAATGATATACAGGATGAAGTTACGGCTCGACCATGTTTGCCTAATAGGGTTGTTGACTGATGTCAAAATTAAATAATTTTAAATTTTCGCTTATCAAGCTTTCGAAAATACTCATAAAAAACCGATGCCTCACTTATTACTTTTTTTTTACACGACGAGTAAGGCAAACAAGCAGTGGGTCACCTGATGGTAAGTGATCACCACTGCCCATGGACACCCGCAACCCCAGGGTGGTTTACAGATGCGTTGCCAACCCAGAGAGCTAAGATGAAATGCCTCTTGTGCCCGTAATTACACCGGCTGCCCTACTCTCCACGCCGGAACACAACAGTGCAAGCACTGCTGCTTAGCGGCAGGATTAGCGAGTAAGATGGTGGTAGCGATCCTGACGGCCTCGCGCAAATTAAAACTGCAATTTAAACGATTTTTAATTTAACAAAAAGTAATAAAAGGAGGCGGGCAGTCTGATCACTGAAAATTATGACGTCATAGTTCTGTAATTCAATACAAACTTCATACTAACGGGTCCGATCAAATCGTTTTGACATTTCATAAAAAGTTGCTGATTTGACTAAGAGGAAACATCTCTATGCTATGCGAGATCAGCATGACTAAACTATGCTACTAAAAGTTGCATGTCAAGTACTTAAAGCTGAACAAGAAACAATAAATTTTGCTCAACCACAACTAACACGTGTAAGACAATCATCACCATCATCACCGCCAGCCTTTTTATGTCCCACTGCTGGGCACAACGCGGGCTCAATGCAGATTGGGAACTTCACACACCCCATTGAATTGCTTTACAGAAGTGTGCCCGCTTCCGAGCGTTGTTTTCCTTGACCGAAAACTCCGAGAAGCTCGTGATAAATCACATATTTAATTTCGCACACAAATTTCGGAAAACTTAGAGGTGCGAGACATAAATTCCGCACATATATTCCAAAAAAACTCCACGGGCCGTAGGTCAAACCACTAAATCACTTTTTTTGACAGACTTTTTTTAGACAGCTAAGTGTAAGTATGCGACAAATGTCATGCCACTGCCCTTAGAGCAGGAAAGGAATGGAGATGTTAACGCGCGATTTCCCCTCTGCCAAAACTCTAACATTAAGTCTGACCAAAATGATCAAGATCTGTTGGTTGTGTGCGTGTTTTTGGCATCTGTGTGACAGTTTTGTTTTAGTGTGCGTTTGTAGGAACGTAACAAATTTTGACATAAGCGCAGACGTGCTGTACGTGTGTATTCCTCGCCCCCTCAAAAAGTGGTGGAAAAAATGTAGTGCATAGATAAATGTAGTGCATAGATAAATGTAGTGCATAGATAAATGTAGTGCATAGATAAATGTAGTGCATAGATAAATGTAGTGCATAGATAAATGTAGTGCATAGATAAATGTAGTGCATAGATAAATGTAGTGCATAGATAAATGTAGTGCATAGATAAATGTAGTGCATAGATAAATGTAGTGCATAGATAAATGTAGTGCATAGATAAATGTAGTGCATAGATAAATGTAGTGCATAGATAAATGTAGTGCATAGATAAATGTAGTGCATAGATAAGCCAAAGGGACTTCCCGTCTGTCTGCTTTTTGACACTGCCACACGAATCAACAATTGTCACATAGACCTAACCGAACCTACCTAAGTTTGAGCAGGTGAGTTGGTACTTAGATACCTCCAATTGACAACAAATTGTCACACACGCTGACAAACGTAACTACGTAGGCACCTACTTAACTCTGTGCTCAGACACGAGCTTAGATAATTGTCATTAAATTTAATTAAGTCGTAATTCCATGTACCGATAGCAAACTCGCGTGAGCTAATTCTCGTGTGTCGCTACAGATGGTGCGCCCATTACTGTACATCATCTTTGTAATCGCGTAGGGATGTACCGTGTTTGCTTGTTTCGATAAAATAAAGAATGAACTAAAATTTTTTATTGCAATACACTCGCTCAAAAAGTGGTACATTTTGTAGCTACGTTTCATGAGGAAAGTTGTATTTTTCGTACTGATGCTTTTTTTTATACGACGAGGAAGGCAAACGAGTAAGTGATGACCACTGCCCATAGACACTCGCAACCCCGGAGGGTATGCAGATGCGTTGCCAGCCTAGAGAGCTAAGATGAAATGCCTCTTGTGCCCGTAATTACACCGGCTGTCTTACTCTCCACACCGGAACACAACAGTGCAAGCACTGCTGCTTAGCGGCAGGATTAGCGAGTAAGATGGTGGTAGCAATCCGGACGGACCTCGCACAAGGTCCTACCACCCGCAAACTTTTACTTTTCTAAAATTCTAAATTCTAAATTCTAAATTTTATTCAGCAAATAGGCAGTTGAATGCTCCTTTACACGTAATTTTTTTTTGAGTCTACCAGCGCTTTCGGAAAGACCATGATTGCCAAGAAGAATGCGCCGCAAGAAACTTGGCACAAAGCCATTTTTTCTAAAAAACAAGTTACATTAGCTCTTACAATACGTAACCCCAGATAAATTACACAAAGAAACCTCACTCTGTCATTAAAAAACTAAGAGAGAAAAAAAAATACCGTATTTTAGAAACAAGTGTAAAAAGTAATTATTCGAACAGCAAAACCAGAACACTTTACTTTACTGGCACGTTTTAATTGAGCAGGAGATGTATAGGGTTCTAAGGTGCCGACTGCTCTCCTCCGCCTTCTTCCACCTGGTCGTCGCGCCGGCCCGCCGCTTGTCATTTTACGCGAATGTATTAAAAAACGTCGTTTGGTACACGTGCGGAAGTGTCATTTGCACTCGTCCCGAGTTTCGACCCTCGCCTTGCAGATCTGGCCTAGACAACTTGGGACTCGTGCATATCATTATATAGGTAATGACATACTTTCCGCACTTATATCAAAAAGTACTATTTTGCTCTTCCGCGGCCACACTGGCAAGACGTCTATCTATACAACTAAAATTTTTGTTTCGTAATTTTTAGTTAAAAATAAAATATGATTAAAATTAAAATAACTCTGAAAGTCGTTTAGTGGATATCGATTGAATAAACACACTGTCATAAGAATAAATAATAACATAGTAGAACGGAATCTCTTTTGACCGAGTCCAAAACGCCGCCATTTATATACCTACTTCCCCCTTCACATCGTTACACCCCTCTGTCATCCAGGCGTGTTGCTAGGGTTGCTTGCTATTAAATATAAGATGATATCACTAAGATAGGTATGAGTTTTTCGTTACTGATTATTTTATTTCAATTTTACAAATACGATATTTATAAATCATTACATAATTATAGACACTTCTAAATAAGAATGAAGCCATTTAAGGCGATTTAAGTAAGTATTAGTTACCTACAAATATAAAATAAAATACATACAGGCTCACGTAAAACTATGATTATAAACAACCGAACGCGCGTGCGCGCGGCCGTGATAGCCTGACTAGCCTGACCTAGTCTGTTTAACGAATACTCAAATATCGTGACCTTGAGCCCGTCCGGAGCGGGAGTTTCCGTTCTACTATGTTATTATTTATTCTTATGACACTGTGTATTGTTTGAAATTCAATTTTGACTTTAATCGCTTAAATTTTTTCCTACTCTCAGTCTGTCTAGGCCGGATTTTCAAAATTTTGGTGAAAGCATTTATTTATATTCAATAACATACACTTTACAAATGTGTTTTGTTTAAAAATATTAGTTTTCAATTCATTTGACTCCATATCTTCTTTACCTATTACCGTGAGGGAAATCTATCTCTCTTCCTGTTTTATTTGACCATCAATCTAATAATTTTGTCGAACTAAACGAAACAATTCTGTCGATACACCCAATGACAGCACTACCCAAAGGCTTGCTGTCTAAAAGCTATTAGCAGCTGGCGGCGGCACCTGCGACTGTCATTCCCTGCTAAGTACTGCGCCGTAATGACAGCAGCCACATGACAGCAGACTTTTACGTTTGACGGCTGCGTCACTTACGTCAGGCTCTTAGGGCGCGATTAAAAAGTTTGACGTGAAGTTTTGTTTTTATTTTTAGTGTTAAGTGGGTAAAGGAACGAGGCCCATGCAATCTTAAAGATGAAAATCGTGTGGCCTAGCGAGTGGAGGGGGGAGTGTGGTATACCAAAATGAAACAGAACAAGTCTGCAGATAAGTTTGATAAGCTTTAATTAGTAAAGTGATTTTTTTTTATATACGACGAGGAAGGCAAACGAGCAAGTGGGTCACCTGATAGTAAGTGATTACCACTGCCCATAGACACCCGCAACCCCGGAGGGTTTGCAGATGCGTTGCCAACCTAGAGAGCTAAGATGAAATGCCTTTTGTGCCCGTAATTATACCGGCCGTCTTACTCTCCTAATTGATTGAACGTGAAGAATAATGGTTTTCTTGTAGAACTAGCAATCGATGTGACATATTATTTGCTTTCACTTTTTCTTTGTGCTCTGCGATCTTGCAGCAAAAGTAAATGACATCAGTTGTTTTTATTAAAGAAGGTTTTTTTGGCTAAAGATAAAATTGGCGTTGGAGGCGTCGAGGTGGAGGCACGGCATGAAGACATATTTCATCTATCTTGCACGTTTGGTCTCGGAGGGAACAAACTAATTGCATTTAGCTCATGATTATTAAATTATTCCCTTCATTTCACACTCGATATGCATCCACAATGAAATCAACCTGTTTAATTTCATGTTCATTGAAGTTAATTCAATCGGGCGAACAAACAGTTTCAAATAGGAGGCAATTTGTTCAGTATTATTGGGCATTACCAAACTCTGCTCGCTACAAAAGCAATATGAGGTAGCCAAATAACCCATACAACAATGTTTACGGGGTCATCGACCGACATTATGATTTTGTATTCAAGTCTGTAGGTATAAATATCGTGATGTTAACAACCTTATAACATCACACTGGCAATGTGATTTCAGTTTGCTGCCTCCACGCGTTGGAGAAAAAAAGGGACTTGACAGACAGACACACAGTCGTACCTCAAAAGGAAAAACGGAACCCTTATAGGATCACTTTGTTGTCCGTCTGTCCGTCTGTCTGTCTGTCTGTCTGTCTGTCAAGACCCTTTTTCTTTAGAACGCGTGGAGTTAGCATGCTGAAAATAATATGAAATACTCAAGCCTGCAGTCCCTTGAAGCTGAGAAAAAAATCAATTTTCTAAGTCAACGCAATCAAAAATGTTGTTTCCGTACAAATTGCCGTACTGTGAAAATCTGAAGTTTCCGTTACAACTTTAGGTTTTCACAGTACGGCAATTTGTACGGAAACAACCTTTTTAATGACTGTATCTTTTGATTGCGTTGACTACCAATAAGAATAAATCGAAAATCTTAAATTTTACGGCTTTCTGTAATATTATGTCCCAGACCAATATAAAATGACCCCACACAGCGTACATTTTGCTTAGGAGCAGGGCTCTGCTAACACTGGACAATATAAAATACTGAGGAAAAGCCGGTAAAATCTTTGTAGGGAACCCTCGGTGAGCGAGTCCGACTTGCATTTGGCCAGTTTTGTCTTTTGAGTTAGGTACGGAACCCAAAAAAAAACGAGTTGGACTCATAAAATTTTGATTTAGACATTACGAATGAAAACAAATTGTGTGTTGAATTTGCAACACATTTTTTAATCATCAAAGCGGTGCTCGAAGAAGCAATGGCGAAGCATCTCAGGCGGGAAATAAAGATGATCCCGCCACTCCAGTACAGCTGTAACCTGTCGCCCTTACCACGGTTAAAATATAAACATAAACTTAAAATAAACCGACGAATTAAAAACCTCCTTTCTTAAGTGAAAAAAAAATTATGAACAGAGAGACTATAGTCCAAAACCTTTATGACAATAGTAATAATAATAATAACCTAACCAATTTACAAAAGTTGAAAAACTCCGACATTGACATATATCAAAGTTCAATATTTAAAAAACGGGTGAACCGATTTCAGTGAAACTTGGCTAAGAACCATCTCGATTACACTAGCTTTGGGGTAAAAAAACCGCATCTACATCGATCCATCCGTTTGGGAGCTATGATGCCACAGACAGATACACAGGTCAAACTTATAACACCTCTCTTTTTCATCGGGGCTTAAAAATAAACCGCTTCCAGGGGCAACGTTCCCAAAATGCTGGCGGCATTGCCACGTTGAATGGCAATGCTAATCTTTTGAGCCAAATATAGGCCAGCATGTCACATGTTTTTAAGTCGGTTAGTAAAAATAATCAAATTAAACTAGCTTTCGATTAAAAAAACGCATCGAATTCGGTCCATCCGTTTGGGAGCTACGATGCCACAGACAGATACACAGACACGTAGATACACAGATACACAGGTCAAACTTATAACACCCCTCTTTTTCTTCGGGGGTTAAAAAAGATGAAACAAAACAAGTGTACTTACCAACCTTTAAGATCAAAAGAAGCGAAAGGTCAAGGTGAATTTTGCGCCAGAAGATGTAATGACAATACCTATACCTCTGGTGTAATTTTTGACACAAGAAAAGGTCTCGCAAGTGTTCGCGTTGACGTTTAAATTACTATGGGCCTATAGCAGTACGTATCGACAGCAAAATATTCTCGTAGTATTTGACACTTTAACGCAAACGCGATCAGTGCCCTAAGCACGACTTGTCGAATCCTGCGTCACGTAAACTCGAATAGTAAACTATAACGAGTTTGTATGACGTTTGGAACAGCGCCCGCCCGTGTGCGTATTTGGAACTAAAATTTAGTATAAGATTTCTCTATCTCGATACGATAACCGTAACGTAACGCAGGATTCGACAAGTCGTGCTTAGGGCACAGGTTATGTTTTTTGGTCGTCGCTTACGCTAGACGCTATGATGAAAAAAAACACGGTTTGAGATAGATTTCTAAAAAGTTCATGCACCACTTTCTTATTTTTTTATGAACCATAATTTTCGTAGCGGAGGATCCCAATTGTTCAATAAATAAGAATCAATCGAGCTTTTCTTTCTATTCACAAACATTATTTATCTTTCAACATCACTTAAAGATGCTTAACTAGATTTCCCCTCGTAAAAGCAAAGCAATTACAATAACCTAAATAGGAAACCGTGCACGTTTTTATTATTTTTTTACTAAACGCCTCCTCTAAATTCAATTTGGCAGTTAAACGACTTAAGCGAGATTCCATTTTCCAACACTGTTTAAAAAAACTCGTGGTAGAACTCGTAGCCACGCCACCGCTACCCTCAGTTCGCTCTCAACCGTAGAAGGGGGTATACGCGCCCGTCGTAGAAAAACGCGGGAACTCGTGTGACGTAAAGCTAAAAGTTTTTATTAAATGCGACATTTGATGCAAGTGTGTGGATTTTGACAAAATGGATGCGCTTCTGTGGATGATGTTTTCGCTGCTTTTATTTTCTGGTGAGTAAACATTTTTACTTACATTTTACTCGTCTAAGCTCTCTCTGAAAACTTAGGTTTTTTTAATTTACATCGTTGTTTATTACGGTTTGAAGATTACTTATTTTATTTGCAATAATACCTACGTTAATAGAAGTTTTTTTTTGTACATTCAATGGTTGTTATAACTACCTACGAGCTTTTGTTTGGAACTATTTCTAAATTAATTATTACTGCATCGTTAATGATTCAATTACAAAACACTACGTGCAATTCCTGTTATTGGAAAAAATAATCCTTTAATTCAGGCCAGATGACCCATAAAATTGTTAGTAGGTACAATTACACTTACTTGACTATGTTATGTTAGTATATATTACGTTAAGCGCATACAAAAAAGAAGGGAAATTATTAATAAGGAAGGGGAATAAATTACTATTATTATTATAACTCGAACTGCCATTTTCAAAATCCGAAAGTGAACGATATATTTCAGGATGCTGGGCCTGAAATATTATGCGTCAGCTGCCGGTCTTTAAGGCATAAACTTTTACAAGTGGCGCTTTCAAAGTGTCCTACATAATAGGACATGCACACTATCATATTGTCGTACAAATCCAAGGCTTGCACTGTTGTGTTCCGGTGTGGAGAGTAAGACAGCCGGTGTAATTACGGGCACAAGAGGCATTTCATCTTAACTCTCTAGGTTGGCAACGCATCTGAAAACCCTCCGGGGTTGCGGGTGTCTATGGGCAGTGGTGATCACTTACCATCAGGTGACCCACTTGCTCGTTTGCCTTCCTTGTCGTATAAATAAGAAAAAAAAAACAAGGGCACACAATGGTGACTTTTATCTGAAACACACGCATTTCATTTGTTTCCAGTACTAAAATATACTCGGTGTTTTGAATTAAAACACGGAACACTTAGGTTCGATAGTATAGATTCTGTTCTATCAAAATCCAGAAGAAACTTCGAAGGCGCAATTAATTTTTTTGTATGTTGATTGTAATTTTTCCAGCAGTGTGTCATAGGCACTAAATCACAGAAACAATAACTATTTGAAAGCCAGTAAGTGTAACACCACAGGCCCATATTTCACTATCTTTACAATTTGTCAGTTTTAAATGACATTCAAACTACATTTCTTTGATAATAATGAAGCGCGCTAAAACAAAAGCTCTTCAAGTCAGCAGTTGACACCGAATTGTCATTGAAAACTGACAATTCTAAAGTTAGTGAAATAGGGGCATGCAAAAGGCGAGCTGAAATTTAACATTGGCCAAGAAGTACATTACCTATCTGTGAATAAAATTACTTTTCCTACGCGAATAAGTAGCTCGAGAATACACTCGTCGAAAACCTTCCCCATTTTTAATATGACGCACAGCCCATCGTGTTTTTCATTTTCATTATTAAATTCCATAATCTAGATAAAGAAATAAATTGGAATCCCGATTCGAGATTGTTTTACAAAATTTATGAAGTTCCATTTTTAATTAATCTTTATTTGGAGGCCAGTCGGCGGTAGGCAGATGTTTCTTTAATTGATTTGCATGTATTTTTTCTGCTTTCAGCGAGGGCAATTGAGATCAAAATTTAAATATAGCAGCAATGAAAAGAATTTTTAATACAGTTGGTCAAAAAGTGGTACACAATGAACATGACAAAATGACATCGATGGTGGAAGGCTCAATCGACGTAAGGGACAAAATGCTACTTTTCAGGAGAGGGAAAATAAGTTTTTGGAAATTTTCAAACCCTCACAGCATTGTTGATATTTAAAATAAAAATAAATATCACGCGACAATTTGACACCAATTGACCTAGTCCCAAACTAGGCAAAGCCTGTACTATGGGTACTAGACAACGGATAAACATACTTATATAGAAAAATACATACTTATATACATATTAAACATCCAAGACCCGAGAACAAACATTCATATTCTTCATACAAACATCTGCCCCAACCGGGATTTGAACCCGGGACCTCAAGCTTCATAGTCATGGTCTCTAACCACTAGGCTATCCGGTCGTCAATTATTATTTAACTTAGTAAGACGCTATAATTACAGATAATCTCTAATTTCCTTGCTTTTTAACGTGAAATGGGCTTAATAAGAAAAATAGCTTATTTTTACTCAAATGACATACGGGTGTCATTACCCCTTACACTCATAATCCGTGAATAAATAAATAAATATCATGGGACAAATTGACATCAATTGACCTAGCCCCAAACAAGGCAAAGCCTGTACTATGGGTACTAGACAACGGATAAATACGTACATACTTATATACATATCAAGCATCCAAGACCCGAGAACAAACATTTGTATTCATCATACAAACACCTCCCGACCGGGATTCGAACCCGGGACCTCAAGCTTCATAGTCAGGGTCTCTAACCACTAGGCTATTCGGTCGTCAAGTCAAATCAAATAAATAATGCAGAACCGATTTTTGGTCATAAAGGACATAATAAAATATGATTATGTTATTTTCCCCTCACCACTTCGGAAAGCCGTCTTTTATCCTTTAAAACAAAAGCAGGTAAAAACGCATTTTATCCACTAGTGGGGAAAGTAATTTGACCTTGGAGCGTGTTTAAGTAGCTTGTGAGGGTGAGAAAATTAATGGTTTTTAGTTCATGAATTCGGTGTCAATTGCTAACTTGAAGAGCTTTGAAAATGTAGATCGAATTTTATTGTCATAGTAAACTGACATTTTGTAACGTTGGTGACATGTAGGGCTCTTCTTGACACTCTGTTCACTTATAGTGAAATAAACGGATCACTCACGTATGTCAGTCGGTAATAGCCCGACTCGTTTCGGACTAATCCGTAGTCCTTCCTCTAGGAGCACACGCCACGCCGGTGGCGAGACGTAACCTACTCTGTTCACTTGTTGCTTTAATCATGAGTTCGTCATAACGAAAGATGGCGGTAAAATATCTAAATTGGGTTGTTTGCGTCTCGTTATGTTAAGAGTGAAGATTGTTGGCTAGTTTCCAAGCTGAGGATATTATGTACCATAGACATTATATAATTTGGGATATGTATATATCCCGTATTAAATATGTCTAATGTAACTAACCGCGAATCATTTAAAACTGTTAACCGTATGTCTGTAACAATAGAGTCGTGTTTGCATTGCATTGTGAGCGATTCGGTTGCTTAGCAACTATTGCTGGTGACTGTACCTATACCTACCTAACTTAGAGTGAGATTAGGAGTAGCTAAAATTAATGATGAATGATTAACTAAAAGAAGTCTATTTCTCAAATTTCAAACTGAAACGTAAATAAACAGAAAGACCAGAAAAATAAATTCTCGAAATGGGATTCGATCCCAGGACCTCCACCGTACCGTGGCGTTGCGCTACCAACTGCGCCATCCGAGCAATCATTAGTAGCAGCGAACTCAGTTTTTACCCCCGACGCAAAAAGATTAGTTTATAGTTACAAGTTGTTTTCATAGTTCCGTACCTTAAAGAAACGGCACCCTTATTTTAACTTCGTTGGCCGTCTGTCTGTCAACCCCAAGTAAAGCAAAACATATAATGTTTGTATATGTCTTATAGTTACAGACGTGCCCATACTGACCGATCTAAATGTGCCATCCTGTATTTATCACTTTGTTACATTCAGAGAAAGAAAGCTGTCGTCTAAACTAACAGTGTAAAATCTCCATCTTTTAAAACAAAACCCTGTTTTTTTCCGAACATTCTTTCTCTCGCTCACACTTGCGTCTTCTCACTCTTCCACACTCTTATGTTAAATATCCCAGTATACATAAATTATTATAATTATTATTTACTAGCTTAATTATTTCAAAATGGGGTAGTTCCCTATCCCGTGGGAATTTCGAAAAATCCCTTCTTAGTGCACCTCTAGGATATTCAAGGTACTTATATCTTTGCCAAATTTCAAGACTCTAGGTTCAGCAGTTTAGGCTATGCGTTGTCTGTCAGTCAGTCAGTCAGTCACGGTACTATTTTATAGGTATAGAAGATAACGTAGCGCGTTTAAGAGCGTCCGTCCATCGATTGGCCAAATATAAACTTATTTTTCAAGTACCACACACCGTAAAAAAGCCGTGATAGCCTAGTAGTTTGACCTATGGCCTCTCAAGCAGAGGGTCGTGGGTTCAAACCCCGGCTCGCACCTCTGTGTTTTTCGGAATTTATGTGCGGAATTGCATTTGTCATGTTCTTTTCGGTGAAGGAAAACATCGTGAGGATGCACACCCCTGCGAAGCAATTCAATTACGTGTGTGGAGTTCCCAATCCGCTCTGGGCCCATGTGGGAACTATAGCCCAAGCCCTCTCAGAGGAAGCCTGTGCCCAGCAGTGGGACGGAAAAGGCTGGTGACGAAGTACCACCCGAGTAAACAAGCGAGTCGAGCTACTAACCACACAGTAGCTGTGTACTGTGCCAGCAACTCGCACTGTTCAAAGCCTCATAGAAGTTGTTTCTTTGAGGAACCGTGAATGGCGGAGTGAGATGCAACCTAGATAAAGTTTTTTAATCTTTTCAGAAGACGTCGCTTTCAAAGTAACGGTATTATTTTCGTGGGTACGTTTTGAAGTTTTTTTTTCTGGTTGGTTGATTAAAATCTGTTTTAGCAGATGGAAGACTACTTAAAGAAGCTGTTACTTAAATGTATGGAAAAATTACGACAGGATAGCCTAGTGGTTAGGGGCCCTGACTATGAAGCTTGAGGTCCCGGGTTCGATCCCCAGTCGGGGCATATGTTTTTATAACGAATACGAATGTTTGTTCTCGGGTCTTGGATGTTTAATATTATGTATCTTTGAAATATAAGTAGGTATAACTTAACCAACTCAGAAAAGTTGAAAAACCACCGACATTGTTATTTCAAAATTCAGAATTTCAAAAACGGGTGAACAGATTTTAATGAGACTTAGCCAAGAACCTAGCTAGGGAGCTATGATGCCACAAACAGATACACAGGTCAAACTTATAACACCCCTTTTTGGGCCCAGGGTTAAAAATGCAAAATTGAAGCTTATTAAATGAGAGTGGGTTCCCAAGGGTTAATTGAGAATTAATTGAACTTAATACAAGTCTAAGAATACCTCCGTTGGTTCATGAATCTTAATTCATTAAGACCTATCGACACAGGCGAACAATTTCACTAAGTATTCCTGTGTAAGGAGGACTCACGTAAATTGAGCTGTGATTACATGAACGCGAAATAATTTGTTTCATTAGAGTAGGTGGTCTGGCGGTGTACCTAACCCTTAAGGACCAGTCAGGAACGAACATATAAGGGGAACATTTTAAAGTTACTTTCATCACATCATCGTCATCATCACCAGCCTTTTTTACGTCCCACAGCTGGGCACAGGCCTCCTCTCAGAATGAGAGGGCTTGGGCTATAGTTCCCACGCAGGCCCAGTGCGGATTGGGAACTTCACACACATCATTGAATTGCTTCGCAGGTGTGTGCAGGTTTCCTCACGACGTTTTCCTTCACCGAAAAGCTCGTGATAAATCACAAATGTAATTACAAAAGTAAAGTTACTTATTACTGACAAACTTGTAGTTGGAGAGCCATACTATAGCTATTTGCAGAAATACGAATCGGCCAGCTCGTCCAGTGAAGTACCATCCTCTCGCAGAAATTCAGATTAAAGCAACAGCACCCCTGTTGAAGATTACTATGTACCATGACATCTTGTAGGTAAATGAAAATAATCGATTTATTGATTATTTTTGTTTTTATTTTTATGAAACATTCATAGAATGAAATTCAACATATAATGACAATGCAAAGAAAAATTCGTTAAGCAGCTGGACTTGAACCAGCAACCTCGGTAATCCGTACCACGCTCCACCAATTAAGCTATACTTAACGTTGGTGTACCTAACGAATTTTTCAATGCCTTGTGTCATATTTTATTTAGAAGATCTCTCCTCAGCGCCATCTATGAGTAGCTTAATCAAGCTGCTCACCCACTACGGAACTTTTACAGTTACGCATTAGTGGCAAGAGATGGAGCTATTTTCTGAATCAATGAAAATAATCGATTAATTGATTATTTTTGTTTTTATTTTTATGAAACATTCATAGAATGAAATTCAACATACAATGACAATGCAAAGAAAAATTCGTTAAGCAGCTGGACTTGAACCAGCAAACTCGGTAATCCGTACCACGCTCCACCAATTAAGCTATACTTAACGTTGGTGTACCTAACGAATTTTTCAATGCCTTGTGTCATATTTTATTTAGAAGATCTCTCCTCAGCGCCATCTATGAGTAGCTTAATCAAGCTGCTCACCCACTACGGAACTTTTACAGTTACGCATCTTGTAGGTACCTTTATTTGTCTAGCATATCCATATCCTCTGGCAAATAAAGCATTCTCATTCCCATTCTCATTCATTCTCAAGTTTATCCCGACATGTTTCGGACTAATTCGTGACTAATATACGTGAATGATCCGTCTTATTATACTACTATGGGCAAAAAGGCAGCGCCACTAGTGATACGTATCGACAACAAACCCTTCTCACACTATTTGACACTTCTTAGCAAACGTGTTACGTATTTTTTGGCCTTCGATTACACTAGAGCTCTGCAAGCTATCTGTCTCACATCTTACACATGAAAAAATTAATATACCTAACGTTTTAGTACCAAATACGAGCACGGGGGGGGGCGCTGTTGCAAACGTAACACTAATGGCTTATTGCAATAGAACAGGGTGCAGGCTTGAATGCATGGCTCGGTCCTGGGCTGTATAAGTGTAGTTAGATTATTTAGTTTAGTTTAATGTAAACAGGGTACAACTGTGCCCTAAGCACGACTTGTCGAATCGAATAGTAAACTATAACGAGTTTGTATGACGTTTGGAACAGCGCTCGCCCGTGAGCGTATTTGGAACTAAAATTTAGTATGAGATTTCTCGATCTGGATACGATAACCGTAACGTAATGCAGGATTCGACAAGTCGTGCTTAGGGCACTGTGGTTGAAGTGAGCGCAGTATTCGCCAATAAACGTAATAGTTTGGCGAAATTAGTGATGTAACATAAGCTATGTACCTTTTGAGAATAAATAAATTAAATAAAAATAAAAAAAATCTCACTAACGTTACTACTCCATTACGTTACGTAGGATTCAAATATTCATGCTCGGGCCTCTGGTAAATTCGTAGCCTGTCTACTATCCTTAAGAAAACCGATCAAAACCCTGAACTATCATTATATAAGTAACCACTAACGCAGGCCCGCACTTGGACCATAATGAGTGGAGTTGAACAGATTGAGCCACGCAGTGACGTCATTAAAACTTGGCCAATTACCAACTTGGCAAGTACGTCACATGTCATGTCAGCCAAGTTTTATTATTATGTTTGATTCCGTAACTTGAGTTGGCAAACTCGTTCTCTTAAGGATCTTGAGACGAAAGGTAAATTTATGTAGGCGTATTAAGGGGTATTACGGAGTTTCTATTACTAATTATTATACTTTGATAAGCGTATTTTAAAAACAAAAACTTAATGAAGGTAAAAATGCGTTCTAAAAAGCATAAACTTGAATTATCGTTACTTCTTATCATACCTACAGAACTTTAGTTTTTAACCCCCGACGAAAACGAGGGGTGTTATAAGTTTGACCTGTGTATCTGTGTATCCGTCTGTGGCATCGTAGCTCGCAAGCGGATGGACCGATTTCGATGCGGTTTTTTTCGTTCAAAAGCTAGTTTAATCGAGATGGTTCTAAGCTAAGTTTCATTAAAATCGGTTTACCCGTTTTTTAAATATTGAACTTTGAAATGACAATGTGGGGGGTTTTTTGATGGACTGTTACAGCTTCATTTCTCCACCATGATGACCCTTAGTTGTCAAATATGCTGTTGTTACCGGTAATTTTATTAAACTATAATGTTTCATAGTGAAATAAACGGTTCACTCACCTATGACAATTGAGTATAGCCCGACACGTTTCGGACTGATTCGTAGTCCTTCCTCTGGGAGCACGCGCTTCACCGGTCGCCAAACGTAAACTGCTAACTGTAACTTGTTATTATAAAAAATGTGTCTTCGCCATAGTCGCGAATAAAAAATTCTACAAGATTAACACACAGATTACAGATGTCTTACGGCCAAGAAAATACACGGCTCACGTACTTTATATGCTAACTTGTTAAACAACGGTCTTATCGAAACTATGCTCGTCTAACAATCCCGCAGCAAAGTGTAACAAGCCGTGAAAATAACGATGTCTCGAATCCATCCCTGTTGAGAAATCTTATTTGCCTACGCTTGAGTTTCTGGAAGTCTTATGAAATAAGTAGGTGCTTCTTGCGAGGAAAACTTAGCAATGTTATTTTTAATTCTTTATTCTTTATGTATTCGCCAATTGATAAAAACATAATAAAAATCATTTAAAACAAGTCCTTCTCCCACACCTCTCGCAACTAAGAAGTCGCTGGAGCTACATCCACCGAAATAGCCGTGTCTATACTTAGTTTTTTTTTGCATTAGAAAGAAGGTAAACAATCTTGACATGTATAAAGTAGTCGTTACGTATAAAACCATAACAATATAAATAACTGAATCTCATTGTTATATTTCAATGTTACTACAATAAATGTACTTTTTGTTAACTGTACAACTTCTATTGTCATGCAACTTACATAATTCATAGCAAATTTCAAGTCAATGCCATTATTAGCTGTTGAAGAGTTCCCTCCTGCAGAGACGATCATTTCCAAACCACCAAGATCACTACTAGATTTCTGTACCGTTACCAGACTTACATAAGTAGGTATGTCAAATTTCAGTACAATCGGGTACCAGCAAGTGGTCGAGAATAGTCTGAAAAGTAGACAACTCTTACATTATAGATATAGTAGAAAAACCTTTACCATGGGCCAAGCAAAAATCAATCTTATGATAATGCCATAAACACTGACAGGGGATAGCTTTTCTCACTTTAACTATACGTATAAATAAAGCTTCAATGTAAAAGCCTCCAAGAAGAATCATGCTTTAATAGCGGGAAGAAGAAACCAAGTTAGATGTGTTTCCGATGATATAAACATGAGGATATGCCCTTTGGAACATTGTGAACACAGGAACGGCGGAGCGAGCCCGCTGGCGGTAAGCGGCGCGCGGCCGTCGCCACCCGTGCACGACGAGTGCGCGGCTCATATCCCTGGCACAAATTAGTGCCACAAAATTGGCAACATACACGGAGTACCGAAGGGCCCATCCATACGCTATTATTATAATATGTGTGTGTCGCTTCGGGTGGCACAGCTACGACTTACAAGAAGATAAAATTCTTTCATAGGTGAAATCCCCTTGGGATACGAGAAATTATTCTTGTCTGATTGTTTAGGGATCGGATCTTTGTTCGAATGATACAACGGTTGCTTGATGAAAAACGAGTTACTTACTAAAAAATACAGCCCTTTTAAAGGCCGCTGAAAATTTTCGATTACGCCATTCAGAATACTCTAAAACTGTACAATGGGTTTACAAAAGTTTACCAAGAAACTTTTGCCAAACTGATTCATTTCCCAAAATGCTTTAGTTTCCGAATCAATAAATATTTCAGAATTTTTATTAAACAAATTTAACCTAACCTATAGGGTTCTACGAAACGACCCTGAAATAGAGCCCGAAATATTTACAGTGTCTGAAAAAAAAGCGTTTTGGGAAATTAATCAGTTTGGCAAACATTTTTTGAGCAAATGAATGGATACTCACCCAGTAAAATGCCATCTATGGACAAATAAAATTACGACTCCAACAAAAGATATTAAGGCTTAACAATCTTCTCATATTAACTGCGCATTTCCTTCCGTTCTAAATTATTAGTTGAATTTCAGTATTAAAGGAATCATGTCTTTGTTTCAGATGTTACTTCTTCGGCAAATAAATATCCGTTTCTGAGGGATTTTCAAGAGTCTATCACAAATCAGCTGAAAACGCGGTGAGTACCTACGATATGTAAATAACAAACCAGAGGCCTTGTTGTCTCTTGTTTACTCAAACATCAAACTTCAACTTCAACTTTTTTGTTTATGGCAACCGGTCGCTTTAGGTTAGCGACCATTACTGCCAATGACTCCTGACAACAGCATAATGTATGGCGTGTTTGACCAGTTTTTAATTTGTCAGTTCCAAAATGAGGGGTAGTTACTTGTGTTTGTTGTCAAATCAAATAAAGAATGGATAAATAATAACTCCGTATTAATAGACTACCCTCAGTACCGTCATTACCCTCATTAACAAAAAATATTCGAACAAGCGATGGTTATCTCTTAATAGTTTCGATACTAACAGTTTTAAATGATTCGCGGTTAATTGCATTAGGCGTAATCGCGGGCAATATCCCGTTTTCATTATGTCTAGTTTCGACACTGTTTTGAAGCTCATATGTGTCATTTAAATATTATGCAAGTTTTATCGATAACACTATTTTTAGGGTTCCGTACCTCAAGAGAAAAAAAACGGAACCCATATTATAGGATCACTTTGTTGCCCGTCTGTCTGTCTGTTAAGACCTCTTTTCTTTGGAACGCGTGGAGGTAGCATGCTGAAATTAATATCAAATACTCAAGCCTGCAGTCGCTTTAAGCTGTGAAAAAATCAAACTTCTAAGTCAACGTAATCAAAAGATACAGTCATTAAAAAGGTTATTTCTATACAAATTGCCGTACCTACTGTGAACCCTAGTGCGTGAGTCCGACTCGCACTTGTCCGGTTTTTTATCTAGCAGTAACATATATGTTACTTATAGGTTAAGGTTATTATATGGTGTCTGCTGTGCATTTATATTCCGTATCAGAACCTCGTAAGCGCTGAGCCAGACTAAAATGACCTCTTCCTTCGAGACCCAAGAAACCTCGCTTGTAAAATATCGTGCACTGTTATACAACCTTAAGGTGCTTTCACATCGATGGTACAAACACAAGTGGGTCACCAGTGCCCTAAGCACGACTTGTCGAATCCTGCGTTACGTTACGGTTATCGTATCGAGATCGAGAAATCTCATACTAAATTTTAGTTCCAAATACGCTCACGGGCGGGCGCTGCTCCAAACGTCATACAAACTCGTTATAGTTTACTATTCGATTTTACGTGACGCAGGATTCGACAAGTCGTGCTTAGGGCACTGATTGCAGATGCGTTGGTTCACGCTCGGTTTTCTTAAAAAAATAACAGTATACCCATCGCTTTTGTATAACAAAGGCCACTAACAGAATATATATACTCTATCTATGCTAGCGTTAGGACCCATTGCTATCTTGTGTTTTCTTTGTGCTTTTTTAGGGTTTCGTACCTCAAAAGGAAAAACTGAACCCTTCTAGGATCACTTTGTTGTCTGTGCGTCTGCCTGTCAAGACCCTTTTTCTCTGGAATGCGTTTAGGTAGCATAGTGAAATTAATATCAAATTTAATACTCAGGACTGCACTCCATTGAAGATGTGAAGAAATCAAAGTACTTCTCCTTCCAGTTGTCCTAGAAACTTGGGATTTGATACGAAGGTAGCTCTTATGCAGAACCACTCAGAAAAATCTCAAAATCTTTAATTTTTATGTCTGTCTGTATATGTCACAAACCAATATAAAACGACCCCACACTGCGTACATTTTGCTTAGGAGCACTGCTCTGCTCTGCTAACACTATAACTTAAAGCACTGGGGAAAAGCGTGAAAATATTTGCATGGAACCCTCAGTGTGCGAGTCCGGTTTTTTTCTCTACTGCTTGTTTTTGCATGTTATGTGGTGTTCAATAAAGAGGTACTTATTGTGTTGTATTGTAATATTTGAACATCTTTAACAACAAAACCTAAATCTTGGAGGCAAGTGTGAGAGCACCTTAAGGCTGTTTATGCAACCTCTTTAGCGCTCGCAGCTGCAAAACAGCTTTGAGAAGCGCATAGTTTGCTACGTATGCGACGCTTGTTTGTTTTGTGAGTATATTGAAACTAAATTAGCTGCCGGTGACAGTTGGAAGAGGTTCTTGTGAGTTAATGATGGAGGTTGCTTTGTAGCTTCGTAACCGCTGTAGCAGCCTTTGTATCAAATTGTCTTGAGTAGTTTAAATTTTGCTAGATTTATTTATGAAAATAGAACAAAATGTAAAAGTGGAGTATAAAAAAAACAAGCGTATTCTATGGAACAAATAGATTCCTGATCTACCATGGAACCATTTTACAGTAAACATCACAGTGACACTGTATTGCTTGACAGGGAAAGTCGTTGTCACTTTACTTTTTTTTTCCTAGCCTAGTAAAGTGTGCCACTACCGGGCAAGTGGGAATTACAAACATAACGAAAAACAAGGATTAAATAGATTTATAAAACAGTTCCTCCGCTAAAACAGGTCCCAAATATGCTTTCAGCATTTCCTTGCCGTATCGTGATGCTGATACGATGTGAGAGGACGCTGCCAGCTCTTCGGTCCCCCAATCAATGATATTATAAGTAAAGATACGTCATATGGTCACAAGACGGTCGTAAAACAATACATGTTCCGAACATTTTGACATTGGCGCGCAAGTTTGGACCTTATTTGAGAGAGATTGTGGCCAAAGTGGCTAAAATTTGTACCCTGCCTTTTCTGCGCTTCATTTTCGACGTGCTGATGACATATAGTCGTCCCACGATAACTCTGAAGCGAAGTGACAACAGTAGAAATCTAAAGTTTGTTTATGGCAACACTGATTTATAGTCAAACAACACGTTTAGAACTTTTGAGTAGATTAAACATAAACAGGTCATCGTTCATCCACCATTAAAATACTCTCATATTTCTTTCTCTACATTTTTTTTGCCGTACAACGGCAAAAGCTACTAAACACTGGCAAAATTGTCCTCCATTGGAAAGAGCCATAATTTAAAAAAAAACAGCAACTTTTGATTACTACTATCATTATCATTTATAAATAAAGAAATGTCTGACTGACATGAAAAAAGTATTACCACAGCGTGATTTTCCTGGGTTGCCAATTAATATCTTATGCAGAGTTATCGTGGGGCGATTATAAATATCTACCTCTTTTGTTTTACTGTAATATCATTGTCCGCAATAGTTTATAGTCCCCTTTAGTCGCTAAGTAAATCGTCAAATATAAATTTTATTCGTGTAAGAGCCTTACTCGTAGAACTCATAAACGTATCAGAAAAGACGAAAATGCCAATTTATCTCTTACCAATTAATTTAATAGTCCTCCAGCAAGTCACGTAAACGCGTTTTTGCCTAACCGACCAAGAATGTGCTAAGCACTGGCCCCGTCCCCCCTTTGCCCCATGATGTAAGAACCGAAATGGGGTAGTTACCCCATAATTCAATACCCTTCATATCCCAGCAGTCATTAGCTTATGCTTAACGTCCTAAGAGTCAATAAAGCGGGAATCATGCCTCGCAATGATAAGTGGGCGTAAAGTACGAAGCGCCCGGGGGAGTTGTAAATCTGCCCCTACTAAGGTTTGTAGGGGTTGTTTTCATTAAAGTTGTCGTTTGTGTGTTTTCAAGAGAGAGTTGTGCTTTTTTAACCCCCGACGAAAAAGAGGGGTGTTATAAGTCTGACCTGTGTATCTGTCTGTGACATCATAACTCCCAAACGGATGGACCGATTTCGATGCGGTCTTTTTAATCGAAAGCTAGCTTAATCGAGATGGTTCTTAGCTTTTTATTAAAATTCTTCCGTTTTTGAAATACCTATTGAACTTTCGGGGGTTTTTCAACTTTTCTAAGTTGGTTAGGTTATCTAATTTTAAATCGTGGACTGCTCGAAATAAGTTAAAAATTAAATCACGAAGCGCCAAATCTTGAATTAATTTTGTGAAGTCCAATTATTTTTAAATTACATTTGTAATTTACCATGAGCTTTTCGGTTAAATAAAAACATCGTGAAGAAACCTGCACACTCCTACACGAAGCAATTCAATGGTATGTGTGAAGTTCCCAATCCGCACTGGGCCCGCGTGGGAACTATAGCCCAAGCCCTCTCATTCTGAGAGGAGGCCTGTGCCCAGCAGTGGGACGTAAATAGGATGATGATGATGATGATGATGAATTATTTTTGTGATGAATTTTCTTCCGTAAACGGAAGAAGCCTTTTTATTTTGAATTCAGCGTTTTCTTATGCATCCCATAATTATTTCAAAAATATATAAAGCTACATTGTTTAACTTTGACATTGAATCATTGGAGAAAATAAAACATTATCAAATTTTATTTCTGAAAATTTTATCATTTTCGGGCCTTGGCCCTCTACATATTAACGATGTGAGCGAAGTTCTGTCCTTTTCTTACAGGCAAGCCTTAAGCTTAAGAGTTGGGTAGATTTCGCTCGCAGCGTTAAGACTACACGCTTTTATTTCTATCTCTAATTTTTCTCAATTATTTTTAGCGGACTAGTGACTCTCTTGG
The DNA here is from genome assembly GCA_963691665.1 of Clepsis dumicolana. NCBI lineage: Eukaryota > Metazoa > Arthropoda > Insecta > Lepidoptera > Tortricidae > Clepsis > Clepsis dumicolana. Next base: position 6,926,436 of record OY829527.1, on the reverse strand, counting down.
GGTTGGTTACGGTGATAGCTTACCATCAGCTGACAGCTGGAGTTTCCCTCCTCTCAATAAAAAAAGGCTCAATATATCAGCCGAAATGTTAAAATACCAACCATTTTATTACAAAGTCTCGAACTCAAGCCAGTGGTAGGGGCCCCGGGAAAATAACGACTGACGTAGGTACCGAAGTTTTATCTCAACAATAAAACAAGTCACGTGTGCTTTCTAAACATAAATATGGCGGCGTAAATAAAATATAAAGGTGGCTCTGTTTTCTTCCATAATTGCTCATTGTTATTCAGCTTGAATTCTTAGATTATTGTCTTGTTTTTCCACTTTCAGTCTTAAATTTGAGTTTTTCATAAAACTCTTTAAGACTGGAGGTGTCTTTAGCTTGTTATCTTCTTCTCATCTTCTTTCACTAAAAGGTTTATTATTTTACTTTATACTTTATAGCATGAAAAACACTACTAAAGATACTACTACTTCTAGATTATAATTCGTATTAAAGAATAGCCTCATTGAGTCCCTTCGAGACCATGGACGCAACGTCGCGTCTGAAATGTGGGGGTATTTAAATTTAAATTTAAATGTATATTTTTTACGCGATTAAGTCCCGGGTATTATGCTAATGTGTGAAAATCGCGAAAGCTTAAATCAATAAATAGCCTCATCATCATCAAACTTAAGAGTTACACTCTTGTCGGTGGAGTGTCTTCCAATCATCTCTCCTAAAAGCCAGCTCCTGGACCTCCTGATACGACACGACACCGGCCTTCTCCTTTATCTGGTCCATATAGCTTCGCCTAGGTCGATCTATTCCTCTTTCCTTCTAAAATAAAAATGATGAAAAAAAACTCGAAAATCTCTCTAAGATCTTCCACTTTCATAATCCCTTGTGACGCTCGAACCGGTCCTTTGATGACTATTTCCATACACCGCCGGTTTGTCTTCGTTCTCGTTACTTCAAAGGAGCCATTCACTAGAAATAAGCTTTCTCGAGTCACTGAATGTCCGATAAGTTATTTGAGATGGGATTTAATACCAGATGTAGATAATTTTGGGGCCTTTGATTTTAATCTGATGGTGCTTCGCCTGTTTTGTATCGTTATATTTCTAAAAGATTCAGAGATATGGTAGCCCACCATGTCAATACAAAGTCTAACGAAATGCAGACTGAATAATGAGATTTCGATTAAACTTGTTTGCAAAGTCATGGATAAACAAGGAATAAATTAAATTGGCAACGAAGTTTAAAGCTGGGACTACAGGGAAAGGTACCGGTGGTTGCCGTATTTTGACCGTTATTTTGCAAAGTAACATTATTTTGGTAACGATACCACAAATACCGATAAAAATACCGATACCTTGGTAGCGATACCTTACATCAACACAAAGCGACGTAGCTCAACTTGCTATTGTCTCCCCTCAATGCCGTTGTCTAGTACCCATAGTACATGCTTTGCCTAGTTTAGGACTAGGTCAATTGGTGACAAATTGTCCCATAATATTGTCCCACGAATTAGCCAGTAACTACCGATAATCCGATGTTTTACGGTCGTTCATTTAAATTCAATGGTCATAATTAATTATACAAATGTCCAAGAATAAAAAAGACAAAACGTAAAATAATGAGTACCAGTAGTAGGCAATTTAATTCACCTCTTTTTACAAAATACAGCTATATTCAAATTTTACCGGCGCATTTTGGTAGCGGTATATATTAACCGGTACTTATTTAGTTACATTACATTTTTACTGTATTTCGGTTCCGGGTTTTAAGCAAGCCACAAATTGAAGACGTCTTTAGAGTCTGCTAACACAGAGCAAAATCAGTTCTGTTATTTGTGATCCTGTTCTACAGTCGAACCAGTTGAATCGTGATCGTAACCCACTTACAAAATGACATTGCAATAACTATCAAAATAATTTATTAACACATTCACCGTGTGAACTTATTTGGTCGTTTTTGTGGTTCAATTCAATCTATTCAACTGTACTTTATATTGCAATATAAAGCACAGTTGAATAGGTTGAATTGAACCATATATTGGTACGTGTAACGTTTAATGAATTGAAATTAATTTCGCAATTTCGATTCACGTTTCACCATTACCGAATAGTTAGTGGATTCGAACGTTAATACCGCCGTAAAACTTGTAGTTTTGGTATCAGAGGCCATTGAAGAGCGCACGAAGCGCTCGGTAGAGTTTAAGCCAAGTTCGGATAAAATTTTATTAGTTTAAAATAGTTTTTCTGAGCGAATTTAAGACAAGGGGTTTTTTTATTAAAGAAAGAAGTTTATATTAACACTGGAAATAGGCTAATTTATTCATGGCGACTATTTTGAGTTAGTTCTACACTATTTAGGCGTTTACTCAACGTAAACTACAAAATGTACTTAATACCTATAAAATCGATTAAGTACCATAGCGAATCAAAGCGCCATCTGATGTCAAAAATAATAACTAGAATAGTCAGATTATAGTGAAATACACGGATCACTCACGTATGTCAGTTAAGTACAGCCCGACATGGTATGGACTAATTTGTAGTCCTTCTTCAGGGAGCACATGCTTCGCCGCATCTCATGGTAGGTTAATGTTAAAATTAGTCAGATTAACAAGTTCCACCTTGCATCTTTCAAACTTCAGACCCCAGGCATAACAACTGCTTTGAAAAAGATCTATCTACGTGCTGTCAAAAAATGAACTGGATATATTCTGTGAAGGTTTTCCAAAAATAAACATTATTTCGGGCATTGTACAATGTACATATACCTACATACGTAGGTACATCAAAATGAATGTATTTGTGAATAATGATTTTGTCCGACCTCATGACTTGCTGAAATATGTTGAGCTCATTTTCTGACCCGTATATATCTAATATGCGTATAAATAGAAAATAGAAATGAACAAAAAACTTTAAATCCTGTACAAATCAGAGCTTGGCTCATTTTCCACGTGCCAATCGAAAAGGATTGTTCAATTACACAGATTGTGTCATTCGTTTTATTAATCCACATTAATAACAACTGTTTCCAGATACAGCGAGTAATTCCGAAAATTTTACGATTTTGGTTATCAATTGAATAAATGTCTTCTTTCTTTCTTTCTTTCAATTCATAATCGAATTAAAATACTTAAATATTGTTATTATTTTATGGTAGCTTTCATGAGCTTGTTGAAAATTTACCTACTTACTTTTAAAAAAGCAGCGAAACTGATTGGAAAACTTGTGATATATTATTATTAATAAGTATGATATTTTTACCAGCGACTTCTTCTGCGTAGAATTTGGTTATTGCTATCCCGCGGGAACTAGCAATTTGTAGTTTTCTTTTTTGTCTAGAGTAGGTAAATGGCTTACCTCCATTTTGAATTTGGCGTTTTTAACATAAAACTTTTCCGTTTATAAGATTATTATGGAAGTAACAATTTTAAGCTAATGCTACGTTTTCCGGTCTTCAACCGATTTAGGTAGTTGGTCAACCAATTTTTTCTTAGAAAACCGTTTAATACGACAGAAAAATGAACGTTGGTTACATAATGTGTTTTATTTTTGTTTCAGATCAATATCAACTTTTCAATCAGCCATCGGTAAGATTGTATACTATTTTATCGTTTCATATTACAAACCCCGGTTTTTAACAATTTATTTTCACAGATTCTTCAATATTTAGAAGCAAAAGAAGCATCTCTATGACCATATCTCAGCATTTTAGTGAGACCACGGTCATGCCTGGAGTCGATGTGAGTTCAGATTTTTGTATTACTTTTCCTAAGTACATTCTAAACATTGGGAATAATTGTAGACCAATTAAACACTGACATAATTTTTCCTTAATTTTCTTTATCTATAATTATAACTCTAAATTCAACAAGTGGTTGACGATGTGTAGTTGAGAACCTCTGCGAAGTTTTTTTTTATCTCCCATACAAGTACATACAATGATTATAATATGGAAAAATGTTTTTCTTAATCACAGTTGCATTCACCTAGACTTGATCAACCACATGCTAAAATATTTACGGTTTATATTTTATTTAATCTGGCACATTGTCCAGACAATGTGACATTGTCTGACACATAGTTACGAAAAGACTGCTTAGGTAATTATCTACCATGCCTGTTTTGTTATAATACCCTTGTACTACTGTTTTGTGGTTTTCAATTAAGAATATTTGTATTTGTTTGTATTGTATAGTTTGTACATAATTATTTTGCATACTGTTATGATAATTCATGTATACATCTTTACGTACAGGTACATCTACAGTGTACTGTGAACGGACAGCATCCCGCAAAATTTATATGGGAAAGAGATGGCAAAGTTATTACGTCAAACACTGATTCAAGGTAAGAAACAACAAGCTGTACTTCTATGTTAAACTAAGGTACCGTCTTTTCTTAATAGCTTTTAATATTTTAACACTAAACACTACAAATCTTAATATTCAATAAAAATACTTCAATGATACTCTCAGTTTAGCGACTCCACGTTACAGAGATAAATGTCAGTATTAAAATGTCATTATTATTTTCAAAATAACTTAATTCTGGCAATGATACCACAAACAGGTACAGAAATAAATACCGCTATTAACACCAATTAAGCCACATCACTAGCTCGCTGTCATTATGAAAGTGACGTAAAAAAATACCGCTACCTCAAAACTTTACCGGTATTTATTTCGTATTCAGTTATCTTGCTAGTAACTGCACATTGTTAACTCAAAAATATGTACTTAATTAAAAATGCAAAAGCAAGTTTTGCAGGTGAGATGGTATTTTTAAACTTTGAATTTCTTAACGAAGCTAAGTAAAACGGTTTACGTATTAATAAATCTTTTACAAAACTTGTACAATCTTGAAACTTTATTAAAAATCCTAAGACAAATCAACAAAGAATCCATTCCACGAAGTTACAAGTTGCAATTTATTTTTAAACTTTTTCGTTTTTCTTTATTTCATCTGACGACGAGTGAGTTGGTTTGTTTCTAGTGGCACTTTGGTTAAGTTTTACAAGTCTTGCACAAATCACTTAAGATGAGAGTTGCCTGTAGCTTATCTCTGCACTTTTACACGACAAAAAGGGTGTATTGTTTTCATGTAAGTATAATCCCATCAAAAACATGAAATGTAAAAAATGCCAAGTCTCAGCGCTTAATTCCAGCGCCAAAAGTTGTGAGATGTCATGTACAACCAAGTTATTCATTTTAGGTGGAGTCTATGGAAACACCTGTACTACACTTGTCATAAATTGATATTTAATTATTTACTTACCAAGATTAATAGCGACCGTATAAATATTAGACATCTGTATTTCTAAAATTAATAATAATAACTTGGCAATTGCACGTCAACATATCCAATTACCTGCATAATAAGTATTTTTGCAGCAAGTCTTGTAATCTTATTAAGAAAGTTACTGCAGCTTTAGTTTCAATTTGAACCACGAAACTCGGTGCAAAGTTAGGAAGGTCCACTGATTTAACATCATACAGATTGCCACAAATTGAAGTTTGATTAAAAACAAGAGTTAATTAAATAGTTTTGGGATCAGAGCAGTGGTCAAAAGTAGGTCAAACTATGGTATGACTTTTATACACTTTCTGCCATTTGTTTGATTAGGTATAACTCGTAATCAAGGGTTAGTACATACTACTGCGGAAATCTAAAGATTACCCATAATTATATACAGATTGATCCAAATGGGTCAGTAGAAGTCAGAACCTAAGAGATAGGGAAATCTGTTCTCAGGAACCATGGCGTCGATTTTTGATAAATGACATTCAAAACACAATGAAAGAAATAGATCACTCCTGTATATTTCAAGCTAAACTCGACTCTTATACGTGAATGATCCGTTTAAGTAAGTAAGTAGGTAATTAAACACTTTATTGTACAAAAAACAGGATAAAACACAAGTTACAACAATAATGTTTATTTCCCTATGATTGAGTCTCACGGTAGTTTCGTGTTAAAAGCGACATAATATTATTTTAACTCATAATAACTGGGAATCGGAGCCGGTCAAAATCTCTGTAATCACTGTTAATAAATTCTGCAAGTTAATTCGTTGTTATTGTTGACGATTATGACTGTATAAGACTGTTTTGCGGGTGATAGGACCTTGTGCGAGGTCCGTCCAGATCGCTACCACCACCTTGCTCGCTAATCCTGCCGCTAAGCAGCAGTGCTTGCAGTGTTGCGTTCCGGTGTGGAGAGTAAGACAGCCGGTGTAATTACGGACACAAGAGGCATTTCATCTTAGCTCTCTAGGTTGGCAACGCATCTGCGAACCCTCCGGGGTTGTGGGTGTCTATGGGCAGTGGTGATCACTTACCATCAGGTGACCCACTTGTTCGTTTGCCTTCCTCGTAGTATAAAAAAAAATAAGAGTTAAAAAAAATGCCATTTACATTAAATCTAAAATTGACGCTATGGCTTCTAAGAACAGATTTCCCTATCTCTTATAGTTTCTGACTTTTCCATACTGACCCATTTAGATTTATCAGTGTGTATAATAATACATATAATGTATAATAACATGATAATAACAGTTTTTTTTTCAAAGGTACGATATAAGCCAAACCCTCGCCCCCGACGGGGGAATCGTGTCCCAGCTTAACATATCACACGTGCGCGTGGACGACGGGGGCCTGTTCTCATGCGGGGCCCTTCACGGGGACACCCAGCTGTCGCACCACGACAGGATCAATGTTTATGGTTAGTTTCTTCATCATCATGTCAGCCGAAAGACGTCCACTACTGGACATAGGCCACCCCAAGGCTTTCCACTCAGACCGGTCTTGTGCTTTCGGTATCCACCGCGATCCCGCCATCTCTACCAGATCGTCGCTCCATCTTGTTGGAGGCTCTTCCACGTAGGGTTGCCAGATCGAATGATTGTAGTTATCGAGAGAAAAAAGCAATTTTGCGGGATTTTGGGACTTTTAAAATCAATTTCAAGTAAATGTGTTTAAAACACTAGCTGTTGCCCGCGACTTCGTCCGCGTGGAATTTGTTTATTGCTACATTCCGGAAACTGAGTATTAGATCTCTATAAGTAATCCAAGTAGCAAAGTAAGTCCATCATCAGAGGGTCGAGCACGACTTTACGAATGCTGCGTAACGTTACGGTTATCGTATCGAGATCGAGAAACCTCATACTAAATTTTAGTTCCAAATACGCTCACGGGCGGGCGCTGTTCCAAACGCCATACAAACTCGACAACGTTTACTATTCGATTTCACGTGACGCAGCATTCGTAAAGTCGTGCTTGACCCTCAGGCATGATGACGTTTGAATCCTTTTACTACATTGGGAGCAATTTCCTAGCCTAGAGCCTCTTTACTTGCTGATGCGACGTAGTAGTTGAATTCTAAATCATTGTCTTAAAGAAAGGAATTGTAATTGTGTAGAATACTAAGGAAAAAAAATCAAAAACTGGTTTTCTCATTTAACCCTCAAATTAATGTTTTATAAAATGAAGTTGAGAGATTTGTTACTTTGTCAGGAGGCGGGAGGACATGCGAAAATTGGTGAGAATCCCGCCAAATCCCGACCATTTTTTTTATACGACGAGGAAGGCAAACGAGCAACTGGGTCACCTGATGGTAAGTGATCACCACTGCCCATAGACATCCACAACCCCGGAGGGTTCGCAGACGCGTTGCCAAGCTAGAGAGCTAAGATGAAATGCCTCTTGTGCCCGTAATTACACCGGCTGTCTTACAACCCTTACCTTATTCTGGCAACCCTGGAGGTACTCCACGTGGCATAGCTGTGGCTAGGCTGTGGCGCACCCTGTATAGTTTTGTTATTTACCTTTATTTTTTCCAGGCCCACCCTACATCAGGACGTCGCCCCCGGTAAAGGTTCAAAGCGGTCAAAGCGTCGCTCTCCGGTGCCCATACTATGGTTACCCTGTCAGGTAAATCTCGATGATTAATTATCCTTTTTAGGGTTCCGTACCTCAAAAGGAAAAAATGGAACCCTTATAGGATCACTTTGTTGTTGTCCGTCCGTCTGTCTGTCTGTCTGTCAAGACCCTTTTTCTCTGGAACGCGTGGAGGTAGCATACTGAAATTAATATCAAACACTCAAGCCTGCGGTCCCTTGAAGCTGTGAAAAAATCAACCTTCTTAGTCAACGCAATCAAAAGATACAGTGATTAAAAAGGCTATTTTGATACAAATTGCCAAAATCCAAAAATCTAAAGGGTACTTCCAGTTGTCCTAGAAACTTGAAATTTGGTATGAAGGTAGCTCTTATAGCACAACCACTCAGAAAAGTCTCAAAATCTTCAAAAATTATGTCTGTCTGTAGATTTCGCAGACCAATATAAGTTAATAATAAAATAATAATAAATACCATGGGACAATTTGACACCAATTGACCTAGTCCCAAACTAGGCAAACCCTGTACCATGGGCACTAGACAACGGATAAACATACTTATATACATGTTAAACATCCAAGACCCGAGAACAAACATTCATATTCATCATACAAACATCTGCCCCGACCGTGATTTGAACCCGGGTCATTGACCCCACACTGCGTACATTTTGCTTAGGAGCAAGGCTCTGCTAACACTGGACTTCTTAAAACGCTGAGGAAAAGCGTTAAAATCTTTCTACGGAACCCTGGTGCGCGAGTCCGACTCGCACTTGGCCGGTTTTTAACGACCGAATAGCCTAGTGGTTAGAGACCCTGACTATGACGCTTGAGGTCCCGGGTTCGATCCCCGGTCGAGGCAGATGTTCGTGTGATGAATACGAATGTTTGTTCTCGGGTCTTCGATGTTTAATATGTGGAGGTATATAAGTGGGTATAATGTTTATCTATACATGTAAGTATGTTTATCCGTTGTCTAGACTTTGCCTTGTTTGAGACTAGATCAATTGGTGTCAATTGTCCCATGATATTTATTTAATTAGATATTACTTCATTATTATAAGGGATAGTATAAATGTAGGAATTAAAACTATTTAACCAACTGCATCTGTAACTTATAATGTTTATAACCACCGGTCAATGTTATTACATTTTTTTTACGAGATAAGTTATTTTTCGTGTAAGTGATAATTTCGTCATTAAATAAATTCCAGAGAAATCACATGGGAGTACAAAAGCAAAGAAATCAAACCAGACCCTTTGCAATCGAGCCGCTACCGCAGATCAGTTCCCAGCTTACAAATATTTGGCCGAAAACCCAAGTTAAGAAACAAAAGAGACGCGACAGTAACAAATGACGGTGTTTTAAATATAGCCAAAGTTAGTAAAAGTGATAGCGGGCCAAATTACGCCTGCGTTGTGAGGAGTCCTTCAGGAGAAATGGCTAAGAGGTCTTTTGAGCTACAAGTGGTAGAAGCACCTCAGCTGGAGGATATTATGTTAGCCCCAGATTTGCAAGAAGGTCAGATAGTGCAGATTCATTGCAATCTGAAAAGTGGTGATTCGCCGATATATTATTCCTGGCTGAAGGATGGGAAGAAGATTCCTAATCATTTGAAGGTAAGGACCAAACAGCATTATCACATTGTATGTTACTTATAACCTATAACATTTGGAAAATACTCGGTAAATTCAGGTTAGCTGTTTTTTGCTTGATTATGTAGTATAAAATATACAGAACCATAAGAACGTGCTGCGTAAAAAGTAGTAGCTTTTCAAATACAAAGATTAATATCAGGAATTCGTGTCATGACCAGTAGGACAGCTTTCAAAACATTATTTTTTCATTTTATCTTCTTCCGTATTCTTCATGACTGACATTTCCTTTTAAGAACAGGAATGCTTTGCCAAAATTCAGTCACAGTTATAAAAAGGAATCGGAAATAAAATGTTACTTTGCCGTTAAGTTTCGGTGCCAACAACCCGTTGTGAGGTTCATTTTCTTTGTTACAACTGTTTCGTCATTGGTAATAACGATCATCCTATTTAAGAATATTAACCGCATTTTTGTGTGGAAATTTTAATCTATACTATAGGTATAAATTAAACAGTACCGTGACTGACTGACTGACTGACAGACAACGCACAGCTTAAACCGCTGGACCTAGAGACTTGAAATTCGGCAAACATATACCTTGAGTATCCTAGAGGTGCACTAAGAAGGGATTTTTCGAAATTCCCACAGGATAGGGAACTAGCCCATTTTGAAATATTTCACGGGGGCAAAACCGTGGGGCATAAGCTAGTATGAAATGTACCTACACGATGCCACGAAGACTATATTTGATTTAGTTTAGCTTTTTAAGACCGGTTTAAGCTTATTTAGATTTTGTTTACTTTTAAAACGGTTTAGGTTTTTATTTTGCTGTAGCTAAGTCATATTTTAGTTTTCTTTACATAATTATGTAAAACAGATTTTGCTTTTTGGTCCAAATAAAGAAATTAAAGACTTAATTAACTAGACTTAGTGTTTATTTATTTTTTCATTCTAGTCAATTAAAAACTAAAGTATAAATAAACATATTTAAATATACATATTTATAACGTCAAACCAGTAAATAATTAATTCACCAATATTTCAGTGTTTCCAGCATATTATTCAGACCTCTTCAAAGGCACTCGTCTGAATAATTAAAGATTGAATTTAATGACTGAACTTGAACAAGTTTTCGAGTTGAGATTTTTAATTGGCATTTGCAAATAGGATTAGGTTTTAGTGATCAGCAGTAACTACTTGTAGAATTTCCTCATGATGTTTAATCCAGAGGTACATCAGACAGAGAGAGTGAATGAGGTCTATTGCGATTCGAAAATCTGCTAGTTTCACTAGTTTAGAGTTAGGTTCATCTGTCAATTTTCACCAGTCACGTCAGTAGCTTGTCTCGTACTGAGGGTCGAGCACGACTTTACGAAAGCTGCGTAACGTTACGGTTATCGTATCGAGATAGAGAAACCTCATACAAAATTTTAGTTGCAAATACGCTCACGGGCGGGCGCTGTTCCAAACGTCATACAAACTAGACAACGTTTAATATTCGATTTTACGTGACGCAGGTTTCGAAAAGTCGTGCTCGGCCCTCTGTTGGAGAATGACAAATAGACCTCACTTGACACTTACTAGCGATCCAGGTTGGTTTGGTTTATTCCATTATCATTGAGTCTCACGCACGATTGATTTATGTTGAAAGGTGTCGTTGTATTTTTAAATAGATTTATGGAAGTCGTTCCTTTCCAGATAATGGAGAGAAACCTCGAAGTGTTCAGTGTACTTATAATAAAGAACGTATCTTTAGACCACTGCGGGACCTACACCTGTGTCGCTGCAAACCACGTTGCCAAAGTGAATCGGACCGTCAACCTTTACATTAAAGGTAAAATTTCAAAACTTGTGCTGAACTGTAATCTTGAACTCATTTCATAATTATTGTATGGGAAATCGTCGCTCATAAACAACTTCTTCTCTGAGTTCGGCAGTAAAGGCAATATTTTAAAGCCTTCCTCAAAATGTAACTTCGGATCCAGCCCTAAAGCTGCGAAAAGTAATATAGGGACAGCATCAATTAATTTTAATGAACCCTTATTATCTTAATTTAATTCGAGCCGATTAAATATTCTTGGAATACGCGCTAACTTTTGTTAATTATAATTTCATTTGAGTGCGGTTCTTAATTAATTTTGCTCCTAATTCAGTGGCACCGAAGTGGAGTGAGGAGCCGCAGAATACTTCCCTGCTGTTGAGGAGGAGTGGGCACATATCCTGCAGTGCTAACGGATACCCCCAGCCGCAAACGCATTGGCTGAAGAAAGATGGTAAGAACAGCTCTAGTACGCCTTTATAGGCCTACCCTATTATTCATAAACCTATTTTAAATAAAATAAATAAATAGGACCAAGACCAAAATAATGATTGTGGATCGTAGTCGTAACAATGCTCCGGAAGTTACCGAGATTGCAAACTGCCAAGTCGTCCAATCATACGTCTACCTGGGTTCTTTGATCTCAAATAAGGGAGGTTCCGAAGAAGAGATCAAGCGACGCATCGTCACCACCCGGTGTGCCATGGACAGGCTCTCAAAAATATGGCGGGACCGGAACATAACCAAGACTACCAAAATCCGTCTTGTAAGAGCGCTAGTGTTCCCTATTTTCTTGTATGGGGCTGAGACATCGACGGTGAAGGAAAGGGAGCGGCGACGTATTGACGCCTTGGAAATGTGGTGTTGGAGAAGACTGCTTTGCGTCTCCTGGACACAACACCGCACCAACGTCTCCATCTTGAAGGAACTTAACATCGATGTGAGGCTATCAACGACGGTGCAGTCCCGAATACTCCAGTTTTTTGGACATGTGACGCGACGCGGGGGCGACTCTGTGGAGCGACTGGTTTTGCAGGGCCGGGTAAATGGCAGCAGATCACGGGGACGTTCGCCTTTGCGGTGGACGGACCAGATCAAGTCGTTGACTGACAAATCCCTCAACGACTGCGCAAGACAGGCTTCAGCAAGGGACAGGTGGCGCACGGTGGTAAAGCGCTACCGAGCGTCTCGCGTGACCATGACTGCTCTGTCAAGAGCAACCGACTGAGAAGAAGATTTTAAATAAAATGCCGTTAAATTTCGTTTGTCCCATTGTCACATTGACCTTTCCATTAGTAAGAAGAAAACAAAACTATTTTAACTAGTGTAGAAACTGTGAATGTGCGAATATTTGGCTATAATAACTAGCCAAGTTGCGTATGACTAGGATTGAAAGCCTCTTGAAACTACCCGTGAACCCGTTCAGATAATATTACCTCTGTTGTTCCGTATTGAACTGGCTTCAGTTTTAACAGACTTCAAAAATGGAGGAGGTTCTATGTTCGACTGAGTATTTCACATTTATGTTTATGGTGGGATAAATATTCTACTGTGTCATGCGCGCACAGTGCGCAAGACGACCCACATTACAGCTATAATCGTTTGAATTATCAGATTATAACGAGTTCAAAGACATTTTTTACCAATTTTTTTTTATTACTTTCTGTTCCTATCTATACTTCACACAAAATGAGCATTGAACTCTATTTTTATTTGTACAAACCGTTGATTTTTCTCCACGCAAATATCAGAGCACAAATTAATGTTACCCGTATTTGTTTAAAACCAACCAATAAAATCGCTTTACCCGCGCAATCTGTAAAAGTAAATAGGAATACCTTGTGGATGTATCGACGTTCAAACAAAACTCACTGAACTGAACGAATGGACGCAGTTTTTAGGGTTCCGTACATCAAAAAAAAAACGGAACCCTTGTAGGATCACTTTGTTGTCCGCCCGTCTGTTTGTCTGTCAAAACAAGTAAATCAAAACCTCAAAAAGAAAAAGCATGGTCTAACGACACAATTAGAGGAAAAAATTCGAAAATCGTAATTTTGAACTTTTTTGCGATTATAAACTTATTTGCGGTTGGTTAACTAGCCGCGACCTAATAAATGCATCAGGACAACCAGCTTTTCAACGGCAAATTACAGTTTGAACTTTGTACGGAACACGGTCCGACTCACACTTGGCCGGTTTTAGTTCTTGGTTGGGATTTCACGTGTGATCATCGAATGTGGGTAATTTATTTATAGGAAAACACGGCTGCCAGTGGAGTGGTCAATATAACTTATCGGGAATTAACGCATAAAGTGCTACGAGATAACCGATGTGCGTCTTATTTGTAAATTTTGTAAAATTTTATGAAGGTGTAAATTATCGATGTGTGTCTTATTTGTAAATTTAATTTTGTAAAGTTTTATGAAGGTGTAAATTATCGATGTGTGTCTTATTTGTAAATTTTATTTTGTAAAGTTTTATGAAGGTGTAAATTATCGATGTGTGTCTTATATGTAAATTTTGTAAAGTTTTACGTAGCTGAAGATTACTGATGTGTAACTTATTTGTAAAGTTGTATGTATGTATGTATGCATATCTCTTTATTGCACATAAAACAAAAAAATACAGATAACAGAACAAAAGCAAATGTACAAAGGCGAACTTATCCCTTAAAGGGATCTCTACCAGAAAGTTTTATGAAATTGTAATTTTTCTCCTTGAACTTATATAATGTGTGCACAACATTGTGAGCCTAGTTTGACACAACTTTAATCTGCTGGATGTACTTGCAGTGGTCTCCGAAGCATGGCGGCCAGTCTTAGAAGTGGCTAGAGGGGGTGTGCTCAGTCTGTCCAACGGATCCCTTATATTTGATACAGTGGCGTTATCTGATGCAGGAGTGTACACCTGCCACGTTGAGAACGGTGTGGGCGAAGCCCTGAGCAGGACTATATGGATATCTGTTAACAGTAAGCATTAAACCTATTTGGAAAATAAACTAAGCATAAACCGTGTAATTGATGAAAATAAAAGAGTTAGTAAGTTTATTCCAAGTTAACTTCAAATTTTTTTAAAGCCTAATATACTTCAGAAAAAAAAAAAAAAATTTAACCATTTGCTTGCTTAAATTTATACGACTCATGTAATAAGTAAACGGGTTAACTTTGTTTGTTACCTAAAAATCTCTGAAATTAGTGCACCGATTGAAAAACAAATTTCACTAATGGAAAGCTACACTGTTCTTGTTTGACATAGGTTAGCTTTTAGGCCGGGAAAGTGGGAAATTCCCAGGTGAAAAGCTAATAACTAACAGGTTCCAAAATATATTTAAGAAGCTCTTTAAATTATAAAGGGAATGAACCAACAAGGACGATTAAGTTATAATACCCATTCCATTTGATTTATTTCTCGTTTTGAACTGTATTAATTACTTTCCATTTGGGTTTTTTTTTTATTAATATTGATACAACATCGTTTAGTTTTCTGAAGAATAAATAGTTTAAAAAAACTTTTTTAATTTAGATGTTTGCTCACTCATGTTGTTCTTTTACAGAGCCGGTCACATTTGATACAGTAGTTAGGAACATGACTGCCAAACTTGGTCAGCACGTCACCATAGAATGCCAAGCGAAGGGTGACGATCCTATAAGGATAATGTGGACCAGGAATGAGAAGCCGATAAACCCCTTAACTCAAAGGTAGGTACTTAATTAGGGATTCATACATAATCATAATTAATTATTCCGCTTATGCGTAGTACGTCTGTCCAAATGCTCACAATGATTCACAAGTTACTTACGGAACGATTACTTTAAGTTTTCAAATTTCGTCATCATCATCATCATGTCAGCCGAAAGACGTCCGCTGCAGTGCTGGACGCGGCTCTCCACTCAGACCGGTCTTGTGCTTTCCGCATCCACCGCGGTCCTGCGATCTTTACTAGGTCGTCGCTCCATCTTGTTGGAGGCCTACCGAAAGGTCGTCAAATTTAATGTCGTACAAATAAAATACTTATTACGAAATCTCTAACATTTGCTTGATTTTGCAATAAGTATTTTATTTGTGCGACATTAAATTCGAAAGTGAAACGAAGGAAAACCATCTGCCAGTGGTAAACTTAAAGTAATCGTACTGTAACAAAATCGATCTTCGGATAATACGGTAATTTTCGTTAAATTGATAACGATTAAACAAGAAAACTTGAGCACACTGTAGGTAGATAGGTAGATAGATAGATAAGGTCTTTATTTTTCACAACACAGGAAACACACAAACATGTATAAAACAGTGCAATATAGGTACATATTTCACTAATAGTATAGATTAGTGCAATAGCTCATGGTTTGTAATTAAAATGGTTCATGAAAATACTTCTTTTGTTGTAATATAATATCATAAAAGAAAAAAAAAACTAAACATTGCGTTGAGGTCATTGCTGATCCATGGGTCGTTGATAGTTGCTAATTTTAATAATGGAGCTATCATCGCCTTTTCTTCATTCATTCGTTGATAATGACTTCTTTTTAATAAAATGCGATATGAAATGAAAACTTCACACTTTACCGAGTATATTTTAACAATTCAATTTTCACGTGTGGTCGCGGGTTGTGGGGTTTGAATTTGGACCTCCGCAAAGTTACGTCTGATACGATTTTTTTTAGTACGACTAGCGCATAAATCTAGAAATAGAAGTAAGATAGACATAATTGAAACGGGATATTGACCGCGATTAGGCTGCCAAGGTTTACCCGTGATCATGATTCATGTAGCTGCGTAGAAATATCGTGAGCTCATCAAACCTATAAGGTAATCGCGGTCAATATCCCGTTTTCATTATGTCTAATGCATTTACCGTGAATCATTTAAAACTTTTAGAAGTAAGATAACCTCACTATATTTTTTTTATTTTAGAGTAAAAATATCTGAAGCTAAAACTGATGAAGGCATGACAAGCGTGCTGGAACTATTGCAAACTGAAACAAGTGACGGTGCTTTGTATCAGTGCAGGGCTGGCAATCCTTTTGGAGCTGATGTGTATAGCGTGTACCTTAACATTTTGGGTAAATACTTTTTTTTAATAGCCTATATCCAACGGCTGGGCGAAGGACCTTTTCCCTTCCTCCTTCCGTTGCTCATCCATTTTTCTTGTAAAATTGAAACTATGTATACGCACATACAGAAAGACCAGAAAGATGAATTTCGAGCCGGTCTCGCAAAGCAATTTGAATTTAACTGATGAATCAATAAACAGAAGTTTTTCGTTCTAACCACCAATAAGATAGCGTAATTGGTCGAAGCACGTTACCACGGTTTGGTAAAGGTCTAAGTTCGAATCCTAGTTCAAGAAATTATTCTTTCTGGTCTTTCTGTATATTTACGTTTTCAAATTTACAAAAAATAATTTCAAACGACACGACCGTAAAAATGAGCAAAACAGAAAGTTAGTTCATCCATTTTTCTTCGTTATCCATTAACGAAATTGAAATCTTCACAGAACCGCCGTCACCACCAACGGATTTATCAATCGACTCTATAAAGAGTCGGTATGTCAAGTTGTCGTGGCGAGATATGGCGCGGTCGTTGGCACAATACTACACTGTCCAGATCACCAGTAGTCAGAGAGTGTCGTGGAGTACGGCAAGACAAGTTAATGTTTCCAGGTAATTATTAGATAGGTAGTGATATCTTCATCATCATCATGTCAATGAAAATAATCGATTTATTGATTTTGTTTTTATTTGAAACATCCATAGTATGAAATTCAACATACAATGACAATGCAAAGAAAAATCCGTTAAGCAGCTGGACCCAGCTGCCCAGCTGCTCCACGCTCACCTCAGCTCCTCACCGCTCAGCTGCTTAAAGGATTTTTCTTTGCATTGTCATTGTATGTTGAATCATCATGTCAGCCGAAAGACGTCCACTGCTGGACATAGGCCTCCCACGCGGCTCTCCACTCAGAAAGGTTTTGTGCTTTCCGCATCCGCCGCGGTCCCGGGATCTTTACCAGGTCTTCGCTCCATCTTGCTGGAGGCCTGTTGCACTGCTGTGTAACAGGCCTCCTCTTGGAATGAAAGGGCTCAGGCTATAGTTCCCACGCGGACCCTCGTTAATTTCTTCGCAGAAGTTTACAGCCTTTCACCGAAAAGCCCATGATAAAAACAAGTGTAATAAGATTATAAGATTCTAAAAGCAAAGCAACTAAAACAATAATATTTTTTGATAGTAAGGAATCACTAGTAATAAGTATACATTTTTGGATGATTCAATTTGATGAAGTGCTAAAGATTTGAGAAGAGACGCAGCGATTTTTAATTTAGGTATGTTAAGTACAAAGTACGGAGATTTACAGCGATTTATTAATAGGGTAATTTACAGATATTTAACTTTTTAATGCAACTCGAACGATTCTGTCAACATAATACCTTTTTCCTAATCTCATTAAGTTAAAATACAACGTTGTGTTAATTTAACTGATTCTCAATTATTTCTTACCGTAATATAAAATTTTATGAAATCACAATTTGTCCACGTCATTATCAGTAAAATTTGTATCAATGATTATTTTAAAAATTTGCAAATTACGAATGAACCTTTATAATTGGTTTTTGATGTGAAACTAGAGGAAGTATTTGACAAGGTGGAAATTATAATTATGTAATTATCCTCAGATTAGATGAAATACGTCACGTAGTTGAAATAGAGGATCTACAGCCGTCAACTGGCTATACGGCGCGAGTGGCTGGTGGCAACCAGGCTGATTTAAGTGTCTTCTCACCACCAGTTCGATTTACTACTACTGAGGAAGGTAAGAATAACCTAACGTTAAAAAATCGAGCTTTTTTTGCTCAGTATACTTTTTATTGACTGTAAGTACTTGTATTGTCACACCAGAGGCCCGAGTAGGAATATTCGAATCTAGCGTAACATAATCGAGTAGTAAAATTATGTACAAATAATAATATCTATGGAAGCGTAACTAAGCCCAAAAAATGGCCCCACCACATAGGTACCATGACCGACGTGGAAAATTTTAAGAACAAAACAATTGAGTGACCTAAAAACAATTACTTTGCTAGCTTTGGTGAGCAAAGTAATTGTTTTTGGTTCAAAAATATAGACCTCCGCAAAGTAACGCCTGATTCAATAAATTAATTTGAGTGACGTCAAAATGAACGCGATTGTAATTTCGAGCGAGTTAGACGATAAGCCGACAGGTTCAGAGACTTTGTGGAACTATGTACAATGGCAGATGTTTTACGGTTGATGAGATGATACTTATTTCATTTATGTACTATTGTACCCAGCTCCAAGATCTCCACCACTAGCAGTGCAGTTGGAACAGACGGACGCTCCAGGAGAGATCAGGGTGCGGTGGCTTCCTCCGCCAGCTGATGCTCACAATGGACTCATTCTCGGCTACAGGATAAGAGCTGTGCCGCAGATCAGTGGAATCAAAGGTATAGTTCAATCCACTTTATGGACTTAGGAAAAGTTTTTCGTAATGATTCCGTGTCTGTGACCATCGATACAAAAATCTGTTAAAGGTGTAATTTGTAATATAAGTATTTTTTGCCGACTGGACTTTAATATTGTCACTCAACTTAGGCAAGTATTCATATACTTGCCTAAGTTGAGTGACAATATTCTAAGTAGGTACATCAAATTTCAAGTCAGGCCGAGGAAGTGATTCAAATTTAACTTTCAAGATATGACCCACACCATACACGGCAAGTTAAATAAAAGCTTGTCAAATTTAGAATGGAATAAGTAAAGCATCTGATGCACAGACAATTTAACTTACTTTAGTAGCAGAATTAATAATAGATACAAGTAAAGAGATGCGTGCATTAAAAAAAACATTAATATCATTGTTACTTCATCATCAGTCTGGCTCGACTGACACAGTCGGTTTCATAGTCTCACATTTTTAGATTTCTCTAGTTATTTGAAAAATTATGAGGAAACACTAGCAAAGGAACCCCCCTCGGATCGCCATTGGACCTGATCCCATCTACTTGCTGTCGGGCTTACCTACTTGTCCGCAGTTTCTTCTTTGCACGGTCTGGCCCCATTTCACCAACTTTACAAATGTCAGTGTTCAATAACGATTCGGTGTTAATTGCTGACTTGAAGAGCTTTTGTTTTAGCGCGCTTCATATTGTGAAGTTGGTGACATAGTGGCCTGATGCCGTGCTGTTGTCCAATTGTGCTTCTTTAAGGTTGTCTTCAATCATAATCATTATCCGTCAGGTCAGAAATTTTTCGGACTTAATTTTTCATTTTTTTATACCCCGGCGCGCGGAATATCCGGAAAATAATATTATTATGACCTATCATGACTGTTTGTGTTGTATTTTTATTTATGTCTCCCAAAGTACTTAGTACTTATTAAAATAGACAAAACTAGAGGGCAACGTGTATGTATGGTGTACGCCCAGATTTGAAAGGATTAAAAAGTGTTATTTTTACAGAAAGTCAAGAACCAAGTGACAAGATTATCAAAACGGCATCTCTTTACTCCAAGCAAGAAACTATTATCACAGGTCTTCTTAAAGGAGTAAGGTAAGACTTAAAACTTTTGGTTTTCAACCACTTTTGTTTCCTAGGTTTTTTTAAGTAGTGCATGTAAATGACAATATAACATTAGGTACCTGAACTTATCAGCATCATCATGTCAGCCGAAAGCCGTCCACTGGACATAGGCCTCTCCCGCGGCTCTCCACTCAGACCGGTCTTGTGCTTTCCACATCCACCGCGGTCCCGCGATCTTTACCAGGTCGTCGCTCCATCTTGTTGGAGGCCTACCGACAGCTCGTTTCCCAGTTGACGGACCCTTTACCTGAATTCTTTGACTAAAATGTTTGATGTTTTTAGATACGCAGTATCAGTGGCAGCTTTCAACGGTGCTGGGACTGGTCCATTTTCAATACCTTTATTTCAAGACACGAGAGAGGGAGGTAAGTTTAAAAAATACGAGATGATCCTTTGACTAAAAATACAACTAGATAATAATGATACATTATAGCAAATCTCCGTCACTTATATAATGTACCTAATGTACCATCGAACCATTTAGATTTCTGACCCACCATAGAAAATTCTCATAGTAAGTGTTATAATGATTTTCTTTATCTGGCAATGCGATCTCACCATGACATTCTCTACGAAAAGGTTCCACGGTAGGTCACGATTCAGTTAGTTCGATAGTACATTGCAAAGACGACGTTTAAACGAACCATTTTGCTGGACCATTTGGTTCTGACCCTCAACGTAATTGCGTAACTATTTGACATGTCAGTTTTTGTACGACTGTGACGGCTAGCTGTTTCCGATACCAATGTCAGCCCATACTAAATGAACGCGATTGTGATTCCGAGCGAGTTAGACACTAAGGCCACTGTTTCCTAGTTGTACTAATAGATGTTACAATCGATTCAACTTAATCTTGGTCAAAATATAGGTACACGAACTAAACCGTGCCATTAAATAAATAGTCCGTCAATCTGAGAGCAAGAGTGCGAAAGAATGATTCGAATATCCGAATCGCTGAGTCACTTGATGAGATTTGTATCTCTTTTTCCAAGTAACTAAAAGATTTATGTATTTCTAAGTGGATCTAGAAACCTTCTCATCCTTTGCTAAGCTACTTTATTTATTAATTTTATTTAGAACAAGGACAACTTGTATCATTATTAACGCCGAAGAATCAACGATCTTGTTAACGACTTATAATTATAATTCTTCTTTACGTTTCGTAACACATTTTAAGCGGTAATTACTCAGCGGCAAAAACCTGGCTCTCTTTATATTCATGTAGGTATAGGTACGTAATTTTACCACTAAGTTGAAATATCCTACTTTCCACTAATAGTGTTATAAATGGGAATGTGTGTCGTAAGTTTAAATGATTGTATATTTGATTTTGACCTGGGCTATCTTTTATCCCGATTTTTTCATAATTCTTCAGTTATGTTATATAGGATAGGCAATATAATTCTACGCAGAAAAAGGCGCGTCAACAGCTACTAAGTATCCAATAAAATGTATTTCCCTCTAAGATATTGCAAACGGTTCTGATACCAAATCTCTACGCGGTCAAAATGCTTTCCTTAGCCCATAAAGGTCGCCGATGTCCCGATTGTGGTACTTCAATGCGTATGTGACGCGAACCTTAACGTAATCTCGCG
The DNA here is from genome assembly GCA_963691665.1 of Clepsis dumicolana. Lineage (NCBI taxonomy): Eukaryota > Metazoa > Arthropoda > Insecta > Lepidoptera > Tortricidae > Clepsis > Clepsis dumicolana. Next base: position 6,904,934 of record OY829527.1, on the reverse strand, counting down.
CGATCGCACTGAAGTTTGTTACGTCGTTACACTTATACCTAACAATTGTTATACGTAACAATTGTTACGGTTGAATTAACAAAGAGCCCACTTTGCGAACTCCCCTCGTAAAGCTTTATTGTCGTCATTAAAATTACCGTCCCAAAGTTTGTTATTGCTTTTATAATTGCTTCTCACCTTGTCGGTCTTTTGGTTTGATTTTGGGGGAAATAACGTTTTTGATTCACAAGTTCTTCTGCATTTTGTTTGGCAAAATAATGTCTAAAAATTTTAGTTTACGTCAAGTAAGTTTTTCGGGTGGTAGGACCTTGTGCGAGACTGCGTGCCGGAAGCCCCCTGCCTCCCCTTTTTTGCTCTATCCCTTTTCTCCTTAAAGGCTCTTGGGGTTACTGGTTCTCATGTGGGTGGCGGTGATCGCTTACTATCAGGTGACCCGCTTCCTAGTTTACCTCTATCTTTGAATAAAATAAAATCCGCATCGTTATTAAAATCTTACTCGCTAATTCTGCCGCTTTGGTCATTTTATTTTTACGTTACTCTCTTTATCTTTTGCCTTTCTTATTTTTCTATAATTAACATACTAAGTTACGTATTTTTCCGTTATGTGAGAGTATTGAGCATAATTACAGTACCATAAAAGAGATATCTCAAAATTCAGTCCAAGTTTGGCTACTGTAATGCCGAGTATAGTTTAAATTTAATTTACGTGAAAAGGTTTTGTTCAAGTCCAAACACCTGAATCGACACCAACAACTAATTAACAATGTAAAACGGTCGAAAACATAATTTAAGATTCTCTTAATTTTTCTCACGATCACGATCGAAACTTTGTTAGAAACTTTGGAATTCTCAAGTACGATAAATCTAGGGATTGTTGTGAACACAAAGTATACTTGGCCTCGGGCTGTTGTTTAAGACATTTAAATAATTTAAGTTGAAGGCCTAGTTGCAGAACTTTCGTGTAATGAAATGACTTTTGTTTTATTATTTCTTCCGAAGTTTCCAATCTCTATGTTAATTTGTTCGGAAACGCAATTATAAGGGTTTCGAGGTCGGTTTATTCTTTCTGAGTGTTTTCGGGTGAGAGGAAACGTTTGCGGACCATTTCCATCGCCTCAGGTTTTAAATTGTTGAAATTATTGAAAAATGTCTAATCTTTATTAAAATGACATTGGTTTTTCTACTATTATAGGTACTTTACTTTCGCAATTGTTTTTTACATGCTTTCGTACCTCGGCTGCCCTACGCAAAAATCAAGTAACTCAAAATTTACCAAAATTTTTTTTTTTTGTACTTTTCGATTCAAGCTTCTATCCATCGATACATCTATCCATCTTACGTTTTTTTTACAAAAATGTCTACTTTTCAAGATACAGAAGTTTTTAAAATCCAAGTATCTTTTTTCAACGGGGCATTCTACGCTAAAGTCAAGTATGTACCTTAATTCTTTCTTGAAAACCAGTATGTCGGAATGAGATAATTGTAATTTATATAGATTTCTGAGATACTTGAATTATTTATAATGAAGAGACGCAATGAACACTGGAATAATTCAAATACTCGTCATAGGGCAAAACAAATAGTTTCTATGTGTTTGGGAAATAATAGCAAAGAGTAAGTGACTTTAAAAGTTAATAACTGTACTTATTTGCATAACGATTATTTTCGTTAAACAATGTGTGTTTTTAAAGTGTGTTTATTTAAAGTGCTACCATTAATCTGAAGGGTAATGATACATTGAAATATTTTAACTTGGTTGTGAAATAATTTTAATACACGAGTATACATTATTTAGTTATGTACTTATTTTGCAGAACGCGGTTTGATGAATCTGAAGTGGACCTCATACAACCAAATGATATTTTGGAGCCAAATACGTCATTTATTGATAACTCTGATAATTTTTGGAATTTAAGTATATCGCAGTATTTCAGTATTTTGAATGAAAATCCCAATGTTTTGATTCAAGAAAACGATAACAGCTTCGTCGAGAACAGTAGTGATGAAAATGTAGATCACAGTTTAACTGAATTAATGCCAATGCTTCTAGAAAATGATTATTTTGGTCTACTAGACATAAGCCAAAGCCTGAATCCAATCATGCATGTATCAGATCATAGAACCAGCACACGAGAAATTGGCAGTATATCAAATGAATCTTCAATAATTATTTATAACAATCAGGAATGTCTACCACCTGTCATTATACCGGAGACACCGAATAATTCGGAGATAGATGTAAGCAATACTTCGTCGGAGAGCAATATAAATGACAACAAAAAAATACGAAAAAAGTTTATTAAATATCCTAGGTTGTCAGCCCATGAAAAATAAGAAATAAACAAAAATATCCAATAAATTTAACTACATGCAAAAACAGTTGTCGTAGAAACTGTTCTCAATTGTCAGTTTCAGATCGAAAAAAAATCTGGGAAAATTATTGGTGCTCATCTAAAGATGTCCGCTTACAATGGGTAGCACGTAACATACATCTACAGCCGGTTTCCCAGCGAACTACTGCTGGTCTAAGTCAGAGAAACACAACTAGACTTTTCTTTTTAGAAAATACACATAGCCATTCTATACAAGTCTGTAAGGTTTTTTTTTTTAATACCTTGGGCTTTGAAAACGATTATATAATTACAACTTTGGGAATGCCACAATAGAGAGATCTCTCTCCAGGCAGATGTTATGCCTGGGGACCGAAGTCCGAAGGAAGAGAGTTGGTAGTTGTATTTATGCAACCGACTTGAGAAACTTCGTTAGCGCGATGTAGAACAGTGACGTAGAACAGTGACGTCACTCGCGTGTGGCGCTAGGGTCGCTACACAACTGTGTCAAAAAAGAAAAAAAATGCCTATTAAATATTTCAGATAAACGAGGTAATAACGGGAAACAAAAATTCGATACAAAATTTATCAAAGAGCATATTATGCGTTACAAACCTTGTGTAGCTCACTATCGTGGGCATAATTCCCCCTTGACAAGATATCTTAATCAAGATCACTCTTTTACAGCTACATAAAGATTATGTTGAACAATATCCCGACAATAAATGCTGTTTAGAAATATACCGCAGAACTTTGAAGGGAATGAATATATCTCTTCACAGGCCTCAGAGCGATAAGTGTTTTGATTGCGAGGTGTTTGAAAATGAAGTAAATGAATCTAAACAGACAAAAACTATTTTAACCCTAAAAATGATCTGTCAAATAATAATTCATAAAAATAAAGCAACACAGGCCAATTTGAACTATAAAGAGGACGCGAAAAAAGCATCACAGCATGATACAAAAAATTATTCCATGGATCTTGAAAAATCTTTACTGATACCAATTATACCAGACGTAAAAGATGGTTTTTTCACCAATCGTTTAGTTGTTTTCAATCTAACGTTTGCAGGTTTAAAGAAAAAAGATTCTTCAACGCCTGCTAAATGTATTCTTTGGCATGAAGCGACTTCAGGAAGAGAGGCTCAAAATATTATTGATGCCATTTATAAACTTATATTATCAGAAAGAGATGTAAAACATTTTATATTTTGGGCCGACAACTGTACCTCGCAAAATAAAAATTGGTATATCTTCACAGCCCTTGTAACTATTGTAAATATTTTAGAAGTAGACTCGATAACTATTAAATATCTAACTAAAGGACACACACACATGACAGCCGACGGAGTACATGGAAAAATTGAAAATAATATAAAAAAACAAAAATACGTATATGATTTTGAAGACTTTAAAGCTTGTGTTAGTACAAGTCGCACAGATACAATTGTGATAGAAGTGACAGATGAAGATATATTTGACTGGAATAAAAAGAAAAGGAATATAACAAAGAACAACAAACACGACAGCTTACGATTTTTCTTATTAAAGGACATAGTTGAGGTGAGCTTTGTGAATGGAAAAAGGACACTATTTTATAAAAAGAACTTTGGTGATGAATATAAAGTTGTGGGTTTCTTACAAAGAAAATACTCCGTACATGAATTACCTAAAAAAAACAATGTCTCAGGTGGCAGAGGCATGAAAACTTCAAAAAAAAAAGGAAATTATGGAAAAATTTGTTCCACTGATGCCAAAAAATCGGCATCTGTTTTGGACGGAATTGCAAGAAAACTCACAATCACTGGACTTAATTGACCACGGTGAACTTACAGATATTTAAATTACGTATTTTAAATTATCTAGGTATGTTTCAACTTGCCATATGAATGTAAATTACTTTCAATAAACAAAACTAACCAGCTCAAATTAATTTTTTTATGGCTATTTAAGTAAGTACCTACATAATTATATTATAATATTGTATTCTATCTTAAAAAATTATACATGCTTGTATTTATTAAACTATCAAGAAGAAGGTACCAAAGCTAAATTAAAGCATATCGAGATACTTGTTTTTATATAGAAAACCTTTTAAATCATCTTACCTCCTTCTAAGCAAAAAAACATTTTTGCTGTTTAAAATAGGTGTACCCATAATAGTGAAAAAAAAAATTATAAACTAAATATAAATAAAATTATAATGAAAATACAACTACTATAAATGCTTCCGTTTAATTTTTGAGCGTGTAATGAGGAATTGTTCACTAATTTAGTTTTTCCGCTCTCCTGTAAAATTTGTCGCAACCGAGTTACTTGATTTTTGCGTAGGGCAGCCGATCTAAGCTAACCTTTCCTAACCTTCGGCTGCAGTGTAACCAAATAACCACAGCGAAAAGTTAATCCCTTTGTCCGACATAAATTTCAGTCTTGATAATTAAATTTGAGTCTAAATTGGATGTTTAAAGCCAATTTATTTTAAAAACTCCGTAGCGCAAAATCCTTTGTCTAGAAACAGGAATTGTGATAAATTACTGTTTAGCGAGCGACTTTTGTTCTTCTGTTTTCTACATCCATAACTACTTTAAATTGCATTCTTCAATTTGGTTCTGAAAAATCATGTAATGCCAAATAATGCGCTTCGTTCGACCATACTAAAACTGACTGACGCTCGATTAGTGGTCTTTTGATTCGGATGCTTTCACCTCACCTAACCTGAATCTGAAGCTAACCTGAAGTCCATGGTGTTGGCAAGCCAATGGACATATCTCATCTAGTGTTAGAGTAATTATGATACATACTGGTAATATCTTAATCTACGCCGCAACCAGTATTATCATGTCTTAGGACACCCTCCTATAGTCTAAGTACTGCCTAGCTCAACCATTTTTTTACATATACAGCACCAGAAGAAGGTCCAACCTCAGTGGAATGCAGTGGAGTGACGTCATCAGCACTGCGAGTCAGCTGGCAGCCGATACCGCCTCACAAGCAGGCCGGGGCTCTGATTGGCTACACTGTGCTGTATGCAGCGCAAGGTAAGGCAGATGAAAAAAGCCCAACTGAGGTTTTGTCAACAGCGGGGTGACGTCATTAGCACTGCGAGTCAGCTGGCAGCCTATACCGCCTCACAAGCAGGCCGGGGCTCTGATTGACTACACTGTGCTGTATGCAGCACAAGGTAAGGCAGATGAAGAAGGCCCAACTGAGGTTTTGTAGAGTGCAGCGGGGTGACGCGAGTCAGTTTTAAACACCTACGAGATAAGAACAAGAATGCACTTTATTATGATAACCTGATGAAACGGGTGGATTGTGCTTTGACTGAAGTTCGCTGTATAGTTGGGAACATCATTCTTTATACAAATTTACTAGTGTCAAAAATTTCAACCGAAATTTTCCTTCTTATCCAAGATTATTTAAATTGCCAGGTTGGCAGTGGCACAACGCGACATCCCTCGTGACGGAACTCCGCCTCCAAAGCCTTTTCAAGTTCACCAACTACACGATAAAAGTTGCTGGCTTCTCCAACTACGGACTTGGACCTTTCTCGTTCCCTATTGTGTGCGCAACTCTGCAGGATGGTAAGTTCCAAATTGTTTCATGAAAGTTGCTCGCTGCTTACACAAAAGGATGGAACTTCTTACGAAATTCACGGCGGTTACGGCCTTTTGTAGTGAAAGTTGGTCGCTGTTGTCAATGTATCGAACGCGGAATAATTGAGGTGGAAAGTTAGGGAGACAATATTTCTAAGCAACTTTCTGGAGGGATAATGGTACTTTTATAGTTGCTAGATACTGTGCAAGTTTTGTGGGTTGACATGCAAACAAGTTTACGGTTAAACTGAAGAAAGTGGACGCAAAATTTGGCTACAATACAGTAGAATACTTGGCTACATTGATAGTCTAAATTATTTTTACAAGCTTTTATTTCTATAGAATTAGGTACTGCTTCCTGAGATAACCAGCTGTGACGGACAGACAGACAGATAGACATACCAAAAGGTTTCCTGATTTAATTTTCGTTCGGAACTTTAAATAATGAACCTTTTAACTGAAGACTTGGCTTTTATTAACAAAGTTACTAAGTGAAGAAACTCAAAAAGCATTCCAACAAAATAATTGACTTGGGTACCGTAATCCGTTACTCCATGATATTAAATTTGTTTTATAAAATCAAAGTATTATTTTTTCATTTGAATAAAATCAGAGGCTATAGCTTTGATATATTTTCCGACCAGCCAAATCTCTTGGTTGGATCTACTTACTATAAAAATGCTTATATAATATTTATACTATAAAAAACTGTAAATATCTCAGGATTTATTTAATGACTACGCTGTCTCGTAAACCCTATAGATTAGGTTTGTTTTATAAAAAGTCCTGAAATATTTACAGTGTCGGAAAAAAAAACTTTATGCGAAATGAAACATTTGGCAAAGGAATCAGTTTGGTAAAAGTTTTTTGGCAAACATTATTGAACCAATCATATAATTATGATAGTTATTTATACCTCTAGTGCCTGAAGCTCCAGCGGAAATCAAGTTGCTGTCACAGTCATCCAACACCCTGTTGGTCAGCTGGAAAAAACCGAGTCAGCCGAATGGAAGATTACTTCATTATACAGTGTACTGCAAGCCGACGGCCAGGTAAGAATTTGATCGTGTTCTTTGAGAAGGAACTCTTTTCCACTAAAGTCCGCGTTGTCATAGTGTGTGTTTTTACCCGAGTGTCGAAGGAGGATTATGTTCTTCAAGCGTATGTATGTATGTAGGTGTTATTACATTAGTCTCAGTACTCTCAGTTAATTGTTTAGGCATAGTCGGGTTTTTTTTGTGTACTTACAGTTTATGAACTAAAAAACAATTACTTTGCTCACCCGCGACCACTAATGACAAATAGTTATATCTGTGCGGCAAATGTATGTTTCCATGCAACACCTCCACCTCCACTGCTACACGAATCAACACATGCCACACAGACCCAACTATCACCACCACCACTATACTAAACGCTGACGCGTTTCGGCACTCTCCACGAGGCCATTTACGAAGCACAACAACAACCGCTCAACATGCCACCACTTCCACTACTGACATATGTAAACCATGTACTCAACTTAGTTAATGACAAAACCAACGTACCCACTAATATTTTATAAATTCCAAACTACCCTTTTATGTAAGTCCTAAACTACCCTTTTTTAAGAAATGAATTCCAAACTACCCTTTTTATTTTTATTTTTAATCTACGCCAGGTACCCCGTTATTTTTAACCGAGTACGGTAAAAAGAGAAGTCATGTTCTCATTATTACTATGACACATTATTAAAATTAGAACCAAGTCGTAACAAAGGCGAAGAAACCAAATTAACTTGTTCATTAATAATAGACCCCATGTTGTTGTACCTAATTATTTCCAATTGTTCTAAAACCGATAGCCGCAAACCCTTATCACAATAATGTAAAATTTCGTACGTATCTGAGTCTAACAACGAATGATTCGTTTCTAATAAATGCTTGGCAAAGTTTGATTTCTCTGGATGATCATGCCTATATGACGAGACATGCTCTTTAAATCTAGTATCAAAGCTTCGACCGGTTTGTCCAATGTATACTTGACTACAGTCGCCACAAGTGAGTTTATATACGCCCGACCTGTTCCCTTTGTCCACCTTTTCTTTGTTATTACAAAGTCTAGAACGTAAAGAATTAGTAGTCTTAAAGGCAACATTGATGTTATTTGATTTTAAAATATTATAAATCTTGTCAGACAACCGGCCAACATAAGTAATACTAGATCTAAATTTGTTAGTAGGCTGAGATGGCAACGCAGAGTAAAGCATGCTATTCACTATCCGTCCCTGCTTCTTTTGAACCAGACTATTAACCATTGCTGTACTATAACCATTTGTTGTTGCTATCTGATATATAGTATGTAACTCAGAATCATAATGCTCTTTCGAAAGAGGTACAGTTAGTAGTCTATGTACATAACAATGGAAAGCAGCCAGTTTATGCTGCCATGGGTGAGTAGAATTTGCAGGTATGACAGTATCTATGTACGTAGGCTTACGGTAAATTTGAAACTGGTGCCTATTATTTACTCTTGTAATAGTTAAATCCAGAAAATTTAATGAACGATTTTCCTCTAATTCTCGTTTGAACTTTATTTTTGGATGTTTGTTATTGAGAGCACTAATAAACAAATCTAGCTGCCTCATACTCCCCTTCCAACATAAAATTAAATCATCAACATACCTATAATAATATACTAAATTGCTGTTCCCCACTATATATTGTTTTTCAAAGTTATCCATAAAAACGTCAGCCATTAAAGGACTAAGAGGTGACCCCATTGCTAAACCATCACTCTGCAAATAATATTGACCATTAAATCTGAAATAATTTTGTTTCATGCATAAAGTTACTAATTCTATTAACTCACAAACCTCCCCCGGATGTAAACGCTTCCTTTCTAAGTGACATCTAAGAATATTTAAGGTTTCACTATATGGTACGTTGGTAAACAAACTATCCACATCTAAAGAAAGTAATGTTGAGTTTGGCGGTATATTAATGTCTTTAATTTTATTTACTAAATCTGAACTATTCTTTAAACTATATATTGGCTTAAAAGAAGATTTTTCCCGAACAATGCTATTTAACTTCCTCGCTACTTTATACGCTGGAGCACTCACGTATGAAACAACAGGGCGAACAGGAACACCATCCTTGTGAATTTTAGGTAAACCATATAAAATTGGTGCCTGCGGATTCATAGGAATCACATTGCTCCTCTTTTGTTCGGTGTCAAAGCCCCACCCACCCATGGCAGCATAAACTGGCTGCTTTCGATTGTTATGTACATAGACTACTAACTGTACCTCTTTCGAAAGAGCATTATGATTCTGAGTTACATACTATATATCAGATAGCAACAACAAATGGTTATAGTACAGCAATGGTTAATAGTCTGGTTCAAAAGAAGCAGGGACGGATAGTGAATAGCATGCTTTACTCTGCGTTGCCATCTCAGCCTACTAACAAATTTAGATCTAGTATTACTTATGTTGGCCGGTTGTCTGACAAGATTTATAATATTTTAAAATCAAATAACATCAATGTTGCCTTTAAGACTACTAATTCTTTACGTTCTAAGTAGTATATTATTGGGCATTCTGGACCACCATTCATTCGATCGGGCGAAAAATTTCGCCCTCACTCATTCGTGGTGATCCAGAAGCCCAATAATACAATGAATTGCACACAACCTACAATCAACCCAAACCCAACGGTAACCAACCTAACAGTAACCTATCAGCATTTGCGTTCAACATAACGCTCAACCTACACCTGAAATCGCATTGGACATTCTGTTTCACCTCGCGTTCAACGCAACAGCAACTCAAACCCAACGGAACCCAACCTAACAGTGACCTATCAGCATTTGCGTTCAACATAACGCTCAACCTACACCTGAAATCGCATTGGGCATTCTGTTTCACCTCTCGTTCAACGCAACGAATACATCAGCCCAACAGCAACTCAAACCTAACGGAACCCAACCTAACAGTAACCTATCAGAATTCACGTTCATCATAACGCTCAACCTACACCTGAAATCGCATTGGGCATCCACCTCTCGTTCGAATGAGCGAAGTTTTGACTCGAGGTTCAACGACAAGCCAACCCGACGGGAATTTATTCAATGTATTTAAATTTCAGTCCAACTCAAGTCTCAACTAATTGACAACCTAACATAGATATGTTTAATAATGTTTGAGCTTAGATAAAGTAAAAGCAAAAGTACACCATGCACACCGGGTTGATCAAGTCCGATATGCACGAGGCCGAAGCCACTGAGCGCTCCTCGGTCTCAAGCCGCAGCCTTTGACTCAGGTTAACTCAGGTGTTTGCACAACTTGTCTGCGAAGCTGATCAGACTCCACAGACAAGATCGGGTCACCCAGGACGCGTCTAGTTCCCGGCATCCACCTACGGATGTATCGCTATGACCGCTTTTTGTGTGCGTGGTGGTTTTGGATGCCTCCCACCGAGGCTTGTATACAACTCATCCGCAAAGCTGATCAGACTCCACAGACAAGGTCGGGTCACCCAGGACGCGTTAGTTCCCGGCATCCGTTTTCGGATGTATCGCTATGACCGCGTTTTACGTACACGGCAAATTGTATGTCGGATTTATTTATATCAACGAATCTCAAAACCATCGTTAGCGCGAGTTAGGTTTAAACTAATTTACGCTGGAATAAAGCACTAAGTAAACATTATTTAAATTACGAAAACATAAAAATGTGTAACTCACTACACTAGTGAAAACCGAAATATGATTTTAAATTGGTATCGCTAAAACTAAGTCAAATAGTGTGATTTAATTGATGTTAATGTAGAACAACTCCATCTGTGAGACCGCGATACTTTATCACACTTTCTAAATAACTTATATCACTTTATCATGTTGACGTAAAAATTGTCTTGCTGACTAGAATATAAAGTTTGATCAGAAACGAGTTGTAAAGTGATATACATGATTATGTACTTAAGTCATTTCAACTCGAAGACATTGTAGTGTAAGTTAGGTACTCGATCAAATTACGTAGCGAGCGCGCTCGCTAAGGTTTATTGTTCTTAACATGCAAATGGACATACGAGTAGGCGGTGATGACATCTATCGAAATTATTCGAAACCATTTGTATTCTATACGAAACCAGTACATCAAAGGTACTTACTTAAATCATTACTTACACCTACTTAGTTCAGTGCTTAACCCACAGACAGCGCTTATGTTAAACTTTGACATCGTGCGCTAGAATTTGTACCTAGATTTTTGTGTGTCTGTCTGTGGTACCATAGCTCCTAAATGAATGAGCCGATTTAAATGCGGTTTTTCATTTAACAGGTTTTCTAACAATGGTTCTTAGACTTGTTTTATCAAAATCGGTTCAACCGTTTCTAAGATATTGACCTTTGAAGCGAAAATGTCTATTGTTTTTCGACTTTTCTAAGTTGGTTAGGTTATCTTATCATAAATGTTAATAATATAGGAATTGTTTATTTTTGTGTTCAAATTGAAAAAGGTTTATACCTGTTTGTACCTGTAACAAGACAATGTTTGTTTTCGTATTAGGAAATAACAATTGTATGTGTATTTATAATTACGATGTAAAGTAGCAAACATTACAGTTAGAACACGTTTTTACCTAAGTTTAAATCTTCGTCTTAGTAGGTGAGGTAAGATGATATTTGGTTGTGTGAGCTAACCAATTACTAACCTTACCCATTAACTTAGTAATTAAGTCGGTTAATACTGAGGCTATTTGAACGATCTGAGGAGGTTTTTTTCCAGTTTCCGTTATAATTTTAACGTACAGAACTGAGCATGAAAATGTTACCAATTAGGTATTAGCCAATTTTATTGCGCAACGTTATCAAGTTGTAATGTGACACACAGTGCGATCGGCGTCTTTTTGCTGACATACAAATGCGGTGCATGTATGAAGCGTGGTTGCGAAATAATATTCATATTATAAAGGTGTAGGGTTGACAATGATCAATGGATAAATTTACAATTAATGGGTACCTCTATTAAATGCGAATATAAATGTTCTTAAAAGAAATAATGATTACTACAATTACTGAAATACTAATATTTAGGTAATTCCTTAATTTAGCTGGTGAGAAATAAATAAATAAAAAATAAATAAGTAAATTAAAAATTAAAAAAGTAAATTAAAAAAAGCTTACAACTCACTCTCGATTAGTTTTTTGGTATCTTGAATACATGCATATGTGGAATACGAAGTAGGCAGATTTACCAACAGACAGATAGACAAATTCATAACGTTCCTCTTTCCATCGCGTCGAGAATTAAATAATGTAAAATAAAGAACTGTTATGTGCACATAAGCATAATACACAATTGTGATTTGGAATGCGACAGCCCTAGTTCATTTAGTAAAATCAGCAAATAATTTCGTTTAAAACTTTTGCGCGGGGCTAATTTGTTCCTTTCCAATTTCGAACGTGACGTGCACAGTGCATCAAGTCTTCTACATCTTCAGCTCAGAGGTTAAGCTGTGCAGAGTTTCTACGTTAGTAAAGTTTATTTGCTTTATACATCGATTAAAATGTAAGTATGTATTTCAACGTACCTAACGCTTTACTTTCCTAACGAAATTAAAACATTTGGTTCATATTGTTTGTAGGGTTCCAACAGGCATTAATATTTTTAATTTCCTTTCAGGTCTGATTCCGAGTTTGAACCCATCACTGTTGCAAACAGCGGAACCGTTCGGTCAAAAGTGGGAAGGTCGGCTGAAAAACGAAAAGCTTCAGCTCCAAACAGGTAGCCATTTTATATTTATTTTCATATTTCATGTTTTTTATTTTGTCAGCTGGGTACATATTTACTTAAATATTGTTTGTCTACTTTTTTCATTTAAAAAAGGTATTTTTTTTTCTTTTTTTATCGATGTATATGGTTATTTTAAATGTCGAGTAATAAAAACATATTTTTTATTTCAGATCTGATTCAGAGGAGAGCGTTGCCGCTGCAGATGTCAGTATCCCAAAAATAAAAAAACCTGCTCAAAAAAGAAAGCCGTCAACCCCAAGGTATTTTTCTTGTAATTTGTTTAATGAATTTCGACGAACTAAGTACAACTGTCTTATTCATTGTTTAATGTCTGTTATGTTTCAAATCTGCTGCACCCAAGAAAAAAGAAACTAAAAACCCGTTTGACGTGTTCGGAATATTTCCTGAAGACGTTGCTGTTAACCATAAGCCTGCTGAGACTGATCCGCTTGATTCATCCATTATAAGCCGGGTACCGAACGGGTCAACAAAACGAGCTTGCACCCTCAACGGAGACTTTTTCTTGGAGCTGCGGGTGTACAACACTGCTGATATTCGCGGTGAGTTACGTCAGGAGCGTTGGAAAAAGGCTCTCGTTACTCTAAAGGCGCAAATCGATGATGAAACTGTTGAATGGGAGGCATTGCAAAAATTTATTAAAAAGATAAATGTACTTTTCAAGGACGCTAACGTCAAATTTTATTCTAACGATACTAAGTACTAATTTAGTAGGTACTTTTTTGATTTTAACAGATACTGCAGGTTGTCTCTTTTTATTACTTATTTGAATAAAATTTAAACTGCATCAAATTGTGTATCAAGTAATTTTTAATAAATGTTTTTAATAAATGTTAACGATTTATTATGAAACCATAATTTAAACGCTTTTAACGATATTACTTTAAGGGCGCAAATCGATGATAAAACTGTTGAATGGAGGGCATAGCAAAAATTTGTTAAAAAGATAAATGTACTTTTCAAGGACGCTAACGTCAAATTTATTGTAACGATACTAAGTAAGTACTAATTTAGTACTTTTTATTTTTGCTTTTAACGGATACTGCAGGTTGTCTCTTTTTATTATTTGATTAAAATTGAAACTATCAAATTGTGTATTTAACATATAAAACCAGGATTACAGCTTAAGCAAAGTCGCTACATAAAACATGCCCTTTTGCACTCAGTGTTCAATTACAGTAGAAAGCAGGAAGTGGGTAGGGCACCTTAGAAGTAATAAGCATAGAAAAAATTCGGGTGTAAATTTAAACGATGAGGTTGTTGAAATTTCGTCTGCTTTTAAAGGTCGCATAGCATCTTATAGAATAATGGCAACTGATGAGCTGAAGTCTTGTTTACCTGAATCATTTTTGATTACAGTAAAACCTAAAATGCAAAAAATTTTGGAAAATTCGCTTAAAAAACATGTGTCCCTCAAAGTAAATTTCGAATATTTTGGCGATTTTCTTTTGTTTAAAGATGACAAGCAGGAAATGAAATCTTTTGCAACGAAAAATTTTCCTATACATCAAAATTATCAATTCGAAGAGCTTTTAAACACAATAATTATTAGTATACAGAAAAAAATCGAAGAATTTCAGGAGCGCGATTCTGGTTGGACTTTCTTATCTAATTTGTATTTAGAAGTTAACATAAATAAGTATGAACCATTGAAAGCGTCATCTTACATAGACTTACCTAAGATAATAAAAAATAAAAAAGCTTGCATTAATATTCAAAATCATGATAATTATTGTTTTCTCTGGTGTGTTGTTGCTGCTCTTTACCCATGTCAAAACCATCGCGAGCGTCTATCATCTTATCCTCATTTTAAAGACGTATTAAAACTTGATAATATGTGTTTCCCTGTCACTTTAGCCGATATCATTACGTTTGAGCATCACAATATTGATATCAGTATTAACGTATATTCTTTAAAAAACAACCGAACTCTTGTAGGACCTCTATACAGATCGCAATATAAAAGGAAACATCGAATCAATTTACTTTTAATCGAACGCGGTAATAAGTCGCATTATGTTTTGATTACTAATTTACCGCGTCTTGCTCGCGGTCAGATTACCAAACATCATGCTAAGCTTTATTTCTGCGAAGACTGTCTGATATTTTTTCAAACTGAACACGGTTTCAATAGTCACGTTTGTAGTGGGGTTGCTACGGTACTTCCGGAGAAAGGCACCTATCTCGAATTTAAGCATTTTGAACGAAAACAAGACGTTCCATTTGTCGTGTATGCTGACTTTGAGACAATCCTTAAACCCTATCAGAACTGTGAACCTAACACTGACAGTAGTTTTACTACAAATAAACAAATACATTTACCAGCCGCTTTCGCGTACCATATAATTTGCTCTTATGATGAGCAACTTAATCGTTTTGTTCAATACCGAGGGCCAGATTGTGCTCAGAAATTCGTAGATTATTTATATAGACATATTAAAGACATCCATAACGTTTTAGAAAAAGAAATTCCCATGATATTTACTGTAGAAGATTCTTTAGCTCATGAACGTGCCAAAAATTGTCATATGTGTAAAGGTTTATTGTTTGCAGACAAAGTAAGAGATCACTGTCATCTAACGGGCCGTTATCGCGGTGCCGCGCACCAGTACTGCAATCTGCGCTTTCGCGTTCCTAAATTGGTCCCTGTTTTCTTTCATAACTTAGCAGGTTACGATTGTCATTTGTTTATACAGGAACTTAGTAAATGTTCAGGGCCTGTGAAAGTAATCCCAAAAAATAAAGAAAATTATATTTCGTTCACTAAGTTTTTGTGGATTTCAGATCAAAAGTATGCACAAATTCGATTTGTAGACTCTTTTAAATTTTTAGGAACAAGCTTGGAAAAATTAGCGAATGGTTTACATAAAGATGATTTTATTCACTTGAACAAGTTTTATCCTGAAACTAAAAAAAATAAATTATTAACTCGCAAAGGTATTTATCCTTACGATTATATGTCGAGCTGGGATAAGTTTACAGAGACCGAGCTTCCATCACAGAACTTGTTTTTTAATTCTCTTTCCAACGAACAAATAAGCGATTCAGATTACGCACATGCGCAATCTGTATGGTCCGAATTTAAAATCAAAGATATGGGAGAATATACTGATCTTTACCTAAAAACTGATGTGTTGCTTTTATCAGATATTTTTGAGAACTTTCGGTTCATTTGCAAGTTAAATTATCATTTAGATCCGGCATTCTATTTAACTGCTCCAAGCTTATCGTTTGATGCTATGTTATTAAAAACCGGAGTTAAGCTTGAATTGATATCCGAATTAGAAATAATTCGACTCATACAAAAAGGAATAAGAGGTGGTATTTGCATGTGTTCGACCAGATATGCTCAGGCTAATAATAAGTACATGGAAACTTATGACATGAATAAACCAGACTCGTTTTTAGTATATATCGATTGCAATAACTTATATGGTTACAGTATGTGTCAATCGTTGCCCATGTCTAATTTTAGTTTTCTAGATCATCATGAAATTGCCCAACTAGATATTTTGTCTGTCGAAGATGATGCTCCATTTGGATTTATTCTGGAAGTTGACTTGCTATATCCGGAAAATTTACACCATAACCATAACGACTATCCATTTTGCGCACAAAAATTTATTCCTCCAGGAGGAAAAACGACCAAATTGATCCCAAATTTATATAACAAATACGAATACGTCATTCATTACGTCCATCTGAAAACATGTTTACGCAACGGCTTAACTCTTGATAAAATCCATCGCGTTATAAGGTTTCGTCAAAGTCCATTCTTAAAACAGTATATTCATTTAAATACAGAACTGAGAAAAAAAGCTACTACTCCTTTCCAACAAGACCTTTTTAAATTAATGAATAACTCAGTTTTTGGGAAAACTCTTGAAGACAGTGAGCGGCGAGTTGACGTCAAATTAGTAAATAAGTGGCACGACCGTCAAAACAAAACAAAAAAGTTTACTTGTGCTAACAAATTAATTGCCAAACCGAATTTCCATAGTGCAACAGTGTTGTCTGAAAATTTGGTTGTCGTACAAATGAAGCCTGAAAAAGTAATTTTAGATAAACCAATCTACGTAGGATTCTCTGTATTAGAACTTTCTAAAAGTCATATGTACCAATTTCACTACACGGTAATAAAAAAACACTACCAAGATCAAGTTACTCTGTGCTACACTGATACCGACAGTTTTATTTACAAAATCGAAACTGCAGACTTTTACAGCGATTTAAAAAATATTTTTTTAAACTTTTTTGACACAAGCAATTATAACCCTGTAAATGATTTGCAAATACCTTTACGTAACAAGAAGATTCCTGGGTTATTCAAAGATGAGTTAGGAGGAGAACTTATTACCGAGTTTATAGGGTTACGTTCTAAACTATACTGTATCAAAAGTGATAAATCTCTTATCAAAAAGGCTAAAGGAATAAAAAAACCAGCAGTTCAAGAGTTAACATTAAATGATTATCGGGATGTGTTATTCAATGATAAAATAGTTCGGAAAAAACACATATTATTTAAATCGATTAGGCACGAGATCTTCACTCAATCTGTCAATAAAGTTGCTTTATCTAACAAAGACGATAAACGACATATATTATCAGACAAAATTTCAACCAAATCTTGGGGACATGAGTCTATTTTCTAGTACAGTAGTTATCTAAGCGACCTTTCCTCGAGCTGTAATTTTATTTCGTAGGCACCCAATGGGTAATAAAAAATTAGAATGTGTTTAATAAAATAAAATACGTTGAGTACTTACGTTATTGTAAAATTATAATTATGTATGTTGTAGGGTCAGCGTCAAAAGCCGCTCATCACTTTTGTACCTTTTCGCTCTACGACCAGATGAGCGACTTTTGACGCTGACTATACCAAATAAGTAGATTATCATTAAGTACTTTATTTTTTATAATTACACATTGATTTGTAAATTGTATGGTTTGTTCTTTTTTTTTAATAAATAAATATGAAGTGTTATTAACATTTGTTTTCTTTTTTTCTTTCACCCACCTAAGTATATATAGACTGCGAGGATACCGACTGAAAACACATTTTACTTGAGTTGAAATTGAGTTTTCTCGCTTCGGAGGTTTCCTGACGATGTTTTCCGTCATCAAAAAGCTCAGGGCTCAGGCTTAATTTTAAATGTAATATTTTGATAATGGTAAGTAAAATCATGTTCTGTTGAACAGGCAAATAATACCTATCCTCGTTTATTGCATTGGGTATCAATTAAAACATGTCCTTACGTGTCTTAAGCAGCGCGGCGGCATGCAGCCCGTGCTAAGGTAATTTGCTGACACGTGAAATATACCTATTCACATTTATTGCATTTGGTACCAATTATAACAAGTCCTTACGTGTCGTTGTAATTTGATCGGCATTAAGCAGCGCGGCGGTATGCACCGCATGCTCCGAAGCGCGTGTTAATTTAATTTGCTGACGCATGAAATTACTGTAATTATAAATAGCGGCTGTTATAGTAAGTTATCATTCTGCACTCTACATTCATAACTGAGTAAAGTCGTTCCAAAGTTTTGAAAATTAAGACGAGCTGATCCATTCCCGATTCGGTAAGTAAAATTGGCATTATTTAATATTTATTCGTATTATTTTGTTGCTATTATTGTTTTGTAAGCGTATGAAAATGCTCATATGTGTTGCCAGATGCGTTTATTTATTTGATTTCTTTTGTTTCAGAATATGGAAGGAACGCAAGACACTCAAATCATGTTTTCGCAATATGCACAGGGTCCATTAGGATTCCGAGAAGATGAAGAAGAAGAAGAAGTCAGT
The DNA here is from genome assembly GCA_963691665.1 of Clepsis dumicolana. Taxonomy (NCBI): domain Eukaryota; kingdom Metazoa; phylum Arthropoda; class Insecta; order Lepidoptera; family Tortricidae; genus Clepsis; species Clepsis dumicolana. Next base: position 6,886,412 of record OY829527.1, on the reverse strand, counting down.
GAATTTGTAAAAAAAATTGCAAGTGCCAAAACGAAAACCAAGTCTAGTAAACCAAAACTAAGGCTAAACAAAGTGGTAAAGAGAAGTGTACGAGGTCACCCGCCGTCGTTCGTTATAAACAATGAAGCAACTAAGGGGAACAGACTTGTCAAAATCCAAATAATTAACATAAGTGACTCCGCGCCGGATCAAAACGACGAAACCGGTGAAAACGTTATGCTCAGTGCGCAGTATGTGGCAAGTGACGGATACGATGAGATAATAGACAGTACAGAAAGTGTAATAAATAAGATATCCAAGAAGTTGTGCGGATATAGTGTTAGTTATTAATGTTTTTACTGTTTTTGTATATAATTTTGAAAATAAATATGGTCAACAATTTTCTTGTTTTATTCCTTTGATTAAGCGATACGTCAACAGGAAAGATTTTTTTTGTAAGTATGTCAATAAAGCAATAATTCAAACGAAAATAAAATTATCATGATTAAATGCACAAGAAAAATCTTTTCAGTAAATATCGCTTAAATAGATTAACACTATTATTAGCCACAGGTATGAATCGTTATCATTTATTTCATATTTTTAAACAAACAAATTCAATTATTTAAAAATGGGTTAATATAAAAAGTCTTCGTTCAAAATAAATGATAACTAATTTTGACTGGGTTAAAAAATAAAAAAATGATTAAACGTAAATATTTATTTTTGAAAATTAGGTATAATTTATTACAATGTTAAATATGCATAATATCGAAATAATATTTTTTAAGACATATAACGTTTTTTAAGGCACAAGCTTTTTTATGATGTAGACAATTATAAGAGCTGTTGTCGATACAATACTTTTTATACATTAATTGAAAATTAGAACAACCTTTCTCTCCCAAGTCTATTACAGTACAATCAGCACATAAATCATTAATCCACTTAATTTTTTCAAAACCTTTTACATATATTTTTTTGCCTTCCAAGAAATTATGAATCATTCTCTTAAATTCTCTGTGGTCGATATACCCCTCACGCCACATAATGCCAAGGTTTCTCTCTATCCATTTCACATGCCTTTTTTCGTTTTCTGATAACGTAGAAAATGAATATGGAGGTTTTATTAAATACGCCTGCGTGTGTTCATAGGTACTGTATGCAAATTCTTTAATAATAAATTCATTTTTAGATGATTTAAACCCCTGAACATCTACGAATAGATGGTCTAGTTTCATGATATCTTCTTTGTTATATTGGTCAACGGCTTATATTCTATAATACTATCATTCAAAATAAGACAATAAGCCGCGGTATTGTCAGGGATATCTGTGTCACACTCTAATTCAATCCGCACATCGACTGAACCCGTTTTTAAGGTTTCATTTTGACGAGAACAGTCGATAACAAACAGAGGTGCTTTATTTATAAAGTCTTGTGGATTCAACAACGGTGCTTGGCTGCGGTTATAATAAGACTGTTGGAATTTAGCGTACTGTTCATATAATATAGCAAATTTTTGAGCCGAGAAACTGACATTCAAGTTTTCATAAGGAAAATAATTTGAATTTAAAAAAACTTTAACGTCACGCAAATTACAATGATCAAAACGCGATATATCTTTATCAGCAACATTTTTCCTGTTTGTTTTTAATCCAATTATAACATATCGAGGTTTTTCAACTTGAGACGAAGTTTTGACGGCCCAAGAATGTTTTGATGTTTTAGGTAAAAGCGGGTATTCGTACAGATCCCAGTTCCTAAATGCTACCTGAATAGCTCGATCTCTTTCCAAATATTTAAGCAAACTTAATCTTTCACGATCAGAAACCTTAATGTGCGGCATGCGCCATACTATTTTAGATATAGTTATGTTACCTATATACTCATTTGTGTTCAGTTTTACGCTATTTAAATTAGTATTGGATCGTAAAAGAATAAGTTCATGCTTACAGTTAATAATAATTTTGTTATAATCCTCTGCGAAGCCAAGAATCTTATTTAAAGGAATTGACACAGAAAATGATCCATGCGTAATTTTTGTGCCATCAACATCCCAGCCCCATAACTTTGACATCGATGATTCAAGTTCATTCATCGACACAAGAGATTTTATTGTTGTTGTGACCCCAGCGTTTTTAATTTTATCTATTTCAATCCCATTCAGCTCATATCGAATATCTTGAAATAAATGAAGTATAGGGTTATTTGTAAAATGAACACTGGACACCTTCGCTTTTGTTTCTCTGTTGAATACTTCTATAGTACCCTCTATGTATAAAGTACTCGCTGATGGTAATACGTATAGATCTTGCTGGTTGATAGGTATACGGATTTCATCATTTAAATTGAAACTTGTTACGTACGGTTTATACGAATGATATTCGAAACTTTCAATCGTGCTATCAAAGCTAAAGGAGTCTGATAAGTTTAGTATACTCATTTTAATAATCCTATGTTTTTTAAAAACTGTTTGTTTTCCTTCGTTAGTTGTCCTTTAGGTCTTCTTTTCTTGATAGCACAATGAGCACTAACGGCTTTGCTGTTTGAGACCGTACATTTATTAAAGTCTATCATTTTTTTCTGAGATGTAAATATATCTGAATCTCTTCGCCACGTAAATTCACTAAATTATCGTTTATATCCAGTATTCTTATTATAAGAGCGTTTAAGCTGTTTTGAGTAACAGGAAAATATATAACATTTTTAGGTGTTTCTATAATCCGGTAACCAGGCGGTACATTTGGCACAAATTCATGAATTATATGACTAGGTTTTCCGTTTATAAATGACCCGCTCACGATGTCACATTCAACTCGTACTATAGTTGTAGACAGAATGGACACGGGAAAAGGGGACTCAGTTAATATATTCGCCTGAACTGTTTCTTCTCCAAAACCAAGTAACTTACCAATCGAATTTGGTTTTTTAAAATAGACGTTTTTGGAACACAATATAGATGTTTTTAGCGTATTATTATTGCATGTCAGTGTAAAGGTGCAACCTTGGAGATGTCTTTTAAGATAATCATCAAGATCTTGAAGTTCATATGACCCTTCAGGAATTTCTACTACTTCGTTATCACCATAATAAAACTTATTATTTCGGTTGTCAATATTAGGTATCGAGTTAAATGTCGACAAGTATAGCAACCCGCATTCATATTCACCATCTAGTTGAAGAGCTGGCGAGTGATTCGTAATCAGGGTAGAGGAGGATCCCGTTATGGACAAAGTGAAAGACATCGTGAGAATGAGAAGCTATTTATTGTTCAGAGATATTTAAACGGTTATTCCAATATTTTTTTAAATATTTTAAACATAAATGTCCGCAATTAACAGTATCGAATTTTTGATAAATATTATAATTGTATGAAATATTATAATTTTTCAAATATTTTATTAATTCTAGCGGCGGTTGAAGATCACCATAACTATTAAAATATTCACAATGATTATTATCTTTGACATAGGCTACCCAGTGAGTCCCTTGGTTTTTAGAACTATCTAAATTTACGATTGCACATTCTACTCTTTTTGGACGGTTTGGCAATTTGTCTCTCATGTAAACACCACGAAAATAAGGAATATCTGTTGAATGTTTTAAAATATCAACATTTGTAAGAGCACGTCTGGGTAGCCTTTTATTTAGTTTTTTAATCGTTTTAAACACAAACCCTTTCCATTTCTATACTGTTTAATGTACAACCCTTTACCTAATGCAATAGATTCCATCATTTTATTATGACGTTCTGATTCGGATAAGCTCTTTTTTGCAGCTTTGTAGTCACCAACAGCTTTAGCGATCCCAGCAGCTCCTCCTGCCAATGACCCTAACGCAGAAAGTCCCGCGAAAATAGGTATTAGTGGCAATATACCTCCAGTTTTAGGAATCGGTATTAATCGAGGAACTCTCATTTTACTCGTATTGTTATTAAGAAATACTTTACTCGCTGCAGCAAAAGCTCGACTGACTGCAGTGCCTTCTTTTTTAGATTTGTTTTTTTTCAATTCGGTACGTATCTTAGAAACAAAATGCTTAAATGATTTTATCCCTGCACCAGCTTTCATTTTAGATTTCATCACTTTGCTAACTATCCAAGACGCAAGTTTTTCTCCTTTTCCAACACCTTTTGACTTCAATCTTTGTTTAGCCATTTTATAGAGTTCAAAATCTGCACGATGTCGGTCTGTTAGGTCAGAATATTTATCGTATGCTATATCGTGTTGCATACACGCGTTGTCCAATTCATTAACTCCTTTATCACCTCTTTGCAATCGCTTATGCAATTTTGTGCCTGGTCCGCAATAATTGTAGCCAGGTAAGTGCAGTTCAAACGGTAAGTGATTAATAATACTGTTTAGAAGTCCTCTTCCTTTCATATCCCAAAAGTTAATGACTTAGCGCGAGAAAGTTTTTAAATATATTTATACAATGGCATTTCTGTCGATCCAGCTGTTTTCGCTATCGTTAAGTCCTAACCACTTAACATACAATTTTTTCCCTCTTTTTTTGATTACCTTTTCGATGAGGTAAACGTCTGGATACTTAGTTTTTTGCAGTTCTTGTTCATAAAATGTACCGAGTATTGAGTTTTTTCGTTGGTCTTCAATATGGTAAGTAACAGGACGAGTGTGATTCACCTTTTTAATAGTAAATAGCTCAGTTGACCAATTAGGCGTATAACCTTTATGAAAGACGCTTTTGTACTTGCTTATACGCACATGATCTCCTACATTAAAAATATTTAATTTAAAACGCCGATTGGATTGTGATTTATCTATGTTTTTCTTTACTTCGGCTTCATTATTAAAATTCACCTCATTTGGGCTAAATTTTGTTGTGCTATGCACAGTTTGATTATAAGATTGAACTATCTCATCGAAAGGTTTTCCAAGCCATTTGTAGTTCCCGATGAAACTGAAATATTTGTAAAGTTTGTTCTTGAGCGTTTTTATTACCCTTTCAACAATAGACGCCTTTTTAACTGAATACGTGGAATAATGATTTATTTTTAAGGATTTCACATAACAATCGAATTGATCATTGTAAAATTCTTTTCCAAAGTCTGTCTGTAAGTTTCTAGGTATTCGTTTGGTCGACTTGATAATTAGTTCAAATGCATTTTTTACTTCTGTTTTAGTTTTAGATTTCGTAGGAATACACCACGTGTACTTTGAAAATGTATCAATAACAACTAAAATGTATTTATATCCCTTATTTACAGTATGTAAATTCTGTAAGTCAATTAAATCTGCTTGCCACAAATCATCAATTCCTTTTAATATAACTGCGCGACGCTTGAAATTTTTTCGGGCCGATCTATGGATTTCATTCACGACTTGTTCTTTTGTCATCTTTGAAATTACTTAAAATATTGTCTATGTCCCTTTTTGTATAAAAGTTTGTTTTCAACTGATTTGCAAGCTGATGAATTTGAGAATTTATAGTTTTAAATAAAGAATCTAGATGCTTCTTCTCGTAAGTGTCCTGGACGAGCTGATCGACATATTGCTTATTAGCTGCATCATTGGGTGTCAAAGGATCCGCTACCCCCTTTAATCGCGATGATTGTAGATCGAAATCGCCATCATCAGAACGCAGCAAAGTTTTATTGTTAAGTTCAAAAACTTCACATACACGCAAACGTTTATGAACATGATGACCGAATTTGTCTATGTTCATTTTCACTTCTTATTTTTATGCACTTATGTATCATCAAATTTCCGGCTTCGACTGATGGTAAAAGTAAAATACCAGTTTTATATATCATTGATTAACCAAGCCCGCTTCACGAAGTTCTTCTACAATTGATATTATTTCATTGTCTAATCCTGTGTTACCGGCATCACGGGAAGCAATGAGTAATTTCAATCTTTCAACTAATTCGTTTGGATTATCCCAATAGACATATGAAACATCTCTTTTAACTTTTTTCATTGTTGGTAGTCCTTTGCCGTAAGTACATAAATCTTCGCTTATTGAACGTTGTTTCGATAATTTGAAAAGCGGTTTTATAATGTATAAATATTTCTGACCTTTGTTACTTTTTATTGGTTTATTGGGATCAAAATCTCGTCTATGGACATTCGTTTCTAGTAGCAACATTTTATAATAACGTTTATCGTCTTCAGTTATGATACCTAAATCAGGCAACTTCTTAAATAACAAATCATATAAACCTGGTGTTAAATTGTAAGTACGTCCATTTACTTTGAGTTTTTCGCCACTAACGGAAACTAAACAAGATCCTAACATAAGCTTATCGCGTTCTGTTCGTATGCCAAAAGGAATGTCCAAGTCGGTGTTGTATTGTTTTTGCCATGCAGGGTCTTCGCGAGGAGATGCATATGAACCGGTAGTCTTAAATGAAGTATCATTTGTTGATTCCAAGACATCATTGTTGTCACTTTCACATAACATGTCATCATCACCATCTTGTCTGTTTTCGTCTCTATTTGATACCTCATCATCATTATTTGAAGTCGTTTCGGAAAAATTTCGTACGATTGTTTGATTATTAATACTACTTCTCTTCCCTTCATTAGGACTAAATTTTAATGTTTTTGGCGCCTTTTGCCACTTAAATATGTCTTCATCAAAATCGGTTTCATTAGTGTTATAGTATTTATTGTCGTTACTTTTAACCATTTCATTAAGCGGGTCTGTTATTGGTTTAAAGACTGATTCCAAAATCATATTGTTGTTATTTTTCATATCACGAAGTAGTTTAACCTTCTTTTTGACAGCATCGGCAGACTGAAGTACTTTTTCTTTTAAAGTTTTCTCGGTGTTTATTTTATGATTCATGTCTGATCTCGATGGATTCCCATGATGCAATAAAAGTTTCTTGAAAATGAAACTGGTTAAGTAACACGGTTAATCCAAAACGATAAATGTATCAAATCCCATTCTATAACATCCTGAATTTCTAGCACAGTCCTTGTTTACAACCAAGTAGCTAAAAGGTACGCTCCATATTTTTGCACACATTTCCCGAAACTGTGACCAAGACATATCAGTTCCAACGTGCTCGTCATAAACATGACGTAAATTAACTTCATCTTGTTTAAAAAGGATGATTAAGTTAGCATTGTCCCTTATTAATTGTTTAGGTATTTTACTGTAAGTTTGATTTAAGTAGAAGCTGTCAATATTTTTATGCCTTCCCATTGCAAAGTAATCCCTTATATTATTTTGATTTTCGCATGCAACATCATCAAATATGATAATTGAATTGTTCTCAGCTTCATGCGGGCTTAGTATTTCATCATTTTCGCGATATTTTTGAAATTTAACTGATGGAACCAACATCAATATTTTTTCTAAAAACTGGTACATCGGTTGGAAAAGTGTTTTTGAATATACGTAAATATTTTGAAAGCGTAGTCCTTGTTCATGTAGTAGAAGAGAGACAATTAAATTAGTTTTACCGCAATTAGAAGGACCGCAAATTATACAGCGAATTGTGTCGGGTAAAAGTTCACCGTGACGAAAACTACGATTGTTGCGATCTGAACAAACAACCTCCAACTGCAAGCTCTGAGCTTGTTTTACAAACTTCATATCTGTTCAAGATCAATTCAACCAATGCGCGCGTGTTGCAAGCATGGAATGCTTATTCAAAATGAGCAGAAGAGCAGATGGTTAACGTTAAACCTCGAGTGTGAGCAAATTCTGTTAGGTTGGGTTCCGTTGGGTTTGAGTTGCTGTTGGGCTGATGTATTCGTTGCGTTGATCGAGAGGTGAAACAGAATGCCCAATGCGATTTCAGGTGTAGGTTGAGCGTTATGTTGAACGCAAATGCTGATAGGTTACTGTTAGGTTGGTTACCGTTGGGTTTGGGTTGATTGTAGGTTGTGTGCAATTCATTGTATTATTGGGCTTCTGGATCACCACGAATGAGTGAGGGCGAAATTTTTCGCCCGATCGAATGAATGGTGGTCCAGAATGCCCAATAATATACTACTGTTCTAGACTTTGTAATAACAAAGAAAAGGTGGACAAAGGGAACAGGTCGGGCGTATATAAACTCACTTGTGGCGACTGTAGTCAAGTATACATTGGACAAACCGGTCGAAGCTTTGATACTAGATTTAAAGAGCATGTCTCGTCATATAGGCATGATCATCCAGAGAAATCAAACTTTGCCAAGCATTTATTAGAAACGAATCATTCGTTGTTAGACTCAGATACGTACGAAATTTTACATTATTGTGATAAGGGTTTGCGGCTATCGGTTTTAGAACAATTGGAAATAATTAGGTACAACAACATGGGGTCTATTATTAATGAACAAGTTAATTTGGTTTCTTCGCCTTTGTTACGACTTGGTTCTAATTTTAATAATGTGTCATAGTAATAATGAGAACATGACTTCTCTTTTTACCGTACTCGGTTAAAAATAACGGGGTACCTGGCGTAGATTAAAAATAAAAATAAAAAGGGTAGTTTGGAATTCATTTCTTAAAAAAGGGTAGTTTAGGACTTACATAAAAGGGTAGTTTGGAATTTATAAAATATTAGTGGGTACGTTGGTTTTGTCATTAACTAAGTTGAGTACATGGTTTACATATGTCAGTAGTGGAAGTGGTGGCATGTTGAGCGGTTGTTGTTGTGCTTCGTAAATGGCCTCGTGGAGAGTGCCGAAACGCGTCAGCGTTTAGTATAGTGGTGGTGGTGATAGTTGGGTCTGTGTGGCATGTGTTGATTCGTGTAGCAGTGGAGGTGGAGGTGTTGCATGGAAACATACATTTGCCGCACAGATATAACTATTTGTCATTAGTGGTCGCGGGTGAGCAAAGTAATTGTTTTTTAGTTCATAAATATGGACCTCCGCAAAGTAACGCCTGATTCAATAAATTACTTACAGTTTTGTTTTAAAAACAGCTTTACACATTATGCAATTACATAGGGTCGAGCACGACTTTACGAATGCTGCGAAACGTAAAATCGAATAGTAAACGTTGTCGAATTTGTATGACGTTTGGAACAGCGCCCGCTCGTGAGCGTATTTGGAACTAAAATTTAGTATGAGGTTTCTCGATCACGATACGATAACCGTAACGTTACGCAGCATTCGTAAAGTCGTGCTCGACCCTCATATTGTTGCAATCAATGTTGCCTCACTTATTATTGCGATTAAGACGATTGTTAATTTCCCAAAAAAAAATAACGGGAGTCAGATTGATCGTTGAAAATTATTATTTGATAGTTCAATACGAACTCACCGGGTGTATTGGCATTTTCTTAAATGCTGAAATGCCCAACTAGGCATCAACGACCCCATCACAGAACTATAATCGGTGTAGAAAGAAAGAGTGTAATGTACTTCGTGTGCCGAAAAGAAGGGCTGAAAACCTATTACGCGTCCCAGCTCTCGACCGCTTGCCGCGTGCGACGTCAGGTTTTAAAAACAAAATACCTTGTCGTTCAACAATTACCTGTTCAAACACCACCAAAAAAATTGGAGCTGCAAAATTTTATCGAGTTTTTTTCCTCACTAAATTACACCCGTGACGTCAAAATACTGCGCAAAATGTTACACGCTCGGTTCCCATACCAATCGATCCTTTTATCCCCATTTGTATGAAGTCCGATAAGTAATCGTTAAGAAATATTTTATGCTGTCGTAGCTATTATTTAACTCGACTCGATACTTTGGCGCCGTCCTACCTCAGCGCTACGGCATCAAAGTCGGGCGCGGCGGCTGTTTCTGCGGAGGCTCTCAAACGCCGCAAATACTGTGTTCTTAGTACCAGTTTCAGTTTTGCGGCGTTTGGTGTGGAGACGCTTGGCCCGTGGGGAACCGACGCACTAAATTTTTTTTTATATTCTAAGAAAAAATTGATCAAAATTACAGGTGACCAAAGGGCTGGCGCGATCCTCGGTCAACGCATAGGCATTGCTAAAGAGGCAACGCCACCAGCCTTTTGGGCACCTTGCCCCGAGGTAGCGACCTCGGGGACGATTTTCATTTTCGGTTCTAGATTTAACTATTATTACTATTCATTTTGTTTTTGTTTGTAATAAATATATTTAATTCCCCTTTAGCTCGACTGAACCATAATGTAAACCGTTCCATGTCTAATTGTTTTATGTGCGATAAAGAGTTATACATACAAACATACATAATGTAGATCTCTTGCTGCAGCAATGACGGGCCACAATCCTATCGGATTGACTCCCAACCTAACACAGACGCGTACGAGAGAACTCAGACCATGGAGTTGAAGGGTCTCACTGAAGGAAGGCAGTACGATGTGTGGGTGACCGCCAGCACATCCGTCGGTGAAGGACCAGAGAGCAGAAGAGTTACTAACACACCTTTACAGAGAGGTAAGTTCTGTGACAATCTTTTGAGTCTGGTAATATATTGCTATGATCTTATACTTAAAATTTGTAGATGGAAGAGAGAGGGAAAGAAGGGAAGGGGAAGGCCGAAGATAGAGTACTTTTTTAGATCAAATAAAAAAGGAGATAGACGTTGTGTCGTATCAGGAGGTGAAAAGCTCGCATTGGAACGAAGTGACAGGAGGGAACTTCGTTTACAAGAGGGATACTCTTAAACTAGATGCTAATAGGGATGAATATTTTAACGAACTAATTGCAATTTTGTCACTTCGGTTGTCGCTATCCTGCGGGAACTATACAATTTTCCGGGATAAAAGATAGCTTTTGTGTTAATTTAGGGCATAAACTATCTCAGTTCCAAAGAACCAAATCCGTCTCGCTAGCCATTTCAGCGTGAATAAGAAACAAATATACATACACACTCACAATTTTTTTAAGCAATGGTGATACGTATTTGACATCGTCGACATAGCACTAAAAGATGGCCGCTCGTGTCTTAGTCTTAGAGCCAGATATTCTACTAGTAACTACTACTGCTTCCACCGGCGCCTTGTAAAAATAAAAAATCACCACGTTTTGAGCAACTGTAGGTATTAAACAATTAATTGTTTTTAATTCATAATTACTTACATAGAGTTCGAGCCAGGTATTAAGAAACTCGCGACTGTAAAGACTATCCTGACTGTAAAGACTGCCTTCATCTGAATTCTTTAGTTAATTATAAAGTCGAGAATTTAAAACAATGTATGACGCTTCAAAGTTTCTTTTGACAGTTCTGAAGTTTAATCGTTAAGGCTCAAGACTTGGTAACTTTCTGAAACTTGAAAAGAACAAATACTAATTGCAGAAGCTCGGGTCAATAATTAATAGTGTCAATTTAACAAGTCCTCAACTCCTTTCTATCCTCTGATGTATCCAACTTTGTTCATTTTGGGCATGGTGGGGTACAACGAGCTGGGAGTGAGAAGGGACTTGGCACTCGCCTCGTATGTATTTAAAATTTTAAGAGGTGCAATTAAAAATGCGGATATACTGGGGAGAGTAGGGCTGTGTGTGCCGGAGCGGTACGTGTGGCGGCGGAGGCGGCCGCGGCTGCTGGCCGAGCCGCGCGGCAGAACCAACTTGCTCAACAAGGCGCCGCTGACACGGGTCATACACACGCTCAACCAAGTGGCCGAGGAAACAGATTTGTTTCTCTGTGTTCTGAGTGAATTCACAAGGGTAGCATTATTTGTTACAGATATTAAAAAAATTGTTTACTTTAGGACTTCTCTGTCGCATTAGGTTAAGCCTGTAATGATAGATGTAAGTGTGTTTGAATAAATAAATAAGTTTTAATTTGTTACTTTGGCTATATTAGTACCATGCTTATGGACCTGAAATTAAAGACAATGGTTTAGATATTCAGCTACTTTCACATTTTGTCAGTAATACCTGGGTATTTTCAGCTACCTGCTAATGTACCAAACCTTTGACGGACACTTTTGACCGCCATTCTTTTGCAACAGAACACAACGGAATCACAATGATTGAATTTACTAATAGTAGGTCTTCTAAAGATTTGTGCGTTGATTGGTAATAATTATTGACGGGAAATCCACTTACTATAACAGGCGGTATACCAGTCCTGTTGTTACCACGGACGTGCCTATAATAATCATAATCATTATTCCGTAAATAAGCGATTAAGCTCTTTTAATACGTGACTTTTTTTAAGCCTTCCCACCTGCTTTTGGTAATACCATAAAGAAAGTCGTCACAAAATTTTCCTTTAATAAAGTTATGTTACAAATTACTAAATACAGAAAGACGGAGGTATAACACGTTCGGCGGCTATAGGCTATAGGCGTTATAACAATAGAAATTCTATTGCGTCTGTTTTGCCGCCAGCGAAAGTAGTAAACAGCACCCTTTCTCAACAGTGGTAGCGGGAGTAGCGTCACTAGGAGGGGAGGTGTCAGCTGCGGTTCGCAACTCCCTCCTCTTGGAGTGCAGGAGTGTGGGAGCCCCCCCTCCAAGGACCGTGTGGTACCACAACCAGAACATCATCACGCACCATCCGCGTTTCACCAGGAACAGGGATGACAGTTTGCTGATTAAGAGTAAGTAGATATCTATCAAAGCAGTATTGACTAAAATAGTTCCAATATATTGCCATAGATGGAGCCATGCCACTTTTGGACAGGATAACGAGATGTTGCCCTGAAATGCTTAGGAAACATTCGTGTATTTTTTTGTATTATTGAGAATAGGAGAGAATTAGAAATAAAGAGTACTTTTACGGAGAATAAATTTGCTGTTCAACCTTCAAGCCTTCGTAAAATATTTCGTCACCAACGACACTTCTTTTCACAAGTCACTGACCTTCACCGATGTAGTAATGTGTTAGCTTCCTATATCTGTATTAAATAAAAGGATACTCGCTTAATATAAGACTACGAATTAGTCCGAAATATCGTGTCGTTAACTCGATTAAAATACTTGAGTGATCAGTTGATTTCACTAATGATTGAGTCTCACGGTAGTTAAAAGTTAATAACATCCTTTATTTTAGGTATTGACCAAGCATTAAGCGGAAACTACACCTGCCTAGCCAAGAACCTTTACGGTTCTGATTCCGTGGTCTACCACGTGAAGGTGCTGCCTCTGCCTGACCCTCCAAGCTTAAGGACTACCACGTACAAGGACTCCCTCGTAGTCCAATGGGACGAAGTCAGGGCGTATAGCAATGACTCGCTGTCTTATGGGATAAGTAAGTATTTCCACATATACGATTTGTTAACTGAAGTCCAAACACGGAGCGGCAGCGGGACGGGCGTGGGTCGGTGGTGGGTCGGATTTGCACGAGAGTTTAAAATGCGTCGCGTTAAAATCCGACTTTGGCGCCATTTTATGCTCGATTCGACTTAAGGCGCTACGGTGTACTACGCTCGTTTTAGACTAAATAAACTTGTTCAATATTTGAAGCAAAGGTTTCAGTATTTTAAAACATAAATAAAGACAAAGTCCTCGGCAGTTTTTTTTTTATAAAGTTAGGCCTACCTCAGCACTTTACCATTTCTGATGCGGAGTGAGAAATTTAATAATGTTATGTAAATTATTGGACCTTACAGCATAAGTTTAGTATCTTTAAATTATGATATTGGCCCCGCTTGGACCAATTGAAATGTTTCCCCTGCCTGCATAATTATGTTTGTTTTCTCTGTGTAGCCATCTTGTTCGTGCTCGCAGAAATATAAAAAGCTGGCTTTAACATTTTATGAAAATTAATGTCAGGAAGTTTGTAAGCGCTTCGTCATAAAATAAAACTTTTAGGCGTCACATAAAATACAGGTACTAGTGATAACTTTGACGGAAGCACGTTTTTGTATTTGTAAGCTTTTATTTAACTTCACCTGTCGCGAAATCGGCAATAAAATGTTTCTTAACTCCTACACGTAGAATAATTTAATTATGAAGTTTTTCTCATTATTTTGTTTCTCAGTCATGGAAACATTTGAAATTGATATCATTTTCATTTCATTTATTTGGAAATAAAAAACTTGCTCGCAAGAGACGTAAACTTCACAAAGTTCCATTTCTGTTTAATTCTTTGACGGTTGGGATTTTAACAAATTCAACATACCTACAATGACAATGCACAGAAAAATCGGTTAGCAGCTGGATTTGAACCAACAGTCAAGGTAATCCTTACCACGCTCCACCAATTAAGCCATACCTAATTGATTTATACTAACGAATTTTTCAATGCATTGTCCAATTTTCAACACAAAAGAGCAAAAACCTGGCGCGGCGTGGCGTCCGCTTAGTATGATGACGTTGCTTTCCATACAAAAGATTAGTATTTTTTTTTTTAGCATTTATTTATTATGCACAATCATAAATCACAAAATCTTAAAAAATCAGTAAAACACGAACCCTGGTGGGGTATAGCATAAATTCTTTTACATCGTTAATAATTGTTTATGTTATATCTAAATCTATTTATTATTATACACAATTATATAAATATAGAAAACAAGATCTACTTATTATAACAGGTTATCTATTAATAAAACATAACATTATATAAAATTTCAGAGATCTGAACGTAATCGTGAGGAGGAGATCAACACCTTATATTTTTTTACAGTTTTACAGACTATTCTGTACCTACTTATGGACCTGAGAACTAATCTAGATTTTTCACAGTCTATCCTCCATAAATTCGGCGACAGAGTAGTAACATTTATCAATTACAAGTTGCCACAATATCATTTTACCATTTGAGTAGTAAGTCACGTCGCATCATAACCACCCCTTCATTCATTTTTTATCCCCGACGCTAAAAGAGGGGAGTTAGAAGCTTATTATCTGTATCCGTGTCTCTCTATGGCATCATAGCTTCTAAACAAATAAACCGATTTGGATGCGGTATATTTTGATCAAAAGCTAGTTTAATAAAAATGGTTCTGAGCTAAAATTGATTCACTTTAAAATGAGAATGCCGGGGTTTTTCAACTTTTCTGAGCTGTAGTCCATCTAGCGTCACCTTCACCACGATCTTTCCTCCAGCTTACAACCTAACCTGGCGAGAAGGTGACGGTTCCTGGCAGGAGGCCTGGCCTGTTGCTCGCGAGACCCGTCTGCCAGGAGTTCAGCAACACACACTGGTGGGCCTGAAGTGTGGCACCAAGTACTCTGTCAGGGTGACGGCGACTGACAGCGTCGGGACGTCCATCCCGGCGCAGACTGATGTCACTACTTTGGGTGGAGGTAAGGACACACCATAGCAGCTAAGGAAAGAAAAGAAAAACCATTTCTTGTCATACCTGGTCAACAAGCAAGCTTAGAATTTATTTCCTATGATTAACATTGTCAATAATCAAAGACTCCATTGCTGTGCTATGTGTCAGGATTGACGTCATAGCGGCGGGGCATTTTACTTAGAATCAGTTAAACTGTCTTTGAGACATTGAACTTTTTAAAGGATCACACAATTAGACATACATACCTATAAGCCGAGTTAAGCCCGACGTGTGACACGCGATAATTATTAAAAATTCAATAACAAAAAAGTAAAACCGCCTTCAAAAAAAAAACCTTAGAAATAAAACGTAAAATAGTTCTCTAAAATAATGATAAATAAATAAAATAAAATAAAATGCGTTTATTTCGGACAACAGAAACTAAAGCCTAAAGTTTTATGGCCTAGCACTAAGCAGCAGAAATATGAAGTCGGTGCGGTGCCAGCGGAATATTATTTGAATGAAGCACCGAAAATACATACAGTGGAACGTAGAACCTCCTCCTTTTTTTGAAGTCGGTTAAAAATTCAAAAGTTTCATTGGTTTTTACATTTTGTGTATCACTAGAAACAACGTTGGAACCTTCCATTAAGCATAAATAGATGCTCGTATTGGAAAGTTCCGCTCTTCCCTTATTACAAAAACCAAGAAGAATTCCTATAAGTACAGCACTATACTAACTAGTTAATTAGTTAAAAAGGGTGTGTGTGTGTGTGTGTGTGTGTGTGTGTGTGTGTGTGTGTGTGTTTGTGTGTTCGCGTGTTCGTGTCTGTGTGTGCGTGTGTGTGTGTGTTTGTATGCGTGTATGTATGAAGAATCTTGATAAGTCAATAATTAATCTTAATCTATGTATTTGTTTGTTAAGATAAAATATAATCTTACATTTCACATTAATAATTCTGTTTTTAATAGAACAATATTATACAGGTTGCTTAATTTATGAATGTCTCTGTCTTCTCATAATTTAAGGTCCGTATCCAGTCACTGATTGCTTTTTTACAGTTATAATAATAATTCATTTATTGCGATCACATGTCCATAGATGGTTAGTAATATTACCTTATATAACTATGTTAGTAAATTTAAATAATTCCATAACATTAAAATACATTCAACACACACAACTGCATGGTTATACAGCTGCATCGGATAAATGTTTAAATAGGCGTAATATTTAATTATGTGTTTCACCATGATTGAGTGTCACGGTAGTTTCATGTTAAAAATGTCCTGGTCTTCCACCAGCTCCAGTGCCTCCCCCCTCGACGGACTGGCTTTGGAGCAATGCTACCCACATCTACATCCAGCTGAGCGGGTGGGACGACGGAGGCTGTGACATCACCAAGTGGGACGTCGAGTATCGGTCGCTTGGGTCTAATGTCTGGCACAGGGCGGAGAACAGAGCAGTGAGTACCTACAGCCGAAGCTATAACTAAGTCCTTTTGAAAGAAGAAGATAGGAACACGTAATACACTGAACCCATATCGATGCCTAAGCAGATAAAAATGCAAAGTGCGTTTTTTATAATTTTAATGCCAAATGTCAAATCATATTTTTAGTATTTTGTAGCCCAATTTCCTCCAGCCCATAGACCTAAACCTTGGCTGGAGCTACTATGAAGGGTTATACCAAGCACCGCCCCTCCGCGCCATGCCGACGTCGTACGCGGTCGGATCTCTCACTCCCGCGCACTGGTACCAGCTGAGAGTGACTGCGACGAACGATGCCGGCGTGGCTGCCACCATTTATACGTACGCTACGAAGACTATTGAAGGAGGTAAGATTTACAATAATGCCAGTTTTTCAGAAGATCCTGGAGACTTAAACACTTGATAGATGCAGATTTAAGTTTGCAGAAGTCATCAATGAACCGGGAAAAAAAAACACGTTTAGCATGTTCAATACGGAACGTTTTCATAACCTATTTCATCACAACAGAATCGTTTGTATAGTTACAAATTAAGGTCTAAACGGCTTAAGTAGATACATCGGCAGCTATTGACTCCAGATACGAACTTCCGAGCCTGCTTAAGCTCTTTGAAACTAAGTAAAGTCCTCAATCCTGAAAGATTAAATGTCAAACGTTACGACTTAAATGATATCGGTGAAAAGTCTGCGCTTGTCAGGTTTCTAATTAAAGTTCCAAGGGAAATTATTGGTAAATTCGGCTTCGGAAGATTCAGGAGCTCTAGATAATTATGTTTAAGTTCAAAGGTTTGGTGGTTAATTTGGAATTACTTAGAATTCGATAGTTTGGGCCCGTTTACTGGCCAACTTTGTTGAAGTCGTTTGGAAGATTGAACCAGATCCGTGTGATGTTCAGGGTTCATCATCATCATCATCATGTCAGCCGAAAGACGTCCACTGTGGACATACGTTTCACCCAAGGTTCGCCACTCAGACCGGTCTTGTGCTTTATGCATCCACCGCGGTCCCGCGATTTTTGCTAGGTCGTCGCTCCATCTTGTTCAGGGTTGTAGCTACATTTTTGTGTTACCTACCTGGAAGACTTTAAAGCTCGCCTCCATTTTATCAGTAGCTATCACAAAACTACTTATATCGGGGTAGAAGGAAAGAGTTCATTGATTTATATGGGAAACGAGCGTATAACATTTTGTGTTAGTGTTTTACGGCACGAGTGTAATTTAACAGGTAATTTTTGAGTAACAAGGTATTTTGTTTTTAAAACCTAGCGTCGCATACAGAAAGCGGTCGGGTGCTGGAATGAGGTTCTCTTTTTTTAACCCCCGACGAAATAGAGGGGTGTTATAAGTTCGACCTGTGTATCTGTGTATCTGTCTGTGGCATCATAGCTCCCAAGCGGATTGACCGATTTGGATACGGTTTTTTTTAAAATCGAAAGCTAGTATAATTGAGATGGTTCTTAGCCGAGTTTCATTAAAATCGGTTGACCAGTTTTTGAAATATTGAACTTTGAAATGATAACGTCGGGGGTTTTTCAACTTTTCTAAGTTGATTAGGTTATTAAGTACAGTCGAACCATTTGATTCCTGACCCACCGTAGAACGTTCTCACAGTAAGTGTCATAATGATTTTTCTTGTCAGGCAATGCGATGTCACCATGTCACTTTCTACGAAAAGGTTCCACAGTGGGGCACGATTCAGTTAATTCGGTAATACATACACTCTTTCTTTTTATCCCGTCCAGACATAGCTCTGTGGTAGTCATGTTATAATCACGTTATTTGAAGACTGGCTGTGGAATCATTTTTAAATATAATAATAAAAAAATTGTGTCTATTATTTAATGAAGGTATTTCTAACAGACCTAACGATACTAATGCCATGTACACAACAACATGTCTGTCTTCGAGTCAATTTTACTTAACAAAGTTAATTAATTCCTTGGAATTAAACTCAATGGATGTATTACAGAAGAAATCGGGCCGCCTTCAGAGCTATTCGACTTGAATATGCTGGTCATCATCTGCAGTTCCATTCTCCTGGTCGTCTGCATTATGGCCTTCATCTGCATACTATTCCGGAGGAGGTACGTGTTTGGATTCACTTAATATTACCCTTTTACCTGCAAACTAGTTGTCATCGTTACCTCGAATTTACACTTGTAGGGAAAATAGTGTAAATAGCATTGTGTTGCAACACTCGATCGACTATTTTCAAACCCCTGACCGAAAAAGGGGGGTGGTATAAGTTTGACCTGTGTATGGGTATCTGTGTATCTGTCTGTGGCATCACAGCTCCTGGATGCTCCATGGACTGATTTTGATGCGGTTTTAGTATAAGCTATGTATTATTATTCATTGTTTCATAACTTGTTCTTTTCGTTTGTGTATGATTTTTTTGACGATCTCAACAAAAAATCTTGAACAATCTTGCTTAAACTATTCAGATTCAGATTCATTTATTTACTCAACATTAAAATTACAGTATATAAATTCTACATGTCAATATATAACCAAGTTTAATTAAAATCGGTTCACCCGTTTTTGAAATATTGAATTTTTGAAATAGCAATGTCGGGGGTTTTTCAACTTTTCTAAGTTGATTAGGTTATTGAGTATAGTATCATTCTATGGAACTTGCTAACTATGTAAAGAAACCGCCATACTGAAATTCTATTGTCTCTGAATGATGAATTTGCTATGGTGGTTTGTTCGTAAGTTCCATAGAATGACACTTTAATGTAGATACATTTTGCCTTTGGCTTGGACTAAATGAACTTACAGTGACAGTACAAGCACGCGGGTGGTAGGACTTTGGGCGAGGTCCATCCGGATCGCTACCACCATTTTGCTCTCTTGTCTCATCTTAAGTCTCTAGGTTGGCAACGCATCTGCAAACCCTCCAGATGCGGGTATCTCTGAGCAGTGGTGATCATGATCACTTACTATCAGGCGACCCACTTGCTCGTTTGCCTTCTTTGTGAAAAAAACTTCGTACTTATGACCTGTTTCGCTTCTCAAACAGGCAAAGCTTCTCCTCGCAATATCGCCACTCGATCGCCGAGGACGTCAAGTCCCGTAACGAGAGCGTGATGTCACACTCGGAGCACAAGGAGCGGTATGCGCAGGCGCCGCGTATCTACACCTCACCCGTGCACAACAAGAAAACTAGTAAGAACGGTTAGTGTGGACTTTACATGTTTTATATCTCTTGAAGGGTATATTATGTTTACTGCATTTCATAATCGTAACGTAGAGTTTCATAATCGTAACGTAGAGTTTCATAATCGTAACGTAGAGTTTCATAATCGTAGTGGCATTTAACAGTTCGGTGTCAATTGTTGACTTGAAACCGTGACTGACTGACAGACAACGCACAGCCTAAACCACTGGACCTAGAGATTTGAAATTTGGCAGACATCATACCTTTACTACCTTAGAGGTGCACTAAGAAGGGATTTTTCGAAATCCCCACGGGATAGGAAACTAGCTAATCTTGTAATGTTTCACGGGGGCAAAGCCGCGGGGTATAAACTAGTTTTGTGTTTTGTATGAGCTGACAATTTGGTATCAGAAACAGCTAGCTGTCACAGTCGCACAAAAACTGACATTTCAAATAGTTTCAAATAGTTAGGCAATTACGCTGCAGGTCTACATCATAAAGTGAACCTCTATGCATAATTTCAGTTTGAGCTGGCCATTTTGGTGAGTCAGTCAGTCAATCAATCAGGAATCAGGACTCTTCTTTTTCATACAGATAAACAGATTTCGATGGAATCAAAGTGGATCGACTGATCTATATCTATCGACTCTGATCCTTCAAAGCAGTCAAGGCAGTTAAAATATTTCAAACGCTATCGCCTTTCAGGTTTAAACTTTCTCTCATTATTTATTTATAGTTTAGCGAAAGAGTACCGAGGTACCTATTGAAAAAAATTGCAGTGTATTTACGCAAAGACTTTCGTGTCGTCATGGGTTACCACGTTTGTGCCGTGAACGGCCTCAATTTGACTATTTATTTATTGTTTCTGTGCAGAAATGTTCGAGATCAGCCCATACGCGGAGTTCGCGCTTGGCTTCCGAACCTTCGACCACGTCGAGAACCAAGACTTGCCGAGCCGCCTGCCCAGTCGACCGCGGTTCGACACCGGTGAGTTCCAAAATAATTTCAACTTCTCACTGCTTTTTATTATTACGCTATAGGCTTGCGTTTTACCACAATCACGTCTGATGGTAAGCCAAGATGTGCCCAAATGCCCATTCATTCTTATTTCACACTTAACTCTTTAACCCCCGATGAAAAAGAGGGGTGTTATAAGTTTGACCTGTGTATCTGTGCATCTGTGTGTCTGTGTATTTGTGTATCTGTGTATATGTCTCTGGCATCGTAGCTCGCAAGCGGATAGACCGATTTCGATGCGGTTTTTTGTTCGAAAGCTAATTTAATCGAGATGGTTCTTAGCTAAGTTACATTAAAATCGGTTCACCCGTTTTTGAAATATTGAACTTTGGAATAACAATGTCGGGGGTTTTTCAACTTTTCTAATAACTAAAATGCCGTTATGTAATACGTAACACGTTGTATACTTATATCGAATAGGATACTGTGTATACCTATGTAGTAATTTTTATAAGTTAGTGAAATGGTCACCTATTACTAGTTATGCAACCCGTAAAGCCATCTTAGCTGTGCTAGTTTGCTGTTTAAGTTAATTAATTTAAATTAAATCAACAAAAAATCCAAGACATCAACGAGCTCCCGGATTACGAATTTCCGAACTTAGCAATACTGAAGACATCAATGGGCTCCCGGATTACGTATTT
Source organism: Clepsis dumicolana (assembly GCA_963691665.1). Classification (NCBI taxonomy): domain Eukaryota; kingdom Metazoa; phylum Arthropoda; class Insecta; order Lepidoptera; family Tortricidae; genus Clepsis; species Clepsis dumicolana. Next base: position 6,865,042 of record OY829527.1, on the reverse strand, counting down.
CCGAACTTAGCCATACTGAAGACATCAACGGACTCTCACATCTGGGATCTGAACTTGAGACATTTAAAAGTTTAATATCTCAAAAACGGCCCAACCGATTTTTATGAAACTTAGCTAAGAACCATCTCGATTAAACTAGCTTTCGATTAAAAGCCGCGTCCAAATCCGTCCATCCGTTTACGAGCTACGATGCCACAGACAGATACACAGACACACAGATACACAGATACACAGGTTAAACTTATAACACGCCTCTTTTTCGTCGGGGGTTAAAAAGCAAATAATTATTATTTATGTATTTCTAAGTATGACAGGCAGACATGGATATGCATATACAGAAAGACGCGACATGTAAGTGAAGTCCCTGGTGATAATTTTAATAAATAAATGTTTAGGTCACGATGTCTTTGACTTATAGCCGTTTCTAATATTCAATCTATCTTTTGTTTTGATCTAATAACAACTATCTTCAATTTTGCAGTTTCAAAAAACTTACGTCGGAAGGCAATCCAACCTCTGCTTGCCATCTGTCGAGGGGAGGATGGGATGATGGGCCGTCTACAGTTAGAAAATTATTTGATTTTAACGTTTATTGAATTCGTCAGTAGCGATAGGCGAGTCGAGTTGTATGATTCGAATCAGACGCTAAGCGAGTTGATTCGAATCAAGTTCCTTCGCAACTCGAATCAACTCGATCGACTCGGCTTGATACGAATGCGAATGCCAGTTATGCGAGTTGCCAACTCGGCGACTCGTATACGGGCGAGCCATGCCATCTCGAATACGCCGAACTCGACTAGACTCGCCGACTCGCGGACTGGGCGAACGCCATCCGGTTGATCCGAGTCGAGTCAACTCGTATTCTGATTCGAATCAACGTTCCGAATCAACTCGAGTTATCCGAGTTGGAAAAGGGTCGACTCGTAACATCGCTATTCGTCAGTAGATGAAAACAAAAGAGAGATTGAACGCTGGGATAGGAACGGTTGTCAAGAGGCACAAAATGGTTAATTCTCTCCTTCTATTATTATTATCACCAGCCTTTTTTACGTTCCTCTGCTGACGTGTCTCTGAATAAGAGCGCTTGGCTACAGTTCCCACGCGGGCCCAGTAAGGATTGGGAACTTCACATACATCATTAAATTGCTTCGCAGGAGTATGCAGGTGCTCACGATGTTTTCCTTCGCCGAAAAGCTCATCATAAATTACAAATGTAATTCCGCGCATAAACTCATAAAAACTTAGAGGTGCGAGCCGGGGTTTGAACCCACGACTCCCTGCTTGAGAGGCCATGGGTCAAACCGCTGGGCTATCAAGGCTTAAGTGACATTACTTTCGTTCAATCCAGCCGTGCCAGCTCGATGAGGACTCGACGAGTCTGACTCGCACTTGGCCGGTTTTATTTTCTTATCTCTTTTTAATCATACCTCTGTGTTCACGGCTTTTTTATGCTTTATTGTTATGCTCTCAATGGTCTCATCAAAACTGAGCAAACCATATTGCCAATTATTGTGCTATCTTCGAATGATACACCCGTAATTCACTGACAACACCGACTGACAATGATCCGAACTCAATTTAGTTCGTGCTACAAATCATAATCCATGTGAAACGGCATCAGTATGTATGACGCAGCACGCAAATCAATGTGATTGGCAGAAGCCATCTGCGGCAGTTGCTACCCGGTTCCGGATTGGTCGAGCCGGTGGATGACAATGGAGTCCCGAACGCAACGTTGTCACTCTGGGACTGTGCAGATGTCCGGGTGATTGAAGTGGCTACACGGGCGTAGCAAGGGGGAGGGTTTTGGAGGTTCAACCCTACCTACATTATTATTATTAAACCCAACCGATACTGAAACTTTGCTACGCCCGTGAGTGGCTAGGTGGGAATATTACTTAAGCTAGCTGTCCAATTAACTTTGAACTACAATAATGGTTAGTAAAAACACACTTATAACTACGTTAGTCACATAGACAATTATAAATAAAACCCCAAAGCGACACACAAAAGAACGTAAAACACTAAAAAACTTAGAACCACCACCCCGCACCGCACCCGGCTCAAACGTGCCCCTCACGCCAGCAGCTTTGCCCCGCTGTATGGCTAGCGCGATCTGCTGAACCAGGTACGACCCGGAGCGGGGGTCGCAGCCCCTATCCCGCAGCCTACGGCCCAACTCCCACACCAAAGACTTGGCCTCCATGCCCCAGGGGCCAGCCGTCTCGACCGCAAACGGCACGAAGTCGCACTTTGAACTATAATCGCGCTCACAATAAATATCTACCTACAGCGACGGTTTGAGTGTGCCAAGTTGGAATCTTTAATATTTTTAAACCGGTATTATTTAATTCATGACATGAAATATTCAGTTGAAGTGAGTGCGCGGAGCAACTTGTCGGCATCTCTTCTAAAGCATCAATGTGTGACATTTAAAATGTAGTTCGACAAGGCGTTAAAAGATACAAAAAATTTAGAGCAATTCTAGATTTTACATAAATATCTAGCTGACCTAAAAAGTTTCTTCAGTAAGGACGATAAAACCAAGAGGACTGCCAGTCTGCCAATATGTCTATACAGTGTAGCGATCCTTTAAAATAAATAAGCATGCTATACCTAGCTAATTTCACTGCACGTAGAGAGGGGATATGTACAGTTTCAGAAAAAAAGGCATTCGGACAAACGAAAATTTCGGAGAAATGAAATTCGGTTAATGGTTTTCAGTGTTTAAGATAACTTCGGTATACAGTTATGCCTCTGGCACTTCCATCTCCATTTATATCCGAAAACACCGACTCGGCATTCGCTGGTGCGGCCACGTCGCACTGAAATATGAGACAGTCCCAATTTATACGAATAGCTGACTGCCGAAAACCGGCATTCGAAACGGAGATGTCCTAATTGAATTTGAGACTTCGAGGGCCTTAATTAAATTTAGAGTAGCTTAAGTAGATTATTATAATATTTTGGGTTGACGAGCGAAAGTTAGGCGTTGTTGTCCCAAACATGTTGACGTGAAGTTTTGAGTTTTATGAATGACGGGGGTAATTTAGTTATATCCTTTTTGACGAAGGACGCATTTACTTAATTGGTGCGGTTCAAATATTAGCATTGGAAATTGTTTTGCACGCTCTTTATTCTAGCTAACGTAACGTACCACTGTAGTACCGTTAAAGTACTACCACCGTTACCGTTATAGTTAATACTGGGCTTTCAAGTTATAATGTTTATTTTTTAGTGGCACGAAATCAAACACCGGTTCAGAACACTACTGTATTCAAAAATGAAAGTATATACAGCCTACATTAGGCCCTAACGGGCTCGGTAAATATGGTTGAGAGGATATGTATGGTATTTCGAATATTTTATAACGTTTTAAGTCAAGGGTTCTATCTAAACGCTTTGATCGATAACGCCTGAAGATGGGAACACAAAATTGAGTAATTTGGGTTCGACTCAGCTGTTGGCAGCGGAGCTCCCTGGATGTCTGGGGCTGCTGGTAGCCGGCGTCAACGCTGAGGTCGGACCGCGGTGAAGGCCTGAAGGGCAGAGCACGTCTGGGGCGACCAGGCGAGCTTACTGGGGTGTACCAAACCCCTCCTGCAATGGGCAACTCAATGAATATGGTGAAAGTATAAAGCGACCTTCCGCAGGATGGGACATTACGGCAGGTGACAGGCTAGCAATCGTTCTATATGCTTAGCTGCCTTGGAGGCTTTGGCCATAGTGATAGGGGAAAACACAGCAGAAGGCTTGGGCCCTAAGCATGTCGCATAACCTCACTTGCGGGTCAAGTGGTAAGAATTGGAGTGAACTCACCTTTCGGAGGATAATTGTCCTGCCTGAGAAAGTGACAAATGTCAACTCCAGGGAAAGCTGGGACACTCTGGTCACTCAAGACTTCGGTGTGCTCGCTGAAATGACACGTTTAGGTTAACACTAGTATCACAGAATTTGTGAACATTCGTCTGTAGCCACTGTCGGAGATACTTACGATGCAGGGGAACGAATCCCTCGATTTAAGTCGGTACAGAGACGGACAAACGGAGGTACCAGCAGCACACCTCACCGGATTTGTAGGTTAGGCCACCAAATTAATTGTTAAATTATGCACAACTGAAATTGAACAAAATACAGGTCAAATAGACGAACTTCAATATTAATAACGCCATTAAACACCAATATAGAAGGAATCCTACAAGATTTTCCTCGATTTCGACTAAACTCCACTGCACTCGCCAAATAGTCAGAATAAAAAACCATGGATGACCAAAGTTGCCACCCGAAACAATTGAGTTTGACAGGTCCATGAAATGTCACAAGATAAGTGGAGGAATAGCCCTGGAATTACCAAAATAGCAAAACTTTTCAAAAGAAGACGATTGGGCGATAAAAGGAGGAAATCTAAATGATTTCGAAAATATTTTAATTATAATACTTACTTCCTGACAGCTATTCGGCTGCTTTAATGTCAACTAGCAACACTGCTTCTATAGACTAAATACAATAACAATCAACAATACTGTTCGAGTACTTGAAATAAACCCCGATAATGTGTCTTTCAAAAAATAACCATTACACACCCCCTCAACCAGGAGAATTTTACGCCGGAAGCAAGCTGAACAAGTAAAATTCAAGCTCGCCCTCGAGCTGCAACAAGGCCTACAAACAAGCAATAACAGAACTAACAAAACGCAGTTGTAGTTACTGCTGATGACGATGAAGCACCCTGGTATCCCGGCCCAGGACACACAGGTGCTGCAGCGCCTTGGCATCGTTCGAGTCCGCGGGGCCGTCGCTGGAAACGAACGCATCGAGGCCTCCGGCACTGCAACGTAAGGATAATCATGCAGCAGCCGGATGAATGCTAAAGAGAAAAAAAAATCATGCAGTATTCAAATTACATTGCACCATGGCAATTGACTGGTAAAACGGAACCAATCTATAACAGTAAGTACTGTATAAAACAACGGAAGAGATAAATTGTCCAAGACAATAAAAATAATAAGAGGGTAGGTATATTATTGATGATACCTAACGCCCTAGAGACGTAAAGGTAATGGAACCCTAAGTTTATTCTCCTTTCACTAAGTTAGAGGACCGGACTAACATTAACGACTTATCTTAAATTTACTAACATGCCTTAATCAATAATTAATTTACTAACACTTACACAAGGAATTGAACGTGTTCTGTTTTGCGAGGTGCAAGCGGTAGCGTAAATATCACTATAATAATAATGGAGAAAAAAAAGTTAATGATTCCAGAGAAACCGTCGCAGAAAACTGGGTTACCAACCACTCAGTGATGTTCTAATCGAACCTTTGACGAATTCTACAGAGATCCAAAAAAGAGCTCCAAAGAAAAAAGGGTGGCAATCATTCAGATTTAAACCGGTTCCGGTGTTCCATACCGTCGGCGGATTCTGAAGAGACCCACAAGAGAGATCCAAAGAAACAGGAAAAAATAAATACCGGTTCCTCCCTTATCACAGCACTACTAGAGTCACCACCCGCTCTCAACAACGTGTGAACTACTTAAGACGATTAGTCCTGAGCCACACCGGTGTAGGCTTAACACTGGACAGGTTCACCTGAAGGAAGTAAGAACATCTATACATTCATACACAGGCAAGTCGATACCTAGCCGACGACAGCACAGCAAAACACGTTCAAGCCTGACCAACGAGTAAGAATTTAATTTAACCTAAAGGAAAATGAAACCGCTCAATGATCTAAATTGATCAAAGGGGACAACGTATAACCAACTTTAAAGACTTATCACACCAATATTGATCCAACACCCAGGACAAATGTTCATCATTCCAATATTATAATCTCCACGGTCCGGGGGAACCACAGTCATAACCAGTTAAGTAGCATTAGTAGAAGGTGGCTTGCAGTCTTTTACGTGCCACTTTCCCAACGGCTTTCCGTTCATGTCCTCTAGCTCGTAAACTAGACGCGAGATCTTGCGAAGCACGCGACATTTTTCATACTTCGGTGCCAACTTCGCAGCGAAATATTTTCCAGCATTGCTCTGCTTAAAAGTTCGTTTCCACACCTCGTCGCCCACATTAAACTCGATGTCACGACGCTTGCTGTTATAGTGCTTAATGTTACGATCGTGAGCTTTTTGTAACGAGTCTTTCACCGTGGAGAAGATATCCTTGAGAACGACGATCTTATCCACGTAGTCTCGTCTCGAAGAGAAGATAATCTCCTCGACGGTTTCAGGATCACCATAAATCGTGCCGTCCGGCACCGCTTCGCGTCCATGCACTAATAGGAATGGAGAGAACGACGTTGATTCGTTAACTGACGTATTCAGTGCGAACTGTATTTTTGAGATATTTACGTCCCACGTTCTGTGATCAGATTCCACGAAACTAGAAACGGCGGTAACGATAGTTTTATTGTATCTTTCAACTGTATTTACCTGTGGACAGTACACTGGGGTATAATGAAGCTGAGGTATGTTAAGTTTAATTTATGCACACTAGCGTGGCGTCCACACCTACAGTTAGGGGTAGTGTTAGGTGTATGTACGTTCGGCTCGACGGCTGGTTCTATAATTAAAGCACTGCGGAAGTTTGACATAATCGTATCTAATTTATACAGTAATTTATGCAACCTGTCGGATATTTCTGTGAACTGGATGGTGTCGGCATCGGAGGGGTTAACTCGCGTAATTCGGTGGTAGAGGTGGTGGGCGACTGCCTGAACCCTATTTAAAACCTTTACGGAACTACGCCTGTCCGCCGACTCCTGTAACAACGAGTCTAGCTCTGCAAGCTTCGCAGTAATCGCGATGAGCTCCTCCGAAATATCGCCAACAAACTCCGCCACTTCATCCGTAGGTATCTCGGCATTTAGTTTACGAATTTGGGCTCGTAAGTCCGCGATGTTTGCAGCGGGGATGCCAAGTCGTACTCTAACCTCGTACTCCAACTCATCCTTGTGTAATAGGTTAAATAAAATGGGACGTTCTTCCATTACCTGTGATAAATTCAACGCAGTAGAGGTAGAAGGACCGGTTTAGGTACCTAATGTTAACCAACAATGTCTCACGAAAATAACGTGAGGAAACACTACTAGTGTGGAACTATTTAATGGTAAGTACTGACCTGCTAGGTCAAATTTATGTAATCAATTTTATTATTTTTAAAGTTGCCGTTGAAGTAGGTATGTAGTTATAATGTCCAAAATGGGTTATGTAACTATAGGTATAGAAAAATATGTTTTCCCTGTAGGTTCGAGCGTGATCGATCAATTACAATAATTAAGTAGTTGTCAGGTTTACCTAAGAGTAATCTTATAAGTATAGGGTGAAATTTCAACCAACCATGAGCCAATCCTTTGTACTACCATAGTAGTTGATGACAATATTTTAATTTTAACAAGATAACACAAACAAGTTTTTATACTTAGCTCCTTTATACTTTAACAAGTAGGTACATAACTTCAGAAAAGTTGGCTCCAAATAGTGGGGTAAACCCTTTAGTGGTATGTCACAGAAGCTTAAAAACTGTGTAAACTTTAGCAATACAATTCATAAAAGTTTAATAACTATGTAAAAATAAAATTGTAAAAATATATGTATAAGTTGGTTCTTAGGAGCTGGGCGAGTACAGTCGATAGGGAAATTCACAGAAATCAGTTGTGCATAAACGGAAAGATAGACAAGTAATATTGCCTTATACAAGTACATATGAAGTACAAGAACCGAAAACACAAGTTACTTCATAACCTTAGTATTTATATTAGGATATTAAATAATTTTTTTTTGTTTTTTTTTTTTTATTGACTTGTAATTTCAAACACAATGAATACCTGCTCTTAATTGAAATTACCAACTTGAAAAATTGAACTAGGCTGGAAAGTCTACAAATTACTTAAAATTTAACCAAGTTTATTAACACAACAAGCGTTATCGATCAACTCCTTTCAGAGCTATGTAATTTTGACCTGATTAAGTGAAAACGTTAGATAATATGTTCGGGCGCCATATAATGTTTATTTTTTAGTGGCACGAAATCAAACACCGGTTCAGAACACTACTGTATTCAAAAATGAAAGTATATACAGCCTACATTAGGCCCTAACGGGCTCGGTAAATATGGTTGAGAGGATATGTATGGTATTTCGAATATTTTATAACGTTTTAAGTCAAGGGTTCTATCTAAACGCTTTGATCGATAACGCCTGAAGATGGGAACACAAAATTGAGTAATTTGGGTTCGACTCAGCTGTTGGCAGCGGAGCTCCCTGGATGTCTGGGGCTGCTGGTAGCCGGCGTCAACGCTGAGGTCGGACCGCGGTGAAGGCCTGAAGGGCAGAGCACGTCTGGGGCGACCAGGCGAGCTTACTGGGGTGTACCAAACCCCTCCTGCAATGGGCAACTCAATGAATATGGTGAAAGTATAAAGCGACCTTCCGCAGGATGGGACATTACGGCAGGTGACAGGCTAGCAATCGTTCTATATGCTTAGCTGCCTTGGAGGCTTTGGCCATAGTGATAGGGGAAAACACAGCAGAAGGCTTGGGCCCTAAGCATGTCGCATAACCTCACTTGCGGGTCAAGTGGTAAGAATTGGAGTGAACTCACCTTTCGGAGGATAATTGTCCTGCCTGAGAAAGTGACAAATGTCAACTCCAGGGAAAGCTGGGACACTCTGGTCACTCAAGACTTCGGTGCGCTCGCTGAAATGACACGTTTAGGTTAACACTAGTATCACAGAATTTGTGAACATTCGTCTGTAGCCACTGTCGGAGATACTTACGATGCAGGGGAACGAATCCCTCGATTTAAGTCGGTACAGAGACGGACAAACGGAGGTACCAGCAGCACACCTCACCGGATTTGTAGGTTAGGCCACCAAATTAATTGTTAAATTATGCACAACTGAAATTGAACAAAATACAGGTCAAATAGACGAACTTCAATATTAATAACGCCATTAAACACCAATATAGAAGGAATCCTACAAGATTTTCCTCGATTTCGACTAAACTCCACTGCACTCGCCAAATAGTCAGAATAAAAAACCATGGATGACCAAAGTTGCCACCCGAAACAATTGAGTTTGACAGGTCCATGAAATGTCACAAGATAAGTGGAGGAATAGCCCTGGAATTACCAAAATAGCAAAACTTTTCAAAAGAAGACGATTGGGCGATAAAAGGAGGAAATCTAAATGATTTCGAAAATATTTTAATTATAATACTTACTTCCTGACAGCTATTCGGCTGCTTTAATGTCAACTAGCAACACTGCTTCTATAGACTAAATACAATAACAATCAACAATACTGTTCGAGTACTTGAAATAAACCCCGATAATGTGTCTTTCAAAAAATAACCATTACAAAGTACAGCTTTTTATTTTGTAGTTTTCCTTGAATATATTATGTTTTTTTTCATGTTGTTATTGTCAAATTCATCATCAACGTCAAGTTAAAACATAGGACATTCAGATAAATTCTGGTATTGATTAAATCTACTTAAATATCTATATTATTATAGATATATATATATCTAACTGGATTGTGCAAGTACTTATTTAATGAAATTAGTTTGTTTACATTTTCATTAAAAACATTGACATATTGCCGGGTGTAATGTAACATGCCTTTCAAATTCGATACAATTTATCATGAAAGGTTCGGGTACAGACTAGTGACATGTATCATTCTGCCTGCTAGAATTACCGCTAAGAAACCATTTTAGGAAGTTTCCGTTGCACATGAAAACTTCCTAAAATGGTTTAATAAACAGAATTGAAACAGCAGTCTGTGAATGCGAAGTCACTATCAATTCCGATCCAGCAGCGATGCGCATTGCACACTCCAGCAGAACACTGACTCAGCTAGAATGGTACCTATTCTGGTAGAAATGCTGCAGAAATTTAACGCAATGCCTAGCGAAAATTCAGTGAACTCTGAAATGCAGTTTACAAGTACGTAACATTTAAACATTTACTTTATGTCGGTCATTGCCCCTCTTTACAACTCTGAGACTAGTAGAGCTCCCTTAAAGGTATGAGGCCGTCTTAATACTTGACTTGTATTTAATAAGGGACAAATTCGTATTTGTCCCTTATTAAATACATCCCCTCGCTCGTGCGAGGGGATCGCCTGATAAAAGGATATTACCGCCTACCCATAGACTCTCAACACCAGAGATACTGTAGATAGATACTTATACTTATTATTTGACCGTGGAGGCGTTTTACACCTCTGCTGATTTTAAATTTAGTTTAAATTGACCCTAGAGACTATACATCTCTAAGCCATTTAGATTAAGTATTATATTATAGTATTAATTCTGGGACCCTATACATCCCTTTGTAATTTAAATTTTCACAGATATTTGACCTGGAGACCCTATACATCTCCTGCTCAATTAAAACGTGCCAGTAAAGTAAAGTGTTCTGGTTTTGCTGTTTTAATAATTACTTTTTACACTTGTTTCTAAAATGCGGTATTTTTTTTTCTCTCTTAATCTTTTAATGACAGAGTGAGGTTTCTTTGTGTAGTTTGTGTGTAGTTGCGTACTGTAAGAGCTAATGTAACTTGTTTTTAGAAAAAATGACTTTGTGCCAAGTTTCTTGCGGCGCATTCTTCTTGGCAATCATGGTCTTTCCGAAAGCGCTGGTAGACTCAAAAAAAAAAGACGTGTAAAAGAGCATTCAACTGCCTATTTGCTGAATAAAAATTTTGAATTTTTTTGAATTTTTGAATACATATTATAATTAATATTGTCAAACTAGAGGGCTGATTTTGAACGCACTGTGCACACAAGTGATATTATATCCCCGATTGTTGTCTTTTTATCTACTGGCGATAAAATATCTATCTATTTCAGTTTGACCTCTTTGAGAGGTCAAAGAGGTCAATGTATTTTTCTGCGGTCAGAAACTCCGTCATAACCCCCTGCCAAAATATCTGGGAATTACTTTGGATCGCTCGCTGACGTACAGAACTCACCTGGACGGCCTCGCCCAAAACGTCAAGAATCGTGTCAACCTTATGAACAGGCTGGCTGGTACCTCGTGGGGGGCTCGAGCCAGTGTCCTGCGTACTTCTTCGATCGCGCTTGTGTATTCGCCTGCAGAATATTGCGCACCTGTTTGGTACAGAAGTGCACATACGAAAGGAGTCGACGTCCAACTAAACCGAGCCATGCGAACTATATCCGGAAGTTTATAACCTACTCCTACCTGATGGCTCCCCGTTCTGGCACATATTGCCTTAGAAGGACGTATGCTGCCTCGGGAGAATGGTCCAAGGCAATGGCGCACAATCTTCCCATCAGAGAGACTCTGGATAGCCTTCCTCCCCCACGCCTCCCATCCCGTAAACCTATCTGGTCAGACCGCCAAATGCGGGAGCAGGAGCCTTTCGACACCACCATGGAGTGGAAAAAGCAGTGGCTTGAGCAGGATGGCGACCCTTCCCTTGACCCAACTGAGATGCCGAGTGGCTTCGAGGAGCGCCGTGGCATCTGGGTGACGCTGAACCGCATCCGTACTGGTGTGGCCCGATGCAACCACAACTTGAACAAATGGGGCTTCTTGGCGTCGGCGGCCTGTGACTGTGGAGCGCCACATCAGACCATCCACCACATAGTGAAGGAGTGCCCCAACAGGCGTTTTGCGGGAGGTATGAGCGACCTGCTCGCGCTTACGGCGGATGCTAGGGATTGGCTACTTAATTTAGATGTTAGATTGTAATTTTTTGTTTTATGCGGAAAATGCCATACGAAATAATAATAATATTTCAGTTTTGCCTACTCAATAAACTTACCGTCGGTAGGCAATCCCATCTGTGCTTGCAATCTGTCGAACGGGGGTTGGGGGACATACTACAGGTAGTAAATTTCGTATTTTTATATTCTATTAATTCGTCACTAGATAAAAACAAGAAATAGATTGAATAGGTATTAAGAACGGCAGTTACACTGCAACACACCGAAACAACACAGTAAGCACCCCAGTGGGATTAGCCAGTAAAATAGTAGCGATACACAATTCTAAAACACAGTTCGCTCTAAAATAGCATTTTAACGACCGGATAGCCTAGTGGTTAGAGACCCTGACTATGACGCTTGAGGTCCCGGGTTCGATCCCCTGTCGGGGCAGATGTATGTGTGATGTGATGAATACCAATGTTTGTTCTCGGATCTTGGATGGTCAACATGTATATAATGTTATTTATCTATACAAGTGTGTTTATTCGTTGTCCAGTACAGGTTTTGCCTAGTTTGGGACTGCGTCAATTTTTTTTTATACGACGAGGATGACAAACGAACAAGTGAGTCACCTGATGACATGTGATCACCACTGCCCACAGACATCCGCAACCCCGGAGGGATTGCAGATGCGTTGCCAACCTAGAGGGCTAAGATGAAATGCCTCTTGTGCCAGTAATTTCCTCGGCTGTCTTACTGCTCCCCACACTGGAACACAACAGTGCAAGCACTGGTGCTTAGCGGCAGAGATTAGCGAGTAAGATGGTGAGACCCGCATTGCATCGCCCGATTGTGCCTTGATATTTTTTTTATTTCCCATTACCAGAATATAATTCCTATAAGCAACATCGGGACACCCAGCAAGATTTATCTCGGGCTGTTTCCTCCGGAACTTGCCAGGGATCTGGCCTGGACTCCGTGTTAATTCAATCAACTTTTTATTTCAAACTTCTCTCTTATAATTGAAGATGGGACTTAAATTTTACGACGGCCTTTCAATTGTCATCTGTTTTTGCATTCTAGGCGGATGGTTCGATTGTCAATTACGTTGCTACGAGTACTTCTTAATAAAAGAGCTTTTGATGCTTTATTTAATCTTAACGCTTTGTCACTGTAAAAGGTTTTGTTCATATTAATGCTCAGATCCACAGTTCGTTTAGAATATTATTGCTTTAAACATGGAGAACGTTATTTATTTTAAAATGTTTTAATATAGACAATAATGTGCGCGAAATGCAGAGTTAATTTAAATAAACAAATAACATGGGACAATTTTGACACCAATTTGATCTAGTGCCAAACTAGGCAAAGCCTGTACTAAGGGTACTAGACAACGAATAAACACTTATGTAGATAAATACATACTTTTATACATATTACACATCCAAGACCCGAGAAACAAGAACAAACATTTGTATTCATCATACAAACATCTACCCCGACCGGGAATCGAACCCGGGACCTCAAGCTTCATACTGGGAGGTTAAACTTTACTTCGCTCGCGTGGAATAATTTTGACGTTCCGCTAGTATATAACAATATCCAATAACCAATTCGACGGTCCCCGCGAATAACCGTGTAAGAGCTATTACACATTTTTTTGTTTATTGCATAATATCGTTATTTTATTTATAACGCACGTCCTGATTTTTTTCCTAGCAAAAATAATGATAAATAACCTATTTTAAGTTAACTTCAATGTTTGTTCTGCGGAAAACACAAATGCGGAATACGCAGGAAGAAATTACTAAACCACCGGTACACACATTACCTCGTCCCTTTTGAACAATAAGAACGCGTGTCATCATACGGAGCATCCTGCGACTTGTGCAAACTACTTTGCACATTTATTCGTGTTATTTGTTCTAACGTAAGTTTTCGTATTGTCTCATACAATATGCAAGCAAATCGAATTGCTCGTGTAATAGCCTATTATTGTTCCCTTTATGAAGTTTTACTTTAGTGTATTGATCTAATACCTAGTCGAGCGCTTGTCGTTATAACACGAATAACAGTGTAAAGTTCTTTGATATTAAATTTACAAATAAAATTTGACAAGAACAAAAATACAATATGATTGTCTTACATTTTCTCGAAAACTGACATTACTTATTTTTTATTTAGGGCATAAATACATTTGATTATTAATTTCCATTGTTTTCTGTATACATCTGTCAGGTGAAGAACGATTCAACTTTTTTCGTATTTTATTTTTCCTGTAAAGTTGGTGTTTTGATATTACACGTTTATTCGCGGGGACCGTCGAATTGCTTATTGTAAATTATCATTGGGCACACGACACCGTTACTTAACATATCATAATATCAATTAAGTTTTTTAATAAACTCACTGAAAGATGAATATACACAGAAAAAACCAGAAAAATACCAACCCCGGGAATCGAACCCGGATCCTCGACACTCCGGGTCGCGTGCTATACTCTTACACCAGAATTGGTATTTAGGTACAGTCAGCAACGAAACTTGCCGAACAAAATAACGTTACAAAAGATACTAGACACATGAATTGTACATAAGTTACTGATCATAGTTACAAACAAAATTCCATTTACATTATAAGTTTCCAAAAGTAGCTATACAGTATATTTCCAAAAGTGGCTGGACAGTAAAATTCCAAAAGTTGCTGGACAGTATATTTCCAAAAGTGGCTGGACAGTATGTTTCCAAAAGTTGCTGGACAGTATATTTCCAAAAGTGGCTGGACAGTATATTTCCAAAAGTTGCTGGACAGTATATTTCCAAAAGTGGCTGGACAGTATATTTCCAAAAGTTGCTGGACAGTATATTTCCAAAAGTGGCTGGACAGTATATTTCCAAAAGTTGCTGGACAGTATATTTCCAAAAGTGGCTGGACAGTATATTTCCAAAAGTTGCTGGACAGTATATTTCCAAAAGTGGCTGGACAGTATATTTCCAAAAGCTGCTGGACAGTATATTTCCAAAAGTGGCTGGACAGTATATTTCCAAAAGTTGCTGGCCAGTATATTTCCAAAAGTTGCTGGACAGTATATTTCCAAAAGTGGCTGGACAGTATATTTCCAAAAGTGGCTGGACAGTATATTTCCAAAAGTGGCTGGACAGTATATTTCCAAAAGTTGCTGGACAGTATATTTCCAAAAGTGGCTGGACAGTATATTTCCAAAAGTGGCTAGACAGTATATTTCCAAAAGTTGCTGGACAGTATATTTCCAAAAGTGGCTGGACAGTATATTTCCAAAAGTGGCTGGACAGTATATTTCCAAAAGTTGCTGGACAGTATATTTTCAAAAGTGGCTGGACAGTATATTTCCAAAAGTGGCTGGACAGTATATTTCCAAAAGTGGCTGGACAGTATATTTCCAAAAGTGGCTGGACAGTATATTTCCAAAAGTTGCTGGACAGTATATTTCCAAAAGTGGCTGGACAGTAAAATTCCAAAAGTGGCTGGACAGTAAAATTCCAAAAGTGGCTGGACAGTATATTTCCAAAAGTGGCTGGACAGTAAAATTCCAAAAGTGGCTGGACAGTAAAATTCCAAAAGTGGCTGGACAGTATATTTCCAAAAGTTGCTGGACGTAGTATCGTTTAAAGTGATTTGTTGGATCATGACCGGACTAATTTTCGAATTAAGACTGATGACAACCACCGAAAAAAGTACAGCACTGTCATATAATACATTTTTTCTCTTTCGTTTTGGTCGTGACATCATTGACATGTCATTTGTTTATGACAGCCTCTCGCTTCTTACACTTTTTTACTTTTTTACTTAATTAAACATGTATAACGTTAATGTTATAAAACGCCTTTTTATTGACTTCTGAAAACAATTATAAATTATAACATGCAATATTATGTGGTACAGTCGGCCTTATAAGTAGCTGCACACTTTTGTACCTTGTCGCTTTACCGCCTTTGACAGATTAGTTCAGCAGTTCAAACATAACGATAAAGTGACAAAGGACTAAAGTGCGTAGCAACAATTACGAGTATGAGGCCGGCCGTACAATTGACTTACTTATACAGGGTCCGATAAAACCCTTCTGTTTTTGTTGGCGTCGTAATAGTTCGCACGGTACTGATCATATGGTTGATTTTTGTTTTAGTTAATGTTTAAAAAATATATATTTTAATTTACCGGTGCCGTTTACGTGAACTTGGTCCTAAAATTAAATACAGAAATACTTATAAACATTAACTCGACCTCCTGTTTAAGTTTCTCAGAACGTTTCTTTTGGACCCCGGTCCGGCGACAAATTTATACACACATCAGCGGATTTATGTACTCAGTCATGTTCAGCAAATTTTGACATTTTACAGATCAGGCTAATTATGTAATTAAAAATGTCCAGCAAGTTTTGAGTAGTATACATATCAGTGGATTTATGTATTCAGACGTGTTCAGCAAATTGTGATATTTTACAGATCAGGCTAATTATGTAATTAAATATGTTCAGCAACTTTTGTAAAAATAATGTACATCGACTTTTGGTATTCCCAAATGTCTACAGAGATTTGTACAACAGCCTGTTCAGTTACATATGAAGCTTAATAGTGTGCAGGTGTTTTGAAAATTTGGATGTGTTCATGGACTTTCGTTGCTGACTGTACAGCCCGAATTCTTTCCATGTATTCAAATTTCAACTAATTTTATCACTTTAAAAAAAATTGGAAAATGTACAAAAAGATGTTCCAATTGAGATCATGATATCATAATATATTCGGATTATTATTAACACATTTTCTTAGTATCTTCGTTCTAGGGTAAATCTAGGCAAATCTCAGCTAAAACAAAATTGTTACCAAAAAAATATTAAAGTCCATTACTACCTCATGAAATATCTACACGATGTTTAACATTTATATTAATCGTGCTGAGCCCCTTAAATTTAATACAGCCTATTAATCTTGATTAATTAAAAGATAAAATTAATGACTTACTCCATTTAACTAAGTTTTTCGTATCAACTACGCTTCGGTTTAATTAGACTGTCTCGGGATCCCCTGGGTCTTTAATTGATTGATCGTTTTGTTAGAGCAATTAACCTTATTGCTGGGAGTTAGGATAGAGGTGTAGTTGAGATAGATTCGTGATTCAGGGTGGTATAATTAAACTATTTGGTGCATAATTATTTTTGTCAGCCTGATTGGTTACAAGGTTACAACCATAGCCTGGACAGGTTTTTCTGTTATCCATTTGCCAGTTTGACGTTGTCAGTTTTGTGGCATTAATTAATGTCAGCCATATGAGCCGCTCGCAAGCTGGGTGGCGACGGCTGGGTGGCCGCGCACCGCTCCGCTGGCGGGCTCGCTCCGCAGTTCCCGTGTTCAAAATGTTCCAAAGGGCATTATTCTAATGTTTATAACAATGGTTACAACAGCAAAAAAGAAAAGATTTGCTGACATTGAAATGTATGAAAAGGTATGGAGATAAAGCCGCTACGCGTCAGTGGTAACATCACACTCAGTTTGATCAAAAGCTCATAGTGGGAATGCATCCTTACGTAGGAATCATCCTTTTTTAAGGTCACCTTTGTCCGCCCCCACGCTATCCGCTATGTCTTTTCAAAGCGAAACATAAAAGCGTCCAACACGCAAAGATTGCGGACGACCGATGGCTTTTGTCAAAAATAAAAGTTTTTTTTTTGTCAACAGAGACCAGCTTCCAGACGCGTTCGGAGTCGGATGACAGTGACAGCACCTCCAAGGCTACCATGACAGCAGTGCCGAGAAGTAAGACCCAATTATATTCATCACCAGCCTTTTTACGTCCCACTGCTGGGCACAGGCCTTTCAGAATGGGGGGGGGGGGGGGCTTAGGCTATAGTTCCCACGCAGGCCAAGCGCGGAAACTTCACAGACACCATTTAATTTAGCAGGAGTGCGTAGTTTCAAATGAGAATGAAAAGTTCCCATAACGCTGGCCGCGTTTCCCCGCTGAATAACTAAGAGAATCCTTGCACCAGATAGGATCCAGAACGGGGATCACACCCCCTGCCGCTAAGCCTACGTCCCACCTCTAAATAAATAGCTTTGACTTTGACACTTAAAACTCCCTGCCCTCAAGGTACCGTGGTAATGGTTCAACTAACACTAATTCGAGTCGTAGCCAAATCTATTAGCGGTCATTAGCGATGGCAGGCGTTGGCAGCGCCGCCAACGAACGGCGACCCAAACGACTAGTCGAACAATTAATTCACTGTAACATAATGACAAAGCCTAGTCTTTTTGTGAAATAATGATATCACGTTTTATTTCAACAGTGCTTGTCTCAAATAACGTTGATTGATTTTGATCAATGATTGAACTACCTGTTTAAATATATTTAACTGATGATCGTGTTGATGCAACAAAAGGTTAAAACTTTAAATGGAACATAGATCTAACTAATATACATATCCACTTTCACAAACTTTTTCTTTTGAACCTCCCATCTTCTTCGTGCTCTGGCAACGATTATATTTAACTTAAACGTTTATTTTTTCAGGGCACTGCCGGACACCCCATCACAGATAACAAGAACAGCACTAAATTGTTACGTTTAGGACATAGCTTTATTCAAAGACATAAAAAATCATGTTTCTCAATACTTTGTAACAACACGACTGTGTCAAGCATCGGGCCGGTTTCCCACAAGATCTGTTAACACATCATCATCTCCGGCCTATTTACGTCCCACTACTGGGCACAGGCCTCCTCTCAGTACAAGAAGACTTGGGCTTGCAGTTCCCACGCGGGCCCAGTGCGGATTGGGAACTTTACACACACCATTGAATTGCGTAGCAAGTGTGTGTGTAAACGCATACCTAACTTGTATATTTAAGTCCAATGATTGTTAGGTGACTCAACAATGACTAAATTTCACTTATCATTGAATGTCTTGGTAATAAACAAAATCATAAACTTAACGACAATGTTGCAGCTGAAAATCATGCATAAACATTCTTAACTTGTAGTTTTGTTTACTGCTTAAATCAAGTGAATTAAGAGGAGTTTAGAGAACAATTCGATTAAAAAAACTTACTATTATAACATAACTTTTCATATCAGTATAATATGATAGAAAAATATCGACGCGACCCTGGTTAATACTGTTACGAATCTCCATCTTGACAACAAAAATGCGATCTGGTATAAAATTTCTGAGTAAAGTAAATATAGCAAGATTTGTAAGATTTGTAAACCAAAGAATCAGATTGGTAATTAAATTACAACTGAGATGAACCAAACAGTATTTTCTATCTGTATTGAAAAAAATAAAATATTCTAGTATTCTTAATACAACACATCGACACTAGGTTACTGAGTCGAAACTTTGGAAACATTATGAAGAAATGATTTTATAAACTCTATCAAATACTCGTACTGAAAATTACTGATAGCAATATAATTAAATTCTGTATTTTTAGATAAAAAATACTTTTGTTACTTAAGTACGTTTACGAAAGTATTAGTTTTTGATCATATTTGGTTCATTTCAGTTGATTATGTAATAAAATATTAATGTTAGACTAACTAATAGTGTTGATCTCAATAATAAGAACATAGAATGTTTATATTTACTTACTTAAATTATCTTTATTAAAAGACTGATGTTTCAACTAGAATAAGGTTTTACGCCAAAATGTTAATGTCAAATAGCGTACTACTAACACAGCTTGTTGTCGATTTGAGTCTTACTCAATATTGGGCCCGATACTCAAAATTAGTCTGAGACTCAAAATTAGTCCGAGACTCAAAATTAGTCCGAGACTCAAAATTAGTCCGAAACTCAAAATGAGTCCGACACTCAAAATTAGTCCGAGACTCAATAATTATGAGTCCGAGACTCAAAATGAAATTGAGTACGAAATGTTTAGTTCAAGGACGCTAAAAGCTGGTTAAAATTAAAGGTACGTAATTTGTTAAATTTTCAAAGCTTTCGCCGGCGGTAATAGAAATTCCGTTGTGTCTGGCACAATGGAATTTCTATTGCGCTAACGGCTATAACCGCTTACCGCCGGCGAATGTGTTAATCTTGTCATATTTAGAAGTACAACTTTACTGATCAGACTCAAATCGATAATTAAATTTAAATTTACAACTATGTCACATTAACTGCCATTGACTTAAACGTGACCTTAGTATAACAATTTGTTATTTTTGCACTCTGACAGAGTGCTTTCCCATGTGGTTTCTCAAATGTAACTCTATTTAGATATCTGTTTCTGTAATAACCCTGGCGGTATAATTCTGGATGGAATAGTCTTTTTGTTACCAACTTGTAATGTACGTGAAATAATAATAAAATGTTCCAAGTATCAATTCTTGTTTGTTTGAAACCTTGCACTTTTCAAATATACCAACCCTGGATTTTTTTATGAAATACCTACGATGAGGTGACGAATACAAAAGTTAATTAAAAAAAAAACTTAATAATGTAATAGTTACGAATGGCTCCCAGTGCCCTAAGCACGACTTGTCGAATCCTGCGTTACGTTACTAGAAATCTCATACTAAATTTTAGTTCCAAATAGGCTCACGGGCGGGCGCTGTTCCAAACGTCATACAAACTCGTTATAGTTTACTATTCGATTTTACGTGACGCAGGATTCGACAAATCGTGCTTAGGGCACAGTTATCTGCTACCGGCTGGCGTGTGCTCTGAGAGGAAGGACTACAGATTAGTCCGAAACATGTCCGGCTATACTCGACGAGGCTCTACTACTAGGCTACTCGTTCTCATTCACACTATAGATAAAAAAATTACTAAAGCACCTCTTGCGTGTAGTTGTGTACAGTTATAATACAGTCTTCCAACTTGGCTCTCCCAATTTTAACCATGACAGTGAATGGTCAGTACAAAAATAAACCACATGTAGTTATTTACCCTAAGTGAGAATGGGTTTAGCTAAAGAAGCATACCTATTTCCGGATTATATTTATGTTGGCCGAGTGCCAATGGGATCAAACCGATATTCGTATATCCCGTTATGCCGGTTGATTGCAGGTACTAACTAGGTAGGTAGGTAGGTAGCTAACTAGTTTAATCAACGAAATTATAAGTTTTATCTCCTGTTAAAGTTCTGTGTCAATAATGATAAAAATAATAGCCTTTAACAAGCCTCTTACCTTATAAATTTCTGCTTTATTGTTAACTAAAAAGTATCACATAAAGTAATAAAATTGATAAGTGGCATGTTAATGATCTCCCGCATCCTTCAGTATCCAAACTCTTTCATGCTTTTGTTCAAATCTAATAGCTGACCAGAAATTGAATTAAGTACTGTTTAATTGTTATTTTCACGTAACGATCAAAATACATAGTGGCCCTTTTTTCTTTCAGTAGGTAGTAGGGATGCCTAATTAAGAATTCGAATATTTGAATATCATCGTCATAGTCCCTAAATAGCCTAGTAAACCCTATGGGTAATACTAGATAACGAATAAACATATTTATTATCAACCAACGGTTGCTTGCTCTTGACAACATTATGTTTACCCCTTGATTTTTTCAATCTCTATAACTCCCCATTATGTATTGTAGTTGAGCCATAACTCAAGGCAGATTGCCGGCTCGCACGCCACCCTAAATCATCCCTTAACTTCATAAATAAGTAAAACGGGCCCAGGCCGTAAATTTCAGTTAAAACTAACAATTTATTCCCCATTGAATAAAATTTCCATCCGACTCGTTTTCAATTTTACCTATTCCTGTTTTTCGGGTGGTCCAAGTTACATGCTTACTCCTTCCCGAGTTGGGTAGGGAAGTTAAATCTTCCTTCACTATCCAATAATTACGATAATGATGATGAAGGTATAGGAGGAGAGATACCCATGCGCCTGATAGATGTTCCCGGTGACCAGCGGGTTGGCCGCCATTTTGAGCAAAGAATTAGCCTTGCGATTCAACGCGGCAATGTTGCCAGCCTCCTGGGCTCAATGAGCAGCGACGGTGGCCTAGGGGGGATTTTTCACTTACAGATTGGGTTAGGCGAGGTTTAGGTTAATTATGTACTTAGCTTTTAGTTTTTCTGTATTTGTACTATTACTGTAGTTTATATTCACTTTTCTTCTTTATATTCACATGACGTATCAGTCGACGCCGAACACCCATTTGCATTTGTAGTCAAAATCCGAGGTTCGCACCGCAATTTTCAGAAATCAGGAAATACGTACCGGATCGGTGCGTTTCTGCTGATGCGGAGCTGGGTAGAACGGAGAATAGCGCACTGTGAATTGACCAATCACAATCCTTGATAATCTCGTCTCCTCGTCCATGGATATACTTGCCACTATTGACTGATCTTCTCCGCGACTCTCTGCCCAGCTTCTCGTCGGTCGGAATGCGCTCTGGAAAGGGAAGTTGGATCATTCATAAGCGCTGAAGATATAGCATACAGAACCGACGGCCGATTAGGCGTAATGGCTCTCGTGTGGGGGCCACGGATCTGTGGCTCAAGCACGAATAATCGAGTAGTAACGTTATCGTATGGCCATCAATTCGTTTTTTTTTACAACGAAATCATTATGAATAAAGTTGCACGGAGCCGCCGGTCAATTGAGAGCTGTACGCGAGCGCATGCAACGCGGCGCAGCTGATACCCCTGCGTCTTAGCGGACCGCGGTCCGCCTTTCCACTCACCGCACACCCCGCGCCCGGCCCCGCTCGCGTCACAGTATATATATAAGCTAAAGCAGTACAAAAACTACGTACAAACGTTCGAAATGACACACGCACACAGACAGAGTCTTTACAAGGCTAATAAGGGGGAATAGCGGTGCTGTCAGTCGCGGGTGCCGCGTCGAGACAAGTGGCGACTCTTTGTGTTTAAAACCTAATAGTTATTAGATAGGTGGTATAATTTAATGATGAATAATGGTAATAGCATAGTGACATAACTTATTTACTTTTTATTAATTTAATTCGAATTGTAATCAGTGGAATAAAAAAAAATCAATCTAAGATTGCGGATTGGGATTGGGTTTGTAATTTTTGTTAATAAAATGATCATAAGGGCGATTTCATGTAATTTGGCAGCGGTGAGCTCGAATTTGATATTATTTTTTGGATCCAAGATGGCGGATGACAGTTTGGCATTTTTATCACTAAAAATGGCTATGGGTGTCGATTTCATGTGATTTGGCAGCGGTGAGCTTGAATTTGACATTGTTTTTTGGATCCAAGATGGCGGATGACAGTTTGGCATTTTTATCACTAAAAATGGCTATGAGTGTCGATTTCAAGTAATTTGGCAGCGGTGAGTTCGAATTTGACATTATTTTTTGATCCAAGATGGCGGATGACAGTTTGGAATTTTTAAGCACTAACGAAAATAAAGTTTTCTTAAAATGTTGAGTCAATTCATTCATTATAAAACCCAAATAAACGTTTTAGTAAATAATAAATAAAAACCCTAATGCTCTAATGAAAACTAGCTAGTTATCTCAAAAAACGCTTAAATAGCTGAGATATAGAGCTAACAACACAAAAACTTTTTCAATTTTACAAAAAATAAGAGGACAACCCTAACTCTCAATTGGCGTTACGTCATCGTCTCAACAAAAAGGCCTAGTTTCTGTACTACTTTAGCTTATATATACTGTGCTCGCGTCCTAAAACGCACACATATCCGCGCGGCCGTTTACAGCACACATGCGTCAGTGTCGTTCCTTTTTACTTCACTACTGATATTCTTTTCTTTGCCAGGACGTTAAGATCAGTCGCAGAGATGTCATGGCTTGCACCAAACACACATCCTGTGAAGTTTGCCTTTAATCACATTAAAATTTCACTCGGCTACATGGCGAGCTCTTCACATCCCGATAGATTCCATTTAGCGCAACTGCGGTTATATTTAACCACTCGCTTTTAGCGAGACGGTTCACGGCATACGTTTTAACTTGTGAAAGAAAAATGGTTGCAGTTTTACATTCGGACTCATAGAGGTTTCTAAACTGTCTTCTTTATCTCTAAAATACACACAGCTTTTGATTGGACTTAGGGCCCCGCGGGCATTGGTGGCTACCATTGTAAACAAAATTTTAGTTAAAGTGAGAAAAGTTTTCCCTTGTCAAAATTTTTATGACATTGTCATAAGATTGATTTTTGCGTGGCCCGTGGGAAAGGTTTTTACTAATTTACTATGTCTATTCACAACTTACTTAACTAACTTAACTTCTTTAGAAAACGACCCCTTTAAGGATTGCGATCGGTAACGCGCCGGTGATTCCTCTCATGTTGCGGGTGTCCACCAGGTGACCCGCTTGCTTAATTTAATGAGCCCAATGTTCTTTTTATTTCCATTTTACGTATTTTCATTATATTTGATTTCATTCCATTTTTTTAATTTTCCCTTTTTGTCAGTCTGCTCACTGCTTATTAGTGAGTCATAAACCGATAGTTCTATACTTAAAGTTTTTCAGATTTTTTTCTTGACTTCGAGCCAAAATACAATTTAAAATCAAAGGAAAGTTACCTACAGGTTTTGATTTCGTCTTACTAACACATGTTTGTAGGACAAGCACGAAGTTTTCGAATCCTGCGTTACGTTACGTTATCGTATCGAAACCTCATACAAAATTTTAGTTCTAAATACGCTCACGGGCGGTCGCTGTTCCAAACGTCATACAAATTTCTAGATAACGTTTACTACTCGATTACGTTACGCAGGTTTCGAATATTCGTACTCGGATCTCTGAGCCCGTGATTTCCTGGTAGAATATTTACCTTATAAAAACAAAGCATCGTACCATTAAACGTCCGGCAGGCTTTCAGACTTAGTGCTTCGGGCTGAGCTAGGTTCGTTAGGCAGCGCAGAACGCAAACAGAGACAAGATTTATGCGGCAGCGGTCGCGTACACAAGAACCGAATACTATGCTGTCCACCCACTGAATGTTGTGCTATAGTGCAGCTACTGTAGCTAAAGATGTCCCTGTGCCGGACACTAACCTAATGGTAATGACTATTGGCCATTAGGGTGGCGAGCACTGGTACCGGTACGTTTTTATAATAATTATTGTCTTTATAATCATAGGTTTTTAACTTAGAGCAGGAAAGGAATGGAGATATTAACGCGCGATTTCCCCTCTGCCAAAACTCTAACATGAAGTCTGACCAAAATGGTCAGGGTCTGTTGACTGTGTGCGTGTTTTTGGCATTTGTGTGACAGTTTTGATTTTGGTGTGAGTTTGTAGGAACGTAACAAATTTTGACATGAGCGCAGACGAGTGTGTGTTCCTCGTCCCCCTCAAAAAGTTGCAGAAAAATTGTAGTGCATAGATAAGCCAAAGGCGCCTCCCGTCTGTCAGCTTTATGGTTACACATAATAGATTCTTTAGTTTCAGATAGGCTTATTTTGTTTATATTTTAAGTTTATTGAAATTGCTTAAGCCTACAGTGCAACTTATAATGTATTACAGCTTTTTTTGTACACACGCCTTAAATGGGTACAGGAATAACGCAGCAGCTGCAAATTATTTTGTTTAAGCCCAGATGATAAATTACGTTTTCTATCAAGCTGACCGGAAGCTTGGCAAAGCTGAAACTTATATCGTTAAGCTCCCGCTAACTACTGCGAGAGCTTTTCAGTCTTATCTTCCTTTTTCTGCCAGACGTTAATTTAATTTTGCTGACCTTTAAACTTTAAAGGAAAAACGGAACCCTCATAGGATACTGTCTGTTTGTCAAGACCGTTTATCTCTGAAACGCGTGGAGGTAGTTGATATCAGATACTCAGGCCTACAACACCTTCAAGCTGTGAAAAAATCAAACTTCTACGTCAAAGTTATCAAAAGATACAGTCCTTGAAAGAGGTGTTTCCATACAATACATATGGGCCACTTCCAGTTGTCCTAGAAACTTGAAATTTAGTAAGAAGGTAGCTCTTATAGCACAAAGGTAGCTCTTATAGCACAACCAAACAGATAAATCTGAAATCTTACATTTTTAGGTCTGTCTGTACCTACATGACATGACCTATATAAAATGACCCCTCACTAAGTACATACATTTTGCTTAGGAGCAGGGCTCTGGGAACACTGTACATGTTAAAACATTAGGGAAAATGGGAAAAAAGACTCGATTCCCGTGATAGATGAACTATTTACATACGTACTTACTCAGCGCGCGAGACCAACTGACACTAAATAGAATTCAATTCAGCTTATCCTACAACCAACTGAAAATGATCTTGAATATTTTTGTAACTTTCGGTCTAAATAAAATAAAATCCTAACCTTTAAAATATACTTATTTCCTTTAACTGTACCCTACGGTATCGATCCCGGGACTACATTAGCTCCATACCAGTACTCCCAGCTACTAATTGCGAACCCATTTGGGACTTCCTGTTCCGCTTCATTACCGAATAGTACCAAATGCAATTAATCCTGCAAACGTACTGCCTACACTTAGCTGGAGCATAATAGGTATAGTATAGTTACGGTGTTAAAGCGCTAAGATAGCTTAATAGGTATAGTATAGTTACGGTGTTAAAGCGCTAAGATAGCTTAATTTACAATACTTACTACTAGACAGAACGTATAGAAAGTAGTCATCATCATCAGCACCAGTCTTGTTTTACGTATCATTGCTATGACGACTGGATAGACCAGAACTGCTAGTTAGGTTGTTGGATAGGCTGGAGAACTTGACTATGAAACTTGGGGTCCCGGATTCGAATCCCGTAAGTTGTAATAGCGCGTGGTAAGAATGATACATCATCCCAAATATCCCAGTAGTATAATAGGTATAAATACGCTTTTAAAATATTTAGAGACAATTATTATTTACGATCTTCTTTTTAAGTATGTCACGAGCACTATTCGTTTCGCTACCGCCGACGCGTATACTCCCATAGGAAGGACTACGAATTATTAAGTAATGTGTACCTCCTTTGTAGGTACTCTAATTTGATTGTTTTTAACTTTTATTTTTATCCTATATTTTTTTTACAATAAAGAGTATACTTACTTATATGTTGAGCTACACGCTATACGTTAGTACGTAAACGAATGTTTATCTTCCTTTTCGTTCTATTTTAACTCAAAGAAAATTCTTTTTAACCCAAAGACCTTTCTGTTATTCGTTGACGTACTAAACTACTACCTACACACTTTGAGCAAGGTACAGAGATAAGGTTTATCCAGAAGCTTACTCTATCTTCTAGAGTTCAGATTTAAAGCGATGCCTCTCGAAAATGTATTCCAACTCAACTCGCTATTAAATTTAAATCAGAAGCCAACCGAGGTTAATCCATTGATTTAACATCAGAGTTTCACTTAACTGTTGTACAGAAGGCTAAGTGCCGACACACCAAAGCTCCTTACAAACGGCTTTAATTCTAAAAATTATAGCCCAATTATTTAATGCAGCATCCACCTTTTCGCATTACCTCCCTTACTTCACCTTAATAGGAAACCATAGAAAACTGCTAAACCCACGACTGAGAAAACCATTTCAAACCCATCGCTGATTCCGCTAGGAGTATTTACACTGCAGCTTTTTCAAAACCAGCAATGAACGTGGGATAACGAGAAGGGTCTCAAGTTGGATTTCAACATGGTGAAAGTACTAAGAGGATTACCTTAATGGCTCTACTGGCCATTTCTATTGAACGATGGATTTTTCTTTTTCGTAGATGTCTTCTAAAGACTCGTTGTGTTCCACAAAGATTATTAAAAGACTGTGCTTTAAAAGCGTCTCTTGTTTTTATTAAATATCCAAGTTAAAATATAAAACGTTCTTTGTTATTATAAAAAAAACAGTTTTATAAAACAATTTAATTCCACTCGGTTAAAACAGAAAAAAAATCAATTGCAATACTTCAAAATTTACAGTTACAATTTATATTCAAATTTCGATAGCGGACAGAACTAACAGAACGAACTACAAAAAGAAAAATGGGTTAAGAGCGAGTCGGATTCGCGCACCGAAAGTTCCGCGCCGTCATCTTATATTTGTGCTACTTTATCTAGTCTGTAAAAATGTGAGATAGGAGGACAAGATGACAGCACCATCTCTAGTCCTAGAGTGGTAGGTACTAATGTATTTTTGGTAATTTCTGAAAAACTGTGTTATTTAGAGACACCGTTTTATTTTTTTATAGTATTTACATATTTACCTCTATTATGTAACAATTTCAGATTTTTTCCTCTGCAGATTTCTTTTCCCCTGCAATTTTTGATAAGTAAACATTTTTCATTATAATTGGACATAACTAACAGCAGAAACAACGGACAGACAGACGGACCGAGTCACGCTATAAGGAATCCTTTTCACCATTTCGGTTCGGAACCCTGAAAAGAAAAAAAAGGGGAATAACGTGGGGAAAAAGAAAAATAACGGGAATAAAGGTTCGTTCGATTTATTGTTGAAGTAGCTCGGGAGTAATGAAACTGAATAATGCATGCTAGTGAAAATTGCCGTGGACTTAGGGTTGGCAAGGTTGCAAACGGTCCAATATTTAACTAACAACGTCTCGCGTGACAACAAAATCATCTTTGCAAAACATCTGGGAATCTTTCCTCGGTCGTTTCATTCTAATAATAAAATGGTGTTACGGACACAGAAATGCTGTATCGATTTAAACTTCCGCGATAAATGTGGGACTTTTTAGGGTTCCGTACGTCAAAAGCAAGAAACGGAACCCTTATAGGATCACTTTGTTGTCCGTCTGTCTGTCTGTCTGTCAAGACCCTTTTTCATATGGAACGCGTAGAGGTAGCATGCTGAAATTAATATCAAAGTAGCCTGCAGTCCCTTGAAGCTGTGAAAAATAAACTTCTAAGTCAACGCAATCAAAAGATACGTCTTTAAAAAGTTGTTTCCGTACAAAATTGCCATACTGTGAAAACCTAAAGGGTACTTCCAGTTTTTTTTTTAGCAGCTCGGCAAAGTGACTACATGTCGCCTGATGGTGAGCACACAATGCAGTCTAGAAAACAATGATGACGGAGGTGGGGAAGTGGGAGCTGTCCTAGAAACTTGAAATTTGGTATGCAGGTAGCTCTTCTAATTCTTAGTAGATCCTACGCTAGCTGTCTTTGCACAACAGTTTTATTCTTCAATTGATACTGGTGGTGGTGAATAATTTAAATGGCACCATACTGTTAAACTATGCTTAGCAAAGTAAGTCTTTTCAATTTGGCTCGTACCAGTTAAAGGGATGAACTATTGTGCAAAGATAGGCAGGTAGGATACGTAGGTAGGTAGGTAGGCAGATAGGTGTTGTGTTCCGGTGTGGAGAGTAAGACAGCCAGTGTACCTAATTACAGGCACAAGATACATTTTCATCTTAGCTCTCTAGGTTCTCTAGGTCTATTCTGCAAGCCCCCTTGGGTTGTTGGAGTCTATTGGGCAGTGGTGATCACTTTACCATCAGGTGATCCACTTGCTCGTTTCCATTCCTTGTGGTATAAAAAAATAGGTAGCTGGCGTAAGGTATAGTGTCAATTTGGGGCTATTAGCCAACCCTGTACAGCGTAAGAGATTCGCGTGTGAACACACAACGATTAGGTTTTCATGAGCCTTTTGACGCTGCGCTTCTCTGTTCCATATCCGATGAATAACATTATACCTACTGGCCCGATATTGCTTTCCGGTGGTTTAATGGAGACGGGAAAATCGGAAAAAATTTAAGCCGTTTAAAAAATAGTTGAATACATTAACCGAAATACCGGTAAAAACAGAACTTTACAAAATTAATACCGTTAAATGTACCGCTACTATAATAACGTACCGGTAAAGTTTTGTGGTAACGGTATTTTTAACAACCTAACCAATTTCAAATGTAAAACAAAAAACCCGACTGCAATTCCGAGAAACAATATATCCTATGTCACTCCCACAACTGCACATGTAGCACGACGCGCCATTTTGTCGCTTGTCGCGCAGTGCGTCCCTGTCATAGTGACGGAATCAGTGTAGGACGCACTGAGCGACAAGCGACAAAATGGCACGCGTGCTAGCCCCCCTGAGATGTATCTAATGACACTTCATAATGTCGAAATCCTAGCCGCAGAGCGTGCCAAAGAATTAGATAATATACATACGTAATACTCACGTAAGTAAGTCTAGGAAATTAATCCGTGACCCACCATAGAACATTTTCATAGTAAACGTCTTAACGATTTTTTTTGTCAAGCTATGCGATGTCACCATGACGTTTACTGTGAAAAGGTTCCATGGTGGGTCAGGAATTAATTTCCTCGACCGTACATACGTACGCTCGCAAAAAGCCTTCGGCAGTCGGGTGAAAAAAAAGAATTGAGGTTGTTAACGAAATGTTTTGCAGGTACCTACTCATAACGCTACGTCTTGATCATCTCTTTCTTACGTCGAGTGTTGAGGGGAGAGGACTGTAGCTAGTAGAGCGAGATGCCAACGTCACTTTCACGCTTACCACGGTATCCATATTTTTTTCGGTATTTTTGGTACCGTTACAACGTTATATTGCGTTATATAACGTTATATATTAATATAACGTTGTAACGGTACCAAAAATACCGAAAAAAATATCGGTACCGTGGTAAGCGTGAAAGTGACGTTGGCATCTCGCTCTACTAGCTACAGTCCTCTCCCCTCAACACTCGACGTAAGAAAGAGATGATCAAGACGTAGCGTTATGAGTAGGTACCTGCAAAACATTTCGTTAACAACCTCAATTCTTTTTTTTCACCCGACTGCCGAAGGCTTTTTGCGAGCGTACGTATGTACGGTCCAGGAAATTAATTACTGACCCACCATGGAACCTTTTCACAGTAAACGTCATGGTGACATCGCATAGCTTGACAAGAAAAATCGTTATGACGTTTACTATGAAAATGTTCTATGGTGGGTCACGGATTAATTTCCTAGATACGTTCATAAATACCAACCGAACGGTCGGCTACTAGGTGGAGCTGACAGCGGCGAACAACGTTCATAAATCTACTACTCGTCCGCTTATTTCGCTACGATTAGCTCGGTAGTCGGTCGGTTTGACCACCGAATAGCCTAGTGGTTAGAGACCCTGACTATGAAGTTTAAGGTCCCGGGTTCGAATCCCGGGTCGGGGCAGATGTTTGTATGATTAATACGAATGCTTGTTCTCGGGTCTTGGATGTTTATTAAGTACATAAGTATGTATTTATCTATATAAGTATGTTTATCCGTTGTCTAGTACCCATAGTACAGGCTTTGCCTAGTTTGGGACTAGGTCAATTGGTGTCAATTTGTCCCGTGATATCTACTTATTTATTTTATTTAGTTGCATTTTAAAAGCTTTCTTCACTAATTTTATTTTAAGCTCCCTAGCTTCTCCCTAGGTCCTCTGCTGAAGTGTTATTCCTTAATGAATATATTAACAGCTATGCTCGTAGCCTCTAGCGCAATAGTGTCCCTTTACGGAACCTAGTGACAACTAATTTGGCATTAGAGAAGTGAGTACACCCCCGAATATGTCATTAACTAAACCACTACCTAGATTAAAAAATTAAAAATATATCCTCACTCTCACTACCTACCGCTAAACTATATAGCAAAAAAACATTGCCGGTGAAAACTAATTTTTCATCCAACAGCGCCGGTACAGCAATTAAATTAATTTTTAACATTTTTTTTTCTATTTCCTATAACAGCAGATAAAATAAAATGGTGAGGACTTATTTTTCGCTTCACTCCAGCTTTGTCGGAACAAATGAATCCAGTTTTAACTTTGTTCATGAATTAATTTTCCGTTTTTCTTCGTAACCATAGGGTTTCATTAAAATTTTACTTTCTGGTCTTTTTAATCCGTTGACTTTTTAATAAAACTGTGTTGGAGCTAGTTTTAGTTGCGTGTATTTACCTAATACCTTTGCTGTGGACTTAGGTACACGAGTAAATTACTTTGAGTATTCCCGTGACAGACTAAGACAGACATCATGCTTAATGATAAAACTTGACACCACTAATTATTTAATGTAAATTATTTTTAACCCCCGACAAAAAAGAGGGGTGTTATAAATTCGACTTGTGTATCTGTCTGTGGCATCATAGTTTCTAAACGGATGGACCGGTTTTGATGCAGTTTTTTTTATTGAAAGCTAGTTTATATTACAGATGAGTCAAATATTGCCTCAGAGGCATTTATTTTGATATCTGTGTCCGTGTGATACGAGAGCGTCAAGACCAACCGTTGAAACCAAGCTTTTTAGACCTGCTGTAACTTCACAGAAGCTATTTAGTGATGTGACATCGCCGCAGTATGCGCTAAATGTGTAGTTAGGTATGTCAAGTTCATACAATTAACCGTCATTGTAACTAGCTGTATATCTGTGACATAACACGGCACTCAAGACTAGTTGCATTACATAGCAACCCTACTAATATAAAATTAATGTAACAACCACTTTTGCATTAATCCGCTGCAAAATCGCGCACTCTGTATAATGAATTCAACTAGGGATCACGCATGACGTGCAAACTTGTGTAAAATGTTGCCATGAATTATAAAACACGTGGGTTGCTAAAACAGACGTTTTAGGGGATTATTTAATTGCGTGATGTTTTTGTAAACCGGTGTTGTCATGTTGAGGGTGGCTGTTGGGATTTTTTGTATAACACACCGCCGTATGTTTTGGACTAATAATACAGAGTGGTAACACAGTAGCACCTATAGTGTGACTTAAAAGAGTAGAAATTGATAACGTCGTTTAGATGGCAACACAAATCTTACGACTACATTCTTGATCTTTTGCTATATATAATTAGAAGACTTTTTTATTAATTCAACCAGACGACACAAACGTGGGTATACGATAATGTAAGCGGGTGAGTGGGTAAAGCATTTTTGTTTTTATTTATGCCTTTTTTGCTAATTATGAGTCTGCAATTCTTATCGCGTATTGTCTTATTAATGTTTATGCACTCAAACTTTGTTTGGTCACGAGAAACTTTACGAGAAATTTTCACTGAAATACTTGAAGTAATTCCTTCAAGTCGAGTTTTGAGACTTGACAGTTTTAGTGTTGTAGCCAGGTACCATTGTCTCTTTTGTACCACATTATTTAATTTCTACTCTTTTATGCCACACTATACATATAGTTATGAACGATTGTGTACTCAATTTAAACAAAGAAACGAATGATAGCAACTCTGCCAAAGGACAAGGAAATCTTGTGGAAAATGCAGTCATACTTTAATCAATACAATAAGCTCCAACAATCTAAAATCAAGTTGCTTATTTGCTGCTTCACGAGTTGCTTAACCCCGCCGTAACCTGACAGAGCTAGAAGTAACCTCAAAGGTTACAAAAGTTACCTTCTGGCAGCACTGGCCTATTGTCAAATATTTACTTAAAATTTTTATGTTCGTCCCATAAAGGATAGGCAAAGGAAACGAGGTCCATGCAGCCAATTTATTCTTTTAACTTTACTTTTCTCTTGTATAACTGTCTTTTGTCTACTATAGTTTATATTGTTTATTTGTTAAATTACTTACCTCTTCCCTTTTCACCGTCAAGTGTACACTGTTTTTGTCTTCGTTTTAAGTTTAGTTTTAAATCGGGGTCCCTCTGAAAACCAGCGCCGTGGCCCCTGCCGCGGCACAATGCTGAGAGGGATCCTGTTCAACGTCTTTGTTTACTTTTTAATTGTTTTTTATTATAGTTCTTGTACGTTGAATAAATATTTTTCTATTTCTATTTCTATTTTTTTATTATGCATTGCAAATATTCCTCATTTTTGCTTGTCCAAACAGAGAAACATGAAAAGAACATGCTAGTTAATATAGAAAGCTGCTGTAGTTCAATCATCTTCCATACTTACCTATAAAACAGTACCGTAACTGACTGACAGACAACACACAGCCTAAACCACTGGACCTAGAGACTTGAAATTTGGCAAACACCTTGAGTATCCTAGGGGTTTTTTCGAAATTCCCAAGGGATAGGGAACTAGCCTATTTTGAAATATTTTAAAGGGGCAAAGCCGCGGGGTATAAGCTAATTTAGGAAAAAAGGAAAAATCTAATTAACATAAATTCCAATCTTATATTTTACCTAAAACTCCCGTGGGCCATAATTAAAAAATATTTTTAGACGGTTTACTCACGTTTCTGTTATCGCAGTATGCCCTATGTAATATTATTATATATCTTGCGAACTAATCTGTGGGACTTTATCAAGGGCTGCTCGAACGCACTGATCAAGCACTGATACGGTAACGGGAAAAGTAGGTCGTATTTTACAAAGTAACGATACTCCAAATAACGAAATAATACCGATACTTTATTAACGTTACCCTACATCAACACAAAGTGATGTTGCCAGCTCGTTCTGCTACTCTCTCTACACTTTGTCAACAACGTCACTTCGTTTCACAAAATACCGTTTCCTCAATATTTTATCCGTTTATTAAGGTAGCGGTATATTTACCAATATTTATTTTTAAACGTTACATTTTGTAAAGTACTACCGGTATTTTGGTCCGCGTCACTTATACTCAACCGTCATAGTGAGTACCAACAGGACAGAAGTATCACACTGCACTGCATTTCTTACCTATTCTTCTATTGTTTGTGTGTAAGTATCTGTTTAATTTGAATGAATAAATTTTTCTCTCTCAACCGTGACTTTTCCGAAAAACGTTGAGAACTACGATTGAGGCCCGAGTACGAACATTCGAAACCTGCGTAACGTAATCGAGTAGTAAACGTTATCGAGAAATTTGTATGACGTTTGGAACAGCGCCCGCTCGTGAGCGTATTTGGAACTAAGACTTTGTATGAGGTTTCTCGATTTCGATACGATAACGCAGGATTCGTAAACTTCGTGCTCGGCTTTCTGGTTTACATAAATACATAATTTGAAGTGAGAAGAAAATGAGCCTAGTATAGGTACTTTTAAAAAACGTTCCTCGTAAACAGTAGCTACAGTACAGTAGCTAAGAAGCTGAAAATGAAAATTCTAAATGAATTTTTTTCATCGTCGGATTCCTTTATCCTCGTCAAGTACCAATCTTCGTAATAGGTAGAAGTTTTTCATCTCCATCGAATACGTAATGAAAGCAAAAAAACTCGCAACCAATCTTTATAAAAAACCGGCCAAGTGTGAGTTAGACCTGGACACGTTGGGTTCCGCACCACTGTACTGACACTATTAAGATAAGGAGAAAAAGAAAAAGAAAGATAAATCAATCAATCTAGCTTATTTACGTCCAACTCTTGGGCACAGGGCTTCTCTCATAATGAGAGTGCGGATTGTAAACTTCACATACGCCATTGAAGTGCCTCGTAGTGTACAATAGGTTTCCTCATCCTTACGATATTTTTCTTCACCAAAATGCAGAATTCACAAATAAATTAAAAACGTAGACCTTAAATTTGGTATTAACATTGTAAGTTGGATATCAATACAGGTAGAATCAACAAAAAATACAGCGGCAAAATACTAGCAATCAAAACTAAATTTTGAACAGGAAACTCGGACTTCTCAGTATATATTTGTCCACTGTTGGACACTATGCCTCTTGATGGGCACCTCTCTGGGAAAACTTAGGTACTTATTCTCTACTAACATTCACTCTTTGACATTTTGAAGTATAGACATAGTAGAAAAACCTTTTATAAATCAATCTCATGACAATGTCAGTTGAACGTTTTGACTGGGGAAAGCTTTTCTCACTTAAACCAAGGACCATAAAACCAAGAGGAGTGCCAGGGTCTATACGATGCCGCGTTCGTTTGAAATAATAAGCCTGCTGTAGCTAGTTTTACTACGGAGGGGGTCTCTGTACCATTCATTTGGTATGACATTTAGACCTCTGGCTAACACAGTAGCGCCATTTAAATTCGTTTTTTCTTTCAGTTCATAGATGGCGCTATTGTTTTAGCCAGAGGTCTAAGTGTCATACAAAATTAATGGTACAGAGACCTCTCTATAGTGAAACTAGCTACAGCAGGCTCATTATTTTACAGGAACGCGACATTATATAGCCATTGGCAGTCCTCTTGGTTTTGTCGTCCTTGCTTAAACTGTATCTACATATTAAGCTACAAAGAATACTGTAGCGACAAGGACTCCTTAGCTGGCGTATCAGGTTACCTACGCCGCGGGGCAGTCCGGGAAGCCAGTCGTCCCTTGCCCCGCCTTGTACACACTCATGTTATCTGGCGTATCAGGTTACCTACGCCGCGGGGCAGTCCGGGAAGCCAGTCGTCCCTTGCCCCACCTTGTACACACTCATGTTATCTGGCGTATCAGGTTACCTACGCCATGGGGCAGTCCGGGAAGCCAGTCGTCCCTTGCCCCGCCTTGTACACACACATGTTATCTGGCGTATCAGGTAACCTACGCCGCGGGGCAGTCCGGGAAGCCAGTCGTCCCTTGCCCCGCCTTGTACACACTCATGTTATCTGGCGTATCAGGTTACCTACGCCGCGGGGCAGTCCGGGAAGCCAGTCGTCCCTTGCCCCGCCTTGTACACACACATGTTATCTGGCGTATCAGGTAACCTACGCCGCGGGGCAGTCCGGGAAGCCAGTCGTCCCTTGCCCCGCCTTGTACACACTCATGTTATCTGGCGTATCAGGTTACCTACGCCGCGGGGCAGTCCGGGAAGCCAGTCGTCCCTTGCCCCGCCTTGTACACACACATGTTATCTGGCGTATCAGGTAACCTACGCCGCGGGGCAGTCCGGGAAGCCAGTCGTCCCTTGCCCCGCCTTGTACACACTCATGTTATCTGGCGTATCAGGTAACCTACGCCGCGGGGCAGTCCGGGAAGCCAGTCGTCCCTTGCCCCGCCTTATACACACTCATGTTATCTGGCGTATCAGGTTACCTACGCCGCGGGGCAGTCCGGGAAGCCAGTCGTCCTTTGCCCCGCCTTGTACACACTCATGTTATCTGGCGTATCAGGTTACCTACGCCGCGGGGCATTCCGGGAAGCCAGTCGTCCCTTGCCCCGCCTTGTACACACTCATGTTATCTGGTGTATCAGGTAACCTACGCCGCGGGGCAGTCCGGGAAGCCAGTCGTCCCTTGTCCCGCCGTGTACACACTCATGTTATCTGGCGTATCAGGTTACCTACGCCGCGGGGCAGTCCGGGAAGCCAGTCGTCTCTTGCCCCGCCTTGTACACACACATGTTATGCGTGAATAAATACGTCGATATATACCAGAAGTTATTTCTATGTACCACCACAATAGGACTCCTCTATACTCGTGACCCCGACGTGACTTCCCTGTGACTGACAGACAAACAGTACAGCCTAGTACCCAATAGAGTTCCGTTGGCACCCTTTGGTACTCCTTGGACACAGAACCCTAAAGCAACGATTCTGTATCATTACTGAACGCTTTACTTGTTTGCTGGATGGGAATATCTTCTTTATTCTCTAGCTATAAAGATAAAACTTCGCCTGAGATGTTTATGTAAATTTATTTCTTTGTACACAGCGCTCGTTAAAATTTTCCAACTAGCTGTCTGTATCTTTAAATTAAATTCCACGAATTATCAGCGAATGGTATTTCGTCGTTTTGAAATTGTTACTTTGTGAATAATTTTTATTGAGCTCCGTCTGGAGTTTCAAATGATGTACAAAGATTTGAACACTTCTGTTGGAGAATTTACTTTCATACTTAACAAAAAGATGCAAACACTTACCTGAGGCTTAAAAGATTTTTTTTTAAGTACAATGAACTGATTGTTGGCAGGAGTGTTCACCTCCTGACCTGACGTATTTAATTCACCGAAAAGATCCTGTAAATTTACAAACGCAATTTCGCACATAAATTCTAAAAACGCAAACTTAGAATATCATCACCAAGCCAAAAAATAATCCCCGACCCGCAATAAACCCTTTTCTAAAGACTTGAACTTTCATTATGCCTACAACTGAGCCGAAAGCCAGTTTCTACCCCTTTGTTCTTGAGTCGAAGGAAGCCAATGTTGCCTCATTCAGAGTCGCACGCGCAATTATTGCTGTACCGGCCAACAATGGTGTATTGTTGCCCGCCTGAATGGAGATAATTTGCTAAGTCCAGCCAGAGAGCTGAAGAGAATGAAAGGTTTTTTTATGTCTTCAAATTTCAAATATTTTATGTAGCAAAGTTATTTCGTCATCTTTTCTGCTGGAAATCGACTGTTGGCTATCTCTGTCCCTTCCTCCAAGATGAATCAAAGATCAGGTGATGCTTAATTAAGGAAATTTTGCTGTCTACAAAAGCTTTCTTTTTTATTGCAACTGCAAGCGTTTTTGTAAACGTAGAGATAAATCAATTATTTTCATTGATTCAGAAAATAGTTCCATGTCTTGCCACTAATGCGTAACTGTAGAAGTTCCGTAGTGGGTGAGCCGCTTGATTAAGCTACTCATAGACGGCGCTGAGGAGAGATCTTCCAAAAATAAAAATATGACACAAGGCATTGAAAAATTCGTTAGGTACACCAACGTTAAGTATAGCTTAATTGGTGGAGCGTGGTACGGATTACCGAGGTTGCTGGTTCAAGTCCAGCTGCTTAACGGATTTTTCTTTGCATTGTCATTGTGTGTTGAATTTCATTCTATGAATGTTTCATAAAAATAAAAACAAAAATAATCAATAAATCGATTATTTTCGTAGAGATAACTCTCTCAAACTTTCTCTGTAATTTAAGCATTGGACGTAATTACAATAGACAGAGTTTTAAGTTTTTTATTTAGAATCCTCAAATGACCCCATTTGTGTTACCAAGTCGCATTGTCGAAGTTTAAATAGTTTTAGACTCGACTCTGTTATTAATTGGATAGAGTAAAATTTTCCGTCTTTTCAATTCATAATTAAATCTTCTTCTTTGACGACGACTTGATTTAATGACTTTAACTATGAAGCTCGTGAAAGCCGTGATAGGTTTGATCTGTGGCCTATCAAGCAGGGGGTCGTGGGTCGAGCCCCGGCTAGCACCTCTGAGTTTTTCGGAGTTTATTGTGCGAAATTACATTTGTAACTTATCACGAGCTTTTACTGAAGTCTACATACTCCTGTGAAGCATTTCAATAGGTGTACTAATTATGCCAAAGTGATTCATTTTCCAATGTTTCATTTCCCAAGAGGCTTCTTTTTTTTTCGAAATTGTAAATATTTCAGGATTTTTATAAAACAAACCTAACCTAACCTAACCTACAATAAGAAGGGTTCTACGAGACGGCCCTGAAATAAATGCTGAAATATTTACAGTTTCTGAAAATAAAAGCATTTCGGGAAATGCATTAGTTAAAAAATTTACCAACTAAATTTTGGTCAAAAAATGGATTTTTTTACCATAAGCCGAGATTTGAATACGTGGAAAAAATTCGGCCTGTGCCCGTATACTAATCTTGGTGTAAGGGTATGGCACGAGACACGGAATGTCGAGGATCCAGGTTCAGTTAGCGGGGTTATCCCGGGGTTAGCTATTTCTGTATTTTAGTGTTCCGTACCTTAAAAGGAAAAAACGGAACCCTATAAAATCACTTTGCTGTCCGTCTATTTGTCTGTCTGTCTGTCTGACTGTCTGTCTGTCTGTCAAGATCCTTTTTCCCTGGAACGCGTGCAGGTAGCATGCTGAAATTAATATCAAATACTCAAGCCTGCGGTCCCTTGAAGCTGTGCAAAAATTAAGCTTCTAAGTCAACGCAATCAAAAGATACAGTCATTAAAAAGGCTATTTCCATACAAATTGCCAAAATCCGAAAACCTAAAGGGTACTTCCAGTTGTCCTAGCAAACGAAATTTGGTATTCGAATGTAGCTCTTATAGCACAACCCCTCAGAATATTCTTAAAATCTTGAATTTTTATGTCTGTCTGTAGATTTCGCAGACCAATATAAGTTGACCCTACACTGCGTACATTGCTTAGAAGCAGGGCTCTGCTAACACTGGACTTCTTAAAACACTGGGGAAAAGCGTTAAGTCTTTAAACGGAACCCTCGTGCGCGAGTCCGACTCGCACTTGTCCGGTTTTTTTTTCTGTTTATGCATGTTTCAGTGAATATTTTAAAAGTGTCATTTTATAATATCTAGTAGTTTACCAGATAAAATGCAGAAGTAAACGTTGACACTACCATCGCTCCATATTACCTCACTAATAAACTAATCCCCGTACTCCGAAGCGAATTACCTAAGTAATTGATACGGTGGGTATCCAGAGGGTCGAACACGAATTCACGAATGCTGCGTCACGTAAAATCGAATAGTAAACGTTGTCGAGTTTGTATGACGTTTGGAACAGCGCCCGCCCGCGAGCGTATTTGGAACTAAAATTGAGTATGAGGATAACCGTAACGTTACGCAGCTTTCGTAAAGTCGTGCTCGACCCTCTGAGGCCCGAGTACGAACATTCGAAACCTGCGTAACGTAATCGAGTAGTAAACGTTATCGTGAAATTTGTATGATGTTTGCAACAGCGCCTGCCCGTGAGCGTATTTGGAACTGTAGGCCAAGCACGAGTCTTCGAATCCTGCGTCACGTAACGTTATCGTATCGAAATCGAGAAACTCCATGTCAAATTTTAGTTCCAAATACGCTCACGGGCGGGCGCTGTTCCAAACGTCATACAAACTTCTCGATAACGTTACTGTTACTACTCGATTACGTTACGTTACATAGTATTCGAAAACTCGTCGAGACCCTCTGATATTTAGTATGCGGTTTCTCGATTTCGATACGATAACGTAAAGTTACGCATGACTCGTAAACTTCGTGCTCGGCACACACTCGCTGAAACCGGGCGAGGCAAGCATGCCGTTGGTATCCCATCATTTGGTAAAAAAACGTTTGTCAAAATATTAAATTTTCCAAAATGCTTTTTTTTTAGAAACTGTAAATATTTCAGGATTTATTTCAGTGCCATCTTGTAGAACCCACTTATTCCTTTGCCTTCCTTATTGTATTTGAATTAGACCTCAAACCAAGTACCTAATTAATTAATTAAACCTATAAATTCTCTGTGCCAATTAGTATGCGGAACAATTCAGCAATGAGCATAAGAACTTTTAGCGGTTAATTAATTTGAGCCGGACCTGGCGTTCCGAACGATTCACTGACCTTTTTCTTAATAAATTAGAAGAGGTTCGAAGTGTTACTTGTGGTTCTCGATTTAGAAGTAACCAGTGACAGTCCAGTGGAGAGGGCTATGCTCGTGGTTTCTCTGCGGGATAGAAGCAGAAATGATGATATCCGCAGTAGAACTAGAGTTACCGACATAGCCCGAAGAATTGCGAAACTTAAGTGGCAGTGGGCGGGTACATTGCTCGCAGAACTGATGGCCGATGGGGTCAGAAGGTTCTCGAATGGCGTCCGCGGACCGGGAGACAAGCTGTCGGTAGGCCTTCAACAAGATGGTGCGACGACCCGGTAAAGATCGCGGGACCGCGGTGGATGCGGAAAGCACAAGACCGGTCTGAGTGGAGAGCCGCGGGGGAGGCCGCCGTCCAGCAGTGGACGTCGATCAGCTGACATGATGAGGTGACAAAGTCGTGAATAGCGAGAAGTTATAACCTAACCAACTTAGAAAAGTTAAAAAACCCCCGACATTGTCATTTCAAAGTTCAATATTTCAAAAACGGGTGAACCGATTTTAATGAAAGTGGGCTAAGAACCATCTCCATCCGTTTCCGGGAGCTATGATGCCACAGACATATACACAGATACACATACACACAGATACACAGATACACATTGACACACAGATACACAGATACACAGGTCAAACTTATAACACCCGTCTTTTTCGTCGGGAGTTAAAAATCGACTAATCATGGTAATTTCTACGAAAATACTCGCCGTTAATTAGTCGGTTTCTGGCCCCTGTTAATCCTGACCTAGTTTGCTAAGTAAGTGATTTTTCATGTCTCCGAAGGAAATTATCTTGAAACAACGAGAGGTGGGGAAATTAAGAATAACACAATTTGTTCGCATAATGACAAGCTAAAGGAATTCGCGGCAATGCAAAAAGTTAACAAAAAACATAGCCCGCCTTCGGCAGTTGGTAAAAATACTTATTATTATTTCATTGTGGTGTAGCAATTATTGGCCTAATTAATATGTATATTTATGCAAAATTACAGCTTTCTAATACCAATAGTTTCTGAGCTTTTTCAGACCATTTTTTCCACGTTGGCTACGGAACCCTAAAAAGGTACAAAGAAAATACAAGTTACATGGCGATCTCTGCGAGGCAGCCATATTCATATTGAGGTAAGAACAGATTTACTTACCTAGTAATAATAATACTCTCAAACAATCATTGATGCTTTTTGAAAGTTAAAGGAAGATAGGTTAGATGCGGCAAGAACCATTTCATCGTCCTTGTACTAAATGAAAATAATCGGTTTATTGATTATTTTTGTTTTTATTTTTATGAAACATTCATAGTATGACCAGCTGCTTAACGGATTTTTCTTTGCATTGTCATTGTATGTTGTCCTTGTACTAGTTACACACAAAATTCAATTCTTACCCAAACTTCCAAAAAACTGTAAAATACGTCCGAATTTGGGCTGATAGCCTGGGAAATTAGTGCTCACAAGGGGGGTGTGGTGTGGAGGGAATGGTCGAAAGCAGAAAGTTTGACTTCGGGACTTTGTTTGGACTAGTTAGAGGATTAACATACTAAAAGTCCCCACTCCTCGGAGGTGAGCCCTAGGGTGGGGGGCCCAAAGAAGGTCCCGTGTTTTGGTTTTTTGTTCATTTCTCGAAAACGATGCATCATACCAAATTTTGTTGTACTACACAATGAAAGCTGATAAAATTTACTACAACTTCGTTATACATACCTTTTACCTGTTCTCAATCGTTGTCTTAGATATGAGCTCCGAAAAACAGTTGTTTTTCAAAAATGCATTTTTTACCATACTTTTAAGTATACTAATATTATCAACTACCGTTGCGAAGTTATACAAATTTCAGTTAATTAGTGCACAGCCCATTATTTTAAGTATTCTCAGCTGCAAATATATCAGATATTATATCGGCAGACTGCTTTTAGTCGATACCTATGCTCTCATTCATCAGGCTTGGAACTGTTGGCAGAGTTGGTGTATCCATCGAATATAACATTACACGTTTTCCCTGTCCAGTCACGCTTTATGAATTTTAGATAG
Organism: Clepsis dumicolana; assembly: GCA_963691665.1. NCBI lineage: Eukaryota > Metazoa > Arthropoda > Insecta > Lepidoptera > Tortricidae > Clepsis > Clepsis dumicolana. Next base: position 6,822,230 of record OY829527.1, on the reverse strand, counting down.
TGTTACATACAGTAGCCACTATGCCTCCTCTTGGCCAAATCACTTTATGAATGAGGAATTCTCCACCAACTAAAATGTCAAAGTTTTGTAGGTGACATGGCTTGCTAGTTGCATCAAACATGGCGTAGAGGACTGATTTTTAGTTTTTTTCATCCCATTTAGATTAAGGAGGGTTATAGTTAATGAGTAAGGTAAAAACCACATTTTTGAAAAACGACTGTTTTTCGAAGCTCATATCTAGACAACGATTGAGAATAGTTAGAAAGTATGTACAACCAAGTTGTAGAAAATTTAAAATTTCCTATGACTCATCGTTTCCGAGATATAAGCAAAAAACCAAAAAAACGGGTCCTTCTTTGTCCCCCCCCCCCCCCCTCCTAGAGCTCACCTCGGAGGGGTGGGGACTTTTAGTATGTTTGTCTCTTAACTTTCTGCTTTCGACCATTCCATCCACAATCACTCAGTGACAACACACGCAAGGTGGTGTGCTTTCGCCTCTATTATTTTCCATGTTTATTAACTCCATTTCTCAAAGTATTGTCTCTTCGTATCACCTTTATGCCGACGATCTCCAAATCTATTCCCAGGGTATACTTGACGATCTCCCTGGTATCATTGATGCCACAAATCTCGATTTGGCCAGGATAGCGAATTGGAGCGAACGCTATGGTTTAAACGTTAACCCAGCTAAGACCCAGGTAATCATACTCGGCAGTTCATATTTTAAATCAAAAGTAAATTTCAATAATCTGCCGCCTATACTTTACAACGGTGTCTTAATACCGTTTTCGCACCAGGTAAGGAACTTGGGTGTCATCATGGACCGGTCGTTAACGTGGGCGCCGCAAGTCAACGAGGTTAGCAGGAAGATGTTTGCTGCTGTGGGGTCTTTGAGAAAGCTTCGCAACTTTCTTCCGCTCGCCACCAGGACTGCGCTGGCTAATTCTCTTCTTCTACCCATTTTGGACTACGCCGATATTTCATATCTTGATCTCACTGAGGAGCAATTGAATAAGTTTGAGCATATCCAAAATGTCTGCATCAGGTTAATTTTCGGTTTGCGGAAATATGACCACGTCTCCCTTAATCGTTCACATCTCAAGTGGCTCCCCATCCGTTTTCGTCGTAACACTCATATTCTTTCCCTTTTATACACTTACTTTTTAACCCAACTACTCCCCAATATCTGCAAAAGCGTTTTAAGTTCATGTCTTCCATTCGTTCTTCAAGGAATTTTCTTTTTTTTTTATACAACGAGGAAGGCAAGCGAGAAAGTGGGTCACCTGATGGTAAGTGATCACCACTGCCCATAGACACCCGCAACTCCGGAGGGTTTGCAGATGCGTTGCCAACCTAGAGGGCTAAGATAAAATGCCTCTTGTGCCCGTAATTACACGGGCTGTCTTACTCTCCACACCGGAACACAACAGTGCAAGCACTTAGCGGCAGGATTAACGAGTAAGATGGTGGTAGCGATCCGGACGGACCTCGCACAAGGTCCTACCACCCGCTTTCTTCTTACTGTTCCACCTTCTTCCTCGAAGTTCTATCATAACTCCTTCACTATATCCTCCATTCGTTTGTGGAATTCTCTTCCTTTACCTTTAAGGCAAGCGAAATCTCTTCATATTTTAAAAAATCTTCTTAAGGCTTACTATTTGTCACTAACTTAGTAACTTATTTCTGTCTTTGGTCCATCTCCATTTTATTCGTTTCTGTTATAACTATTCCTTTGAAATCCTTTTCACCTGTGGCTTTTTTGACATTTTCACTCATGTTTTGTATAAGTAGTGTATGTATTGTATATGTACATGTTTATATTTATTTATGTAGTATATTTCTGTAGTTATTAATTTAATTTTAATTGTTGTTAATTTTAAGTTTCTCCTTTCTGTTCATTTCTGCCACCTAAATTAGCCTCTTCATCTTGGTTTCTGTATTTTGGTTGTCTGTAGCGATAAGACCGCCTATTGTCTACTATACCTGTTTTCTGTAATCTCCTTGTACTGTTTTGTGGTTTTCAATAAAGAATATTTGTATTGTATTGTATTGTATGAGCTGAGCCTGAAAAAGCTAGATTCACCCGACGCCTCATTCCTATGCATAAACCTCGTATTTACTCCTGAGGCCCCTAGAAAAGTTCGTCCATTCATATTCAAAAACTTTTCTATCAGAAAACACTTTGTAAAACAAATTTTAACAATCCTTGTGACTACACTTGAAAGAGTGCCCGAAACTTGTACGACCTCCAAATAAAAAGAATTTTATGGATGTTCGATGCGTCTCGTTTGTTTTTTTTACAGACATCTCTGGCATGTGGTAATTGAAACATTCAGTTTGGCGTCAGTCCACCATTTTTAGGGTTCCGTACCTCAAAAGGAAAAAACGGAACCCTTATAGGATCACTTTGTTGTCCGTCTGTCTGTCTGCCTGTCTGTATGTCAAGACCCTTTTTCTCTGGAACGCGTGGAGGTAGCATTCTGAAATTAATATCTAATACTCAAGCCTGTGGTGTTTTGAAGCTGTGAAAAAATCAACCTTCTAAGTCAACGCAATCAAAAGATACAGTCATTAAAAAGGCTATTTCCATACAAATTGCCGAAATCCAAAAACCTAAAGGGTACTTTCAGTTGTCCTAGAAACTTGAAATTTGGAATAAAGGTAGTTCAAGCACAACCACTCAGAAAATTCTCAAAATCTTAAATTTTTATGTCTGTCTGCAGATTTAACAGACCAATATAAGTTGATCCCTCACTGCGTACATTTTGGTCAGGAGCAGGGCTCTGCTAACACCGGACTTTTTAAAACACTGGGGAAAAGCGTTAAAATCTTTCTACGGAACCCTCGTGCGCGAGTCCGACTCGCACTTGGCCGGTTTTTTTTAACCATGTTTGTCTGAGGCATCGTAACTCGAAAATGGATGGACTGATTCGAATGCGCTTTGTTTTCATCGTGCAAAGCTGCATTAGCTTTTCTGCTGATTTAGCTTTTATTTTCTTTTTAACGACGTGTAACGACGTAACGACGACCTGCAACATTTATACTTAAGCATATAATATGTACCGGCAATCTGTAACCTTAATCCATACGCAAATAAATTTCATTTAATTTCACAGTTCTAAATATCCCATACAAAATTTCAGTGTGTAACAAGCGTGATTTTTTGCTGTCCGCAAACGTGTTAACTTTTAAAATCGTAAACTGTACATGCATGACAAGCCAGAACAGAATCTAGGTTCCTTTTCTAGCATATCGATCTGGAAACTCGGTTTATCCAATTAACTAGAAATAAATAAACATTCGACACTTGCTGATTGCGAGGATGTTTGCGTTGTGTGTTTGCTAACGTTTAATCAACTGACGGACGGGACAAATCGGCCACGGATCGGATCCGATCTGCAGCAAATAGGAAAACCTAGTCTGATTTGGTTGACATGGCTTCGAATACATGTTTGAAAACGCTGGTTACGTAATTAGCGGTAACTACACGTTAATCGGTAACCAGAGTTGTGGGTATAAATTCTACACCGGAATATTAATTGAAATCTGCGTTAATATTATTATTTGAGACCGTAGTAGTCCATTGTAATGTGATAGAAGAGAGAGAGAGAGAGAACATTTAATCCACCAGAAATATGAAACAGTACATTTGAAAGAATGAAATTAATATAAAACAGAACTTTAGCTAGCTATCTAATTTAACAGTAACAAGATTGACCTGAACGATGTGAAATGGACTCCACTCAGCATAATGTTGTGGAGCTAGACTGCAAGACCCATTTTAAACTTAAACTAGATACAAAATACATACACACACTGTGACGACATGAACGCCAGCGGGAAACAGTTTACAAAGTTACAAATACAGGAAACTGGCAACACTTGACCAATTCAACCGTATTTTTAACCCCCTACTAAAAAGAGGGGTGTTATAAGTTTGACATGTGTATCTGTGTGTCTGATATCTGTGTATCTGTCTGTGGCATCATAGCTCCCAAACGGATCGACCGATTTCAATGCGATTTTTTTCAATCGAAAGCTAGTTTAATCGAGACGGTTCTTAGCTAAGTTTCATTAAAATCGGTTCACCCGTTTTTGAAATATTGAACTTTGAAATGACAATGTCGGGGGTTTTTCAACTTTTCTAAGTTGGTTATTATAATAATATATCATAACACAAAGAAAGAAAACAACAGAGTTCTCATTCTTAAAAAACATTCAGTACATTTGGAACCTTTTCATCCTCATGTAAGCATTTCACAAGTCGCAAATAGGAATCTGTTTCCCCAAGGACCAGACCGAAATGGAAGGCTCTAGGTCAGTAAAGAGCAAACCGTTATAAATACAGGTGAACCTTGACTTTAAGGGAGAGGTGGATGGTTAAATGTTGAATGTGGTTGTAAGGAGTAGTCGATTTAAAATGCTGTGTTAATACTTTTTCTTATAGATACTTTGTACTTTAGTGTTATTAGATGTATTACGTTGTTTAATACAAATTTGGAAAATAAATTACTAATTTATATGATAAATACAATGATATTACTACAGAGTGAAGATTGTTACGTTCCTTAATAAATTTCGTTTGAAAAAGAACCGATTGAACTGATTTGATGGTTTGAAGTGAACTTTCAGAAAGAGTGACCTTTTATTATGAGTCTCCAACTCTACTAGTACTTAGTAATAAATCTACTTTCAGTTTGTAAGTAAATAATCATGTATGTAAGTCCCACTGCTGGGCACAGGCCTCCTCTCAGTATAAGAGGGCTTGGGCTACAGTTCCTTTATAGTGGATTTTATTAATTTTCAGCTAGATAGCAGGTAAAAAATTTAAATGTCATCATGTAAGAGGCTAAAGTCTCGGTCAAGCTGCAGAAAAGTTAAGTTTCTAAATTCACGATATCTAAAGGTCCCTATGTAACCGTTGAATTATTATTAAAGTTAAATTTGTAATTGAAAAGATTGTTCGTAACTTTTCTTAATTCTAACTTCTACGCGATCTATTTCCTTGAACCTAAAATACTACTCATAGGTTTCATATACAGACTGCTCCCAACCTTAGATTAATACGGAGATGCGGAACATGTGTTACTCCCAGCGGGCGCATTCTAAAATGCAAGCAAATGTTTGTAGAGAACTGTTTGCGTGCAGTTCCTGCTCCGAGCGGCATGTTGGTTTGCTTGTTTCATACGATTGCATGCAGAGTGTGCGAGTATTTTGGAACGGGGAAAAACACTAGGCGTTTTAGGAGCAGGGAAAATATTAGGCAAGTTTTTAGGGTTTCGTACCTCAAAAGGAAAACGTAACCCTAATAGGATCGCTTTGTTGTCCGTCTGTCTTTCTGTTTGTCAAGCTGTTTGAAACCTGTTTGTAAAGGCTGTACTATGGGTACTATGGTACTATTGGCAGCACTGCTTGCACTGTTGTGTTCCGGTGTGGAGAGTAAGACAGCCGGTGTAATTACGGGCACAAGAGGCATTTCATCTTAGCTCTCTAGGTTGGTAAGACCCTCCGAGGATATGGGTGTCTATGGGCAGTGGTGATCACTTACCATCAGGTGACCCACTTGCTCGTTTGGATTCCTCGTCGTATAAAAAAAAAACTAATACTATAAGACAACGTTACGGATAAACACACTCATTCCTATACATATTAGACATCCAAGACCCGAGAGCAAACATTCGTATTCAACTGACACATCTGCCCCGACCTGATATCGAACCCTGGACCTCATGATTCATAGTCAGGGTCTCTAGTACCTAATATCTAAAAGTACTTTCCATCTCCCAGCGCTTCATATAGAATCGACGTGCATGTATTCGACTTCCCTATGTACTGAGCTCGTTCGGAAACTTCTACATGATTGGAAACGTTAATCCCGAAATTTTAGCTCGAATTCAGGTTTGGGAGATAGAAAATAGTTACCTGTTCCAAGATTTTCGCAACGATGTAAGAATTTTCATAGTTCTGGATTATTATTCTGCACTTACAGAAGTCAAAAAAACCGGTCCAAATCAAGCATCTTCATTGTGATCGTGTAGTACGTTATCGAGAAATTATGTATTACGTTTGGAACAGAGGGTCGAGCACGACTTTGCGAATGCCGCGTAACGTAAAGTCGAATAGTAAACGTTGTCTAGTTTGTATGACGTTTGGAACAGCGCCCGCCCGTGAGCGTATTTGGAACTAAAATTTAGTATGAGGTTTCTCGATCTCGATACGATAACCGTAACGTTACGCAGCTTTCGTAAAGTCGTGCTCGACCCTCTGAGGCCCTAGTACGAATATTCGAATCTTGAGTAACGTAATCGAGTAGAACGTTATCGGGAAATTCGTATGACGTTTAGAACTGCAACCGCCCATGAGCGTATTTACAACTTAAATTTTGTATGAGGTTTCTCGATTTCGATACGATAACGTACCTAACGTTACACAGGATTCGAAAACTCGTACTCGGACTACAGGCCCCCCTGGTGAGCGTATCTTGTAATAAAATTATAGCATCGCTTACTCGATTACATTACGTATATTTACATAATAAAAGCAATTTACAATGACATTAAATCTAAGCTTAAACTAAATAAACTACAACTTAAAACTAAATTAAATCTAAATAAGGCCCCCGTGGCATAGTGCCCAAAAGGCTGGCAGCGTTGCCTCGCTGAATAGCGATGCTGATTTTTTGAGAGAGAAAACTGCCAGCCCTTTGATCACAAGTTGCATAAACGTAACGTAGGATTCCAATATTCGTACTTGGATCTTTGCAGTGACGTAATACGAAGGCTGAGGGTCGAGCACGACTTTACGAATGCTGCGTCACGTAAAATCGAATAGTAAACGTTGTCGAGTTTGTATGACGTTTGGAACAGCGCCCGCCCGTGAGCGTATTTGGAACTAAAATTTAGTATGAGGTTTCTCGATCTCGATACGATAACTGTAACGTTACGCAGCTTTCGTAAAGTCGTGCTCGACCCTCTGGTAATAAAACCTTTGTTAAATCTTCAGCTAAAGGTCACTGGGATGATTCAAAGTTCAATCCACTTAATAGATACAGGGCAATCTTCACGAGATCGCCAGAAATCTTTTGCTTCGCAATCCATTATCACTTTGGGATCATCCCTTATCTTACCACTTTAAATTTACACTTACACCCGTCTTTGTACCGTTGAGATACAGTTGAGATTCCTGTAAATGGAAGGAAAGTTAAGATTGTCACGATATTGATGTGTCATCCATCATATCGCTTTTATCGTGGTAGGATATAACTTAGGTATATCCTTAAACAATATGCTTAAGATCCTATTGAGTGATGTTTCTCTACGAGATGCTACGGCGTAGAGGGTGCTACGTAGGTGTAGACCTGCTACGGAAAGCGAAATCAATAATACAACTTAATGCTTGTTTTACAACTCGCTGATAAAGTTAAATCCTGGCAATTTTTAGATTTCGTTCTTCAAAAGGAAAACTAAAATGTTCTTGAAAATTCTTGAAACTGATACAAAAGCTGATATTCGGTTTCGATTTCGGTTTCGGTCGCAAAAACTAGTTTTCATGTCAGCCGAAAGACGTCCACTGCTGAACATAGGCCTCCCCCAAGGCTCTCCACTCAGACCAGTCTTGTGCTTTCCGCATCCACCGGGAACTTCATATACACCATTAAATTGCTTCGCAGGAGTGTACGGGTTTCCCCACGATGTTTTCTTTCACCAAAAAGCTCGTGATAAATTACAAATGTAAATAAATTCCAAAAACCTAAGAGATGCGAGCTGGGGCTCTAACCCACGACCCTTTGCTTGAGAGGCCATAGCTTGAACCACTGGGCTATCACGGCTTTCTTTACGAGTATCACCTTAATAATGACTCAATCTCCTTCCAAATATGCTATCTCCAATGCGGCCTTACTCCAAGGTTTTTTGATAGTCAAAATATTCATTGGGTTCGAAAGAGATAAGGGACCACCCGATGCCCGTAGGTCTTACGTACCGGTATCCCTTTAATGGGGTACGTTTGAGAAGAAAACGATATTAGGAACTGTGGTTCTTATACCAAGGGGAATACCAGGATTGGAAAAGTTAGGTATAGAAAGTTACTGTCACGTGACCTTCTCTCATATTTTGCATCTAGGTGATTTAAACTAAACTTAAGTGTATCATTCTCAGAAAAAAGACGCAAATAGTAGTTTATGCAACTGCTACATAATGAGCGTCCTTAAAACACGAGTGTGTTTTTATGAAAAGAGGCGAAGCTGAATTTCATAATAGGATCACACGAGTGTTTTAAGGCCTGATTATGTGGAGTTGCATACATTACTTTATCTACACACATATTATAAGTACTCTAAGACGGGTTCAGAAGCCGAAGGCGTATATCATACCCATACCTGTCACGAATTTGATGGTTTTTTTTTAAACCATAGACAAACATACCGAGCTGACGTTATTTACTAACTGTTATTTTTTGTAAAAAAAAATGTATATCACATTATTAATTATACATGTCGGACTGAACTCGACTTATATACGTGAGTGATCCGTTTTATTTCACTATGATCGTAAATTACGTTGGTTGTCAAATTCGAAAAATCGAATTCGATGTCGTAATGACTATTACTTAACCGCTGGACCTGCAGGGCGGCCGGAGGCGACGATGTACTGCAATGCTGGTCATTTTCTACGGTTTCTGAACGCATTATAGAGGACTTATGATATGTGTGTAGATAAAAGTCTTTACCTGTCTGTGCAGTCAGCAGCTGAAGTAGCTAAGCAACCGAAGCGGTCAAAATGACCTGCACAAGCTCTTATGTTCCTAACAATAGAGCCGTGCCTAGATCACTATGACCGCTTCGGTTGCTTAGCTACTTTTGCTGCTGAATGTACCTGAAAAGCGGCCTATTTTTAAAATTTCGGAATTACTCGTAGATTGGTAAAAAGATACCCTAATGGCGTGACTCGGTCTGTTTGTCTGTCCGTCACAGCTGGTTTACCCAGAAACGACTAATGCAATTTGCTAAAGGGTCTTAAAATATCAACGTACTAGGCCAAGTACTTATCTTAAATAAAACCCTGTTTTTTATGCCGAACACTTTCGAATTATAATAAGAAAATGTTTAAAAAAACTTCCTCAAATTTTCAAATTTTGCAAAAAGAAAAATTCTGAAATTATCACGACTGTACTTAATAAGACATTTTATGTGAAGATTATAGAAAGATAAAACGATGTCTCTAAATATAGCACAGTTTATTTCAGAAATCATCAAAAATTACATTAGTAACATTATAAGAAAAGAGATGGCGGTGTCCGCCTGTCCCTCTATCCGATATTGAACGTACTGTACGTAAAGTAGCACAAAGATTATTAGATTATGGCTCGGAACCTACGCTCTCAACCAGTTTTTGGTCCTCGTCAACTAACAAAATGACGTCCTTGCGATGGCAAATTGCAGTGCCGACGGAATACAAAAACACCATAAATATCAGCATACTCTACACATGTTAAAAAATGAACCCATCTGTATCCACATTTGTCAATGTTGCGAGGAAACCGTGCAAAAAGTCAATTCCGCAGCCAAGAAACGCAACATATCATTTTGTTCTTTTTGCCTTGTCATCCGGCCAATAAAACCCCACGTGGGAAGATGAAATTATTCATAGCAGAATATGTAACATCTCTGTCCCATGTTTTATTCCACCTTGCTGTTATCCCGCACAATTGGGTAGCCAGTAAATCGGATACCTCACCAAGGTGAGCCAGGGCTCGAGTTACAATGTCGCCACCTTTTTAACCCTGTGCTTACGGGGAGGGTTATTTATATTCAATGTTTTTTTATTAAGCCTTACGATTCAGATACAAATAATAACATGTCCGTGGAAAACATTTTAAACTTCGGCATCTGTCACATGCAGCCACTCTTGTCCATGTTCTGCCAGCGACTCTAGAGATTTCATCCTCCCAGCGTCGGAATTGCCTTCCTTTCTTCCTTTTCCTGTGTCTTGGGATCCAGGTTGTTATAGTTTTGCTCCATTTGTCTGGGCCTCGCATGATTTAATGTTTTTATCACAGAACTAATACATAAGATAGAAACGCTGTCGTTCGTATTTCCTTTCAAAACTATTGTCGCCGCTTTTTCCCTTCCACTTGCTCGATGCATGATGGATGAGTTTGGAAATACAAAATATCGTTTTCGAACACGTGTGTTGCGCCGACCTTTTGAGCAATACTGAATCACAAGACAGAAGACAAAGTTCACGCGACCATACCACTTCAATCATCTTTTTACTAGTTCTGAAATTATTATTGTTCTTCCAGTGCCTCTCCAACTAGAGGGGGTTGGCCGTTAGGTCCGAGTACCTTGTTTTGTCTACAGCTTTCTCATAAGGGGGGGGGTCTACACACGGGTATGGATAGGCCCCCCGCCAAGCTGTGACAGGTTTCATTCAAGATGCCCCCCCATCATGAATGAAACCTGTCACAGCTTGGTAGTAAAAGAACATTTTAAGCTAAGAAGATTGAGTTGGGTTGAGTTGGGACCCAATAAACCCACCTTTGTACGCTTATGTCCTTGGCTGTCATACTTGTGCCTTCCCAGACGACAACACGACAAGTACTGCATATCAGACGTCTGGCAGCGGCAATTCAGACAGACTGCACATAAGATTCTACTAACTTCAAACATTCTTCATGAAAATACATATGTTTCAGTTACTAAAAGGCCACGTTTTGCACTTCGGTGTGAGCCACAGCTGTTGTGACGGGCGGAAAAAAATATCCTCCAAGGATTTGAAGGACCCAGGTGGATCGGGACCGACCCCGGCCCGGGATAATTAAACCCGGATACCGGATTAATATTGGCTTACATTTCACTGACAAACTTGGTTTTACTATTCAGTTCACTTTAAACTGGCATTTAGGTTATTTTCTGATTTAAAATTAAACGGAGTTGGGTCATTTGTAGGTCACAAAAAGTGCAGTCTTTACAAACGCAGAGCGGTAGTTTTCGAAAGTTTGGTATAGTTTAGACGTCCGTTTTTAGGTCACCGACTTACATAAGTGTAACAAATTTCAACACAATCGGTCGAGTAAATGAAAATAATCGGTTTATTGGTTATTTTTGTTTTTATTTTTATGAAACATTCATAGTATCCGTCCGTCGTGGTGGTTCATGTCCAGCTGCTTAACGGATTTTTCTTTGCATTGTCATTGTATGTTGACAATCGGTCCAGTAGTTTCGGAGTGAATATGCTGTGGCAGACGGACAGACAGACACGCGAGTCATCCTTTTAGGGTTAATTTTTTTTCCTTTTGAAGTACGGAAACCTAAAAAAGGATTACATATTTTTAACATGGTGGTGAGTGATCAGTTTCTTTCACTATGAAGGGACGACCGGATGGCCTAGTGGTTAGCGACCCTGATTATGAAGCTTGAGGTCCCGGGTTCGAATCCCGGTCGGGGCAAATGTTTGTATGATGAATATGAATGTTTGTTCTCGGGTCTTGGATGTTTAATATGTATATAAGTATGTATATATCTATATAAGTATGTTTATCCGTTGTCTAGTACCCATAGTACAGACTTTGCCTAGATTGGGACTAGGTCAATTGGTGTCAATTTGTCCCATGATATTTATTTATTTATTTGACTCAGACATTACTAAAATAAGTACTTAGTGGAAGTCTGTACCCTTTGCTTTTGTAAAAAAAAACAACGAACAGATACCCTATACCCACACACTCGCTGTTACGAAACAGTATCGCTGGAGACATCTCGAACACAGAGTTATCGGCCAGTGTGATAAAATCGGAAATAAAAATAACCCAGCCAGCCATTTTGCCATTAAAAGGGTCGCAAACGGACCGATGGCATCAATAGCCTCTCATAAAAGGTTAAATATGGCATGAATAGATTATATTTTATTGAGTTTTGTGACGAGTTAAAGAAACCCCGGTGAAATTATTTATAGCGATTGGTAATGTGTGCGCTAATATTTCGGGGTTTTGTGCGTGTATTGTACTTTGTGTTAGATAATTTCATAGGAATGAAGGATGTATAAATATTTGTATTATTACTTGGAAGGTGCTCGTCGATTTCAAGTAAGAAATGGTTAAGACCAGCAGTGATTTTGCTATTTATGACTTACGTTTACATTACGTTACGTTACGTTTACGTTGTTTTGCTGTAGTCTCCTTGTACTGTTTTGTGGTTTTCAGTAAAGAATATTTGTATTGTATTGTACGTTTATAACAATAATACCATTTACTTTACCAAGTACGAGTAGAAGGACGCTAGAAAAGCCTTTGACCAGTAGTGGGTTTAGACGGTACTACCAAGGACCTTAAAATAATCTTATATGGTCCTTGGTACTACTACTACATTAGAAAAAAAGTTTTGTGTTAAAACATTATAAATCCTCTTTTATACGAAATTCAAACTTGAAAAAAAACGCATAGTTCCTAACATGTTCGATATTGAATTTCGAATCCAATACAAGGCACAAAAAGTTATCTAATGTGGCCAGCACGCATTTATCGTCAAATTTTGAATTTAAAATTGCGAAAAAGACATCGAATTCAAACGATTCGATACATCTGTTCCCGGCCGTTATTTATGAGTCAAATTTTGGATCCGCACTGGCCAGTTACACTGCTGGCTCTAATATTTGGTTTTGAATGATTTACGCAGGAAGATCGCATGCGTTAAAAGATTTATAGAACAGTAAGTTGGTTTTTATTTTAAGGCTTATCGATTTTATTTCTAATGTTCTCGAATTAAAATTAGCTCTTGTTAAAAATCACTCAACATTTCTTAAAGAAGCTTTTAAGTTCATACTTTAGAATTTTGTAACTATAGGTGACGCGCTGTGCTCGCTTTGAATGAGCGAATCTTGTAATGGTATCTAGGAAACGGCTCTAACGATTTGGATGGCAATTTGCAGGTAGACTAACTTTGGCTTTCCGAGTACATCTACATCAACTATTATATATATATATACAGTGAACTAGGAGGCCTATTCAAAGCGGGCTTGCGTGCGCAGTGGGCCCGCTGCATTATTAAGTCCAGGGACTGGAGAACAGCTTAGTTATAGGAAACTAGTTCATTGCTAACGGTTTTTAACCGACTTCAAAAAAAGGAGGAGATTCTCAATTCGTCGGATTTTTTTTTAATAGTTCAACTAACTCATGCCCCGCGGCTTTGCTCTAGCGAAATATTTAAAAATAGGCTAGTTCCCTATCCCGTGGGAATTTCAAAAAATCCCTTCTTAGTGCACCTCTAGGATACTCAAAGTACATGTTTGCCCAATGTCAAGTCTCTAGGTCCAATAGTTTAGGCTGTGCGTTGTCTGTCAGTCATTCAGTCACGGTACTGTTTTATAGGTATAGATAGAACATAATTTGCAACAGTTACTTTTGGTCATAATTATTGTACAGTCAGTAGCAGAAGTAGCTAAGCAACAGAACGGTCGCAATGATCTAAGCACGGCTTTATTGTTATAGACATAAAGGCTTGTGCAGATCATTGTGACCGCTTCGGTTGCTGCAGCAGGCTTAGCTACTTTCTCTGCTGACTGTACGTGACAATTTACTCAAGAAGCCAGTGATCGAATTTCTTTATGAGTTTGTAAATGTAGACGCTTTTGATATTAAGGTCGAGTTCTCCAATATTAACACAGTATACCATATGATTGCTCAATTCAATGGAACCTTCACGGCATGGCCTTGATCACCATGACCATAATTTTATTTATGATCATGTCCATGATTACCCATGAGATCGTTTGCAGAAAGTGACAGTGAGCAGGTCATAATTATTATTATATGCCGTAGACAGGACAACAGATGGGGTAGAGCGCTTAAGTAGACGTCTATTATGCATTAACTTTGATGTATGGGTAAGCAAGTGACACAGAATGTCAAGGATCCGGGTTCAATTCCCGGGGTTGACCAGTCGCATTTTTTGGTTTTCTGCGTATTCTTGTATCAGTGAGTATTTATTTATAGTTTAATCATAGATTTTAAGAGGAGAATTAAAAAAAATAGTCCCTGAGATCATAACTATGTATAACACTATGTTACATGATCATAACTATGTTAAAACGCGTAACGTGAGCTCAAAGGAAAACCTGATTTACTTATTTAGATACCTAACGGAAAGAATAATTTGCTTTCATAATATTATTATAATTATGACAGTAACTTATTTAAATTGGATGACAGTAAACACAGATTTAGTAGATTTAGGCTAACGACGGAGGAGCTTTACTTTGATCACAGTAAAAAGCTTGCCCGGTAAATGGCGGTAAAACCGCGCTCTTGTAAGAAGGTCAGCCACCAGTAAAACCACGGAAAACTTTACCGCCAGTTTATAGGATAGCCCCTCCCCCCCCCCCCCCCGTCGATGACACAGAGAATACATACAGAGAATGGTATGCGGAAAGTAGTGTTTTCTTAATATTTCGATGACGTAGACTGAACACTCTGTAATATTTACTAGCTGTGTCATAAATTTGGCAACTCTAGCTGCCTCGCTTCACCTTAGTTAGTTGTAGGGCTGCCTCCAGTTTGGAACTTGGCTACGATTTGAATGGCCCACATTTACAGCACTTACATAGTTCTATCCTTGACTTCAGGGCGGATTAACAGTCGTTCTCGTCAATGTAAATATCAATGCAAATATCTGTCAATATCCACCAATCATAGGCCAGTAGCTTGTCTCTCATTGGTGGAGAATGACAGATGACCTCACTCTACATTAGCGATCCTAAAGTAGTTTTTAATCGCGATATTTATGTTAAAATATGATATTCAAAACACTTACCCCCTTATTCATAAACGCTTGTCAAGCTTCTGTTAACTTAGCAATCTCTTGTCTTTATCTGTTACTTTGCCAAACAAAGACAAACGATCGCTAAGTTAACAGAAGCTTGACAGGCGTTTATGAATAAGGCCCTTAGTTGCTAGTACTGCCATTAGTTTAAGTAAAGTTATGTTATCTGTGGTACAACTATCGTGTTTCCATCAATTTATTCAATCTATCCCTTGTTTTGATGTACTGACGAATTAATAAAAAAGAATCCAACCATTTTTGCTATCTGTAGATACTTAGTATAACCCACCATCCTCCCTTAGCCACACTGATAGCAAGCAGAGGCTGCGGTAGGATTGCCTACAGACCAGTAAGTTTATTGAGACGGCAAAATTGAAGATAGATAGATGTTTTTATCTTCAGTAGACCAAAACAAGAGAGAGATTGAATATTGTAGGGTTGTCTTAAATATCGATAATTTTTATCTGAAGTGTAGAAATTTTTGGCATAAATAATAGGTATTCGGAGACAATACTGGGAATGCGAACCGCGACTTAATGCTGGCTGTTACTTTATCTTTGTAGAATTCAATTACTTGTTATACCACCGGGAATGGAATTATTTATATAAAATAAATCGCTTCTGAGTCTGTGCATAAAAGGGCTTTTATTTATTAGATAAACGGAATATAACACCAAACACATTATTCTCTTCCACTAACAACGACATACAAGACAGCCATTATGAAACAAAAGCTCAACAAGACACAAAATAAATAATAAGGTATAAAATTAAAGAGTTCGCTACAAATATTACGAGAAAATTTTAGCAAGCAAATGGTTTCTAGAATATAGTTAAGGCAACAACCCCGAAAACTTCTCCCCAAGTTATAGCATCCAATATTTCAGTAACCTTGTATTTATTATCGACGCAACTATGTGAGGCGTTCCAAAACACGCTCTTAACTGAGTCAAAATTTAATTACACAAATTCCTGATTAACATTCCTACGTAACCCGAAGGCAATAGGAGGGTTAGGGCAGACGTAAACTGGCGTTTTAAACGCTTGGAGTTTTCGAGAACGTTTTCGTCTAGCTTAGCCATAAGCGAACGCTCTGTATTATGTAGGTAGGCTGTACCTACCTCCTACTTGTACTTTTCTATTAGAGAAAGAGAGAGAAAGAGACATTCGAAACACAAAGAAAAAGAAAACAGTGTATTCGAAATGATACTTTAAACAACAGTAACATAGCTACCTATTTAATTTAACATTTAAAGAAGATTGCACCGAACGAAGTGATGCGCCCCAATACTGTTTTTCTGTAGGACCCATTTTAAAACTACAAGTGCGCGGTGGTTTGATATAGTAAAATGCTTAAATGTGTGCATTCGAGGGTGTGTGTACTTATGTGTCACAGTGCAAGTCGGACTAACTACCCTCAAACAATGACATTATTGCTGGCAACTGGGAAGCTGATTAGTGGCATTCTGTATTACTTCTGAGTATTCTGTGACGAGAGGAAAAGGTTCACGTAGAACCTGGGTAAAGCGCTAAATCACACACTTCATTAAATCTACCTATAGTTTTAGTAAATAGTGATAGGCAAGATCATGTTGAAGGTCAAGTAGGGTACGACCACCAAACCAACGGTCATCAAAATCTGACATCTCTCCATTCTGGTCATTCTGGAGGTGGAAAATTGTGAACGTGAATGGCGCGGGACCGGGCGAAATGGCAAGAAAATTTCGGGCATTTTCCCAATAGTGGATGACATGGACAAGATTTTTTTTTAAATACTAGCGTTTAACCCGCTCGTCCCAACAGCCAACTCTTGCATGCGCCTAACGCAAAGCCTCCTAAGTTCGTATAAAATCCATGTAAGCTATTAATCCTTTCATTCCTTCGGATTAATCCGTCAGCGCGCAATCCATTACGCTTAATGTGGGGTTACATCGATGCCTATGCGAGAAAAGGGCTCAGTGTATATAAGTAGTAACAAAATAAACCTTTTTAACCCGCGACGAAAAAGAGGGGTGTTATAAGTTTGAACGGTGTATCTGTGTATCTGTCTGTGGCATCAAAGCTCCCAAATGGATTTACCGATTTCGATGTGGGTTTTTTAATCGAAAGCTAGTTTAATCGAGATGGTTCTTAGTTAAGTTTTTGAAAAATTTAACTTTTTTTTTTTTGCTATTCAGCGAGGCAACAAAAGGCTAGGAAGCCTTTTGGGCACCATGCCACGGGGGCCTTATTTAGATTTAATTTAGTTTTAAGTTTGAGTTTATTTAGTTTTAGCTTAGATTTAATGTCATTGTAAATTACTTTTATTATAATTTATTGAATCAGGCGTTACTTTGCGGAGGTCCATATTTATGAACTAAAAAACAATGACTTTGCTCACCCGCGACCACTAATGACAAATAGTTATATCTGTGCGGCAAATGTATGTTTCCATGCAACACCTCCGCCTCCATTGCTACACGAATTAACACATGCCACACAGACCCAACTATCACCACCACCACTATACTAAACGCTGACGCGTTTCGGCACTCTCCACGAGGCCATTTACGAAGCACAACAACAACCGCTCAACATGCCACCACTTCCACTACTGACATATGTAAACCATGTACTCAACTTAGTTAATGACAATACTAACGTACCCACTAATATTTTATAAATTCCAAACTACCCTTTTATGTAACTCCTAAACTACCCTTTTTTTTTAAATGAATTCCAAACTACCCTTTTCATTTTTATTTTTAATTTACGCCAGGTACCCCGTTATTTTTAACCGAGTACGGTAAAAAGAGAAGTCATGTTCTCATTATTATATTATTACTTTTATTATGTTTTTGAATTCAATACCATCTATGAATATTGAATGAATGTAACCAGATACCTAGAGTAAAGATAGGACCGCGGTGGATGCGGAAAGCACAAGACCGGTCTGAGTGGAGAGCCTTGGGGGAGGCCGCCATCCAGCAGTGGACGACTTTCGGCTGACATGATGAACCAGATACACTGCAGTCGCTTCCAATCTATTTAACGACCCAGTCGTCACTACACAGGTGCAATAAAATCTACTTAGTAATATGCAAATTCCCAAGTCGACCGGTTCTCATAGCTCTCGACTATATAATGATAATGGCCCCTTCCGTGGCCCTAAAGAGCCCTTTGGCAACCCTTAGGCAATCACTCACACTTCACGTCACTAGCAGTTAGCGCTTTATAACTGCCTCGGTCAGAGATCTTTTTTTATAAAGTAAATAAAAACAACCTGATCCCGTCTATACTTAATTCCATGTAGCATTTAGATAGATAACATACACATTCTATTGTTTTTTGGCACTTTATATTAATACACTTTGTATAACAATAATAAGTTTATTGCTTTTAAAACATTTTCGATAAATACAAATTATTGCCCAATTATTATTAATTATTGGAATTATTTTTAACAATTTTTATTGTTAGGTGGTGGCACTCTGGGACCTGAAATAAAATATTTTTCTTTCTTTCTTTCTTTCAATTTACATCTCACATACAGGTTACCAAGCTAAGGGGCTGGCCAGGGGCTGGCGCGTTCCTCGGCCAACATATAGGCATTGTTACGCCGCCAGCCTTTTGGCCACCTCGCGGACGTTTTCCGTTTTAGGTTCTAGATTTAAATCTATTATTATTATTCATTTTGTTTTTGCTCGTTTTGTTGAAATAAATATTTCACGCATACAAGCTAATTTGAACGGCAAAGAACAGAGTCTAGAAAGAGGAAAAATATTCTTTTAAACTGGAACTCTGTTGCCGGAACCAATATTGCCTTTAAAAGGGCATCAAATCCAATAACACGTGTCAGAGCTAGCAGGCTGCCATTTCGTCGCATGTCGCTTTTATTGAGTTATTTACTTACACAGCGACAAAGCAAGTGATGAGCTCTCGTACAACACTATTGAATATAAGGCTATGGCAACCAAAAGGCACAGGGGTTTAAAATAACCTAAACAACTTAGAAAAGTTTAAAATTCCCAGCATTGTCATTTCAAAGTTCAGTAGGTATTTCAAAAACGCATCTATCGCATATTATAATCATCTGTGACGAACCTAAAACTTGTTAAGCCGAAACCAAAAGTAACTTGCTAAGTCCACAGGTATTTGTAAAAATGTACGTAGTAATTCTATTATTTATAAACCTCAATCAAGCCTCCATTAGTTAAAATAGGTTTTATCTTCTTCTTACTAACGGGAATGTCAGTGTGACAAAAAAGGACAAACGAACTTTAACGGCGTTTTAGCTAAAATAGGTTTATGAAGGGTTTGTCTTTAACAGATTTTTTGTATCGTCAACTATTCGACTTTTCCGAATTGCTTATTCTTTCAACCATCTTTTATCTAACTATCAATTGCTTCTAAATCGAGCCGCCATTTTGTGTAGGTCACTGGAGCAGGAAATGGAGGAGGAAATTAAGCGAGCGATTAAGTTACGCTTTCTTCCGACGGGAAAAACGTGGGGGCGGCAATTTGCGCTGCCTTTTAATGTAATGCTATTGAAATTACGACTTTAATTTGTTTGTATTGCCGAGTTTTTGGGAGACAAAGAGATTCGATAACCTAACCAACTTAGAAAAGTTGAAAACCCCCGACATTGTCATTTCAAAGTTCAATATTTCAAAAACCGATTTTAATTAAACTTGGCTAAGAACCATCTCGATTACACTAGCTTTCGATTAAAAAAACCGCATCGAAATCAGTCCATCCTTTTGGGAGCTATGATGCCACAGACAGATACACAGACACACAGGTCAAACTTATAACACCCCTCTTTTTCGTCGGGGGTTAAAAACAAACATGAGTGCAGTATGTACGGTCGAGGAAATTAATTCCTGACCCACCATGGAACCTTTTCACAGTAAACGTCATAGTGACATCGCATAGTTTGACAAGGAAAATCTTTATGACGTTTACTACGAAAATGTTCTATGGTGGGTCAGGAATTAATTTTCTGGACTCTACTCATGCGTATTTCTTTTTTAATGCCCGACGCAAATAGAGGGGGTGTTATAAGTTTGACCGGTATGTGTCTGAGTATCTGTGTTTGTGTGTCTGTCTGTGGCACCGTAGCTCTTAAACGGTTGAACCGATTTGAATGCGGTTTTTTATCATTTGAAAGCAGGTTTTCCAGCTATAGTTTGTAGTTTCATCACCAGCCTTTTTTACGTCCCACTGTTGGGCACAGACCTCCTCTCAGAATGAGAGAGCTTGGGCTATAGTTCCCACGCGGGCCCAGTGCGGATTGGGAACTTCACACACATCATTGAATTGCTTCGCAGAAGTGTGAAGGTTTCCTCACAATGTTTTCCTTCACCGAAAAGCTCATGATAAATTGTAGTTTGTTTTATCGAAATCGGTTCAGCCGTTTTTGAGATATTGTATTTGGAAATGAAAATGTCGGGGGTTTTGTCGAATTTAAACCATTATTTAGGCTGAAAAGGACAATACAGGAACTCTTTATTGAACACCAAATAACAAACAAAACAGAAAATAAGTGCAAAAAATAGGTAAATACAACGTAGCAATGGCCGGCCTTATCGCGACAGAGCTATCTCTACCAGGCAAGCATAATGGAATAAAGTAAAGAACACATTAAAGCATGTGGTGCTATTTAGAAAGTTTTAGGTAATTTATAAGTATGTCCCTAGGCTAGGACCTGTCACATATTATGCAGCTCAAAAGATTTCGCCTGGACGGAGCTTAAAATATTTACAAAGACGCCATCTCGATCCTGATCACAAAGGCCGTAGGCCAAGTACGAGTTTTCGAATCCTGCGTAACGTTACTTTAAATCGAGATACCTCATACTAGATTTTAGTTCCAAATACGCTCCAACGTCCAAATGTTCCAAACGTCATACAAATTTCTCGATAACGTTACTACTCGATTACGTTACGCAGAATAGTGTCAAAAACGTTACGTCATCACGTTTTTACCGGTATCGCCTTGAGAAATTATATACTAACTCTCTAATTATTATCGGGTAGTGTCGGTATTTGTATTGCGGCTTTTCCAGCACCCATTACATTACCACTTAGAATAAATCTTACGGTGTTATCTTAACTCAGCCGTAGCCTACTTGTAAGACCATCCGACCGCAAGCCAGCTTAATGGGCGCGAGACGAACAAACGGCCGAATCCTCGCATTACAGACGTCAGGCCGACGCTCGGTGACGGATAGACAGCTGGAACACACAACGATTGTAGAAACAGAGGAAACACTTCGGTAAATCAACCGTCTAAAAAATGGTAGTATGACTTTATAAAAGGTCTATCAGCACATGTAGCACGGCGCGCCATTTTGTCGCTTGGCGCGCAGTGCGTCCCTTTCATAGTGACGGAATCAGTGAAGGACGCACTGAGCGACAAGCGACAAAATGGCGCGCGTGCTAGTTCCCCTGGCCCCTATTTCACCAACTTTACAAACGTCAGTTGTCAATAATAATTCGGTGTCAACCTTATTAATAAATAAATAAATAAATAACACCCCTCTTTTTCGTCGGGGGTTAAAAACTGTCATTAAGCAGCATTGATTAGGTACGCCGTTGTGTTCCGGCGTTTAAAGTGAGTTCGGCGGTGCACTTGCAGTCTCTATAGCGTTACGAGTGTCTAATTACCTACTTACAATTTTACAACTTTACAACTTTACTTGCACTATTCGTATGTACGTAAGTAAGTATGTAAGTTGTCCGTCAAATCTTGCAACTGAATTTTAAAGTAATTATCCTTAACCGAGAACTTGAGATGAAATTTGTCATACTTGTCATTCCTGTGACAATACAATAGCCTGGTAGTGAAATCTTTGTGGTGCGGCCAGGATCGTCTCCACAGGAGAGAACTCTTCAACGGTTAATGGCATCGACCAGACATTTGGTATGGATGTGTAAGTTGCATGACAATACTAGTACAGACCACAAAAAGTACAGTCAACAATAAAAGCTTGTATTAAATGAAAATGTTAACAGAAAACTTGTTCTGTGTACCTACTACTCTGTTTGACTTAATCTGTGCAAAGGGCAGATAAGTAATCTCCGTGAGTGTCCGCTAATGACGGCGTTCTGTCTCTAACTAGCCCTCGAAGCGGCGCCGGCGCGTGTTAATTAGGATTGCGTCGAAAACACCCCTTACATAGCCGGCTTTGGTTATTCCAAAGGTTTCTAGGAGACAAGTCGGAAATATGTGTCAGGACGGGTTACTGTGTTATGATTGGTACAGGGTGGCAAATTTAGATCGATGCTTGACCTCATCTTCACTTACCATCAGGGTAAGAGCAATCGCTTTTCAGTTTTCACTGTAATAATAATAAAAAATATGTTTTTATTCTTAATCAGTGCATTTTATCTCTTGAGTCACCTTTTACCATTGCATAAAGTTTGCTTAATTTTTGGAAGAGGTTCTTGGAAGTTGAATGTATTAAAATTTAAAATACCAATTAAGTGAAAATCAAAATGTGAAATTATTTATTTTATTGTTAACTAGCTGTTGCCCGCGACTTCGTCCGCCTAGATTTCAGTTATTGCTATCCCGCGGGAACTATACAATTTTCCCGAAGAAAAAGTAACCTATCTTCTTCCCAAATTTCATCTAGATTGGTGCAGCGGTTTTCCCGTGAAGAGGTAACAAACAGAGAGCCAGAAAGCCAGAAAGACAGAGAGACAGTTACTTTCGCATTTATAATATTAGTTAGGAAGTTAGGATTATCGTTAATGGCACTAAATGTGTGTGACTGTTGTCACGGAGCAGACAGTAGGCCTTGTGATGGTGATAGACCTATCAGAGCCTAACAAATGGCACTGTTAGAGGCAGACAGCGAGATCGCAGCCGACTAACGATCGCATCAATCGACCTTTTTCGTCAACGTCGGGGAAACGTCGTCTCCAAGGAGGGCTTACAGTGGATGCGAGGAACTTGGTGCGAATAAAACAGTTGCCTCTGTGAAGGGTACTTGAGCTGTACTTGCGATTGCGACATCACTTTTGAACATTCGTAGTTTTTTTTTTTCAGAATAACTATTATATTATTATATTATAACTATGAATGGACCAAATAAATCCTAAATAAAAATAACAGGTAATAACAGGTACTGGTTAGTGTAAATGGTGGCATGTTGAACGGTTGTTCTGGTGCTTTGATAACGGCCTCGTGGAGAGTGCCGGAGCACGTGTAGTGGGAGTGGTGATAGTTGGGTCTGTGTGGCATGTGTTGATTCGTGTAGCAGTGGAGGCGAAGGTGTCGCATGGAAACATACATTTGCCGCACAGAAGGTCGAGCACGACTTTACGAATCCTGCGTAACGTAATCAAATAGTAACGTTATCGAGAAACTTGTATGACGTTTGGAACAGAGTCCGCCCGTGAGCGTATTTGGAACTAAAATTTAGCATGAGGTTTCTCGATCTCGATACGATAACCGTAACGTTACGCAGCTTTCGTAAAGTCGTGCTCGACCCTCAGCCTACAGGTATAACTATTTTGTCACTAATTTGTGGTCGCGGGTGAGCAAAGTAATTGTTGTTCGTATTATAATGTACCTACCGTACCTACCCATTGTCTACCATACCTGTTTTTCTGTATTCTCCTTGTACTGTTTTGTGGTTTTCAATAAAGAATGTTTGTATTGTTTTGTACTTAGATTTGCTCCTACACAAGTGTGTAAGAGCAAATCTAAGTACAATACAATACAAATATTCTGCAAGCAAGTGCTGAAGTACTTAAAATTAATTACTTGACACCCTACATGTTTAAAAAAGGATGGAAGAAGCTTAAAGAAATGGCTCAACATTTTAGCAATAGCAGTCGCAATAAAAGTTATTTTAGCTCGCACTGGCAAACAAGTTCGTAGTGTGATGGATCGACCACTTTACGTTTTAGCGGAAGCAGCGAAGCACCCTGAGCAATCGGTTTAAGGTTCCGTATTAAAACTTCGAGTGGATTGAGTCAATTTGAGTCCCGCAGCAATGTGTGCTCTATTAAATAACTTTGCTTTTGGTCTCAGAATAGAAATGATATAGTTATTAAGACAGAATTTTCTTCTAAGTTTCTGCTACGTCTTTAGTTCAGTTTAGGTGCGTGTAAGCGTTCAACATTGTTATTGATTCACGAGTTTATTGTAAATTGGATATTTCAGGGTGACTGAAGTGCTTAAAATCGTCAAAATGCACACTATTACAATGACACTTGACAAAAGAATCTAGTTTACATTTTTATTTTTGATAATTATAAGCGCTCCTATGTATTAATAAATGTTAATGGTGATATACCTACAGCTATGGCTTAATGTAAATAAAATAAATAAATAAATATCATGGGACAAATTGACACCAATCGACCTAGTCCCAAACTAGGCCAAGCCTGTACTATGGGTACTAGACAACGGATAAACATACTTATATAGATAAATACATAATCATATACAAATTAAACATCCAAGACCCGAGAACAAATATTCGTATTCATCATACAAACATCTGCCCCGACCGGGATTCGAACCCGGGACCTCAAGCTTCATAGTCCGGATCTCTAACCACTAGGCTATTCGGTCGTCAAATGCAAATGTACTTAGTTTTTTTTTTATAGTTACGATAACTCCTTACCAACGCTTCACTCTTTATTGGCTAGGTATATAATATGCAAGCAAAAAGAAGTGGTGTGTAATGGAAAAGTAAAAGTAATCTATACAGCAACTGACATGAAAACCCAATCCAAAGGCGATTTTTTTTTAAAACGGGACCAGTACATGGTACCTACTGTAAGGATGG
Organism: Clepsis dumicolana; assembly: GCA_963691665.1. Classification (NCBI taxonomy): domain Eukaryota; kingdom Metazoa; phylum Arthropoda; class Insecta; order Lepidoptera; family Tortricidae; genus Clepsis; species Clepsis dumicolana. Next base: position 6,797,628 of record OY829527.1, on the reverse strand, counting down.
GCAATTTCCTTAGGTCTAGACTGGTCGTCCGCATTATGGGCGTACTAGCTTGCACGTGTGGTGGCGGTTGAGCAAATTCATTCTTTTTTGTTTATTTATTTATATTTTCGGAGAACCAACAGCTACAAATTACAGAGTAGGTTATTTCTATAGTAACATTGAAGCCAATTACAGGATCTCACAACTAGAAACAAATTGTATACAATTAAAAAAGAATACGCACAAATGGTCGCACTGATGCACAACGAAACGTGGACAAAAAGTGATAGCAAAACTCATACTCAACACAGCAAAAATAGAATAGAATTAATAAAACAGCAGTACCTAACCACCCGATACAGTACGCTCACTCAAACCACCCCCTGCCAATCGCCACCTTACCGTAGAAAGATAACAATTGAATACATCGATATCCAGCTCCTCCGCCACATCATTCAGACTACGACAAGCTCGCCTCAAAAAACTGTTTTTCCTGTATTTGGTTGCACCAAACTTAAGTGAAATAGGTGGGTTAATAGTTCATACAATTAGACTTATTCGTATTATCATTATCAACCTAAACAGTCGTTTGTCTCCGAACCTGTCTCAACTTCTCCGTTTGATTGACAACAGCTTTTTCCTCATCCCTTATTCATGGAATTCCTTCAGGAAATAACAAGCGTCCACGAAAAACAACTATTAAAGCGTCTGTTTTGTCAGAGAGCGAGACACTACATCTGTTCTTTTTAGGGTTCCGTACCTCAAAAGGAAAAAACGGAACCCTTATAGGATCACTTTGTTGTCAAGACCTTTTTTCTCTGGAACGCGTAGAGGTAGCATACTGAAATTAATATCAAATAATCAAGCCTGCGGTCCCTTGAAGCCGTGAAAAAATCAAGCTTCTAAGTCAACGCAATCAAAAGATACAGTCATTAAAAAATGTATTTCCATACGAATTGCCGATTTCAAAAAATCCTAAAGGGAACTTCCAGATGTCCTGGAAACTTGAAATTTGGTATGAAAGTAGCTCTTATAGCACTCCGAAAAGTCTCAAAATCTCAAAACTTTAGGTCTGTCTGTAGATTTCACAGACCAATATAAGTTGACCCCACACTGCGTACATGTTGCTTAGGAGCAGGGCTCTGCTAACACTGGACTTCTTAAAACACTGGGGAAAAGCGTTAAAATCTTTCTACGGGACCCTCGTGCGCGAGTCCGACTCGCACTTGGCCGGTTTTTCGGTTTTAATAGGGTTGTTTTCCGGAGAGTTATTCCATTGACATTATTGTTTGTGTCAAGATTGTCTTCCTTTGATATAGGTTCCGCTGTGTTATGAGGTGGTGGAAACGAATGGGTTATGCACGGAACTATTTATGGGATAATAATGATAATAATAATAGAATACATTAGAAGGAAAGAATGTATTGTAGAGATAGGCTGCATAATGAAGCAGGTCTGGCAAGCTAGACTGCTTTATCTCGTTTTAGATTTAAAATAAAGCAACAGTCTGCTTTCGGAGGCATGGTAGGGTAGGGTCTGGGAGCATGCGCTCCCAGAGGAAGGACTACGGATTAGTCTGAAACATGTCGGGCTATTCTCGACTGTGACATCAAGAGGGTTCCGTTTATTTCACTATGATTGAATCTCAAGGTAGTTTCATGTTAAAAGTGGTTAGATTATTTTTATAATTAACAGACTCAGATGCTATATGGTTTTGATGAAAAAAGTTGCTCACGTATAAGTCCTAATCCAGTCATCATCCCCAACTAAGTCGCACTCAATACTCTTATTTATTAGTTTATCCTCCTGAGTGCAGAAACTTCTATCTAATAAGCTTTCAGCAAACTTCCGTGTCTTCAGTAAATCAATAAGACCTCCGGGTAAACTCTTCCGCCGGGTAACTTTGAGTTGGGAGATTACTTACTTATTACCTGAAGTATATGAAGAAAAACTATTTAGTAACAATATATATGTAGAAATAGAAGGTCCGGAGTACCCAAAACCGGAGAGCATGTATGAAGATGTTGACATGTTATGAGAGTAAGAGAAGCAAAGGCTGTATGTCAGGATCGTAGCAAGTGGAAGTGCGTGGTCTCTGAACACCCCTCCGGGAAACAAGCGTGACTGTATGTATCCTAACTAATATTATAAATGCGAAACTAACTCTGTCTCTGGCTGTCTGTTTGTTACCTCTTCACGGAAAAACCGCTGCACCAATCTAGATGAAATTTCGTACGAAGATAGTTTGAATATTGAGGAATAACATAGGCTACTTTTTATTTGGGAAAATTGTATAGTTCCCGCGGGTAGCGATAATCGAAATCTACGCGGACGAAGTCGCGGGCAACAGCTAGTGTATGCATAAATGTCATCATCATCATCATCGTGTCAGCCGAAAGACGTCCACTGCTGGACATAGGCCTCCCCCAAGGCTCTACACTCTGACCGGTCTTGTGCTTTCCGCATCCACCGCGGTCCCGCAATCTTTACTAGGTCTTCGCTCCATCTTGTTGGAGGCCTACCGACAGCTCATTGCCCGGTCCGTGGACGCCATTCAAGAATCTTTGAGTATAAAAATGAAAAAAAAAAATAGTCAGACGTTAATGCAATTTTCGGAAACGACTAGAATTCAGGTTTTCTCTTTTCAGCTCTGCCAAATAAAGGGTACGCAGTATGGAAGTCAAAATGCTCATCTGATTAGCTCGAAAGTCACGACACGTGCCCTCTAATCAGCGGGGGTGTTTATTTGACGCTTCCAATCACGATTTACGAGTACGACATCATTTAATCAAAACACGGGCTTACGTTCGGTGTAAAGGCTGAGACGCAGTAATGTAATCATAACCAAGCGATTCAAAATTCCGCTAGGATCACTACCGAGTGTCATGTGATGTGTATCTGTCTTTCTCCACCAATGAGAGACAGGTTACTGGCCTATGATTTGTGGAAATTGACAGATGGATTTCACTCGGCAATAGCGACACCCGTAACAGTTTTAAATGATTCGCGGTTAATTACATTAGACATAAGGACCATAAAACCAAGAGGATTGACAGTGTCTATACGATGTCGCGTTCCTTTGAAATAATAAGCCTGCTGTAGCTAGTTTTACTACTGAGGGGTCTCTGTACCATTCATTTGGTATGACATTTAGACCTCTGGCTAACACAATAGCGCCATTTAAATTAGTTTTTTTTTTCAGTTCATAGATGGCGCTATTGTGTTAGCCAGAGGTCTAAGTGTCATACAAAATTAATGGTACAGAGACCTCTCTATAGTGAAACTAGCTACAGCAGGCTCATTATTTTACAGGAACGCGACATTGTGTAGCCATTGGCAGTCCTTTTGGTTTTATCGTCCTTGATTAGACATAATGAAAACGGGATATTGACCGCGATTACCTTATGTACCTTATGAGCTCCCGATATTTCAATGCAGTTGCATGCATCATGATCACAGGCAAACAGTTTGCCCTAAAAGCCCAGATGTATACCTACCCATAAGGTGATCGCGGTCAATATCCCGTTTTCATTATGTTTATGTCTAAAGCGATACCCTTTCCTGAATCTATCTCTCGTTTTGATCTACTGACTAATTTAATAAATACAAAATCCCACACGTTCCTATCTGTGGATGGACCATCATTCTCCTATCGACAGACAGCAAGCGGAGGTTGAATTGCCTGCCAACAGTAAATTAGTTAAGACAGCAAAATTAAAGATAGATTGATGTTTTTATCGTCAGTGGAAACCATGATAGCATGATTTTGACCTAAGTAGATATAAATTCTGAAAACTCAGATGTGCGAGCCGTGACTTGAACCCACGAAGCTCTGCTTGAGAGGCCATAGGTCGAACCCAGGCTATCACAGCTTCACGGCGCCTGCCTGTAATGCGACCAACGCTTTTGAAACTAAATCAATTAGCAATAGAGTCTAACCAACATCTAATCCCATTGTAAGCCAAGGCAGCTAAGTTGCGGCTGCTCCCGATAGCTTCACTCGCGCTGACTGCGCCAACTAAATAAAAATATGCTTTCGCGTTGAGTTTGTTTGCTCTTCTACTTTAAGAGGAGCCCTAAGCCGCTGGTCCACACAAATAATCATAGATAGTTACATTTTAGTATGATTTAAGCACTAACAGACCATTCTTTTAGCTATAATTTGTTGCAGTGGTCAGTTTCAACAGTTTTTTTTATTAAGTATATAGAACTATTTTTGCATGCTTTGAATGCTACCTGCAGTTCGCATCAACTTTATTTTACTTGTATGTAGACCAATACCCCGTTTATTTTAAGTTTTTGAATTAACGGTCAATTCCGGCATTTCGAAGACACACATGTAATAATATTTACTAGCTGTATTGTTTCCTCTTAGAACTTAACACGATTTAAAGTGTCTCAATTTTATGATTGTTAAATTTTGAATCTTAATGTAAGCGATATAAGTTACACTGCGACTGCGCCAATAAACTGGTTGCAGTGTGAATTAAGGTTTGTGAATTAAATTTGCGGATGGTAAAACCTTGTGCGAGGTCCGTCCGGATCGCTACCACCATCTTACTCGCCAATCCTGCCGCTAAGCAGCAGCGCAAGCACTGTTGTGTTCCGGCGTGGAAAGTAAGATAGCCGGTGTAATTGCGGGCATAAGAGGCATTTTATCTTAGCTCTCTAGCTTGGAAACGCATCTGCAAACCCCCGAGGTTACGGATGTCTAGGGGCAGTGGTGATCGCTTACCGTCAGGTGACCCACTTGCTAGTTTGCCTTCCTCGTCGTATAAAAAAAAAAGTGCGTGGTTGTTTTTTGAGGAAATCGCAGCGTCAGACGCATGTGGTCAACTTTTACCTTATTTGTTTTTGTCACCGCATAAAACAATGTTTGGTAATTTATGTAAAATGATGTGCGTCAAAAGCTCAGCGTTTATCGCATAAAACAACTGCGCGCTTAAGCCGCTTCACAACTCATCTTTACTTGTAGTCCATTTTGTCAATTATGTTATAATGTGACTGAAATCATTATAATAACTTTGTACGGTCGCCGGTAACAATCGGACCTCTCATCACTCGGCAGAGTACGTCGCGCTTGCGCTAAGCTGTGTTATTAAGACATCACCATCGCTCCGAATGTAATTTTCTGTTTTTACCCGACTGCTCAAGGAGGGATATTGTTTCCGAGCGTATGTATGTAGAATCCTTTGGCACGTTCTTACAGCCTAAACTATTTGACGGCTTTCAATGTATGAGGTGTCATTGGATTCGTCTCAGTTGTGGAAGGGACATAAGGATATATTGTTTCCTAGAATTGCAGTCGAGATTTCAGTTTCTAATTTTAAGTTGGTTAGGTTATTTGCAAATCTTGTACGTTGATTGAAACGCAGCAAAGTAACAGAGCATGGTGGTTATATATAAATGCAAGATAGTCGCATAGATCAATATTATAGTTATACTCTTATGGCCTTATTCATAAACGTCACTCAAGCCTCTATTAGCTAAAATAGGTTTTGTCCTCTTCTTTCTAACGGAAATGTCAATATGACAAAAAAGGACAAACGAACTTTAACGGCATTTTAGTTAATATAGGTTTATGAATAACAGGGTTAGTGTCTATTTTGCCTCCTCAGATGAGTTATATCTAACTAATCTCTGTTAGTTCTAACAAAATAAACAGATACGGCATAACAGATAATGTTTCAGATATGTTTATTGGAGGGTGATGAAACAGGCGGTTAGTCAGTCCAATTTGTCTCTTGAGTCATAGTTATCTACTATTAAAGTTTGCTTGATATTTAGAAGAGGTTAATGCAAGTTCACTGTATTAAAATTGAAAATACTAAAGTGAAAGTGAAAAGGTAAAAGTATTAAAACTATAAATCCTTTGTGCACAAAGTGTTGCCAACTCAAGATTATTCAAAATTGCAGCCGTTTTCACTTTCAAGTTTCAGTAACCAGACTCACAGACTCTAGCTGACCTTGAGAATAGGTTTCAAACATAGTAGACAAACCTTTCCTACGGGCCAGGCAAAATCAATCTTTATGACAGTGTCATAAACATTTTGACAGAGCTAAGCTTTTCTAGCTTTAACTATGTTCATAAGAATATTGCATTCTAAGAGTAAACATTAAAATAAATAAGTGAAGCATTAGTTTACTGCCGAGACGTTGCTCTTGATTTAATAAATGCTCCCTCTGCTTCTAAGTCGATTATTTTACTCAGTGAACAACTCTGCTCTTATTTATTTTGCTGTGCTACTGTTTGTTCTCGAACCAAGTTCGGGAAGTTTCGCTCTGACTTTGACTTTTAGATCAAAGGGAAGTTCTCTCTATGGTAGAAAGGCTTACGAACTTTCTTCAAGAAAGCGTGTAGATATAGGAGAAATTTCTTCGTATTTATACTCGTATCTAGGGCACTTAAAGTGGACTTGAGTAGTTGTAGTTGTAAGTAAAACAGAGTTCTGCTTAGTTTAATATAACCCTCGACACAAAATAGGTGTATTTTGTCTTTGGCATCGTAGCTCCTAAACTGATAGACCTATTGAAGTGCCTTTTTTTCTATCGAATGCTTAGTCACGATGGTTCTTAGCTTAGTTCCGTGAAAATCGGCTCAGTCGCTATTTAGATACAGGTCATCATCATCATGTCAGCCGAAAGACGTCCACTGCTGAATATAGACCTCCCCCAAGGCTCTCCACTCAGACCGGTCTTGTGCTTTCCGCATCCACCGCGGTCCCGCGATCTTTACTAGGTCGTCGCTCCATCATGTAGGAGGCCTACCGACAGCTCGTCTCCCGGTCCGTGGACACAGATACAGGTGATAGAAATAAAAGTGCCGGAGGTTTCTTATAATTTCCAAGCCGCATTTATAACATAATAATCATTATCAATAACTGAGAAGTTTTGATCGTTGTCTTTAAATGTGTTAAGTGCTCCTTACATTTATTGCTTTGTTTTAATTTACGAGGCTGATTAAGTATATAAGTAAGTGTTTTAGCCACTCAATTGCTTTTGGCAAGAGTTGCCTGTCAACGCTCATATTTTGTTATAAATAGAGTTCAACTCAAAATTCAAAGCAAGTGAGTGGTTAAGACAAGATATTAATTGACGTTGGAGAGTGAAGAGAATGGGTAGGTGAAATGAATATAATTTATTTACATAATCCAAGCTAAAACCTGGCTAAAACGAATTACACTACAACTCAAAAATCTATCAGGAAATAATTTATTTACATAACAATTTACAATGACATTAAATCCAAGCTAAAACTACATAACCGACCGACGACGATTTGACGACCGGATGGCCCAGTGGTTAGCGACCCTGTCTATGAAGCTTGAGGTCCTAGGTTCGAATCCCGGTCGGGGCAAATGTTTGTATGATGAATACGAATGTTTGTTCTCGGGTCTTGGATGTTTATTAGGTATATAAGTATGTATTTATCTATATAAGAATGCTTATTCGTTGTCTAGTACCCATAGTACAGGTTTTGCCTAGTTTGGGACTAGGTCAATTGGTGTCAATTTGTCCCATGATATTTATTTATTTATTTATAAACTAAAACTTACCTAAATCTAAATATGGCCCGGGGGCCACGGGTGGCGTGGTGACCAAAAGGCTGGCAGCGTTTCCTATCGCTGAATAGCGATGCTGTGCCCTTAGTGTAATTAACAAGCACAAAATACGCCTCGATCGCGTTTGGGTTAAAGTGTCAAATAGTATGAGAATTGTTAAACGCGAACGCGATCGAGACATATTTCTTGGCCTGGTCGGCGATCACACAAGACGCTCTCTGCCCTTAGTATAATCAAAAAGTACAAAATACGTCTCCATCGCGTTAGCGTTAAAGTGTCAAATAGTATGAGAATTGCTTAACGCGAACGCGATCGAGACGTATTTCTTGGCTTGGTCGGCGATTACACTAGGCGCTCTGATTCTTTGAGAGTGAAATTAATGAGTAAAGTCTAGTAATCGGTGGGTAAAATTGGTCAGTGAAGTGAAGTAGTGGGTCGGTAAAATTAGTGATTGTAGCTATGTGAGTGCGCGAGTATCAAGTCTTGGCTCCTGTTTGAGCTCTGGCCGTTATTGTATACCCTGAGAACTGATGAAATAAAACTGTAGACAAGCCTCAATTTACCGCGGTGAAGTGCGTTCTCTTAGACAATCCCTGGTACCGCAGTCGTAAAATACAGATAGGGCCTCGAATACGCCGCCCAAGTAGGTACCTACTTGTAATAGGCCTTAATTTGTTCCAGTAAAATACAGGCGTAAATTCAACTCATAAATTTAAACAGCATTTTAATGGGCGCAGTTTTATTTTGCAGCGAATAAAATGTTATTTCAGAATCCAAAATGGCGGATCGGTGGATATCCTGTACGTGCTTTTAAAATTTAATTACACTTCGCTATTCCATCAATGTGAACTTCATTTACAATTACCACAATTTTGTTGCCGTCGGGTTTGAAACCTTGGGTCCATGGGGTCCCGGTGCTTACAAGCTTATTTTAGAGTTGAAACAGCGCTTAGTCGATGCAGCTTTTGACCAAAGGGCTGGCAATTTTCTCTCTCAAAGAATCAGCATTGCTATTCAGCGAGGCAACGCTGCCAGCCTTTTGGGCACTATGCCACGGGGGCCTTATTTAGATTTAATTTAGTTTTAAGTTTTAGTTTATTTAGTTTTAGCTTAGATTTAATATCAATGTGATAGGCATCTACTTATCTTTTAAAAAGTGAGCAGAGTGAGTGAGTGAGTGGCCTTTAAAGGGCCGGCAATACCAGAGGCGTATTTTAAGGGTGTAATTGCAGTAAAGATTACCACGAGCTTGGCTGCCCCCTCACAAGACCACGGTTTTGCAGTGATCCACGGGCAATCTTTACGGGCAAGCCCATAAAACCGTGGTTTTTAGGGTTGCGTACCTCAAAAGGAAAAAAACGGAACCCTTATAGGATCACTTTGTTGTCCGTCTGTCAAGACCCTTTTTTTCTGGAACGCGTGGAGGTAGCATGCTGAAATTAATATCAAATACTCAAGCTTGCGGTCCCTTGAAGCTGTGAAAAAATCAACCTTCTAAGTCAACGCAAACAAAAGATAGTCATTTAAAAGGCTATTTCCATACAAATTGCCCAAAATCCAAAAACCTAAAGGGTACTTCCAGTTGTCCTTCTTCTTAGGCTTTACACTCTTGCCAGAGTGGTCGTGGCCGTCACGTCGGGGTTTGTGGCCTGCTTCACAATGCGACGCCACTCATCGCGAATTGCCGCTCTTCTTGTGCATTCGTGTAGAGGACCTTCGACTGCTTTTTTTATTTAGTCCGTCCACCTCATCGGTGATCGCCCGCGTGGTCTGGTGCCCTCAACTTTGCCCTGCACTACCAGGCGCTCAATCGATTCGCCCCCGCGCCGCGATACGTGTCCAAAAAAAGTGAGGATGCGATCTTGCACTGCGCTTGATAGCCTCTGTTTGATGCTCAGCTCTCGAAGAATGGACTCGTTGGTTCGGAATTCCGTCCACGATATACCGAGCATTCTTCTCCAGCACCACATCTCAAGAGCATCAATCCGCTTTTTCTCACATTCTCGTAGGGTCCATGTCTCTGCAACATAAAGAAATGTGGGAAATACGAGAGCTTTGACAAGTCTGGTTTTGGTAGCTTTGGTGATATTTCGGTCCTTCCATATTTTCTTTAGCTTATCCATAGCCGATTTGGAGATCGCCATGCGCCGCTTGATTTCATCTATGCAGCCGCCACTATTTGATATCAGTGCTCCGAGGTATATATATGATTGTACAACCTCACAATTCGCTATTTGTGTAATCTGTGGCGAGTTGTTAATCACATGATCGATAATCATCGTCTTGGTTTTGCTGCGATTTATTTTGAGACCGAAATCAAGACTGACACGTTCCATTCTGTGTAGGAGCTCTTCTATGTTTTCAACATTACTAGCAAAAAGCGTGGTGTCATCTGCGTATCGTAGGTTTGATATTTGTTTACCTCCGATGGTGACACCGTCATCGCTACCTTCCAGAGCAATCCTCATTATTAATTCTGTGTAGATGTTAAACAGTAACGGGGAAATTATACATCCCTGTCGGACTCCCGCACTGGGGTGAAAGTCGCTAGACAGAACCTCGTCTGTTCTTACTGAGACTGTCCCATTTTCATGAAGGTGTCTAAGTAGTGTCACCAGGTGTTTTGCAGTACCCATACCCTCTTGGGTGCTCTTGGGGCGTGCTCCACAGTTTCGGCCCTTTCACCGAATCGAATGCCTTCGAAAAATCAACAAAACAGATGTAAATAGGTTTGTTGAAGTTGCATGTATGTATGTATGTATGTATATCTCTTTATTGCACATAAAACAAAAAAATACAGATGACAGAACAAAAGCAAATGTACAAAGGAGAACTTATCCCTTAAAAGGATCTCTACCAGTTAACCTTCGGGCGATTGACAGGACATCAGAAAAAAGAGTAGACATACTAAAACTCCTGGAAACCTGAAATTTGGTATGTAGGTAGCTCTTAAAGCAACCCCTCCGAAAAGTCACAAAATCTTAAAATTTTATGTCTGTCTGTAGATTTCGCAGACCAATATAGGTTGACCCCACACTGCGTATATTTTGCTTAGGAGCAGGGCTCTGCTAACACTGGACTTCTGAAAACACCGGGGGAAAGCGTTAAAATCTGTCTACGGAACCCTCGTGCGCGAGTCCGACTCGCACTTGGCCGGTTTTTTCTTATGCAACGAGAAAGGCAAACGAGCAAGTGGGTCACCCGATGGTAAGTGATCACCACCGCCCATAGAGACCCGCTACCCAGGAGGGTTCGCAGATGCGTTGCCAACCTAGAGAGCTAAGATGAAATGCTTCTTGTGCCCGTAATTACACCGGCTGTCTTACTCTCCACACCGGAACACAACAGTGCCAGCACTGCTGCTCAGCGAGTAAGATGGTGGTAGCGATCCGGACGGACCTCGCACAAGGTCCTACCACCCGCAAAAGCTCCATTAAAGGTCGCAAGATCGCCCATTGATCACACCCTTTAGTCCTCCAGGTTAGCAACGCATCTCCAATCCTTCTGATGCAGCGAGCGTATATAAGAGCAATATTGATCACGTACCATGAGGTGGCCCACTCGTTTCCCTTTTTTGCACAAATACGCCGCTGGCAAAGTATCTTTTAGTGGGAGAGCGATACTGTAGCTATTTGCTGTCGTACGAATGGGCCGACTCGTCCAGGGAAGTAGTACACTCTCGCAGAAAATCGGCGTGAAGCAACAGCGCCCCTGTTGCGTTTCGTTCGGTCAGTGGAGTGCCGGAGGCCCAATCCTCCTCCGAAAAGCGATGGAGGAAAGGCTTTTCTTTCTTCCTTCTTCCTTTTCCTTCTCTGGTGTGGAGAGTAAGACAGCCGGTGTCATTACGGGCACAAGGAGCATTTCATCTTAGCTCTCTACGTTGGCAGCGCATCTGCAAAACCCCCGGGGTTGCGGGTGTCTGATCGGGTGGGCAGTGGTGATCACTTACCATCAGGTGACCCACTTGCTCGTTTGCTTTCCTTGTCGTATATTATTATATAAAAAGGCCGGCCATGGACTAGTGACTCTCTTGGAGTTGCTGGTTCTCATGGGTGGAGTGATCACTTACAATCAGGTGACCTGCTTGCTCGTGGCCTCCCTTTTTCAGTAAAAAAAAAAACATATTTTTTAAACATCCGTTTTATGCCGTGAACCGTAGCTTTTTCCGCTATCTAAAAGGCAGCGATACATAACCGTACATCACGGCGGGCGATTAAGGTGCGAGACGTCGCTGCGTAATTCTGTCCGTCCGTCCGTGCGTGCGCGGACAGTAACCAGAGATTTTCAGTACGAAAGTTGTCAGTTATCAAGGCTTCTTTTGTGCGGAGAGGAGAAAGAAACTGTATTGGAAATCCTAGTCAGTGTATTTTAGAGCTAAGATAAAATGACATTAAAGATACCTGGGCACACGTCTCCTCTTAGAATAAGTTCAGTGGTACGAGAAAATCGTACCTAATCTGTATTTAATGCACTTGGATATCTTAAAGCCACAGACAGGTTAAAGAATACAAAAAGTGAATCTAAAATGCGTGAGAGAGCTTATGGAATTTGAAAAAGCTACTGCAAGGGGTTCCGTAGATAATCTCTGTTTTAGGGCTTGTGGCATGCAAGTCACCTTTGTTTGTAGAAAATTATTTGAACACTGTAATTAGGGACAGCTATTAACATACATACATACGAGGGGCGGCTGAAAAGCAATCTACCTAACAATGAAACAAAAGACTGTCGTGGCAAATTTTTTTTTGTTTTTCTATATAGTCCCCTGCTAGTAAAATGCACTTATTAAATTTTTCAAATAATGAATTTAAACCATTAAAAAAAAATCTTTCGGTTTGTCGTCAAAAAAGTCAGTAACCGCAGCCTTCATTTCGTCATCGGTCATAAACCTTCGTCCCCTGAGGTCTTTCTTGAGAAGTCTAAACAGAAAATAGTCACAGGGGGTTAAATCTGGGGGGTGGTCAATGGTTTCGAAGCCACTGTCTTTAATTGCTAGCTTCGTCGTGCGCGCTGTATGCACTGGTGCGTTATCGTGCAAAATCAGAATTCCTTTGCTTAATTTACCTCGCCGTTTTTCTTTTATTGTCTCTCTTAGTTGATATAGTAAGTTTGAGTAATAATCAGTATTCATTGCAGTTTTCTTCGGTAAATAATCTATGAGCAAAATCCCTTCTGTCTCCCAAAAGATTGTAGCCATAAGTTTACCTACCGATGGACGGACCTTGAATTTCCGAGGCGGCTTCTCATCCTTAAATTTCCACTGTAACGACTCTTGCTTACTTTCCGGGTCCCATTGTCGAATCCAAGTCTCATCACATGTTACAATTCTAGAAATTATTTCTTCCTCTTTCCTTCGACTCATGTCCAAAAACTCTTCGCAACATTTGACACGCCTTTCCATGTCAAATGCAGTATACATTCTGGGGACCCAACGTGCAGTAACCTTGGACATGTTCAAATGCTCATGAATTATTTGATTGACTCGCTCTTTACTGACGCCCACATCTCTAGCTATCTCCCACTGCTTCACTCGTCGGTCCTCTAATATATATTTTTTCACCCTGGCTACATTTTCATCGGTGACGGCCGAAACTGGTCTTCCGCTACGAGGATCATCTTCCAGGCTCTCACGACCTAACTTAAACTGCTTTGACCAAAACTTTATAACAAATTCGGAAGAACACGAACTGCTAAACACACGTAACATACGCTGTCTGATCTCCGAAGGCGTATTCCCTTCTTTAGTCAAAAACTTAATCACCGCACGCTGCTCGATTTTATCCATTTTCACTTTTTCTACCGACATGTTTGAAACAATTTTAGGAGACAAATAAACGTGATGCAATAAACAAATGAATGTAATACATTTTGAAAATAGAATAACAAACGAATATAAATCCATACCAGCCAGCATTATTTTTGTATATATTTCTGACCAAGGAGATTACTTATCAGCCGCCCCTCGTACATATAATCACTCCTCTTTCCCACGGGGGTAGGCAGAAACTATGGCTTGCCATTTATTAACACGTACATTATAATAGGTATTATTCACGTAGGTAATATAATGCCTGTCCTAACTTACGGCGCTCAAACATGATATAAAAATGGGTTTAAGCCCGTAATTATGCCCTTAAGTTCTTTGAATATATATGTGCAACTTGCGCGAATTTATGCATGTTTAAAATTTTTCGAATGATAACATCCGGACGCAAGCTACGAGCACTCGAAGGTTTCAAAACTACTTACACCCCAAACCTTCTTATGGCAAGGTCTCCGCTTAGCAAAACGCAACCTGTGCCCATTATAAGACAAAAGCTTGAGAAGAGATTATGATATCCATAAATAATCTTTTTTTTTTTCGTATTGTTTCGAAACTATGTGCTATCTTCGGTACACATAAATCGGGTGCACGGCAACCGGCAATATATCTCTGGGCCGCATATTCATGAGCCTGGATCAGGGCTGGACAACATGCCTTATGCCTACTCACGACTTATATTTATAGCAACATATTGCTTATCAAACTTACTACATTCCGTACACTCAGCACATGGAAGTCGATCTTCATTTCGTATTAAACTGTTGTGTTAATAATATCAAGATACTTGGGACTTCATCATCATCATGTCAGCCGAAAGATGTCCACTGCTGGACATAGGCCTCCCCCAAGGCTCTCCACTCAGACCGGTCTTGTGCTTTCCGCATCCACCGCGATCTCGCGATTCTCGAATGGCGTCCACGGACCGGGAGACGAGCTGTCGGTAGGCCTCCAACAAGATGGGACGACGACCTGGTAAAGACTCGGGACTTAATCACGTAAAAATATTTTAATACCTCGACGTTTCGGACGCGACGTTGCGTCCATGGTCTCGAAGGGACCGAAGAGGCAGGTATCAATATCTTTTAGCTGGATGGGTTTCTCTAATTACCCGCACTTGGTCTTTATTATTAGTTTTTCCTGTTGTGTCAATTTCCGACATTTAAAGGTTGAAGATCTCTTACCTACCCCCTAGGGTATCTGGGCGACCAACTGGTGACCTCGTCTGGTCTTTGCTGATTCCTTCTTTCGGTATCTTCTTCTTATGATCAAAGCTTCGAAGCACCATGCGCTTTGTTTTTGCATGGAGCTGAGAGACCCGCGAGCGCTGTCTAGTCTAGTCATCATGGAATATGTAACTAGCGCTGGTGACGTCATTCTGTCAATCACCTGTTCTGCTTCGCCATATCGAAGTTCTAAAGTCAGACGTATAAATACAATTTATAACAGAACTCTCTCTAGTGGCCTTCGGTCCACAGGAAAAAACATCTGCTTGGATAGAGATCTCTCTACTGGAGGGATCTAGATCACATAAGATGGTTGATATTTTTACCCTTTGGGCGATAAAAGATACATCTTGCTGATTATAGTAAATGTAACCATAATACTTAGGCGCATATTAACCGCTTAATACAATAACCTAAGCGACTACAACATTTATTTGGTTAATAAATAAATAAATAAACTTAGAAAAGTTGAAAAACTTTGACATTTCAAAGTTTATTATTTTAAAAACGGGGAACCCTTTTTCGTCGGGGGTTAAAAACTGTTTTGATCTGGTTTTGGTTCTTCGCAATGGTGAATCTGTTAAATTAGTATTTCCCCGCACAAAATTTTGACCGCATATTCAATGGCTAAACCATCTAAAGATTCACTCAGACGCTGTACTATCTTTGCTATGAATAAGTTAAACGTTCAAGTAACGTTGTTAGGGGCAGTGCCCACAACCTGGATCACGATCACAGGCTGTATTTAACCCTTAAGTCTTGCTTGACGCATATTCATGAACCAGCCTTAGGGCTGGGGCTGGACACAGAATGATAAATTACACTCGTGTAGCATTAGCTTGACGAGGGATTTGAGAGAAAAAATTAATGGTGCGTGGGAAGTCTAAAGATCTTCTCGACGACTGAATGAAATGCAGGAAATTTTGATGCATTTTTGCATGAAACAGCGCAGATAGGTAAGTGAGATAGTATCGCAAAATAATTCGGCAAGCATTATGAAAAAAAACTGTCCCTTTAAAGTAGTTCGTGAGATAACCAGCAGTGACAGACAGAAGCGCGGACGGAGTCGCAACATAAGGTTTCCTTTTATCCATTTAGGTACCGTAATTAACATGCAAGAGACTTCATAATTACTATGTATGTTGACGATATTATCTATGGCAGGGGTAAACAGAAAAGTAAACAACTGGCCAAGTAAAGGGTGTTCAAAATTCCTAACTTCTGGACCACCCACCGTATTTCAAATTCCAACCTTTGTGCTTCATAAGCGTTTCGCCGAGGGTCCGAATTAACATTTGCCCCTTATAATTTAGCAGTTAACACATAAGTGTTCGTAGATAGAGACTGACCCTTGGTCCACTCAAGCCACGTGGCTAGGGCTCTATGAATTTTTAACGCCACTTCACTTTAGAACCCTGCTGAAATATTGAGATATTTCAAAAATTATTACGACCGTAACTTCAATTACTATGAGTGTTTTTAGTATTATTTCTGTGTTTTACAACATATTTTTTTTATAAATCTGTAATTTGTAATTGTAAAAGTTCAGTTTTTATGCTTCATATTTTCGAAATTTTAATAATTATATGCCAGTTTTGGTGTATTGTCGTGTTCACTATTATCATCTAATTTAAGAATATCACTCTTGTCGATGCAGTTCAATCCAGTTCGTTATTTCCAAAGCAAGTCCTTTCACTCTATCCCCGGTCTTCCCCTTCCTCTCTTTCCTTCTACCTTTCCTTCTATATTTTTTTGCGTTAGATCGTCGTGTCGTATCAAATGAGCCACCAATTTTACGTCTCCTAGTCTGCACCGTATTCGGAACATTTTTTCTCTCCCTAACTATTTCCAAGACCCTCTTATTGAGGACTTTCTCGGTCCAACCAACTCCCTTCATCCTTCGCCGATATGACGTCAGTAACTCATAAAAATATGCTCAAAATAGCGTCAATTATGTGCCAGATGTTAATAGTATTTGTTCAGGCCGACTTACGTCAACTCATGAGTGATCCGACTCGGGGTTATTGGACGTACCTCCCTACCTACTCGTATCGTTTGAATTAAGGTTTACCAAACATAAGTTTGGTAAACACAAGTTTACTAACACTGCTAATTTTAATTCCATCTGCAGAGATTTCAAACAGCATGCCCAGTGTCTTAGTGTCCCGGGGATTGTCTGTTAACACGAGTTTTGTCAATAATCGGCAATGTGTCCCGAGGCACTCCACCGAGACTGGCTTTTGGCTATTTGCATCCATTGGGCCACTCTGTACCTATACTTATCGATGTTCGATGTAAAAGCCGCTGTTCACGAGACAGGTACACGATCTGGATGAGGAAATTCTCTGCATCTTCGCACAACGAAAAATTGGGCCACAACGAAAAAAAACACCAAAGTAAAGTAAACGTCCCAATGATCATACTCATACTCATTTATTCGTAATATTCAGCACCTTCACAACGAACATCATCATCTCGAACGTCTCCAGTCTCTTCCAATCTCTTTGCCTTATGATCTACGTCTCGCAGCCATACAGGACAATACTCGATAAGTAGCTTGATGAGTAGCTTTCGTAGATGTTTTGCTACTTTTACTTTCTATTTCCTACTGTTGCTATTGCTACTCTAGTTTTGAATATCTGCTTTCCATCTCGAATTTAGAATTGTTTACTCTTTGTAAGTATTCCTGTGTCCCCCCGTTCCCCCAACCCGTCTTCTACAAGCCTTTATACCTCCCATTCCAAAACCACTCAATATAACACTTCGCACTCGCTGTATAAAAACACACTCGCACTAAACCGCTAAACACGAGCTCGTGCGGGTGAATTTATAAGGTAACCGGGACCCTACTAAATCTCTACCCGGCACAGATGTTCAGAGCTGGAAGGGATAAGAGTGCGTTCTGGTTAAAATAGCTATACAACGTGTCATAAAATTTGTTCGGAATATTCCAGAAAACAATATATTTATTACAACAAAACAAACAAAAACAAAATTAGTAATAGTTATAATCTAGAGCCTAAAATGGAAAACGTCCCCGAGGCCGCTACCTCGGGGCAAGGTGCCCAAAAGGCTGCCGGCATTCCCTCTTTGTATAGCAATGCCTAGACGTTGGCCTTTGGTCACCTGTAATTTTGATCAATTTGTGCGTCGGATCCCCAGCAAATGGTTTCCTCAAAAAAAAAAGTAGGAAGTTGAAGATGGATGAAATGTTTTGATGAGGCATTTGCCAACTTTAACGAGTTCCTTAAAAAAGATATTTAGGATTTCAGTAAAACGTACCAGACCATTATCTAAAATATTGCGAATGTATTGCTTAACACCATGGAGAATTATCTCTCATATTGAACCGTGACGGTGTTCCCGTGCCTGGAGACAATACATCGGACGTAACGGAAAAAAGGTATCGGTTATAGTTTTGTTCATTTTCTTCTTAAATTTAGGCTTGTCGATTTTCGTCCGTCCACACATAACTTTAGATTTGCATCGCATCACAAAAATCTGAGAGCTGTAAAGTAAAGATCCAAAAGATATTATGACGAAGCTTTTATTGCGCGTTTCATTTTGCTGATTTAACGAAGCCTGTTGCAGATGTCATAGTTAATAGTTATTGCCTACGCTGTGCTTTGTATCTATTCAAATTTTATCTTGTTGGATATTCATTTCTAGTACCCCGCCATCTTGGGTGTGATCCCGATAAATCTCTAGAGCGATGCGGGAATAACCCGCGCGTGCCGACGCGACAGCGCGCGGCACGCTCCGTTTTTGGCAATCTTGCGGCAATTAGTAAGGTTTTACGTTTTAATAGCATCTCTCGCTGAACTGTTGCTAGGGTACGTGAATTTTGTAACAACTAAAGACATATGCGTGTTTTCACACGCAAGCGACGATTCATTGTCAATTACTGACTTGAAGAGCTTTTTAACGCGCTTCATATTTCCAAATAAATCTGTGCCTCCTGTGATGAGTGATGTAAGTCGACTTGTACCCTTTTTGTGTTTTTAAGAAGAAAATAATCAGAAAAAAATTACGATTTTTTGGGTCTATGTCACGTACTTCTATGTGCTATAGTTTCGGAGATAATTTTGTGAAAAGTGATACAAGTAGCAGCATTTCGGCAAAAAAAACGTGCACATTGATATATGTCAAGTTATAACCCCTTTATGTAATTGCTCCAAGAGCTATTCTTCGTGCTTCTTGGTATAAGTGAAATTGAATTTATTTTCACAGTTTATTTTTCGGTATTGTCATTGTAAACTGACAATAATGGTGAAATACTTTACAAATGTCAGTTTTCAATGACTGAATGAATGAATTAGCGCGCCTCGTATTGGCAAAGAAATGTAGTTCAAATTGTCATTGTAAACTGACAATTATAAAGTTGGTGAAATAGGGGCCAGGTCGTCTGTGCGCTTACGACATATTTAAAATTTAAAGTTGCATGTATTGTATGTCTGTGGCGTTGTGGCGTGCACGTGAAAATACGTTGTCTGCGTAGGCTGAACGGGGTACAAAGGTCAACCTCGGAGCGGGTCTTTGCTACACATCGGGCCCAAACACTTCTACAGAGAAATACATTCTGCATCTGTCAGTCAATCGACGTTCGACGCACTAACCAAATTGTCACTCTATCCTCTAAAAGGACTTATTTTATACACGACCGCCCGAAAAAAAAGAGTATTGTTTTCAGGGTTCACGTATTACATACAAAAAAGCATAACTACTTACAGTTTTTCAATCGACCAAACGATAGCGCCATTCAGGATGTCAGGTAAACGGAACAGCGACATCTAGTGGTAACCAAATAAACTAAACCGTTTTATACAATTGTTATGTTCTAAAGTGGTTTTTCTTTTATGCACTTGCGGTAAAATGGCCGACTCCAAGCTATTTGTCTTGTTGCTGTAAGCTTTTCTTGGCATCATTCATTTAAGCGGCGACGGGTCGAAAGCAAATAAACACACTTTCTGTTTGGAAGTTTTCAAATTTAAAAGAGTGTTTTTTACCCCGAAAGAGGGTTGGTATAAGTTAAACCTGTGTATCTGTTTGTGGCATCATAGCTCCCAAACAGAGAGGCCGATTTCGATGCGGTTTGTATTAATCGAAAGCTAGATTGATCGAAATGGTTCTTAGCTAAGTTTAATTACAATCGGTTCACCTGTTTATGAAATATTGAACTTTTAAATCTAGATACTTAATGGTAGGTAGTTAAATTTCTCATCATCATCATCACCAGCCTTGCTTTACGTCCCACTGCTGGACACAGGCATCCTATCAGAATGAGATGGTTCGGGCTATAGTTCCCACGATGGCCCAGTGCAGATTGAGAATTTCATACACACCACTGAATTACTTAGCAGGTTTCCTCACGATGTTTTCCTTCACCGAAAACCTCGTGATAAATTACAAACGTATCGATTGACAATAAAAAAAAATAATAATAACACGGGACAATTTGACACCAATTGACCTAGTCCCAAACTAGGCAAAGCCTGTACTATGGGTACTAGACAACAGATAAACATACTTACATAGATAAATACATACTTACTTATATACATATTAAACATCCAGGACCCGAGAACAAACATTCATATTCATCATACAAACATCTGCCCCGATCGGGATTTGAACCTGGGACCTCAAAAGCCTCATAGTCAGGGTCTCTAACCACTAAGCTATTCGGTCGTCAAACAATGAATCGAATGATGTGGTAGGTAACACACTTAGTAATAACTTATCATAATGCTAGTTACTTATAAATCTAACAATCTTAGGTAGGTATAAAAATTTAAATTAGGCAAAAGTACAAACAGTCACTATATTTTTAAACAGTGCCTTATAATTGTTTAAGCATTTTAAAGACTGAAAACTGGAATAGAATTCGTGTAAAAGTACTTATACATACATTTTAAATTTTCACTCTACGTCCACAGTAACTGCGTTAACCGCGTTAATATGCAATGCAATTTCTTCTGCTGCAAAATATAGCGTTCTCGGAAACCGGCCGAATAGATTTAAGTGCAGTAACGGTTAAGGCCCCTCTGATGCGAGGCTGATATAATTACATAAGTGCGTTTGATGGCGGTTGCAGGTTTGATTCAATTAATTGGACCGCATGATATAAACAGAGAAAGGTTGCCTATTTAGGTCATGTAGTGGGACATGACAGATACCATCTATTGCAAACTGTAATGATGGGAAAAGTGGCCGGGAAGCAGAAGGGTGGAAGAAGGAAAATGTCCTGGCTTCGCAACATAAGAGAGTGGACCGACATCAAGACCGTGGAACAGCTGTTCAGGCTAGCCCTGGAGAAAGAAAAGTACAGAAAACTCACTGCCGATTCAGTAATGGAGAGGCACTTGGAGAAGATGATGATGATATAAACATTAGGATATATGTCTTTTGGAATAGGAACGGGGTTGCGAGCCCGGCGGCGGGGAGCGATGCGCGAGGCTGATGTCACTCGTGCGGCTCTCGAACAGAGGCCCGAGTATTCGAGTATTCGAGGTTTCGAGATATTCGAAACCTGCGTAACGTAAAGTCAAATAGGAAACGTTGTCGAGTTTGTATGACGTTTGGAACAGCGCCCGCCCGTGAGCGTATTTGGAACTAAAATCTAGTATGAGGTTTCTCGATCTCGATACGATAACCGTAACGTTACGCAAGATTCGAAAAGTCGTGCTCAACCCTCTGGCTGCTTCAAGTAAACTGGCCTCTGAAGTCAACAATGTTGAGGATGGGCCTGGTAATGGCCTGAAATTGCACGACAAAACTCGAATTTGCAAATTTAACAAACACTTATTCGCCTTTTGTTTAGTCACGGAAGAGAAGATGTGTATAAAAAAAAACATTCCGACAAATTGAGAACCTCCTCCTTTTTTTGAAGTCGGTTAATGACATTAGTAATATTGCGAGCAAACAGGAATGATTTTAGTTCGGAGTACGGTCTCAACATTTTTTAACCGACTTTAAAAAAGGAGGAGATTCTCAATTCGTCGGATATTTTTTTCAGTAGATACAAAGTAGATACAGAATTACATTTGTGATAATCGAGCTGAGATTTGAATATTTACATGGAAAAAAATCAACGTGTCATCCTACGCTAGCCGTGGCGTAGGGGTTATGGCACGCGACACGAAATGTCGAGGATCCGGGTTGGAATCCCGTGGTTCGTCATATTTTTCTGAGGTTTTTTCCGTGTACTCATGTTTCAGTGAGTATTCAAAAGTGTAATCATTTGTAATTTATAATGAGTTTTTCATCGAAGGAAAACATGGGTTGTCAACCTATACCTATACTCATAGAACGCTTTCACAGTAAACGTCATGAGGATTTTCCTTGCCAAGCAGTGCTATGCCAATATCACGTTTACTGTGAAAGGGTTTGAAGATGGGTTGAAGATGGGTCAGAATTCAATTTGATCAATAGCACACTCCTGCGAAGTGATTTAATGGTGCGTGTGAAGTTCCCAATCCGCATGGGGTACGTGTGGGAACAAACACAGCCCACGCTTGAGAGGAGGATTGTGCCCAACTGTGGGATTGTACATAGGTAGAATGGATTAGGTATTATTTCACAACGCTAAAGTTGGGCTGATCTTCAATGACCGGAATAAAATAACTTGATAGTTTAGTAATAGTTAAAAAAAACCATGATAGCCAAATGGTTAGATCTATGGCCTCTCAACGATTTATTTCGGGACCATCGTGTAGAACTCTATAGGTTAGTTTGGTTTGTTTTATACAAATCCTTAAATAATAATGAAATAAAAACGGATCACTCACGTATAAGTCGAGTTTAGTCCGACGTGTTTCGGACTAATTCGTAGTCCTTCCTCTGGGAGCGCACGACCCAGCGGCGGCGAGACACACTGCGCGCCGCGGCTCTGCTTGCGCGACTACGAGACAACCGATCCGTCCGTTTTTATTTCATTATGATTGAGTCGCACGGTAGTTTCATGTTAAAATCATTAAATATTTACAGCTTCAGAAAAAAATGTAGTACGAAAATGAATGAGAGTTGTGAAACGTTTGTCGATGAAACATTAGTTAACCATTTGCATCTCACTTCCGCTACAAGTGGCTAAATTTACTCCAGGCGCATTAAAGTTTGACACGAGCTATACCATAGCTAGGCTCATTTAAGTCTGAGACGAACTGCACTAGCTAATGAAACCAGAGCGTGTCGGACACGCCCAATCCTAAGCAAACTGTACGCAGTGTGGGGTCAATTTATATTGGTTACTAACATACACAAACATAATTAACTATTACTCGCAAACCTGTAAAGCCTACTTCCTTTCCTCTTCCTTTTTCCTTTTAAATTCACTATAATGCACTACTGCTCTCATTTTTTTCACATTTCCAAATACAACAGTTTCTCTGGTAGAGGGGGGGGGGGACACTTGACACAAACAAAAATGAGCACTCCAAAGCTAAATATTTCGCACACGAATAACTCTATCGAAAAATGATCTTTGAGCACCCTCACTTTTTTGGCCTCATTAATAATATGTAAATCTATGCAAAATTACACTTTTCTTGTACCAATAGTCTTTGAGCTATGCCGCGGACAGACAGAAAGACTGACATGTAAGGGTTCCTTTTTGCCATTTTGGCTTCGAAACCCTTAAAACGGATATTTTAATACTGAACCCTTTATGAACTAAAAACAATTACTTTGCTCAGTTCATAAATATGGTCCTCCGCAAAGTAACGCCTGATTCAATAAATTACTCAACCCTTTGCCAACGGTACCCTGAATGCGGGAGCTGCACGAACGAGATAGTTTTTAGAGTGTATAAAATTTTCCCCCGTGCTGGTTTGCGCAGGGTTGACACCGTTTGGGGGATATTCCCCTGAAATTAGGGGGGAATGGTGCCAATATTTGGAGATTCGGACAAAAATTCTGGAGTTTGAATTCAGTTATATGAGGTTGGCATTTTCTTTGCTACTACCAACTTTTTCACGTTGCGTGATTGAAAAAGACAAAAAAAATTGCTTTTAACAGTTTCAGCGGGAATATAAGACAAATAAGTAACTATTTTTATTATGAAGCTAAGTGGCCAATCAAAAGGCCACAATTTGCCATCGGGAAAGGGATAGCCGTTGCTCATTTGACGCCCACAATCCAGAATGATTGCTATATTTGCAATGTATTGCCAGCCCAGAGGGACTAGCACGCGCGCCATTTTGTCGTTTATCGCTCAGTGCGTCCCTTACTGATTCCATCACTCTGAAAGGGATGCACTGCGCGACAAGCGACAAAATGGCGCGCGTGCTACATGTGCAGAGGGTTAATTATAATAACCCTTTGAAAATTGACAGCATTTCATATTTCTGAGACTATAATTTGATTAATTGTCTGTATTCTACTTTGAAAAAGGAGAAAGCCCACGGTTTCAAATTTTCATTAGGATTTGTAATTAATTTATTAAAATGCACTTATTCTAAAAGGACGTAACTCCGAAACTACGCTATTATGGATCCATTGCCTTTGTCTTGTAACGACAAAAAAAAACTGAAGATGTTAAATCTGACATTGTCATACCTGCGTGTCATTAAGTCAAGAGAACTTCAATATAAACTAGCTTTCTATTAAAAAAATCGGTCCATCCGTTTGAACCTATGATGCCACAGACAGTCACACAGATACACATGTCAAACTTATAACACCCCTCTTTTTAGTAGGGGGTTAAAATAGGGCTATTTTTAAAGGTTAGGCAACCCCGCGTTTACCCACCACTACAAAGTGGGGGAGAGGAGATTCAGCGGAAATTTGCAGGTAGACTGAAGTTTGTTACGCAATAAAATTCAAAGCTTTTGGCTTCCGCAGCACAAGACAAGTGGCCTCTCGCTTTGTCGCTAAACAGAATTAAGTACGAGCGAAAAGGACAAGCAACCTAGTGGCTTTGAGTTTTATTTTTAACTAGTGCAGTGATATTAGCATGCATTTGTTGATAATGTAAGCTGAAGCTTCTTTGACAGAGAGAAAATTTTGACAAGTTTGGCATGGACGTAGCCTTTGACGCGAAGAAGGACAGTATATAGGATGCTTGTTGTCTTTTGTCTTTACCGCGATAAAGATTACCGCTAGTCCAGCTCAATGATATTACATATGAAAAAGAGCGATACGTCATCAGCACGCCGAAAATGAAGTGCAGAAAAGGCTACAATTTATAGCCTCTTTGGCCGCAATCTCTCTCAAATGAGGTCCAAACTTGCGCGCAATTGTCAAAATGTTCGAAACGTGTTTTTCGATTGTCTTGTTAACATTATGACGTATCTTTACTTATAACAATCATTGTTGGTCCCGCTGCCCTCTCTGAAGACCGCGTCCATAAAAGGGCGGAAAACTCACCCATCATATCCTACAGAGATGAACGACGAAAAGGACAAACATGTTCGAGTTTTTTTATATGACGAGGAAGGCAAACGAGCAAGTGGGTCACCTGATGGTAAGTGATCACCACTGCCCATAGACACCCACAATCCCGGAGGGTTCGCAGATGCGTTGCCAACTTAGAGAGCTAAGATGAAATGCCTCTTGTGCCCGTAATTACACCGGCTGTCTTACTCTCCACGCCCGAACACAACAGTGCAAGCACTGCTGCTTAGTGTCATTTAGGGGTACAAGCATAAATACAGAAAACTTTATTCCGAAGTATCATTAGTCAGAATTTTCAGTATTCCGAACGCAAAGTTCAATAAAAATAAAACAAACCTACCTATATTTTAAAAATCATGTTCACCAAAGTTTTCGTTCAGCAGAAAATGGGCTTCGGAATAATGAAAATTAGGACTAATGATGCTTTCGGAATTATGACTTTTCGGAGTGTTTTGGGTTTTTGGGTTGTTAGATTTACAAGAAGTATTAACTTGTCATTTGTACTACACCGTTTTTAGATATACCTACATATATCTACATGAAATGGCAA
The DNA here is from genome assembly GCA_963691665.1 of Clepsis dumicolana. Taxonomy (NCBI): domain Eukaryota; kingdom Metazoa; phylum Arthropoda; class Insecta; order Lepidoptera; family Tortricidae; genus Clepsis; species Clepsis dumicolana. The sequence goes on along the minus strand of OY829527.1, from coordinate 6,772,104 downwards.
ACAAACCTAATCGGGTGATTCAGCAAAACAGCACAATAAGGAAAGCAAGATTGACATAATGAAAGATTAATTTGTTTAACTGTTATTCTTTGGCTAAGCAATTTTCATTGTTCCGTGTCTCAAAAGGCAAAAACAGAGACCTTATAGGATCTCTTTGTTTGTCTGTGTTTCTGTCAATCGCAATTAAGTAAATCAAAACTCACTACAATCCGTTAACCTAGAATCACAAAATTTGGCAAGAAACAGGGTCTCACGGCACATAAAAAATGTCTTTAAATAGGTTTGGTAAAGTGACTCGTAATAGGGCGATTTCTATAAGTAAAATGTTTGTGTGTGTTTGTTTGTACAAACATACGTAAGTACGTTCACTTATTAAGTTCTTCTCAGTGTCAAAAAAAAGTCCGCGGAGGTGAAAAACTGGTACAATTTAAAACAATATAAAGTAACTATACCACTTTAAGCTTCAGAACCTCTTATGCTCTAACTGCGCTGTTGCATACATTTTAGCAAGTAGCTTATCGCTTATATAACCTATTACTGGCTCATAAACCCATCCGCAACCCCGTCCAGCTAAGTGTCGCCATACGCTCGGATCTGTGCAGGTGTTTCTGGATTTCCAGGGGTTATTTGGTCCCTCTTTCACCAACGTTACAAGTGTCAGTTTTCCATGACAATTCGATGTAATTTGCTGACTAATCTTGAAGATCTTTTGTTTTAGCGCGCTTCATATTGGCAAAGTTCGAATTGTCTTTGTAAATATAATAAATTGTTGTCCTGGCCCCTATTTCACCAACTTTACAATTGTCAGTTTTCAATGACAATTCGGTGTGAACTGCTGACTTGAACAGCTTTTGTTTTAGCGCGCTTCATGTCAAAAAAATGTAGTTCGAATTGCTCAAATTGTATAGTTCCCGCGGGATAGCGATAACCGAAATCTACGCGGACGAAGTCGCGGGCAGCAGCTAGTAATTATTATAAATGCGAAAGTAACTCTGTCTCTCTGTCTGTCTGTTTGTTACCTCTTCACGGAAAAACCGCTGCACCGATTTAGACGAAATTTGGGAAGATGATAGTTTGAACATTGAAGAATAATAGAGGCTACTTTTTATTCGGGAAAATTGTATAGCTCCTGCAGGATAGCGATAACTGAAATCTACGAGCAAGTTTTTTTTTTATACGACGAGGAAGGAAAACGAGCAAGTGGGTCACCTGCTGGTAAGTGATCACCACTGCCCATAGACACCCACAACCCCGGAGGGTTCGCAGATGTGTTGCCAACCTAGAGAGCTAAGATGAAATACCTCTTGTGCCCGTAATTACACCGGCTGTCTTACTTTCCCCACCGGAACACAAAAGTGCAAGCACTGCTGCTTAGCGGCAGGATTAGCGAGTAAGATGGTGGTGATCGCGCAAGGTCCTACCACCCGCTAATGTAGTGTAGAAATATATTTTAAAGTTAGTCCTGGCTCGTGACTTTCATCGTTTCTAAAGGGTGATACGGTGCGATCGACGGGCGAGCTTTACCGGCTCGCCGGTAAAAATGCTCGCAATGGGATTACGCCAATACCACGGTCTTACCTATAGATGGTAACTACACCTAGGTAAGTTGCTGCTTTTCCGTCTCTTAGCGTTGGCAACACAGGTCCGGCGAGATAAGTTCGCTCGTTTTATGCGGCCTGTCTGTTCTGAATTGCGCTTCAGGTAATATAAGTTAGCACAATGTTAAGCTGGATGCTGCGAAATTGGTATTTTTTACTCGATTTGAAGACGAGAGGATATTCTAAAGCGCTGCGGAGAAGATTCATTGCTATTGTCAATGTTATAGGGAAATACACGGATCACTCGAGTTTGTCAGTCGAATATAGCTGGACCTGTTTCGGATTCATTCGTAGTCCTTCCTTTGGGAGCATACGCTGCGTGCCGACGCTCTGCTAGCGGGACCACTATGTATGATTGAATCTCACGGTAGTTTCATGTTAAAAATTGACAATGTCAGTTACGTGATTGAGAGTGATTGATGAAAATTTTAACTGACGCGCCGATGGGCAAAATGCAGACATCATTGAAGCAGACAATTGAGCGTTTCGATTGAAATAGTATCAATGACACTTCAATTACTAATGTCAATAACGTAACATATTGAAAATCGCAATTAATCGTCTTTGGACAAGCGGCAAGCGATTTCTCAATTCATTGCGCGGTCGAGACGCCATTATCATCATTACCAGCTTTTTTAAGACCCACTGCTAAGCACAAGCTTCTTTTAAGAATGAGAGGGCTAGGGCTAAAGTTCCCACCCGGGCTTAGTATAATTGGGAACTTCGCGCACAACATTGAATTGCGTCGAAGAAGTGTCACGATATTTTCTTGATGAAAATAACAAATCGACGGTACTCTGACTCAACCTCGTATATAAACTTTGACCTCGTATATACCACTCTAGACCGGGAACCTAAGGTGGTTATTCCAATTCGTCATTGTTTTATACGAGGTTGAGTCAGAGTACCGTCGAAATGTAATTTCGCACATAAATTCTGTAAAACTTAGAGGTGCGAGCTGAGCCTCGAACCCACGACCCTCTGCTTGCGAGGCCGTAGATCAAACCGCTAGGGATCACGACTTATAACAAAATCGCTTAACAAAATCAAAACACATACGATGACGGACAGCCCGCTCCTTCCATCACATTATTACTCTGAAGGATCTTCCCAATCCTTTTAATCCCACAATCTGCCGTTCGACAAGGAAAATAAGTAACAAAAGTCCCTCATCCCTTTCCCGATCAACAATAAAGGTATCTAATCCCCGTCCACTATATCCTCATCATCTGTCATATTACTCTGTGACAATCGGAGCTTCACAAGATGGCGGACTGACCAAAATGGCCGCGGGCGGGAATTTCTTTTCAATTGTGAATAGATTTATTTTCTTAGTGGGTTTCTTGGATCTTTGACAATGAGCTTTGAATTATGAAATTTATAAATGTGTAGTGGCTTACCACTACACATTTATAAATTTCATTATACTATTATTATTACTTATTATTATTAGTATTCATTAAATTGCCTTCTTTGTTATGTTTCTGTTTGTTTAAAATATTGTTAGACTTTCTTGATTTTGATGAAACTAGCTTAACGTTTTCGTGTAAGTTTAACTTCACTAATTAATAATGGCTGTCGACTATTTACATGTATCGTACCTATATCCTCATCAGCTGTCATATTAAAAATGGCGAATCGACCAAACTGACCACAGGCGAAGATTTTTTTTTGTCCCAGTACGGTAAGGTAGATAAGTTTTGTTACTTTTCAGGTGAAAATAAATACAAAAATAATTTAAATTCACTAAACAACAGAGAACTTATCAAAAACCCAATTTATCGTTTTAGAAATATATCTATGTAGCTGCATTTTTTTAACAGCTCTTCATTAAAATTTAAGCCCCATTTCTTTTATCTTAACTCTTATTTAATCCTATTTAATCTTATTTAATTGGCATCAAGTAATATAATTATAAATCTTGCTTAAAATATTACATAAATTGAGATACTTGAAACACATTTTACTTGCTCATTTCCCTAAGTGTTAAAATAAATGTAAAAAGTAAATAGCATAACTTTTCGAGGAAGACCTGTCCCGATGGACGAGGTAGGACTTCGTTCATTAAGTTAAAAAACTTAACGGTCCATAGACAATAGCGGCGTAGACAGTTTCCAGAAATATTTAAAAACTTTTTTTTAAACACGTCTTGTTTTTAGTTGATGACATTTTACAAGGGTTCCTTTGTTTTGTAGAAAAAAAATGGTCATAATGTTTGTCATTTAATTGAGAACCATGTTGCGGATACCACTTTTTATGTTAATTCTATTACTCGTTTTTGTCATTAATCCTATTGACGAAGCCTAGCGCTGATCATTAGTTTGTTGATTTGTAATTATTTTTTTGTGATAAAAAAAAAAACAAAAAAAAGCTCAGAACTTGTTTAATTGTCTTATTTTAGTTACCTCCTCTCAGAATGAAGGGGCTTGAGCTACAGTTCCCACGCGGGCCCAGTGCGGAACGGGAACTTCACACACATAATTATGTGCCCAGCAGTGGGCCTTTAAAAAAGGCTGATGATGATGATTTTAGGTACCTATAAATGAATTGCCCGAAAATTCTAAATGGCACCACCTGCTTTAATCTGATCTTACCCTTTAAGTTGTATCGGATACCGATATCAATACTTATCGGGTATCCCTAGTTGCACTCATTGTTGTCGTTCATCAAATAATCACGAATCACGGGTATCTAAATAGCACCACTTGCTTTAATCTATTCTTATCTTAATTCCATTACGTTGCATGGTAGAGATCGCTCTATAGCGATAAGGCCGCCCGTTGCTACCTTGTGTTTTCTTTGTACCTTTTTCTGTTTTATTTATGTGGTGTTCATTAAATAATTCTTGTACTGTATCTGGTTTATTCTACGAGCTCCTATGTTATCTTCGATCCTCGATGACGACATGACAATACAAGCTTTCTATAATAAGAATAATAATTATTATACCAAGCACTTACCCAATCTAAACTTCCAAATCCACAGTATCTACCGTATCCACAGCATACATAAAGTCAGTTCGAAGTACTTCAAAAACCGAACGACGATTCACGCCGTATTTAAACAGGAACTTCTATCCATTCCTCAATCTGTACAGTAAAATGGAGCTCTCGAAAAAACTCCAGACTGCAGCGAAAACTTGGGACTTCAATTAAGTTTCCAACGCTGCATTACTAACGCCACATCACACAGAAGATGGTAACAAAATATTACAACATGTACATGTGCATTAAATGGTTGACAAGCGCATAACAATAATAATAATCATTTATTCTCAGATAGTAAAATCCATGGTATGTTAGTCACAATTCATCAAGATTGGTCTAATGACATTTTTGTAGACGCGGATTTCGGCGGTCGGTAAAATAACCTCACTTGTCAATATTTTAAGGAGCAACAATTTTGCTAGCTTTTAATTGTAGCTTCCATTTTGTGATCATACAAGTAATTTTGTGAGAAAGGCCACAATAAGGTGAGATTTCTTTCCAGCCAGATGTTTTGCGTGGCGACCTTCGATCAGTGAAGAGAGTTGGAAATTGTACCTAGGTATATTTATGCAACCGACTTAAGAAACTTCGGGGGTGTGATGTAGAACTGTACTCAGAAGTTCCAATGACCAAGATGGCGCGAGGAGCCGCTGCAAGTTCCAACTGCTAAGGACAGGCGTCCTCTCAGAATGAAAGGGCTTGGGCTATAGTTTCCACGTAACTCATTATAAATTAATAATGTAATTTCATTGATTAAATCAGGCATTACTTTGGTCCATATTGATAAACTCAAAACAATTAATTCGCTTACCCGCGAGATGCATTACTATTTTTCACGTGTGGTCGCGGGTGAGCAAAATAATTGTTTTAGAGCAATGTAATTTCACTAAATTCCCATTGGCCTTAATGTTTTACCAATGTTTCCTGTGCAACCACCGACGCTTCAAGTTTGGACTTATCCGTGGTTGTTGAATGTTACGAAATTGAGAAATAGTTCTGAATTCCCGCTCCTGGTCGGGTTTCGAATTAGTGGATTATAATTTTAAATTTTCGCGTAACACCTTGTAAATTTATAATGCGTCTCCTTCAGCAGTTTAACGAAATTTGTGGCTAGCGTAGACATATTATAGCGCATGGACGGGTTCTTCGGTATTCGCATTTTGTGGCCAATTTTGTGGCACCAAAATTAGTGCCAACGATAAATGACCCGCGCGCACGCCGCACGAGAGCCGGCAAGCTCGCAACATTACACCGTTCCTATTTCAAAACATTCCAAAGGGCATTTCCTGATATTTATATCAATAAAGGACATAAAAAATATTTCTACATTGGCGTGCGAGACTCTCTTAAAAGCGAGATAGAAATACCGCTTGCTGCCATGCGTAAATTTCTAATAAGTTTTTTATTACAGCAACGTCTATTCTCAGAAACCCGAAAAAGCGACAAAATTAATATTAAAAGCACATTTCCGTGCATTAAGAGAGACCTACTCCTTGTTTTTGCTCTCAATCTGTTTAATGGCAGTGGAAATGAAATGCGGGTGTGGTGGGCTATTCTAAAGTCGAGCGATATTTTACCGAGCATGTATCGCATGTGCGATATTTTGTTCTTATGCCGCATCTTGCGGCTTGTCGTATTGACAGATTACGTGCTCAATATTTTCATAAACCACAGCTTAGCTACTTTAAAATTGTTACTGACTATAATGTCCAATGGTTTTGTATGTATTAATATCGCGATTTTTCTTTCTTCCGTCACATATCAACATTGGCAACGTAAAATGCACCAACTTTAAAATTCTCAAGACAGTCGACACACACACTCGACAAAATAATTGCCATCTTGTGATATTTACAGAAAAATCTACATTTCATCATAACTGTTGCTTGCTAAGTCGTTCGGAAAGGCACGAGTTGCATCTGAACATGCAACCATGGTGAAGGTGAACCATGTTAACACTGGACACATAAATTTAAAATGTATGTATGTTTTTATATGGCATCATAGCTCCCAAGCTGATGGGCCGATTTTGATGCGGTTTTCTTTAATCGAAAGTTAGTTTAATCGAGATGGTTCTTAGCTAAGTTTCATTAAAATCGGTTCACCCGTTTTTGAAATACTGAACTTTGAAATGACAATGTCGGGGGTTTTTCAACTTTTCTAAGTTGGGTAGGTTATGTTTTATTGTTATTAAAAACTCTACTTGTAAGATAGCCCCCCATTATTTTTTCCGTCTGACGGCACTAAATCCGTGCTCGCGTTAATGTATCGGTTGAAATAATATTTACGGAGAGGAAACATTTCGTGCTCGCAAAAGGGTGCCGCAACGCGACTTCGCTTCGCGGTCCGGTGACTTGGGTTAAAAAATGTGTTTTTTAGCAAACGTGTTACATGAAAATGTTTGCTGCTGTTGGTTTTTGAAGGTAGTTGTTTTTAACCTCCCGACGAAAAAGAGGGTTTATAAAAGTTTGACCTGTGTATCTCTGTATCTGTCTGTCACATCATTGCACCCAAACGGATGGACCGATTTCGATGCAGTTTTCTTTAATTAAAAGTTAGTTTAATCGAGATGATTCTTAGCTAAATTTCATTAAAATCGGTGTACACGTTTATGAAATATTGATCTTTGAAATTACAACGTTGGGGTTTTTCAACTTTTCTGAGTTGGTTAGGTTAGTTAAAGGTAGTTGTATTTGGAGGTTCGTGGTTTGAGTCGCTGTCATGGCTAGCACGTGAGCCCACGTCCAACTAACACAATATGAGACTAGTACGTGTGCTAGCCATATAGAAATAGAAGATAATATGAGCGTCTACCTATATGCATGTCGGTAGGCTTCCAACAAGATGGAGCGACGACCTAGTAAAGATCGCGGGACCGCGGTGGATGCGGAAAGCACAAGACCGGTCAGAGTGGAGAGCCGCGGGGGAGGCCTATGTCCGGCAGTGAACGTCTTTCTTCTGACATGATGATGATGATGATGAGCATCTAGTGTAAAGTCCAGTCTAGTGTAGTGCCCATAGTAATTCAGATGTATTACGCGATCGCGATCGAGACGTTTTTTTTGGAAGTTTTAATTTCACTACCGCTTACGCGTGTGCCCCCAGGGGAAGGACTGCGTATTAGTCAGAGGGTCGAGCACGACTTTTCGAATCCTGCGTAACGTTACGGTTATCGTATCGAGATCAAGGAACCTCATACTAAATTTCAGTTCCAAATACGCTCACGGGCGGGCGCTGTTCTAAACGTCATATAAACTAACGTTTACGATAACGTTTACTTCGATTTTACTCGGGCCTCTGAAACGTGACAGCTATGCCCTACTGACACAGGTATTCGAGAATTCGTTTATTTCACTATCTGATTGAATCTTACGGTCATTTCATGTTGCGTAGTCGTGCAATCTAAAACTACAATCAATTTAAAACAATTCAGTGGTCCTCAAAATGTATTTAATCGCATTAAACATTGCGAGTTTCATCCCTGGACGCTATTGTCTTGGAGGTTCCAACAATCTCTTGACGGTAAATCGCATCTCCGAAATATCTCTACTGAGTCACGGGGATGTACAATTTGTTCGTTAACTGGATGTATACCTACAGGCGTAGAAAATGAAACCCACTGTGACATTTTAAATTATGACAACATCATCGTCGTGTCAGCCGAAAGGCGTCCACTCTCCACTCAGACCGGTCTTGTGCTTTCCACATCCACCGCGGTCCCGCGATCTTCACCAGGTCGTCGCTCCATCGTGTTGGAGGCCTACCGACAGCTCGTCTCCCGATCTGCGGACGCCATTCGAGAACCTTCTGACCCCATCAGCCATCAGTCCTGCGAGCGACTTCCCCGCCCACTGCCACTTAAGATTCGCAATTCTTAGGGCTATGTCGGTAACTCTATAGTTCTACTGCGGATATCATCATTTCTGATTCTATCCCTCCATCGCCTTCTGAGTGACTTTGAGCTTCCTTATGAGGCCCATCGTTAGCGCCCACGTCTCAGATTCGAAAGTCATCACTGGCAACACACACTGGTCAAAGACTTCTGATTTTCCCTCAATGGTATTAGGCACATCAGATCATATTAAATACGTGATATCGACCGTGACTACCTTACGACGTTTAAATAGTTATGAGCCCACAGTGATTAGAGAACCTGAATACGAAACTTGAGGTCCCGGATTCGATTCCCAGTCGAGGCAGATATTAGTATGATCAGAGACAAGTAATTATAAAGACTACTAATCTCCATACTAACTTGTGTAGCTCCGAAATGTAAGGCTCACTAGACAGCGTTGTTTAGCCGGATTTTACACCCATACATGCTAAACAACGCCATCTAGTGAACCTTATATTTCGGAGCTATGCAAGTTAGTATGAAAATTGGCAGTCTTTGTATTAAGTACTTGTCTCTGATATGATCAATACGAATATTTGTTTTCGAGTCTTGAATGATTGGGTACCATGTATTTATGTAGTGTAGTGTATGGTACCCTTAACAGGAAGCTCTGCTTAATCTGGAATTAGGTGAATTGGTGTCAACGCTATTGTCCTACGATAATTATTTTTGTTTTATTTTATTCCTCTGCCTATTATATTAAGCTCTTACTTCAATTATACAGGAAAATAAATCAATTAAATTACTTGATGGACTCATCCAGACACTCTATTCGTTTTCTGTTTACATTCCCGTTTATTATTATTTGAACCAGCCATTGAATTCCATACAAAAGATTTGCTCTGTCGAACAAGAACAATGTTCTTGTTATTAGATACGCGTATTTTAATATACGGATTATGTAACGAAAACCTTTGTATTCATATACGTCTATTATTGTACCAGCCTACAGGGTTATAAAAGAAACTCGATATTTTTATTACAGCATCCTAAGATGCAATGTATTATTACGTACATGGTTCTAATTTAATCAATTGATATTTGTTCACGAACAAATTTTGGATCTTTTATCTGAAAATAAATAGGTATTGAAAAATATACTACTTACTAGGTATACACAATCCAATGGACAAGTAGAGAATGAGTAAAAAAAAAAAAAATTCTTTATTTAATAACTAAAAGTGAACACGCACAACTTATCTGCATACTGAAAAATGTTTCCAAAATTCAGTCAATATCATAATTATTAGGGATTTTATTTACATAATAAAAGCAATTTACAATGACATTAAATCTAAGCTTAAACTAAATAAACTACAACTTAAAACTAAATCAAATCTAAATAAGGCCCCCGTGGCATAGTGCCCAAAAGGCTGGCAGCGTTGCCTCGCTGAATAGCGATGCTGATTCTGTGAGAGAGAAAACTGCCAGCCCTTTGGTCACAAGTTGCATCAACTAAGCGCTTTTATAACTCAGAAATAAGCTTGTAAGCGCTGGGACCCCATGGACCCAAAGTTTCAAACCCGACAGGAACAAAATTATATCATAATGTACATAAATAACCATCCTGTATACAGCACAAAAATTTCCATACTTGCTTAAGATTAATACATGCATGTAATTATGTATACATTCATACATATAAAAACATACATGAAATATATAATTTTATGTAAAACTAGCTGGTGTCCGCCATTTCACTGAGATCGGTGCAGCAATTTCACCATGAAGAAAGAGGTAATTAACAGACAATCAGATAGACTGTACTTTCGCTTTTATAATACTTGTAAGTATGAATTTAACCACAAACAGTCTTCATCTAATTTCAATCAATGGCGTACCGAGGCGTAATTTACTTTAAAACAAGTTATAGCTACCTACTCATATTTCTGGGCAATATTAATACAAACGTAAAGCTGATTTCAAAGAGTATCTTAAACACGTTGAAACCTAGAAATAGCGAGTAAAGCTCAGCCCGCCCTGCGGCCTCCAGCCGTGGTTGAAGGCGGGGAACGGCGACTGCGACCTCGTGAAGCCGGCGTTGAGGTCCACGGAGGAGGTCGGGCTCCGGAACACGTTCAGGTTGCCCATCGCCGAGTAGTCCGTCTTGCGGAGCAGGTCCGTGTGCGAGGTGCCTAGGGAGGCACCCACTTTGTCCCTGGAAAGGAATTTAGTTCGTTAGCAGACTCACTTAAAAAAGATAATTTGATCCTATTTTTACAAGCGGTCGCACTGTGTTGCTGTACCTTAGAGCTGTACCTACATACGTGTGTATGTGTGTGTGTGTGTGTGTGTGTAAAGGATCAAATGCGCATCGTTTACGGGTGAAAAATACAGGTCTGCGTAGCTCCTGACAAATTTTATGACAAGTATTAATAGTACTGTGACGAAGTGACGTCACAGGCCGCACGCAGCGTCGCTGCGCGGCCGCCGCCCCACCACCGACACCGTGCAACAGGCGCAGCAGCGTATAAAACGGGCCGCACGCCAGTACAGGTGGACACTCGTCGGGGAGCGCTCCGAGGGGAAGAACGCCAGGCGGCTCGTGGAAATTCGTACCGCCCGTTCCTACTCTCTCAAGTGCTCGTCGGCTAGTGCCTCCGCCTCCCGCCCCGCTCCTTTTCTGCCCTCTGCATGCGACACGGGTCCACCCAGTGGTGAGTGCTCAGAAGGGAAGAACGCCAGGCGGCTCGTGGGAATTCGTCCCGCCCGTTCCGACTTTCGTAAGCGCTCATCAGGGGACACCCCTGTCTCCCGCCTTCCGCCCTTACCGTCCTTCGCATGTAAATCGGGAACCAACTGGTCGACCTTGGCGGTATAGTCCGCCGGTCTCGGAAGGTACCCTGACTAACCACCACCGTAGGGCAACCTAACCTCTTGCATGTAACTCGGGATCCAACGGGTCGACCTTGGCGGTATAGTCCGCCGGTCTCGGAAGGATCCCTGATTAACACCAACGGTAGGGAAACCTAACTACTACCTACTAGCGTTAGCTATCCTTCCCTCCCGCTAGGGTTCCGTGCGCGCCCGGCATAGCCCACCGTTACACACTTCCGTTTGAAGGTTCTGCGAAACCTTTCCGCGCCGGCCGCGTACCTATTTGTGAATACTTAGACATACTATATAATAATACATAAGATACCTATGTTAGATGAATAAATTGGTGTTGGATTTTGGTATTCACTCTTTCCTTTCGCCCCCTCACCCGAGACCCCTGAGCTAGCTAGTTTAAAACGAACCCCGGGCTTAACCAGTCCGGGATTCTTAATGTGCAGTGCGCCCCGCGTACCCAACATCACATTTGGCGCCCAACGTAAAAACTCCACATCCGGAGTCCCATGCTCAGCTCCAGGGTCCACAGAGGGACCAAGGAAAAAAAAAATATTACCGGTACCGCTACCATTACCGTTACATTACCGTCACTTCACCGAAATCCTCCAGAAAAAACACCGCGTTGGAAACTAAACTAATATCAATAATCAGCATAAACAAATGCCGACGTCGTGGATATACGAACTAGATAAAGCCGATATAACAGAAGAGTGCAAAGAAAGGAGTTTGCCATCTGAAAATTTGACATTAGAGCAACTTAGGAAAAATTTAGCAACTTTCATTAAAAGTCAAGAAAATACCGAACCCGAAACCGGAACAATGCCCGACCATCAAGAAACAAGCGAAACCAGTACAAAACCGATCAGAGATATATCGAGAATAATCGATAAGTGGCACGTTTATTTTGACATAACCCGGGACGCGATAGAATTCCTAGAAAGAGTAGAAGAGTTAAGTCTCGCAGATAGAGTAACGAAAACCGAACTACTCGACGTACTACCGCGATTGCTTAGGGGTAAGGCTCTATCCTGGCATCGAAACAACAGGGAGTCATGGAATACATGGGAAGATTTTGAAAAACTTTTTAAAATTTATTATTTTCCGGCCAATTACGAAGAAAACCTAACAGAAAAAATAATAAACCGAAAACAAAAATTCCGAGAAACCTTTTCCGAATATATTACCGACCTGCAAACGCTAATGAGGAGACATAGTCACATGTCTAGAGAAGCGAAGCTGCATAGAATGTTTGAAAATATGCGACCAGAGTACAAGCTGTACATTAAGAAAGGCGATTTTGACGACCTAACCGAGCTAATCCAGATGGCAGCAGACTTCGAAAACATTAGCAAAGAGAAGTACAGAGCGTTCCAGTCTTCACCAAGATGTCAGAAACCAGAAACAAGTGGTACACAAAACAGTCACAGCGACAATAATATGAAGGACTCAAGAAGGTCACAAAGTAAACCGGGGACAACAACAAGAATAAGCCGCGACTACAACCCAGAAAAGCACTGTTGGAATTGCGGGAAGCCAGGACATGCATCGAAAGAATGTCGAAACACAAGACAGCTATTCTGCAGCCAATGTGGGAAGACCGGGACCTTAAGTAAAAATTGCTGTAAGAAACCAAGGAACCGTGAGTACGGTGGAGAAACGGGGTCCGCCAACGAAACACCGAGGGAAGACAACCGATTTTTTACACAAATTAAAATAACAGGAGAGATCTACAAAGCTCTCATAGACACCGGCTCAACTAACTCGTACATTAACGAGCACGTCTACAAAGAATGCTTAGCACGAGGAGCAACTGAAGGAAATAAGACCAGGAATGTGATACTGGCCGATGGGAAAAAAGTAACAATAGGTAACTACATACAAACCGAAATAGAAGTAAATGGGAAAAACTTCAAACACTGCCTCAGGGTACTACCAGAAGCTACAACAATTATCGTCGGAATGGACATACTAAGAAGAATCGGCATCAGAATCCAATGGCAGACCGGAACAAATACACCGGATACGGAAGCAGCAACCGCCTCTACAACAAAAGAAACCGCTTCAGAAGAAGACGAAGGAAAATTTAGAAAGATGATAGAAACCGAGTTTGAAAAATGTGAACAAGCCCCAAAAGGAAACACATGGATCGAACACAACATAAAAATGAAACACAACCAACCAGTTAAGCACAAGTATTATCCGAGAAATCCGAAACAACAACAAATAATTGACGAAAAAGTGAAATCCATGCTAGAACAAGGCGTCATCGAGAAATCGAACAGTCCGTACAGTTCACCGATAGTATTAGTTAAGAAGGAAAATGGAGAAATGAGGTTCTGCATAGACTTTAGAAAAGTGAATGAAATATCCGAAAAAGATGCTTATCCGTTACCACAAATAGACGATACCCTAGAAAAACTAAGAACCGCAAAATATTTTTCAAAATTTGATTTAAAAAACGGGTATTGGAACGTAAAATTGGCTGAAGAAAGTAAACCAGTAACAGCGTTCACCGTACCGGGCAGGGGATTATACCAGTTTAAGGTAATGCCGTTCGGGCTACATTCCAGCGGAGCAACCTTTCAAAGACTATTGGATATGGTAATAGGCCCAGAATTAGAACCACAAGCATACGTCTACCTAGATGACATAATAGTCTGCAGCCCAACCTTAAAAGAGCATATCAAGCACGTCCGAGAGATATTCCGAAGAATTAGAGAAGCAGGATTGCAGATCAACAAAGAAAAATGCGAATTTGGCAAACCGGAAATAGAATACTTAGGCCACATAGTAACTAAAGACGGAATTAAAATGAATGAGGGAAAAATTAAAGCAATAAGAGACCTCAAACCACCGGCAACAGTAAAAGAAATCAGACGTTTCATAGGGATGACGTCATGGTACCGAAAATTTATTCCGAAATATTCCGAAATCATGAACCCCTTAACAAAGTTACTAAAGAAGGACGAAAAATTCAAATGGTCCGAAACCCAAGAAAAAGCATTCCAAGAAATCAAAGAAATATTAATAAAGGACCCAATATTAACAAGAGCAGACTTCACAAAACCGTTTACCCTACAGACAGACGCAAGCGATGTGGGTCTCGGAGTCATACTAAGTCAAGAGCAAGAAAACTCACAGCGAGTAATCATGTACGCAAGCCGATCCTTAACCTCACCGGAAACAAGATATTCTACCACGGAAAAAGAATGCCTCGCCGTGGTATGGGGGATAAGGAAGATGAGAGCATTTTTGGAAGGCTACCATTTTACCGTAATAACCGACCACCAAGCACTCAGATGGCTTAATACGATGAAAAATCCGTCCGGCAGACTCGCAAGATGGGCACTAGAGCTTCAACAGTATGATTTTGACATAGTTTACAGAAGCGGCAAACAAAATAAAGTTGCCGACGAGTTATCAAGAAATCCGGTGCTAGCAACACAAAACGAACCACAAGATTGGTATAAAAATAAAATAGAAAAAGTCCGAAAAAACCCAACCGAGGATCAAAATTACATAATAAAAGACGGTAAACTATACAAAAAAATAACAAACCCCGCATACGGTAATAAAGTAGACGCAAAATCAGAATGGAAACTTTGCGTACCAGATGACGGAAAAAAGGAAATCCTAGAACAAAACCACGATTCACCGCACGCCGGACATCTAGGATCTTCAAAAACATTAAGCCGCATAGCACAGAGGTACTACTGGCCAAGAATGTACAAAGAAGTGTCAGCGTACGTAGGAAAATGTACCATTTGTCAAAAAAATAAACCACCCCAGGGGAGACAAACCGGGTTGATGCACATAAATAACGCAACGGCACCGTGGGAGACCGTAACAACCGATCTAATAGGACCGCTACCGAAATCATCAAAAGGATATAACTATATCATCGTTTTTCACGATAAATTTACGAAGTGGACCGAAATACGGCCACTCCGAACCGCAACAGCAAACTCCGTGTTGAAGGCATTTAAAGAATGCATTGTTTGGAAGTACGGTTGCCCATTAACACTACTAAGTGATAACGCTAGGCAGTACACAAGCAAATTATTCACAGAAACGCTTCAAAAATATGGGATTCAACATAAATTAACCGCACCATATTCACCACATTGCAACCCCACAGAAAGAACAAATAAAACTTTAGAATCTATGATATCCGCATTCATAACAAACAACCATAAAAAATGGGACGAATATTTATATGAATTTAACTTCGCGATTAACACATCAAAACAAGAATCGACGAAATACACACCGGCTTTCCTGTTATTCGGAAAGGAACTTAGACGCCCCGGCGATAACAACGCATTTCCCGTACCAAACATAGAAAACCCAAGCAAACTTGACGAAATTTATCAATTGGTAAGAAAGAACCAAACCGAAGCGTCAAATAAACAGAAAAATCACTATGATAAATTTCGCAAAGAATGGCATCCGAAAATCCAAGATATGGTACTAAAAAGAGATTTCCCGTTATCAAATGCAGACAAAAATTTCTGCGCAAAATTAGCACCAAAATATGTAGGCCCGTACAAAATTGTGCAACAAAAATCACCCGTAATATTCCTTCTCCAAGATGAAGACAACTCACGACGAGTAATAACCGCCCATGTAAAGGATATCAAACCATTCAGAGCTTAAGAACTAAGGTTCAAAATGGATTATCCGCAACAAAAGTACCGGGAAAAGTACCCACAAGCGACAAAAATATTAAATCACGAATAAATAGCCGAACGGAGAAGCGGCCTCCCATTACGCATCTAGTAGTTTCGAGCGGATAAGGGATAACTCAAAACCTCCCACTGTTTTCATAAAGTCGGTGAAAATTATTTTTTTTGGTGTACCGAAATGAACTACGATAACGCACCCGCCACCCGCAAAACAATCAAAGGAAGAGCCAGCGAGATAATTATAACGTCGACAGGGGTAATATTGGAAAAAAAAAAACAAAATGACACGGAAAGCCAATTGTTGACCGATGCCCAAGACGTCTTTCCAGAACCGGGAGCCGACCTGCAGGAGGCATGGGAGGATCTGCTGGCAGCGACAACCCCAATGCCAGACCTACTAGAGATAGAGGTTGAACATACCGAATACGCCGCGTTCACCTACGAGGCAATGGGACCCGAAGCCAATACGCCCACCGCAACAACCGCGCAACCACAGCCCGCCCGGCGGAGACGCAGGCGGACCGGGAAGAAACGAAACGGGGGTTCCCGAATGGGAGTAATACGCCTCCCCCATTACAAGCGACGCTCGTAGGGAGGGGAAAAAAAAACCGTAAGAAAAAGAAAAACATATTCCCGGTATAACAATTAAAATATAGATAGGTAATAAGAACAACAAGAAAATAATCCACGAAGTGAAAATAACCGCCAAGAAAAGCACCGTCCCTACCGACCGCAATAATAAAAACAAACCAGCATTATTCTCACAAACCATTAAACAATGAAAATAATAAGAGGAACGTTTCTCATACAAGTTCGAGATAACGGACGAGGCATTGTGTAAAATGTGTTTGTGTATAACTTTATATTTCGATTTTTACACAGGTAAAAATCTCCATACCGAGGGGGAGAATGTGACGAAGTGACGTCACAGGCCGCACGCAGCGTCGCTGCGCGGCCGCCGCCCCACCACCGACACCGTGCAACAGGCGCAGCAGCGTATAAAACGGGCCGCACGCCAGTACAGGTGGACACTCGTCGGGGAGCGCTCCGAGGGGAAGAACGCCAGGCGGCTCGTGGAAATTCGTACCGCCCGTTCCTACTCTCTCAAGTGCTCGTCGGCTAGTGCCTCCGCCTCCCGCCCCGCTCCTTTTCTGCCCTCTGCATGCGACACGGGTCCACCCAGTGGTGAGTGCTCAGAAGGGAAGAACGCCAGGCGGCTCGTGGGAATTCGTCCCGCCCGTTCCGACTTTCGTAAGCGCTCATCAGGGGACACCCCTGTCTCCCGCCTTCCGCCCTTACCGTCCTTCGCATGTAAATCGGGAACCAACTGGTCGACCTTGGCGGTATAGTCCGCCGGTCTCGGAAGGTACCCTGACTAACCACCACCGTAGGGCAACCTAACCTCTTGCATGTAACTCGGGATCCAACGGGTCGACCTTGGCGGTATAGTCCGCCGGTCTCGGAAGGATCCCTGATTAACACCAACGGTAGGGAAACCTAACTACTACCTACTAGCGTTAGCTATCCTTCCCTCCCGCTAGGGTTCCGTGCGCGCCCGGCATAGCCCACCGTTACACACTTCCGTTTGAAGGTTCTGCGAAACCTTTCCGCGCCGGCCGCGTACCTATTTGTGAATACTTAGACATACTATATAATAATACATAAGATACCTATGTTAGATGAATAAATTGGTGTTGGATTTTGGTATTCACTCTTTCCTTTCGCCCCCTCACCCGAGACCCCTGAGCTAGCTAGTTTAAAACGAACCCCGGGCTTAACCAGTCCGGGATTCTTAATGTGCAGTGCGCCCCGCGTACCCAACATCACGAATCATCACGCACATCACACGGAGTTTGCTGTTGCGGTTCGGAGTGGCCGTATTTCGGTCTACTTCGTAAATTTATCGTGAAAAACGATGATATAGTTATATCCTTTTGATGATTTCGGTAGCGGTCCTATTAGATCGGTTGTTACGGTTTCCCACGGTGCCGTTGCGTTATTTATGTGCATAAACCCGGTTTGTCTCCCCTGGGGTGGTTTATTTTTTTGACAAATGGTACATTTTCCTACGTACGCTGACACTTCTTTGTACATTCTTGGCCAGTAGTACCTCTGTGCTATGCGGCTTAATGTTTTTGAAGATCCTAGATGTCCGGCGTGCGGTGAATCGTGGTTTTGTTCTAGGATTTCCTTTTTTCCGTCATCTGGTACGCAAAGTTTCC
The DNA here is from genome assembly GCA_963691665.1 of Clepsis dumicolana. Classification (NCBI taxonomy): domain Eukaryota; kingdom Metazoa; phylum Arthropoda; class Insecta; order Lepidoptera; family Tortricidae; genus Clepsis; species Clepsis dumicolana. The sequence goes on along the minus strand of OY829527.1, from coordinate 6,753,885 downwards.
ATTCTGATTTTGCGTCTACTTTATTACCGTATGCGGGGTTTGTTATTTTTTTGTATTGTTTTCCGTCTTTT